>CM069082.1:45237740-45908347 GCA_035578085.1 Solanum pinnatisectum | reverse complement strand
TCTGAATTCTCAATTCTCACTTGAATTTCAATTTCGAATTCTGGAATTTCGAATTAATTTAATTTCAATCTCACCCTGGAACTTTAAATTTCACCCCGAATTTCACCACCTCGAATTTCACCCTCAATTCTGACTTAATTTAATTTAATTTAATTTAATTTGAATTTCTGAATTTCAATTTGAATTTAATTTAATTTAATTAATTTAATTAATTAATTTAATTTGAATTTAATTTAATTTTGAATTTAAATTTTAATTTCTGGAATTTAAATTCTTCGAATTCTGAATTTCCGAACCCCAACCCGAACCCCGAACTCAATTTGAATTTCTGAACCCCGAATTTGAACTCTGAACTTTCGAATCCCGAATCAACTGAATCTCAACTTTCGAACTCTGAATTTAGCCTCGAATTTCGAATCTTAGTCTTGAACCTGAATTTCAACTTTAACCTCAACTCCCTGAATCCTGAACCCGAATCTCACCTCAACTCTGAATCTCAATTCTGAATCCCAACCTCAACTCGAATCTCGAACTCTGAATCCTTAACTCTGAACTTCTGACCAATTCTCGAATTTCAACTTGAATTTCAATTCTCTCAATTCTGAATTTGGAATTCTGAATTCTCAATTCTGAATTTATATTTAATTTGAATTTGAATTCTTCGAATTTTCAATTTCAATTTTAATTTGAATTTGAATTTGAATTCCTGAATTTTTGAATTTCAATTTGAATTTCAATTTCAATTTAATTCTTAATTTGAATTTCGAATTTCTTAATTTGAATTCTGAATTTGAATTTCAATTTAATTCTGAATTTGAATTCTGAATTTCAATTCAACTCGAACTCTGAATGAATTAATTTAATTTACTCCGAACCTCAACTCTGAACTTAATTCAATTCAACCCCAATTCAAATTTAAACCCTTAGAGTTGAGATTGAATTCTAGAATTTAATCCCGAATTCAACCCCTAACCCGAACCTCGAATTCTGAACCTTGAATTTGAATTTGAACCCCTGAATTCTCAACCCCGAATCCCCGAATTCTGAATTCTGGGAATTTAACTCGAACCCCCGAATCCCCGAACCCCGAATTCTAAATTTCAACTCCGAATTTGAACCTCAATAATCGAAATCGAATTTAATCGAACTCAATTTGAATTTTCAATTTAATTTAAATTTTGAATTCTGAATTTAATTGAATTGAATTCTGGAATTTGAATTAATTTTAATTGAATTTAATCAAATTTGAATTTGAAATTAATTCTGAATCTCTCTTGACATAAATTCTGGAATTCTGAATTCTAACTCGAATTTGAATTTCTAATTTGAATTTAATTCTCAATTTCGAATTCTTTAACTTCAATCCCGAATTCTCAATTTCAATCTCAATTTAATTTGAATTTAATTTCTAATTTAATTCGAATCTCGAATTTCACTTTGAATTTGAATTTAATTTGAATTTAATTTAATTCTAATTTGAATTTAATTTGAATTTCTTAATTTAATTTAATTTCAATTTTGAATTTAATCCAACTCTGAATTTCAATTCTCAATCTCCTAAATCAACTCAATTCGAATCCTCAATTTAACTCGAACCCTGAACTCAACCTCAACTGAACCCTGAATCTCAACTCAACTCAACTCTGAATCTCGAATCTGACCTCGAATCCTCGAACTCAACTCAACTCAACTCGAACTCGAATCACCTCAACTCGAATCAATCGAAGTCCCACCTTTAACTTTAACCCAACTCTCAACTCAATCTGAATCTCGAATCTCTGAATCCTCAATCTCAACTCTCAACCCCGAACTCAACCTCAACTCAATCCTCAACTCCCTAACCTCAATCCCTCAACTCCGAACTCAACCTCGAACTGAACCCGAACTCAACTCAACCTCAACCTCAACCCCACCAACCAACTCGAACTCTCAACCCCGAACCCCCGAATCTCGAACCCTCAACTCAACCCGAACCTCAACTTCGAACTCTGAACCCCCAACTCGAACCCTAACCTAACTAACCCTCGAACTCCTCAACTCCCTGAATCCTCAACCTCCACCCCACCCTGGAATTCTCAATTCTCACCCTCACCCTGAATTTGAATTCAATTTCAATTTAACTTGACCCTGAATTCTCAATTTCACCTCAACTTGAATCTTGAATTTAATTTCGAATTCTCGAATTTGAATTTAGAATTTAATTAATTTAATTTGAATTTCTGAATTTTAATTTCTAATTTCAATTTAATTTTAATTAATTGAATTTACCCTGAATTTGAATTAAATTTCAATTTCACCACCACCCTCTGAATTTCACCCTCACCCTCACCCTCACCTGAATTCCAATTCCTGAATTTCACCCTCACCCCTGAATTTTGAATTTGAATTCTCAATTTCGAATTTCAATTTGAATTTCGAATTTCGAATTTCAATTCACCCCAATTTAATTTTCGGAATTTCCTAACTCAATTTCAATTTAATTCTGAATTTAACTTAATTTCAATTTAATTTAAAT
Organism: Solanum pinnatisectum; assembly: GCA_035578085.1. Taxonomy (NCBI): domain Eukaryota; kingdom Viridiplantae; phylum Streptophyta; class Magnoliopsida; order Solanales; family Solanaceae; genus Solanum; species Solanum pinnatisectum. Next base: position 45,905,832 of record CM069082.1, on the reverse strand, counting down.
TTAATCTCACCCTCAATTAATTTGAATTTCAATTCTCGAATTTCGAATTTAATTTCAATTCTTTGAATTTGAATTTTAATTAATTCTCGAATTTCAATTTGAATTTAATTCTAACAATTTGAATTTGAATTTAATTAATTTAATTTAATTTAATTTGAATTTAATTGAATTTCAATCTCACTTCAATCCTCAATCCTCAATCAATCTCCTCAACCTCAACTCAACTCTCAACTCTCAAACTCAACTCTCAATCCCAATCTCAACTCGAATCCTCAATCTCCGAATCTTGAATCTCGAATCTCGAACTCGAACCAATCTGAACTCTGAATCCCTGAATCTCTGAATCCCCAACTCTGAACCCTCTGAACTAACTCAACTCTGAATCTGAACTCACCTCGAATCAATCAACTCAACTTGAATCTCCAACCCCAACTCAACCTCAACTCTCGAATTTCAACTCGAACCCCAACCCCAATCCCCCGAACCCCGAATCTCAACTCAACTCGAATCTAAGCCTCTGAACTCGAACCCTCGAATCTGAATCTCAACTCAACCCGAACCCTGAACTCAACCTCAACCCTCAACTCTGAACTCCTCAACCCAACTCCCGAACTCAACCCCGACAACCGAACTCAACTCGAATCCCGACTCAACTCAACTCAACTCCTCAACCCTGAACTTCGAACTCCCAACTCCCAACCCAACTCTCGAACTCTCAACTCAACTCAACTCAACTCTCAACCTCACACCTCGGACCTCAACTTCAACTCAATCCCGAATCAACTCGAACCCAACCTCAACCTCAACTCAACTCTGAATCCCCGAATCAACCTCAACCCAACCTCAACCTCAACTCTAACCCCGAACCCTCAACCTCAACTCAACTCAACCCTCAACTCAACTCAACCCCGAACTCGAACTCGAACTCGAACTCAACTCCCGACCCTCAACTCACCCAATTCTCACCTCAACTCAACTAACTCACCCCACCCTGGACCCTCAACTTAAATCTCGAATTCTCGAATCTCGAATTTCAATTCTCAATTTGAATTTCAATTGCTCCTGAATTTCAATTTCAATTTACTCCTGAATTTAATTTCACCGAATTTAATTTCAATTAATTTAATTTAATTTAATTAATTTGAATTTAATTTAATTTGAATTTGAATTTAATTTGAATTTCAATTTAATTTAATTCCAAATTTCAATTTCAATTTGAATTTGAATTCTTAATTAATTAATTTAAATTACTAATTTAATTTCGAATCCCACCACTCGACTCGAATCACCCCTGAATTTGAATCAACCAATTCTCGAATTCTGAATTTTCGAATTTCTAATTTGAATTTAATCCCTGAATTTCGAATTTCAATTTGACTCGAATTTAATTTAATTAACGAATTAACTTGAATTTGAATTTGAATTAATTTAATTTGAATTTGAATTTGAATTTAATTTGAATTTAATTTTTAATTTGAATTTAATTTAATTCAACTCAACCTCACCCCTGACCCCACTCTCAACTTCAACTGACTCGAATTTACCCCGAATTCTCAACTTAATCACCTCAACTTCAATCACTTAACTCAATTCCCAACTCTCAATTCTCACCTGAATCTCTCAATTTCAATTTAATTTCAATTTCACTGAATTTAATTTAATTTAATTTGAATTTGAATCTTGAATTTAATTTAATTTGAATTTAATTTAATTTAATTTAATTGAATTTGAATTTAATCAACTCAACTCAACCTCAACTCAACCAACCGCAACCTCAACTCTCAACCTCAACCTCAACCTCAACTCAACCTCGAACCCAACCCCAACTCCCCGAACTCAACCCAACCTCAACTCAACTCAACCCCAACCCTCAACTCCCGAACTCAACCTCAACTCAACAACCCAACTCCCGAACCCTGAAAATTCTCAACCTCAACTCAACCCGAACTCAACTCAACCTCAACCCCAACCCCCAACCCTCAACCCAATCAACCCCGAACTCAACTCAACTCTCAACTCACTCGAATCAATTCTCAACTCAATCAACCCTCAATCTCGAACTCACCCTGAATTTAATCAATCGAATTTCAATTAATGAATTTGAATTTAATTTAATTTAATTTTGAATTTAATTAATTGAATTTGAATTTGAATTAATTGAATTTGAATTGAATTGAATTTGAATTTGAATTTGAATTTGAATTTAATTTCAATTCAATTTCAACTAAATCTCAATCAATCAATCAATCAATCGAATCAATTTCTAATCTGAATCAATTCTACCCGAATTGAATTTCAATTTCGAATTTCCGAATCTTCAATCCCTGAACTCTTCAATTTCGAATTTAATTTGAATTCGAACCCGGAATTTGAATTTCCGAATTCTCAACCTCAATTCCTGAATTCTCGAATCTCGAATTGACTCTCAACCCTTAATTCTCAATTTCACCCTTGAATTTCACCTCACCTCAATTTCTGAATTTGAATTTCAATTTCAATCTCAATTTAATTTCACCTTGAACCCTGAATTCTCACCTCAATTTACCCTCAATCTTTAACTTCGAATTTAACTTAATTTAATTTCAATTTGAATTTAATTTCATTTAATTTAATTCTTGAATCAATTTGAATTTAATTTCAATTTCAATTAATGAATTCTCAATTTGAATTTCAATTTAATTTAATTTAATTAATCAATCGAACTCAACCTCGAATCTCACCGAATCAACTCGAATCTCAATCTCAATTAATTTAATTAACTTTAATTTAATTTAACTTTAATTTGACTCATTTAATCTCGAACTCGAACCTCAATCTCAATCCTCGAATCCCTCAATCTCAACTCGAACTTTAACTTTGACCCTGAATCAACCCTTGAACTCGAATCTCAATCAATCAATTTCGAATCCTGAATCTGAATTAATTTGAATTTAATTTGAATTTAATTTAATTTTCAATTTAATTTAATTTAATTTAATTTCGGAATTTGAATTTAATTAATTTGAATTTGAATTTCGAATTTAATTGAATTTAATTTGAATTTGAATCAAATCCCAAATCCCAAACCCCAATCTCAATCTCACCCCCAATTGAATTCTCCGAATTTGACTTAATTTAATTTCACCTTTAATTAATTTAATTTAATTCAATTTACCTCAATTTTAATTTAATTTAATTTAATTAATTTGAATTTGAATTTAATTTGAATTTAATTAATTTAACTTTAATTTAATTAATTTGAATTTCAATTTTGAATTTCAATTTGTAATTTAATTTCAATTTAAATTTCACCTTAATTTAAATTCTGAATTTTCAATTCTCAATTTCACTCAATTTTCACCCTCACCTCAAATTTCTAATTTCGAATTTCTGAATTTTCATTTAACTTGAATTTCGAATTTAATTTAATTTAATTTTCAATTCTCAATTTGAATTTAATTAATTTAATTTTGAATTTAACTGAATTTAATTTAATTAATTTAATTTCGAATTTAATTTAATTTTAATTGAATTTAATTTCTAAATTTCAATTCTGAATTAATTCCTGAATTTCAATTCACTTAATTCTCAACCCTCGAATTCTGAACTTCTTTAATTCTCAATTTTTAATTCTAATTCTCAATCTGAATTTCGAATTTGAATTTAATTTCAATTTCGAATTTAATTTCGAATTTAATTTCTGAATTTGAATTTCTGAATTTTCAATTTGAATTTTTAATTTGAATTTAATTTAATTTCAATTTCTTAATTTGAATTTCACTTAATTTAATTTTAATTAATTCAATTCAACCTCAATCACTCGAATCTCGAATCCTCACCACCTCAATCAAATCTCGAACTCTCAACTCAATCAATCGAATCCCTGAACTCAACTCTGAATCAACTCTCGAATTGAACTCGAACTCAATCGAATCAATTCAATCTCGAATCTGAACTCGAATCTGAACTCGAATTTCTGAATTTAAATTCGAATTCTCGAATTTAATTAATTCGAATTTAATCTGAATTACTTAATTTAATTAATTTAAATTTCAACTAACCCCACCCCACCCCAATTTCACCTCCCAATTTAAATTTCACCTCACCTCACCCTCACCTCACCACCACCCAACTCGAATCCTCAATTCTGAATTTAATTAACCTCAATCACTCAATTTAATTTTCAATTTGAATTTCAAATCCTTAATTAATTTCGAATTTCGAATCAACTTTAATTCTAATTCAATCTCTCGAATTTGAATTTCAATTTCAATTCTCAATTCTGAATTTAACTTGAATTTAATTTGAATTCTTAATTTCAATTTGAATTTAATTTGAATTTAATTTGAATTTAATTTGAATTTAATTTAACTTTGAATTTGAATTTAATTCAATTTAATTTAATTTCAATTTCAATTTCAATTCTCACCCCGCACTCAATTTAAATTCCCCACCCCTGAATTCTCAATTTGAATTCTGAATTTCAATACTCAATTTCGACTTCAATTTACCCTGAATTTGAATTTCAATTTAATTCTAATTTAATTTGACCCTGAATTTCAATTTGAATTAATTTCAATTTAATTTAATTTGAATTTTAATTTGAATTTCGAATTTTAATTAATTTATTTTGAATTTAACTGAATTTAATTTGACCAATTCTCAATTTCTGAATTTGAATTTCAATTTAATTCAATTTCAACCTCAATTCTCGAATTTCAATTTAATTTCAATTAATTTAATTTCAATTTAATTTGAATTCTAATTTAATTTGAATTTAATTTGAATTTAATTTGAATTTCTGAATTTTTCAATTTAATTTAATTTAATTTGAATTAACCTGAATTGAATTCCCTGGATCCCCTTGAATTTAATCCTTCGAACCCAACTCTCACTGATTTTAATTCTCACCGAACTTCAACCCTGAATTTCAATTTCAATCCCGAACCCTAATTTAATTCTGACTAATTTAATTTTAATTTTGAATTTCAATTTGAATTAATTTCAATTTGAATTTAATTAATTTTAATTTAATTTGAATTTGAATTTAATTGAATTAATTTAATTTACCTCAATTTTAATTTAATTTAATTGAATTAATTTAATTTAATTTAATCTCGAACTCGAACCTCGAATCTCGTAACTCAATCCTCGAATCCCGAACTCAACTCGAATCCCACTCAATCAACTCAACCTCGAACTCAACTCCGAACTGAATCCTCGAATCCCAACCAACTCAATCTCTGAATCCCTGAACTCGAATCTCGAATCTGAATCCCAACTCGAACTCACCCTGAATCTCACCCAACTCGAACCTCTGAATCTCTGAATCACTCTGAATCTCACCCGAATCCTCGAATCCTGAATCCACCAATTTAATTTAATTCTTCAATTCTCGAATTTGAATTTGAATCTCGAATCTAACTCAATTCAATTTAACTTAATTGAATCTCTCAATTAACTCGATCTCGAATTTGAATTTCAATTTATAATTTGAATTTAATTTCAATTTATGAATTTGAATTTCAATTTAATTTAAACTCTTAATTTAATTTGAATTTGAATTTGAACCTCGAATTTAATTTAATTTGAATTTAACTTAATCCTCACTCCCTGAATTTCTCAACTTAATTCTGAATTTTGAATTCTCACTCTCTGAATTTCAATTTGAATTTAATTTGAATTTGAATTTAATTTGAATTTAATTTAACCCTGAATTTCACTTTATTCTGAATTTGAATTTAATTTAATTTGAATTAACTCTAACTTTGAATTCAATTTCAATCCCACCCCCAATCCCTCAACCCCAATCTCACCCTGAATCTCGAATTTAATTCAATCCCCAATTTAAATTCCTGAATTTAACTAATTTACTGAACAATTGGTTTAACTTGAATTCCTTCAATTTCCAATTCTGAACTCCCAATTCAATCTTCTGAATTTACTCTAATTTAATTCTGAATTTGAATTTAATTTAATTTCAATTTCTGAATCTTCAATTTAATTTAATTTAATTTGAATTTAACCCCAACCCGAACCTCAACCCGAACCTCAACCTCAATCTGAATCTGAATTTGAATCCCGAATCCCGAATCCCCGAACCCTGAACCCCGAACCCCCAACCCCCAACCCCGAACCCCGAACCCCGAACCCCCAACCCCCAACCCCCAAACCCCAAACCCGAAACCCGAAACCCCAAACCCGAACCCCGAACCCCGAACCCCGAACCCCGAACCCCGAACCCCGAACCCCGAACCCTGAACCCTGAACCCTGAACCCTGAACCCTGAACCCTGAACCCCGAACCCCGAACCCTGAACCCTGAACCCTGAACCCTGAACCCTGAACCCTGAACCCTGAACCCTGAACCCTGAACCCTGAACCCTGAACCCTGAACCCCGAACCCCGAACCCCGAACCCCGAACCCCGAACCCCGAACCCCGAACCCCGAACCCCGAACCCCAACTCAACTCAACCCCGAACCTGAATCTGACCAACCCCAACTCCTGAACTCAATCCCAACCCCGAATCCCGAATCCCTGAATCAACCTCAACCCCGAACTTTAACCAACCCCAACCTCAATCCCTGAACCCTGAACCCCGAACCCTGAATTGAATTGGAACCTCAACTCACTCTAATCCCCGAACTCGACCTCAACTACTCAATCCCAACCTCAACTCCCAATCCCTAACCTCGACCTAACTCGAACCCCGAACTCTACTCCCAACTCACCTCAACCCGAACCTCAACTCTCAACTCATCCTCAACTCGAACTCGGGAATTTAACTCAACCCTGAACTCAACTCTGAACCTCGAATCAATCCTGAACTCTCAACTTAATCCTGAACCCCAACTGAACTCCCGAATCCCGAATTTGAATTTGAACCCTGAATTTGAATTTCCCACCCTGAATTTTGAATTCAATTTAATTCTCATTCCAAATTTAATTGAACCTTAATTTCTCAATTCCTGAATTCAATCCAACTCTCAATTCAACCCCAACCTCTAACTTAATCCCTCGAACTTCAACATTTAATCTCAACCTTACTTTAATCAAATTTAATTTAATTTGAATTTGAAACTTGAATTTGAATTTGACTGAATTCACCCATTGACTTGAATTCCCGAATTGCCAATCCTAACCCCAACCCCATTCTATGCCATTTCTAACCTTGGCTCCTAATCCCACTCTACCTAAATTCTAACTCAACTCACCCCTTGGTCCCTAACCCACCCCCTGATTTAATTCTGACTCCTACCCATTCTGATTTCCTAATTTCTAATTCACCCCAATCTGAATTACCCCCACCCTGATTCTACTCCCTAATTCTGTGTGTAAAAGTGTTCCCATCTTCTGAATTTAATTTATCTCTGGCCCTAAATCCTCCCATTCTCATTCCCAATTCCTAATCCTGACTCTAACTCCTTAATCTCTTGACCCCCTATTCCCATTCTTATTCTCTACCTCTAATTCTTACTCCTACTCCCATTCTTAATTCCCATAATCTCTATTCTATTACTCCTATCCCATTCCTTAATTCCCACTCCCACTCCCATCCCATTCTGACCTCCCACTCCCACCCCATTCCCACCCCCACCCCACCCCACTTCCACCCCACCCCCACCCCCATCCCCACCCCACCCCACCCACTCCCACCCCACCCCCAATTCCCACCCACCCTACTCCCCACTCCCCATTCTAATTCACCCTAATTCTATCTCCACCCCCACCCTAATTCCCACTCCCACTCATTCCACCCTGGCCTCATTCCCACTCTCCCACTCCACCCCCACCCACCCCAATTCTCACCCCACCCCACTTAATTTTGACCCCACCCCCATCTCCCGACACCCTCACCCCACCCGGCACCCCACCTGCACCCAAACCCCAATCCCACCCAATTTCAACCCCACCCCCACCCCTTCTATTCACCCCACCCCACCCCGACCCGACCCACCCTAACCCCGACTTCGACCGAATCCCCGACTTCTACTTCAATCCCGACCAATTCACCAACCCCGACTCGACCCAACCCGAACTCGAATCAACTCAACTCAACCCCGAACTCGAATCTCGACGGACTCGACTGACCGAGCCCCGACCGAGCCCCCGAGCCTCGACTCGACTGAGCCTCGTCGAGCCCGAGCTCGAGCCCCCGAGAGCCCCGAGCTCCCGAGCCCCCGAGTCCGAGCCCCGAACCCCGAGCCCCGAGCCCCGAGCCCCGAGACCCGAGCCCCGAGCGCCCCGAGCCCCCGAGCCCGAGCCCGAGCCCCGAGCGCCCCGAGCGCCCCGAGCCCCGAGCCCCGAGCCCCGAGCTCGAGGCCCTGAGCCCTCAAACCGAGCCCCGAGCCCCGAGCCCCAGCCCCCGAGCCTCGAGCCCCTCGCCCCGGGCGCCCCCGAGCCCCGAGCCCCGAGCCCCGAGCCCCGAGCCCCGAGCCCCGAGCCCCGAGCCCCGAGCCCCGAGCCCCGAGCCCCGAGCCCCGAGCCCCGAGCCCCGAGCCTCCCGAGCCCGAGCCCGAGCTCGAGCCCCGAGCTCGAGCCCCCGAGCTCGAGCCCTCGAGCCCCGAGCCTCGAGCCTCGAGGCCTCAGCCCCGAGCCCCGAGCCTCGAGCCCCGAGCTCCCGAGCCCGAGCCCCTGGGAGCTCTAAGTCGGAAATTTCTCGACTGAATCTGAATCTGAATCTTTAATCGCCTGAACCCGAATCTGAACTCTTAATCTAACCCAACCCAACTTTAACTCAACTCTGAACTCAATCTAATCCTAATCTCAAATCTCAACTCAACCCTCAATCTCAATTCGAACTCAAACTGAACTCTCGAACTCAATCTAACTCAATTTGAATTTTCAATTCGAATTTGAATTTAATTTGAATTTGAATTTGAATTTGAATTTAATTCCAACCCTGAATTTAACCTCAATTTAATCTCGAACTCGAATCCCTAATCAACTCAACTCAACTTCGACTCTCAATTTGACTTTGAATGATTTACTGGATGATTTCGGATTCGAATTTAACTCCGACCTGGAATCGAATTTGAAATTGGACTGGAATTCTGAATCGACCTGACTGAATCTGAACTTGAATCTAATCTTAATCTGAACCCTAATCTGAATCGGACTCACCTGAATCTGAATCCTAACTCCTGAATCTGACCCAACCTGAACTCCACAAACCCCAACCCCACCTCAATCCTAAACCCAACTCAAACTCAACTCTAACTCTAACTCAATCCCAAACTCAACACCCGAACCCAATCCAACTGAACTCAATCGCCAACCTTGAACGCTGAATCCCTGAACCCAACTCAACTCTGAATCTCAACCCTAACTCTAAACCCAATCCCCAATCCCAATTTTCGAACTCAACCCCAACCCCGAACTCGAACCTGTAACCTAAACCCAAACCTGCATCATTTAACCTGTAACCTGCAACCCAACCCCGAATCCCCAAAACCTCAACCCCAAACTCTAACTCGAACCTGAACCTCGAACCCCGAACCTGAACCCTAAACCACGAACACAACCCTGAACCCTAAACCACGAACCACAGACCCTAAACTCAACCCTAAACCCTGAACCCTAAACCCTGAACCCTAAACCCTGAAACCTAAACCCTGAACCCAAACCCTGAACCCAAACCCTGAAACCTAAACCCTGAACCTAAACCCTGAACCTAAACCCTGACCTAAACCCTGAACCCTAAACCCTGACCCTAAACCCCAAACCCTGACCCTAAACCCCAAACCCTGACCCTAAACCCTAAACCCTAAACCCTAAACCCCATCGCTTCCCCATTTCTCCAATTTTTTCTCTCTCTAACGCAGCTCACTAAAAAGAACGCTCTCCAGCACAAGCCTAACGGCTATATTCAGCCCGGCCTAGGAATGGCGCGTGAGTCGCCAGAGGCTTTGTCCGCCACCGACAAAGCTAACAGAGCGCCTCGACTGCATTTAACAAAACCCACCATCAATCGCCTCTAATTCATCCTACAACTCTGCGAATTTGAGAAATAATGAAGCGATGAGCAGTCACGAATTTCTCGGAGAGAAATAGAAGGCAATCGTAAAATTATTCCCCGGTTCGCAATAGCTTGAATCGAGTAAGGATGGTTAAAGGGAATGATTCTACTAGTCAAGGCCTACAATATACTAAAAAATCAAATGATTCTATCTCGCCAATTGAGAGATCTGGAGAGGCGATTTCTGGAGGAATCGCCGAAAAATCGCCGGAAATGCGCCTTCAAATTCGAACACATACCCATCAATTTCAGGGCGAGTTGAGCATCGGGATTACTCTCCGGTGAAGAGGTACATCCCAATCAAGTTTCAAGAAAAACGGACGGTCCAATCGCCGGCGACAAGGATTTCGGTGGTCGAGCAGTGAAAGAACAGAAATTTTTTGGCTGCGTTGATGGAGGAATCTATTCCAATGAAGAGGAGGTTCATCATACTAACATACACACTAATGTTGCACAAGAACAAACTCAAACGAAATTCCGCAAAGTAATCAACCATTGAGTCTCAAGAACTCATCTCAGAATCAAGCACAACAACAGGGGACTAAGTCCCAGGAGCACCAAGGAGCAAAGGATCAAAAACAGGAACAATGTATAACTGATGAGCAACACATGGAAATACAATCAAAACAATATGATCAAGAGCCAAAACAAATGCAAAATGATAAATATGATACTACAAGGTCTACAACGATGGAAGTGGAGGTGGAGAGTTCCACACAATTCTCCTTTGGAGTTAGACCAATGAATACCATTCCCAATGGGAACAACAGAGGTCGTGGGGAGGTAAATATCACTAATGCTCGCAATTCAAATCAAATGGACAATTAGCAATGCCTAATGCTTCACAAGCTGAACTCAAAAGAGGATGTCCAACAAGCGGTAAGTACTCTAACTCTAATCATAAACACAATGTCATAATTGAGTAGTAGTGATAATCATAGACGAGGTTACTTCAAATCAGAAACGTTAGTAGTTCGAATGATTACGAACAAAGAAAAAGGGATTATAATGTGCAAGGTATTGATAATGGAAAAGAAAAAGGAATGCAATCCAAAGAGCAACCAATGAGAACTACGATCACAATAACTACTATAAGGAATTCCCTAAGATATCTAGTAATTTTGATAGACATAAGTCTAATGATCGGAAAAACTACAGATCAAACCCCAAAGATCACCATCAAGTACCAGACCTAATGAGGGTCAAAACAACAAGCAAGATCAAAATATTGAACCAACACCTTATATCGTGGTTCAAACTTTGGCTGCAAGACTCGAACAAGTTCATGTTGCACATGCCGATCCCATAGAATGGTAGCCCCCGGACACACACCCACTGCGGGCCAACTGCGGTGATCTATGATATGGATGACTTCATGAATAAATTGGTCAGGATCGTAAATACACCTTGATAGGCAAATTCGATTGCAACCATGCCTAAGGTGGAACTCATTCGAAAAGCTTCATCTTGCGGACTCACCAAGGGGTCAATATAGCTCACTATAATGCAAAACATGTGTTTATAGATTTGGAGAATGAGGACTATAACACCGTATGGACACACAGAGAATGACCATTGAAGGTAAAGCGATGAGAATACGGGCTGGACCCTAATTTTAGACGAGGAGGAAACTCCTATAGTTCTATATGGGTTCTCGCTGCTGTACTGCCATGGCATTGCTTCAAAAGGAATTCATCACACTGCTAATTAGTGGGAAAGGTGTTGTACTTAGACACAGCCTCTATTAAAAGAACTAGAGCTAGTATGGCCAAGGTGAAAGTCCAAGTTGATCTGACAAAGGCAAGACCAAGACATGTCTGGATAGAATTGGATGATGAAGACCTCACAATAGGGAGATGGCAGGCCATTGAATATGAAAACATCCCCTTACTGTGTATATTGCGCATACCAAGGCCACATGATAGAAGATCAATTTCAAAGTAAGGGATGAAGAATTCAAGAAAAGGAAGGAGCTGGAAACAGACAGGGCAAACAAAAACAAAGTGCAGGGAAATGATATCACACAAACTAAAGCAAAGGAACAGGAAGAAAAACATAAACACAACAACAATGAAGGGAACTATCAAGAACACAATACACAAAGAAAAGGAAGAAGGATGGCAAACACAAAAAGGAGAAACACTAAACAGAGGTGATGGACCACAAAATCAATATGGAGACCTACCTCACCACAGAGCGGTGCACAAGGGAGCACCAAATAAACATACTCAACAATCAGTGTATTACTAATAACCATAATCAAAATGCTTTTACTAACTTACATATGCGGGAGGATCAAAAGGAGGGCGGGGAAGGACCTTTTAACACCGGAGGACACCACCACAGAAACACAAAGCAGACGGAAAAAAACAAGACAAAATAGACCAGGCCAAACACAAAGGATGCAAGGATAACATGAAAAATTCAGGTATTGACTCAATGCTCCCCACCTGTAAACCCACTATTGTTTCTATGGTTGTTACTTGTAATGATGAAGTGAAGGAGGGATGGATGGGGATGTCGAGAACCACATTAACTGCGGGAAGGGGTATCCAAAGGGGATTACGCCTCATGTCTGCATGAGGTATGGATAGTGACCACGATTCGACCTTAGAGCCCTGCTACCACTAAAGTTTCACAAAGACAAGTCCAGAATAAACAAACTCGGAACAAATTATAGCGAGATCTCAATCTCGGAATGATGAAGTAACCACAATAAGGGCTCTATGGCTAAAGACTTGGGATCCAAAGCTAGTACCAGCAAGAAGGCACCTCTAAAAGCAAGAACAAACCCGAAAAGAAGAGGATGCCAAGAAGAAGCAGAACATGCAACGGAAGGTATACAACAAGGGAACAGGAAAAAATGAGGAGGTCAGTAAGAAATTTATTATGGTTGATGATCAATGGTATGGATATCACTCCTCTGCAAGCTCAAGATATGACCCTATTCCCAAGACTCCACGGACAAAGAACAGAGCAATCACAACTGAATTCTATCCCTATTATATATGAGTATCTGTGATTAATTACAAGATGAATTGGATGGGGATAATCAATCTTTCAAAGAACAAGATGATGAAGAAGAAACCGGTGAAAAGTTAATCGAGCTTTCATCCCAATTATGACCAGTCCTTGAAAATGAAATACAACAGTCACAGACAAACAAGGCCTATCTCGAGGATTTCACCATGACAGATTCCATTTCAAAAATCGTGACATCAACACTCACATCGCAGTGACCAAACACTAGACTTTTTACCTCCAAATCATCTCAATGATTAGTGCAATTATATGGAATGTGAGGGGATTACTACTCAAGGAGCTTTGGAAAGGATCAAAACTCTCGAAAGCTTCATCATCTTTCTATTATGGCCATTCTAGAACCTTTTTCAGATAGTAATTTGATTCAATCATTTATGCACCAATTGAATATGGAGCAGGCGATGAGTAATGGTAATGGAAAGATTTGGTTGTTTTGGAGCAAGGATATTGTGTGTAGTCCTTGAAGAAGATGACCAGCAGATCACTTGTGAATTCTCTCACAATGAAATTCAGAACACTTCACCATTACTTTTGTGTATGCTAAGTGTAAGGACCAACTCGTAAGACCCTCTGGGACAGAATGCTTCATCATGCAGCAGATAATAATAAAGCACGGTGCTCAGAGGAGACTTCAATGTTATTACCTCTATGGAGGAGAAGTCGAGGTGTTCCTACAATATGAGGAAAAGTCTTGATTTCATTCTTTATCATTGAAGCCTGTGGATTGATGGATCTTGGTTTCAGTGGACATAAATTTACCTGGTCTAATAAAGAGGAATACATCATAGAATTTGGAAAAGGTTGGATAGAGCCTTGTCAATGATAAATGGTGGAAATGATGCCTCGGACTACCATCACTCACTTGCCTTCAGCAGGATCGGATCATTGTCCTTTGTTGATGGAAATGATTCCTAAAGAGGAGGAGTACATCAGGTACTTCAAATTTCTAAACTGTTGGACTGAACAACCCAACTTTATAGATACTGTGAAATCCTGTTGGGAAAGAAATGTAGAAGAAAGTAGCATGTGGAGATTCCACCAAAAACTGGGCTGTCCAACACCCTTAGTGCGTGGTCTAGAAGGGAACTTGGTGATATCTTCAGCAAAGTTAGGGACTATGAAGAAAAGGTGAGAACTGCCGAAGACAATTTTATTCAGGAACAGACAGAGGCCAACAGAACTATCCTACATGGGCTTAATGCAGAGTATATCAGGTTTCTAAAACTTGAGGATTCCATTTTAAAACAAAAAACACAGTTACAATGGTTCAAGGAAGGAGATGCCAATACCAAATATTTCCACTCCATAATGAGGAGGGGGAAGAAGAAGGTTGTTCATTCACAAACTTTTGACAGAGGATGGAGAATGGATACAGGGAGAGGAAACTATTGCCAAGGCTGCTTGTGACCACTTTCAGAAGGTTTTCACAAGGGATAATAAGACTATCAATGAAGGAGGCCTGGACTGCATTCAAAGAAGGGTCACTCAGGAGCAAAACAAATGCTTAACCTCTATGCCCACTTTGGAGGAATTGAAAGAAGTTGTTTTCTCCATGAACCCTAACTCAAGAAATGGACCGGATGGGATGAATGGACATTTTTTCGTAAGTCTGGCAGATTATTAAACAGGACCTTCTTGAAGTCATTCAAGCATTCTTCTGTGGACAGTGATACCCAAATATTTTTCCCACTCCTGTATTGTTCTTCTTCCTAAAGTGAACAATCCCAACAAGTTGAAGGAATTTAGACTATCATTTCGGAACTTCACTAGCAAGATCATTTCCAAGCTATTGAGTTCCGGACTTGGCCCTATACTACTGGACTTGGTTTCTCTCAACCAACTGGTTTTGTAAAAGGTAGGAATATTTCAGAAAACATCATGTTGGCACGGAGATTATTCATCAAACCAAGAAACCTAACATTGGCGGCAATGTTATCATTAAACTTGACATGGCTAAGGCATATGATAGGGTTCACTGGTCCTACATATGTCTAGTGCTAAGAAGAATGGGTTTTGATGAAGTCTTTATTGATATGGTTTGGAGGACTATGACTAATAATTGGTATTCTATTATAGTCAATGGCAAGAGATATGGTTTCTTCAAATCTACCAGAGGGCTCAAACAAGGAGACCCCCTCTCCCCTGCCCTATTTATTTTAGGTGCAGAGGTCCTATCCAGATCCCTTAACAGGCTGCATAACAACCCAGATTGCCATGGTTTCTTTATGGAAAAGAGAGGCCCTCAAGTTAATCATCTAAGCTTTGCAGATGACATTATCATATTCACCTCGTGAAGGCAGAAAACCCTGCAACTCATCATGCAGACTCAATTCCTATGAAAACATTTCAGACAATTAGTGAACAAGGAGAAAAGTCATTTCATGATTCATTCTAATACTTTCAATAGTACTAAGGAAAGAATCATAAGAGTGATGTGTTTTAAGCACAAGGAAGGAGTCATTACTTATCTAGGCTGCCTTTATTTGTTGGCGTGCCTATAATTATATATTTCTCAGATCTCATCAACAAGGTGATCAACGAATTACAGGTTGGCATACTAAAATACTTAGCTATGGGGCGGGGTAATTTTAATCGGACATGTTCTACAATCTTTGCCTATTCACTGCATGCTGCAATTACCCTCATTCTTGTCCTCAAACAAATACAAGGAATGATAGCAGATTTTTTTGGGGTGGAGGAATGACAGGAAGAAATACCATTGGTCCTCATGGAAAAACCTAAGCTATCCTCTAGAGGAAGGAGGCATAGGTGTGAGGAATTTAAAAGATGTTTGCGGGGCTTTCAAATACAAGCGGTGGTGGATCTTGAGCAAGAAAAACACTGCAGGGGACTTTCTCGGGGCTAAATATTGTCAGAGATCTAATCCCATAAGTAAGAAATGGGATACAGAGAGTCTATTACCAGGAAGCGGTGATGCATAACAAAAGCAAGTTGAGGAACACATCCAATGGCGAATCAACTCAGTATTTGCAATTTCGGTGGGATAATTGGCTTAGTGTTGGACCTCTTGCTAGATTTACTAATGATAGCAAGAGGTTCAATAATACTAAGGTTGCAGAGTTCTTAATGAATGGACAATGGAATTATGACAAGTCGATACAACAGCGCCTCTATGCCAATTAGCCAACATCCTTGCAATGACCTTCAATACCAGCAGGACACACCGACCAAGCCATCCGAATCGAACAATGATGGACAATTTACTCGCTCCTCTGCTTGGAATGCTATAAGAGATAAGAGGAACAAATCTAAGTTTAATTCCTTTATTTGGCATAAGAACATTCCTTTTAAAGCTTCTTTTCTTTTGTGGAGAGCCTTAAAGGGTAAACTCCCAACTAATGAAAAACTAACTAAGTTTGGCAATGAGCCGGCAAAGTGTTTTTGTTGTAACAGTCCGGAATGGATAATATAGAACATATCTTCAACAATGGACACTTTGCTACCTACGTATGGAAAAGTTATTCGCAATCGCAGCATCACCACAGATCACGCTTCCGCCTCAACTGATCATGCAATGGTGGTCAACAAAACCAAACAATGAAGCTCATAGGCTGTTGATACAGGCCACACCAATCTTCATCTGTTGGAATCTGTGGAAAAATAGATGTGCGAGCAAATATGGAGGCAAGCAGTCCAATATGAGCAGAGTTAAATATTCCATATACAAGGATAACTACAGACTAATGAACACAGTATTCCCTCACATCAGATGGCCATCTAACTGGAAAGACCTGATAGCAATGGGGGAAAACTGTATTCATGACACTAAAGTGACCTTGGTTATGTGGAGAAGGCCACCTAAAGATTGGGTAAAGCTCAACACTGACGGCAGTGCACTAAACAATCCTGGAAAGCTAGGTGCTGGAGGTATCATCCGAGACCACAGGGGAGAAATAATATTAGCCTTTTCCACACCAATGGGAGAAGGAACCAACAATCAAGCTGAAATGGGAGCTGCTATATTTGGCATGACTTGGCTCCTCCAATTAGGCTACAAGAATGTCTTTTTGGAGGTGGATTCACAGCTACTAGTTGACTGGATCATGGCAAAAACTAAACCACCTTGGAGTATTAACACGCAGGTACAACAAATGAAGGCACTTATAGGGCAGACAAGCAACTTCAGATGCAAACATACTTACAGAGAAGCTAACTCAGTGGCTGATTCTTTAGCAAAACAAAGTCACAAAATTACGAGCCCCAACATATATAGCAACAGTCAACAACTGCCCAAGGAAGCACGAGCTCACTATCAACTAGACATTCTGGAAATGGCAAGTTTCAGGAGAAGGAAAATCAAAAGAATCAAGGAACCACCATGATGAAGACCCTCCTCAACCTAGTTATAATTTTTTGTTATAACTTAGTTTCTTGTTTCTTTTCAGCATTGTAAGGGGATAGTCTCCCTTGTTTATGTTTCCCGGATGCTCAGACGAGAGTCCTCTCCTAGGTACATAGTCTCTAGGTTTCCCGTTATAGTATGGGGATGAGTTGACTTTCCTTAGTAGGAAGGTAGACTTATGAACCACCATAGGATTGGAGGTTAGGTTTATGCCCCCCTCCTTATACTTTTGTTTTTTATATTTATGCTAAGGCACAGGGTATTGCTAAGCCCCGACCCCTCAGTCGTTTTTTTTTTAAAAAAAAAAACCTAAACCCTAAACCACAAACCTAAACCACAGACCACGAACCACAGACTCGAACCTGAACCACAGACCACTGAACCACAGACCACAGCCCACAGGCCACAGGCCACGAGCCCCGAGCCACGAGCCGAGCCCTAAGCCACAGGCCAGGCCAGAGCCCGAGCCCTGAGCCTTGAGCCTTGAGCCAGCCCCAGACCTGAACTCAGACCTGAACCACGAACCTGAACCCTGAACCTATGAAACCCTGAACCTATGAAACCCTAAACCCTATGAAACCCTGAACCATATGAAACCCTGAACCCTGAACCCTGAACCCTGAACCCTGAACACTGAACCCTATGAAACCCTGAACCCTATGAAACCCTAAACCCTATGAAACCCTAAACCACAACCACGAACTCGAACTCGAACCACAGAACCACAACCACAGACCTGAACTCAGAACCACAGACCCTATGAAACCCTAAACCCTATGAAACCTTAAATCCTATGAAACCCTAAACCCTATGAAACCTAAAACCCTATGAAACCCTGAACCCTGAACCCTGAACCCTGAACCCTGAACCCTGAACCCTGAACCCTGAACCCTGAACCCTGAACCCTGAACCCTGAACCCCGAACCCCAAACCCCAAACCCCAAACCCCAAACCCCAAACCCCAAACC
Source organism: Solanum pinnatisectum (assembly GCA_035578085.1). NCBI lineage: Eukaryota > Viridiplantae > Streptophyta > Magnoliopsida > Solanales > Solanaceae > Solanum > Solanum pinnatisectum. Next base: position 45,887,461 of record CM069082.1, on the reverse strand, counting down.
CCAAACCCCAAACCCTAAACCCTAAACCCTATCGCCACTCATTTTCTAAAATTTTTTCTCACTCTAAAAATATCTCTCTAAAAATCCGCTCTCAAAGAAACAAAGGACTGCTGCCGCCGGAATGGCCACAGAGCCGCCGGGAAAGGAGCTCAAGCCGCCGGACCAGGCCCAATCGACGCGGAACTCAAGCATCTATAAACCCCAACTGGGCGCTTCTCCAGAATCATCCGCCAACTCTTCAAAATTGCGACGCATTGAGGCGATCCATGTCGCGATTTCGGAAGAGGAGTTGGACTGGGCTCGGAAAATCATGTCCCTTGATCAAGCGGGAATGATTCGAGTTAATTCAAGTGGAAAACCTGAATCTACAACTAAAGATCTACATACAACTCAAAAATCACACGTTTCTATCTCACAAATTGAGAGTTCTAAGAAGACGATTTCTGGAGAAATCGCCTCCAAATCGCCCGATGTGCGCCTTCAATTTCGAGGGTCGTCGGAGAAGATGAATGAAGTCGCGACTACTGGGGAATCTTCCCCAAGCCATGGAGTACAGATTGACATAATTTTGAGCAAATTTGACGGCGAAATCTCCGGCGGCATAAACTCCGATAAAGTCACCGGAGCTCCGGTCGATAATGGAGACAAAATGCTTCACCAAGAGTCTCTTTGTGATGAGAATGATCTTCCTAAGGTAACAGAACCTCCTAATCAGCAAAAAATTAACGTTGAGTTACTTTCAAATTTGCAGGACCAAGATACCACAAAGGCTGATGTTCAGAACAAAGAAGAGGAAAGGGATTCGATGAGGAGGAACAACATGGGTAATCAAGCACATAATCACGGAAAAGAACACATACAAATTCAAAGGGAGGAATTAGTGCAATACGAACATGAAGAACTGATCAAGAATGGCATTACAAATGTGATCACAGAGGCAGAGAAGCAAGAAAAAGTGCAGGGGGATCAAGGCATAGCAGTTCAACAAAATAGAACAGCGCAGCACACACAGCAGAAGGTATCAATAGAGACATCAAAGGAGAAACACTATGGTAAGGAGGAAAAGACAATATGGAGAGTGAAGGACAAAACAAACTTCACGGAGAACATAACGCATCACAACAAGGAGGAAGGAGAGACACACATAAACTTCAACAGCAAGGAGAGAACAGGTCAGTCAGATAAAACTACTCCAATCAATTATGATCAAAATAACCGTGTTGATAACAATTCCCATAAAAGTCAAAATGAGTATGAGAAAGGTCAATCTGTAGTGCAGGCTGGTGATATTACGATAGAAGATCAGAGTATGAAGACCAATCAAAACATTCTCAATGTAGACTCTAAAATACCTCCCCCTATCAAAGTTTCTTCTAACTTTGATACATATCGACCTAACCAGCAAAGAACTTCCCAAACCAGTCCTAAACATACTCAGAACAGACCCCCTGGCAACACCTTCCCCCTAAGAAATGCCAGTCACCAAATTCCTGATCCTGCTCCCCCCACTGTTACCCAATCGTTAGCCTCAAGACTTAGAGCTAACCAAAGTAAGAATGCTAATCCCTTGGATATTACCACCCCTATAATCACTACTAGACAGGGATATCCCTCTATAACCTTCCATGAAGAGGATTTTATGCACAAAATGCCGGGGAGATGTAAGTACACACTGGTTGGCAAGTTCATCAATGCAATGCCCAAAATGGAAGTCATCAGGAAAAGTTTTGTTGCACAAACACAGCTTACAGGAGGAGTCAAAATTGCACACTTCAATTCAAGACATATTTATATTGACTTGGATAATGAAGCTGATCATATTTCAGTTTGGACAAAGCAGAGAATGTTTATTGCTGGCCATTCAATGAAACTACAGGTATGGACTCCCACTTTTAAACCTGCTGAAGAAACCCCTATAGTACCAGTTTGGGTTACACTGCCTGAACTGCCATGGCATTGTTATTATATAGACATTCTTACACCCTTATTGTCCCCAATTGGTAAAGCTCTATACTTGGATTCTGCCACTATGCAAAAGACAAGGGGAAGTGTTGCTAAAGTGAGGGTCCAAATAGATCTCACTAAAGCAAGACCTCAACATGTATGGATGGGTTTCTCTGAGAAGGACCATACTTTAGGTAAATGGCAACTTATTGAATTTGAAGATGTTCCTTCTTACTGTTTATACTGCAAGCACCAAGGGCATTCCTTTGAGGAATGTCCAGGGAAGGAAAGGGATGAGGAAATCAAAAGGAGAAAAGAAATGGAAACTAACAGGAAAGGACAGGAGAAGCAACTGGACCAAATGCCAAAACATAACCAACAGAGGGAGGAAGGGAAAGAAAAAGCTCAATCAAACAGACAAATAAAAGCAAAGGAACCAGCAGCTGATGATACAACATACAAGGAGGAGCAATGGCAAACTCAGACCAGAAAGAAAAAGAAAAACAACCAACACAACCAGAATCAGGATAAGAACCACAATTCACAGGAGCAGCAAGTACAGGTACAGCAGAACATAACAACTCAGGATCAACAGACAGGACAGAGAACAGGTATGAATGCTAATACTCCTGTAATTATTAATGAGGAGTCTGGTGATCAGACATTCACAACCCCATCCCCTGTTATTGTTAAGGATGATGCACATCCTGCCCCTTCCCCTGTGTCCCCTGTTATTAGTGTGAATGAAGCTGTTGGAGGAAGGATGGTTGGGAGGGAGAAAACTACTAACATGCAGGAAGGGGAACCTAAGGGGAGGGATTTGTCTCATGTTCTGCATGAGAACCAAATGGATGACCTTAGGAGGAGCCCTCAAACCCCTGCTACCACTACAGAAGACATGCAGCATCAACAAAAGAATGTTCACCAAAATACTAATGCAGAAGGACAACAGGCTCACAGAAAGGAAGTGGAGCAGAGGCAAACCAGAGGATCTATGGCAAAAGATATGGGTAATAAAGTTAGTACTAGTAAACAGGCACAGACTCCCAAAAGTAAGAACAAACCCAGCAAGAAAAAGAGAGAAGCTGCTAAGAGGAAACAAGCTGAACAAGATCAACAGGTAAAGGATCAGAAGGACAATCAACCAGAAACAGATGAAGCAGAAGAACTTAATCCCTGTAAACAATTTATTATGGTGGAACAAATTATGGATGTGATCCCTCTTAAAGCTAAGTACAGCAACCAGACTCCTGCAAAACCCCCAGATCACTCCAGAATTAGTCTAAGGGATGAGTATGAGGTGCAGAACTCAGAGGATGAAATGGAAGAAGAGACTCTTATAGAACAAGATGAAGATGAAGATGAGGAAACCAGTGAAGCTTTGATCAGAGCTTTCAGCCCCAACAAGGACCCAGAACTGGACAAAGAGGTACAACAGATTACCAACAACCAAGGACTCTCTCCTAGAGGTAGACCCCAGGAAAGATTGCCTCTCAAGAAAGCATCAACAACCATCCCTGTAACTGCAGGAAGACCAAACACTAGGCTATTCAGTTCTAAATCATCCCAATGATTAGTACAATCATATGGAATGTTAGAGGAATCAACACCCAAGGTGTTGTTGAAAGACTTAAAAATCTCAAAATTATTCATCAACTATCCATGATAGCTATCCTTGAGCCATTCTCAGATACTGTTCAGATTGACAGGTTTAAAAGTATGCTAGCCATGGATCATGCTGCCAGCAACATCAATGGAAAAATTTGGCTGTTTTGGAACAATGATGTTACCTGTAATGTGCTGGAAACTGATGAACAGCAGATGACTTGTGAGATCAACCATATTGAAGCACCTGGCAACTATTTCATGACCTTTGTATATGCCAAGTGCAAAGACTATCTTAGGAAGCCACTTTGGGACAGACTTCTGCATCTTGCTGACACTAGAAATGATATTCCTTGGTGCACTGTGGGAGATTATAGTGTTATTACAGATACAGAAGAAAAGCTAGGTGGTATTCCCTACAACATGAAGAAAAGTCTAGAGTTTATTGGTATTATTGAAGCTTGTGGATTATTGGACTTGGGATTTAATGGCCCTAAGTTCACCTGGTCTAACCAAAGGGGGATCCAATTCAGAATTTGGAAAAGGTGGATGAGCAATGGTCAATGATAGATGGTTGCAAGACATGCCTCACACTAGCATCACCCATCTTCCTTCCGTAGGATCGATCACCGCCCACTCCTCATGGAAATCCAGGCGGACCTCAAGACCACATTAAATACTTGATTCTTAAATCTGGTGATCGGCCTACATTTGCGTATACGATTGCTAAATCTTTGAATGGACCAATAGAAGGAAAACCTATGTGGATTTTTCACCGTAAGATGAAAAGATCGGCCTCTACCCTCGATGCATGGTCAAGACTACAATTTGGGGATATTTATGCTAAGGTTAAAGAGTTTGAGGAAAGAGTCGAAAAGCGTAAGAGAATCTTATTCATAACAATCTTGAAGAACAGAGAGCGAACTCCATTGTGCGATCTTGAATACATTAAATTCATGAAACTAGAAGACTCTATTCTTAAACAAAAGACTCAAATTTGTAGTGGTTTAAGGAAGGGGATGCAAACTCTAAATACTTTCATGCTTTGGTAAGAGGAAGAAGGAGGAAGTTGTTTATTCACAAAATCCTCGTGGACAATGATGAGTGGATTCAAGGGATAATCAAATTGCACAGTGCTGTGAGTATTACGAACATATTCACTGGAGAGGATAAGTATATTGATGAGACTCTCTGGATTGCATTCCTAGGATGGTCATGAAGGAACATAATGACAGAATGAGAGCCTTCCCTACTATGGATGAACTTAAAGAGGTGGTTTTCTATGGATCCTTATTCAATTCTTTGGGCCGGATGGTATGAATGGTTGCTTTTTCCGTAAATGTGGGATGTTATCAAGAATGACCACGCGATTATTCATTCCTTCTTCAAATGGTCGATGATTCCTAAATATATTTCTCATGCATGTCTTGTTCTTCTCCTAAAGTGAAGCATCCTAATAAGCTTTACGAATTTAGGCCTATCACCTTAGCAATTTCACTAACAAGATCATATCTAAGCTTCATGTCTCGAGTTGGCTCTATCCTACCAAACTGATTTCCCTAATCAATCGGGGTTTGTAAAGGGAGAAGTATAACTGAAAATATAATGTTAGCTCAGAAATCATCCATCGATAAAGAAGCTGTCATAGGAAGTAATGTGGTGATTAAACTTGACATGACAAAAGCCTATGACAGGTTTCTGGTCCTACACTTATGCAGTTCTCGGGAAGATGGGCTTTGATGAGGTTGTCATTGATATGGTGTGGAGAATTATGGCTAACAATTGGTATTCCATTATTATTAATGGAAAGAGACATGGTTTCTTTCGATCTACTAGAGGATTAAAGCAAGGTGATCCTTTATCTCGGCACTATTTATTTTAGGTCTTTGAGATGTTATCCAGATCTTTGAGCAGGTTGCGCAGAATCCTTTATATCACAACTTCCATATGGAAAGCAGAGGACCACAAATTAATCATCTTAGCTTCACGATGATATTATTATATTCACTTCAGAAGAAGCGATCTCTCAAACTCATTATGGAGACTCGAGTATCTATGAAGGAACTTGTGTCGGTGATCAACAAGGCTAAAAGTCACTTCTTGCTTCATTCTAATGCTTTCAGGACTACTGTGAAAGGGTTAAAAGATACAGCTTCCACCAGAAAGAGGCTCCTCTGATGTACAGGATGCCCCATATTTATTGGAAGGCCTAAGATTATCTATTTCTGAGCTTATCAACAAGATGGTTAATAAAATCACAGGATGGCAATCCAAGATGCTAAGCTATGGAGGCAAGGTTACTTTGATCAAACATGTGTTGCAATCTATCCCTATCCACCTTCTATCTTCTATTTCTCCTCCTTCATCGTTCTTAAGCAAATACTGACATCATGGCTGATTTCTTACGGGGATGGAGGAAGGACAAGAAAAATATCATTGGTCCATGGAGAAACATAAGTTTTCCATATGAGGAAGGGGAATGGAGTTAAACTTTTGAAAGATGTTTGTCGGGCATTTCAATTCAAGCGATGGTGGACATTTAGATCCAAGCAAACATTGTGGGGTGATTTCCTTAAAGCCAAATCTTGCCAAAGATCTAATCCAATTAGCAAAAAGTGGGATCTGGGAATCCCAAGCATGGAGGTTGATGATGAAAAACAAAATCACTGTGGAGAACCACATCCGGTGGAAAATCGGGGATGGTTCTTGCTCCTTTGGTGGGATAATCGGGAATAGGACCTTTGGCTCGATTTACCACTCACAAGAACAGATTCAATAATGATAAGGTTGCAGATTATATAGAAGCTAGTCGGTGGAACAGAGAAAGGTCACTCGATTAGCTCCTCATACACAGTACATAAAATTCTTTCTACTCAGATTCATCTGACATGGACAACTGATCAGCAAAGATGGACCCTCAATACCAATGGTACCTTTTCTGTGTCTTCTGCGTGGAATATTATTAGAGAAACCAGGGAGAAAACCAAATTCAACACCTACACTTGGCATAGGAATATCCCTTTTAAATGTTCCTTTTTGGTGTGGAGAGCAACTAGAGCAAATTACCTACCAATGAAAAATTGGCAAGGTTAGGAATTGCACCAAGAAAAGCATTCTTATTGTCACTCTCCGAGTTGATACCATTGAACACATTTTCAATTCAGGGAACTTGGCCAGAAATGTGTGGAAGTATTTTCTGTTGCCATGGGTATTCAAACAGATTATCTACCACTTAGAAGTATGATTATGAGGTGGTGGAGTAATGCTTACAACAATGAAGCACACAAGCTGATCCTACAAGCCATTCCTATCTTTATTTGCTGGAATTTGTGGAAGAACAGATGTGCAAACAAATATGGAGGCAAGCAATCCAACATAGCAAGGGTTAAATATTTAGTGATCCTTGACACTTTCAAGCCATCGCATCTGCATTTCCCTACATCACTTGGCCTTTGGAATGGAAAAGGTTGTGTATTCATATTGAGAGCTGCACTCATGATACCAAGATCACTTCAGTCCAATGGATTAAACCTCACGACACTTGGGTGAAACTTAATCTGATGGGAGCACCTTGGGCAACCCAGGCGACATAGGAGGAGGGTATCATCGAAATCATAAAGGAGAGATTATCTTTGCCTTTTCAGCCTTTTTGGAACTGGAACAAACAACCAAGCCGAGGTGGAAGGCCTATTTTAGGCCTAACATGGTGTGCTCAATGAAACACAACAATGTGATCCTTGAAGTTGATTCACCTACTTGATCACCGGTTGAAAAACATTGCGACAACTCCTTGCGATTCGATTCCAGTTCGAAGCTTCAACAAATAGTCACAAAATTCAACCAATTCAGATGTATTCATATCCTCGGGAGGCCAACTTTGTTGCGATTCTCTTGCCAAACATAGTCACAAGATTACGACCTCCAAATTTATTTCAAGAGTCAAGAATGCCCAAAATGACAAGAACTTATCTCCAGCGGACCAGGCGGGTATGGCAAGCTTGAAGAAGAAAGAAGAAGAGAATTAAGGAACCACCATGATACTCTCTCCGAGAGAAGTCACGAAAGGAGCCCAAATCCTTGAAGTCTTCTCTGATGGTTATAACCATCTTCCTGCTATGATTCTCTTGTTTGCTAGGATAGAATTTATTTCTTGAATTGTAAAGGGAGAGTCTCCCTCATTTAAGTTTTCCTAGAATCTTTGTACTAAAAGGAGTCCTCTCACATAGGTGCGTAGGTGATAGGTTCTTGCTTTAGTTTGGGGAAGTATTGGAGAACCTACTAATTATAGTAGGCTACCAATTCTTGAACCACCATGAAGTGGAGGTAAGGTTTATGTCCCCCTCTATGTATGTTTACTTTTTATATATATGATAAGGCCTGGGGGTGATGTTAAGCCCCTGACCCCTCCAAGGGTCGTTCAAATAAAAAAAAAAACCACAGACCCCGAACCTGAACCACAGACCACTGAACCACAGACCAACCACAGACCTGAACCACGAACCACGAACCCTAAAACCCTGAACCCTAAACCCTAAACCCTAAACCCTAAACCCTAAACTTTGGCTAGGGCTTGCCTTAGAAATTTATGATTATGAATTGATAGGCGTTAGTTTTTCCCCGACGTCGCTCGGTCGACTTAGATCCCTGTAGACTGGTGTAGCAGACTAGAGTCTGATAGTTTGAACCTTAGCTAGGCGATACGCTTACTCCGATGATAGTTATCTTTATTTTTCCCCGATATTGTGGCTTCATGAGGTACGTCAGCGACACTGGTTCTGATTTGCGATTTGAAGTTGGTTTTCATTCGGTTCCAAGGACTTGCATTGATTGGCTAAATGTAGACGGTGTTCCACGGACATTTTGAGCATAGATCGATTAGGACTCTTTCGGCAACGACAGTGGCACATTTATAGAGCAACTGGTTCGAGGTCCGGCCTCTATTGCTTGGTTACTTATATAGAGCATCCGGTTCGAGGTCCGGCCTCTATCGCCTTGACACTTATATAGAGCATCCAGTTCGAGGTCTGGCCTCTATCGCCCAAATATCTATACAGAGCATCCGGTTCGAGGTCCGGCCTCCGTACTGTCAGATTCTATTATTTGAAGTTGAGGTTCTGGTTCGATATTCTTTGTGCTTGGATTCTCATAGGCATTTTCTATTTAGCTATAGTTTTCTGTGTACTCGTCGGGCTTATGGGGGTCCATTCAGGTTTTTAATTTAAACTTGCGCACGAGTGTACCTTCTCGGCTTATGGGGGTCCAGCTAGGTGTAATTAGCTTGTAGATTACTGTAGTTAGTTCTTTCTACAATTGTGTGCATTCCATTGTTAGTTAGTTTTCCGTTCTTGACCTCTGTTTGTGTTATTCCTTCTTTTCATATTGCTTTTACCTTTCAAGTTCAGTCGGCCTATGATGCCTACTGAGTACCTGTTGTTTTGGTACTCATGCTACGCTCTGCATCTATTTCGTGATGCAGGTCCGAGCACCAGTGGCCAGCGTTGATCCAGCTTGGAGTAGTCTGATCCGGAGACAGGGGTGAGCACATGGCGTTCTGTACTATTTCAGTCTCCATCTGTATATATAGACTTGTCTTTTGCCTTTCTAGACAGTCGAGTCTCTGTAGTCCACTTTTGGGACTTGTACTCTTTTGTTAGTAGCTCTGTACTAGTGACTTCCAGGTTTTGGGAGGGATCTTTATTTGTATTTATGTTTTGGTTTGCGCCCGCCTGTTTTATTGTTATATTAAATTTTATCTACTCCTATGTAGTTTCTGCCCTCAGACCCATTACTTGTTGTTCCGGGTTACGGGTCGGCTTACCTACTCGTGGGTTATAGTAGGTGCCATCATGGCTCGGGGAAATCGGGTCGTGACAAGTTGGTATCAGAGCCCCAGGTTCACCGGTCTCACTTGTACAGAGTTAACATCCAGTAGAGTCTTGCGGATCGGTGCGGAGACGTCCATAACTTATCTTCGAGAGGCTACAGGATGTCTTTAGGAAGATTTTCTCTTTTGTTTTACTTTCGTGCAATGTATGTCTTATTGTTTCCTTGAAATCTCACTTATTTCACTCTATCACAGGATGGCTCACACGCGAGGTGGCGCGGCTGGGGGTGATACACCCGAGCATGCAGATAGAGCCCCAACTTGGGGTAGACGTCGACCCCGAGGTCAAGCACCGGCCCGAGATGAAGAGGAGGAGCCCCAGGCAGCATATGTACCTCGCGGCCGGTGGGCGGACGATCCACCACCACCGATTCTGCACCGGTGCGGCGCTGATCTTCATGCCTCACGACTCAGATATTAGCAACTATTGGAGATGCGTCGGGCACGATTCCGCCACTCCTGCTCCAGCCAGTGGTCACTGCCGAAGAAGACTGAGTGGTTCAGCCATCACCAGTTCAGGTGGCCGCCCAGCCAGACGTAAAGGAAAGGGAGATGCCACTACGTGAGCAGAAGATGCTCGGGGTATTCCAGAGGTTGGCGCCACCGATATTCTCAGGGGCGATTGGGGAGGACGCCCACGAGTTCCAGCTCACTTGCCAGGAGCAGCTACAGTCATTAGGCCTCTTGGAGTCGAGAGGAGCCGACTTCACCGCTCATTAGTTCCGTGGGCCAGCTAGGCAGTGGTAGCGCTCGTATCGAGAGTCCAGGCCAGCTGGATCGCCTCCTATATCTTGGAGTGAGTTCTCAGAGGCTTTCTTGGCCCGATTCATGCCACGGAGCGTCAGGGATAGGCTTCGTGATCAGTTCTCCAGATTGGAGCAGGGCCCTATGACTGTCTCAGAGTACGAGATGAGGTTTCATGAGTTGTCTCGGCATGCTACCATGATTCTGCCCACAGAGGAGGAGAGGGTTCGTTATTTTGTACGTGGGTTGCGGTACCGTCTGAGGGTCGACACAGAGCATTTGGTTTCAGCCAGCCGTTCATTTCTTGATGTGGTAGATCATGCTCGATCCATGGAGCATATTCATCGTGAGGCCCAAGGGACTCCTATGATAGGCCTCGCCAGAGGTTCCAGCAGGGTCAGTCTAGTCGGCCTATTCAGGCAGCATTACCTGCTTCTGAGGGAGGCCAGTATCAGCAGGGTGGTCCTAGTACGGGCCAGAGTTCGAGGGGATCAGATTCTCTCCCTTCCTCTCGCGGTCGGGTTACTACAGGGCGTTCCACTTCGGGGTGTTATGATTGTGGTGCTCTTGACCATTGGTCCAGAGGGTGTCCCCAACGAGGGCGAGGGGCGATTGTACCAGCTCCCCTTGCACCTAGACCGATTTCAGTAGTACCCTCTCCAGCTAGAGGTGGTGGTCAGGACCAGGGCCGTCGGGATAGTCGACAGGGTACCAGAGGTGGAGCTCGGGGAGGCAGGTCAGGTGGTAGATCGGACGCACCGGGCAGAGGTGCTCAGGGCCATTTCTACGCTGCCCCGGCAAGGGCGGCGGCTGAGGCATCTGACGATGTCATCACAGGTATGCTTTTACTATGCCATCAGCCTGCTACAGTACTATTTGATCCTGGATCCACGTTCTCGTATGTATTTGTTTATTTTGCTCCCCGATTGGGTATGAGGTCTGAGTCTTTGGCAGAGCCGGTTCATGTTTCGACCCCGGTGGGTGAGTCCTTAGTAGTGGATCAGGCATTGCGATCTTGCTTAGTGACTATCCAGGGTTATGATACTAGAGTTGACCTTATTCTGCTAGATATGGTGGATTTTGATGTGATTCTGGGCATGGACTGGTTATTCCCCTACCATGCGGTCTTGGATTGCTATGCCAAGATAGTTACTTTAGCTATGTCTGGCATTCCCCCAGTGTTGTGACAGGGTGCTCATAGTCACACACCGACAGGGATCATCTCTTTTATGCGGGCTAGACGGTTGGTTGCTTCTGGGTGTTTAGCTTATTTGGCCTATGTGAGAGATGTGTGTAGGGAGAGCCCTTCAGTTGACTCAGTTCCTATGGTTAGAGAGTTTGCAGATGTGTTTCCTACAGACTTACCTGGCCTACCCCCAGAGCGTGACATTGAGTTTGCCATAGATTTGGAGCCTGACACCCGTCCTATTTCTATTCCGCCTTACCGGATGGCTCCTGCAGAGCTCAGGGAGCTCAGTGTTCAGTTAGAGGACCTCTTAGGTAAGGGATTCATCCGTCCGAGTGTGTCACCTTGGGGTGCTCCTGTTTTGTTTGTGAAGAAGAAGGATGGGACTATGAGGATGTGCATTGACTACAGGCAGCTGAATAAGGTGACGGTGAAGAATCGTTACCCCATGCCTCGTATTGATGACTTGTTTGACCAGCTTCAGGGTGCCGCCGTGTTTTCTAAGATTGATTTGAGATCCGGGTACCATCAGCTGAGGATTAGGGCAGCGGACATCCCTAAGACCGCATTTAGGACTCGTTACGGCCACTATGAGTTCCTTGTGATGTCTTTTGGGTTGACTAATGCCCCTGCCGCCTTCATGGACTTGATGACACGTGTGTTCAGGCCATACCTTGATTCATTTGTTATCGTCTTCATTGATGACATACTGGTATACTCGCGTAGCCGGAGTGAGCATGAGCAGCATTTGAGGATAGTGCTTCAGACTTTGAGAGATCATCGGCTTTATGCCAAGTTCTCAAAGTGCGAGTTTTGGCTTGAGTCTGTAGCATTCTTGGGGCACGTGGTGTCCAAAGAGGGTATTAGGGTTGATCCGGCGAAGATTGAGGCTATTAGTGATTGGGATAGGCCCACTTCTGTTACTGAGGTTCGTAGCTTCGTCGGGTTAGCGAGTTACTACAGACGCTTTGTTGAGGGCTTTTCTACTATTGCAGCCCCTTTGACCCGGTTGACTCGTGTTGATGTTCCCTTTGTTTGGTCAGAGGAGTGTGAGGCGAGCTTTTTGAGGCTCAAGGAGTTATTGACCACCGCTCCTATATTGACTCTTCCAGTTGAGGGCGAGGGCTTCACGGTGTATTGTGACGCATCCGGCGTTGGTTTGGGTTGTGTATTGATGCAGCAGGGTCGGGTTATTGCTTATGCATCGAGGCAGCTTAAGACCCATGAGCGCAACTACCCCACTCATGACTTGGAGTTGGCGGCGGTAGTTTTCGCGCTTAAGATTTGGAGGCACTACTTGTATGGAGTTCGATGTGAGATCTATACCGATCATAGGAGTCTTCAGTACATCATGAGTCAGAGGGACCTTAATTCGAGGCAGCGTCGTTGGATTGAGCTCCTGAAGGACTATGACCTCTCTATTCTCTATCATCCGGGCAAGGCGAATGTGGTAGTGGACGCCTTGAGTCGAAAGGCGGTGAGTATGGGTAGTCTAGCCTTCTTATCTGTTGAGGAGCGACCCTTGGCTTTGGACGTTCAGTTTTTAGCTAATAGCATGGTTCGGTTGGATATCTCAGATTCTAGGCGCATCTTGGCCTATATGGGAATGCAGTCTTCTTTGCTTGACAAGATCCGTGGTTGCCAGTATGAAGATGAGACCTTGGTGGCCCTTAGGGATCGAGTGTTAGCGGGTGATGGTGGTCAGGCTACCTTAGATCCTGATGGGGTATTGAGATTCGCCGGTTGCATCTGTGTTCCGAGAGTTGGAAACTTGATACAGTTGATACTTTCTGAGGCCCATGAGTCTAGATACTCTATCCATCCGGGCACAGCGAAGATGTATCGTGATTTGAGGCAGCATTACTGGTGGAGTGGCATGAGGAGAGATATAGCTGACTTTGTTTCCCATTGCTTGTGTTGCCAACAGGTGAAGGCCGAGCATTTGAGGCCTGGTGGTGAGTTTCAGAGATTACCCATTCCGGTGTTCCACGGACATTTTGAGCATGGATTAATTAGGACTCTTTCGGCAACGACAGTGGCACATTTATAGAGCATCCGGTTCGAGGTCCGGCCTCTATTGTTCAGATACTTATATAGAGCATCCGGTTCGAGGTCCGGCCTCTATCGCTTGGTTACTTATATAGAGCATCCGGTTCGAGGTCCGGCCTCTATCGCCTTGACACTTATATAGAGCATCCGGTTCGAGGTCCGGCCTCTATCGCCCAGATATCTATACAGAGCATCCGGTTCGAGGTCCGGCCTCCGTACTGTCAGATTCTATTATTTGAAGTTGAGGTTCTGGTTCGATGTTCTTTGTGCTTGGATTCTCATAGGCATTTTCTATTTAGCTATAGTTTTCTGTGTACTCGTCGGGCTTATGGGGGTCCGTTCGGGTTTTTAATTTAAACTTGCGCACGAGTGTACCTTCTGGGCTTATGGGGGTCCAGCTAGGTGTAATTAGCTTGTAGATTACTGTAGTTAGTTCTTTCTACAATTGTGTGCATTCCATTGTTAGTTAGTTTTCCGTTCTTGACCTCTGTTTGTGTTATTCCTTCTTTTCATATTGCTTTTACCTTTCAAGTTCAGTCGGCCTATGATGCCTACTGAGTACCTGTTGTTTTGGTACTCATGCTACGCTCTGCATCTATTTCGTGATGCAGGTCCGAGCACCAGTGGCCAGCGTTGATCCAGCTTGGAGTAGTCTGATCCGGAGACAGGGGTGAGCACATGGCGTTCTGTACTATTTCAGTCTCCATCTGTATATATAGACTTGTCTTTTGCCTTTCAAGACAGTCAAGTCTCTGTAGTCCACTTTTGGGACTTGTACTCTTTTGTTAGTAGCTCTGTACTAGTGACTTCCAGGTTTTGGGAGGGATCTTTATTTGTATTTATGTTTTGGTTTGCGCCCGCCTGTTTTATTGTTATATTAAATTTTATCTACTCCTATGTAGTTTTTGCCCTAAGACCCATTACTTGTTGTTCCGGGTTACGGGTCGGCTTACCTACTGGTGGGTTATAGTAGGTGTCATCATGGCTCGAGGAAATCGGGTCGTGACACCGGTAGATTCCATTCCTAAAATTGATTCAGCCTGTCGTAAACAAGGAGTTTCATTCTATATACAGAAAAAGACATCTACAGCACTTTAAGCAAGATATTCGTGAGATATGCTCCCTCTAGATAGGTAGGATCAATCGGATGGTCACATGCTGCTCCTGCCTCACGAACAACAGTGATTTTCCACCCAGCCATTGACGCAGCACCCTAGGCACAGGCAAACCAGAGAACACATCAATCAACCTACGTTTCATGGACTGGATCAAGAAATTAACTTACAGTTCAGTTTGGGATTACAACATAGCTAAAATTAACAAGTCCTCTTTTGGAAAGAGGCTACATAAAGTACCAGAAAGATCAGATATGAGCTTTCTAAAATAGAAAATATCTCTGCTGCTGAATAAAAGTTCCACTTGGTGGATCTGTCTTTAACTACATCTCTATGTGTGTGTGTAGTTCTGCTATTTTACGAAATGTGCTCATGCGACTGCAGCACACTTTGCACAATAAGGGAGGATGCTTAATTGAAGTGATATGGTTATCAGTATTCTAATGGTCATCAAGGAAGACATAGGAGGAGAAACAAGTTTCTGTCTATCCACATACATATGTGATATGACAATATATTGCTAGACAGCTAATGTGCATAGATAGTGTATATACTAATACTTAGGTTAGTGTGTCTCACATTGGAAACATGTACGAAGTATTATTTAAAATGTAAAGTATGGATATAAAAAGACAATTGTCTTCATACATCTTGGTAATATTTCTCCCATGTTTTAATTTCTCACATATATAAACAACATCTAGTTATTTGTTGACCTCATCCATGTTACATATCATTGTAAAACCAAGAACGAGCAGAGCAAAAGTTGTCAAAGTTAAAATTGACTCACTAAAGTCTACTTTACACCTTATATCATGGTGTTCTATTAGATCACATTGTATTTTAACAAAACTATTAATTGAACATCCAATTCCAGAGCATCAAATGGATTTTGGGTGCAAAAACTATGTAGCCACTGAATTTGGGTCCCTTTATTCTTACAGGTTTCGTACTACTACCATAGTCATTCCTCCGAAATAAAAAGAAAATGTAAATGTTAGGGAAGAACAAATTCCAAAACTTTTTCGAAATAGTTATTCACACAAATTTCCTTTGCCGGAAACTATTCAAAAGACTTTTATATGGTCATCAAAAACTCCAATGGAGTCTAATATATCTTCCTGCTTGCTCTTGAATTAAGAAGAAATTAACTTGCTGAAGAATGCGGAAGAACATTCCACTTTGGGTCATAGCTCGAACATGAGCGGTCATGAGGAGACCACCTCTTTTGTCAATTTGCATGGCCAAATAGTTCAAATTCCTATACATTCCAAACGCATTCTTTAAGACCTGGATTAAGTAAGAGAAAAGTGAAAACTACTTCACAATGAACGAGCTCTGAAACAAATAACATGATGTCGTAGAGAAGTTTTTTCCTTTCCAATTAGTTGGAATGCAGATTGAGATGGAATAGAAGTGATGAATCGTAGACAACAGAGGCAAATATGACTTGTCCTCACAAATGAGGAAGTTAGGAACCAGGACGCTATTTCCAAGCATATTCAGAAGTGCCCCTACCTTGGGAGGTAGAGAGGCTGTTTCCAATGGACCCTCGGCTCAAGACAAGTGACTTACATGTCATATTCTATAATTTCATGAGAATTACTTTTAAATGGTTAATGCATTGTATGCACTGGTCCTTGATATAGAAGTTGATCACCATTCACTACTAGAAACATTCTAGTAAAAGTATTCTTCAAATCCATTTGCCATGTGATCCAACAACCAAAGCTTGAGGCACCACATCACTTTCCAAGACCAACGCGTTACATAATAATTCATTAACTAGAATCGAGAAATTGAGCAATGTCTAAACTCTACACAGCAAATGCAAATCTCTTTTAGAGTCTGAACAGAGTACATTTTAACAGTAAGCCCCCAAGAAACAAGACATCAATACTGAAGTCCATATAAAACATTGCAAATTACCTTCTTTCGAGGTGCCAATTTAGGAGGATCCAGTATAACTATATCCCATGATTCGTTTCTAGAAACAGCAGCCTTCATGAACTCAGTTGCGTCTTGTCGAAGAAAAGATATCCTTCGAGGATCCAGGCCATTTAATGCAACATTTTCCTTGGCAAGTTGCAAAGCAGGCAATGATGTATCACCACCTTCAAACCAAGGAGTGGCATTAACTCATCATTAGACTAGAAAATCAGAAGCAAACTTACAGAGTAGTACCAAGGTTAAAACAGCACATACGATCTACACAAATGTTCTGGCACACCCCTGAGGAATGAGACAAATTTTGCTCGCGTTCTTGAACAAGTCCACAGACTTACTGATTAAAATGATAGCAATAAGAATATCTTTTTGCCTATTTACAAGGTCAAACAGGCCAGAGAGCAGATAAACCCACTATTTTTCCAATTTTCGTGTTCTATAGTCCACGACATTCAATGTTGACCTAGAGTTTCGACGTTTATTTTGCCAAAAACTTACATGGACCTCTGATAAGACCTAGCTATGGAGCCTGTTGGTCGCCACGGCAAAAAAGGCCCAATTGCAAGGTCTTACTAGCCCCATAGCAGGTAAACCCTATTTTGCCAATTTTTGTGTGCTATAGTACACGGCATTTTATGGTGACTCAGAATTCCGACGTCATTTTTGCCAAAAACTTACATGGACATACGTTAAGACCTTAGCAATGGAGTCAGTTGGTCGCCACGGCCAAAACAACCCATTTACAAGGTCAAACGAGCCCCAAAGTAGGTTAACCCCCTATTTTGCCTATTTTCGTGTGCTATAGTTCACGTCATTTTATGGTGACCTAAAATTTTGATGTCATTGTTACCAAAATCTTACATGGACCTCCGTTTAGACCTTAGCAATGGAGCCAGTTGGTTGCCACGGCCAAAACGGCCCATTTATTAGGTCAAACGAGCCAGAGAGCAAATAAACCCACTATTTTTCTAATTTTTGTGTACTATAATGCACGACATTTAAAGCTGACCCGAAATTTTGACGTTATTTTTGTCTAACACTTACATGGACCTCTAATAAGACCTTAGCTATGGAGCATATTGGTCGCCACAGCCAAAAAGGCCCAATTACAAGGTCTAACAAGCCCCATAGCAGGTAAACCCCCTATGTTGTCGATTTTCATGTGCAATAGTACACGACATTTTATGGTAACCCAGAATTCCAAGATCATTTTTACCAAGAACTTACACCGACATCTGTTAGGACCTTAGCTATGGAGCCAGTTGATCGCCACGGCCAAAACAGCCCATTTACAAGATCAAACAAGCCCCAGAGCAGATAAACCCCCCATTTTTCCAATTTTCGTGTGCTATAGTCCACAATATTTTATGGTAATCCAGAATTTTGAGATCTTTTTTGCCAAAAACTTACACCGACATCTATTAGGACCTTAGCTATGGAGCCAGCTTGTCGCCATGATAAAAATGGCCCATTTACAGGGTCAAACGAGCCCTGAGCAGGTAAACCCTCATTTTGCCAATTTTAGTATGCTATTGTCCACGACATTTTATGGTGACCTTGATTCCAACGTCGTTTTTGTAAAAAACTTACATGGACCTCTGATATGACCTTACCTTTGGAGCCAGTTGGTCGCCAGTGCCTAAACGGCCCATTTATAAGGTCAAACGAGCCCCAAAGTAGGTAAACCCCCCATTTTGTCGATTTTTGTGTGCTATAATCCACGGCATTTTATAGTGACCTAGAATTTCGATGTCATTTTTGGCAAAAACTTACATGGTCCTCCATTTAGACCTTAGCTATGGAGCTAGTTGGTCGCCAAGGCTAAAACAGCCGATGTACAAGGTCAAACGAGCCCCAGAGTAGGTAAACCCCCCATTTTGCCAATTTTCGTGTGCTATAGTTCACAATATTTTATGGTGACCCAGAATTTCGACATAACTTTTGCCAAAAACTTACATGTACATCCATTAAGACCTTAGATATGGAGACAATCTTTAGCCACGGCCAAAACGACCCATTTACAAGGTCGAACGAGCCGCTAAGTAGGTAAACCCCCTATTTTGTCAATTTTCGTGTGCTATATTACACGGCAATTTATGGTGACCCAGAATTCCGATGTTATTTTTGCCAAAAACTTACATGGACCTCCTTTAAACCTTAGCTATGGATCCAGTTGGTCACCATGGCCAAAACAGCCCATTTATAAGATCAAACGAACCCCAGAGCAGGTAAACCCCTGATTTTTCCAATTTTTGTGTGTTATATAGTCCACATCATTTTATGGTGACCCAAAATTTTGAGATCATTTTTGCCAAAAACTTACATGGACATCCGTTAGGACCTTTACTATGGAGTCAGCTTGTCGTCACAGCCAAAACAGCCCATTTACAGGGTCAAACGAGCCCAGAGCAGGTAAACCCTCATTTTGTCAATTTTCATGAGCTATAGTCCACGACAATTTATGGTGACCTGGAATTCCAACATCATTTTTGCCAAAAATGTACATGGACCTCCGATATGACCTTAGCTTTGGAGCCAATTGGTTGCCATTGCCAAAATGACATATTTACAAGGTCAAATGATCTCCAAAGCTGGTAAACCCCCCATTTTATCGATTTTCATGTGCTATAGTCCACGACATTTTATGGTGACCTAAAATTTTGATGTCTTTTTACCAAAAATTTACATGGACCTCCATTTAGACCTTAGCTATAGAGCTAGTTGGTTGCCATGACTAAAACAGCCCATTTACAAGGTAAAACGAACCCCAGAGCAGGTAAACCCCCCATTTTGCCAATTTTTGTGTGCTATAGTCTAGGACAGATTATGGTGACCCAGAATTCCGACATAATTTTTGCCAAAAACTTACCTGTACACCCACTAAGACCTTAGATATGGAGCCAATTTGTAGCCATGGCTAAAACGACCCATTTACAAGGTCAAACGAGCCCCTAAGTAGGTAAACCCCTAATTTGTCGATTTTTGTGTGTTATAGTCCATTGCATTTTATGGTGACCCAGAATTTCGATGTCATTTTTGCCAAAACCTTACATAGACATCCATTAAGACCTTATCTATGGAGCTAGTTGGTCACCACGGCCAAAACGGCCCATTTACAAGATCAGACGATCCCTAGAGCAGGTAAACCCCAAATTTTTCCAATTTTCGTGTGCTATAGTCCACAGCATTTTATGGTGACACAGAATTTTGAGATCATTTTTGGGAAAAACTTATATGGACATCTGTTAGGATCTTAGCTATGGAGTCAGCTTGTCGCCACAGCCAAAACGGCCCATTTACAGGGTCAAACGAGCTCCAGAGTAGGTCAACCCCCCATTTTGATGATTTTCGTGTACTATAGTCCACGACATTTTATCGTGACCCAGAATTCTGACATTCTTTTTGCTAAAAACTTACATGGACATCCATTAAAGACCTTATCTATGGAGCCAGTTCGTTATCACAGCCAAAACGTCCCATTTACAAAGTCAAACGAGCCCTAGAACACCTAAATCGCCCATTTTACCTATTTTCGTATGCTATAGTCCATGTCATTTTATGGTGACCCAGAATTTTGATGTCATTTTTGTCATAAACTTACATGGACCTCCGTTAAGACCTTAGCTATGAAGTCATTGGTCGGCATGAAAAAAACAGCCCAATTACAAGGTCAAACGAGCCCTAGAGCAGGTAAAC
Source organism: Solanum pinnatisectum (assembly GCA_035578085.1). Taxonomy (NCBI): domain Eukaryota; kingdom Viridiplantae; phylum Streptophyta; class Magnoliopsida; order Solanales; family Solanaceae; genus Solanum; species Solanum pinnatisectum. The sequence continues at coordinate 45,867,291 of CM069082.1, read as the reverse complement.
CCCCCATTTTGCTGATTTTTGTGTGCTATAGTCCACGATATTTTATGGTGACCCAAAATAACCATGTAATTTCTACCAAAATCTTACATAGACTTCCGTTAAGACCTTAGCAATGGAGCCTATTGGTCGCCACGGCCAAAACGGTCCATTTACAAGGTCAAACCAGCCAAAGAGTAGGTAAACCCCCTATTTTGTCCATTTTTGTGTGCTATATACACAACATTTTATGGTGACACAGAATTTCGACATTATATTTTCCAAAAACAGACATGGACCTCCGTTAAGACCTTAGTTATGGAGCCTGTTAGTCGCTATCGCCAACAAGGCCCAATTACAAGGTCAAATGAGCCCCATAGCAGGTAAACCCCCAATTTTATCGATTTTCGTGTGTCATAGTACATGGTATTTTGTGGTGACTTGGAATTCAGACGTTATTTTTGCCATAAACTTACATGGACCTCTGTTAAGACCTTAGAAATGGAGTCAGTTGGTCGCCACTACCAAAACAACCCATTTACAAGGTCGAACGATCCCCAAATAAAGTAAACCCCCTATTTTATCGATTTTCGTGTGCTATAGTCCACTGCATTTTATGGTTACCCAGAATTTCAATATCATTTTTGCGAGAAACATATATGGACTTCCGTTAAGACCTTACCTATGGAGCCAGTTGGTCGCCACGGCAAAAATGGCCTATTTACAAGTTCAAACGAGCCCTAGAGAAAGTAAAACCCCCATTTTGCCAATTTTTGTGTGCTATAGTCCACGACATTTTATGGTTACCCAAAATTCTGATGTCATTTTTGCCGAAAACTTATATGGAACTCAATTAAGACCTTGGCTTTGGAGCCAGTTGGTTGCCACGGCTAAAACGGCCCATTTAGAAGGTCAAACGAGCCCAGAAGCAGGTCAACCCCCTATTTTGCCGATTTTCGTGTGCTATAATCCACGGCATTTTATGGTGACCCAGAATTTCGATGCCATTCCTACCAAAAACTTACATAGACCTCTGTTAAGACCTTAGCTATGAATACATTTGGTCGCCACGGCCAAAACGGCCCATTTACAAGATCAAACGATCCCTAGAGTAGGTAAACCCCCATTTTTCCAATTTTCGTGTGCTATAGTCCACGTCATTTTATGGTGACCCAGAATTTCTACATCATTTTTTCCAAAAACATACATGGACATCCATTAAGACTTTACCTATGGAGCCAGTTTGTCTCCACATCCAAAACGGCCTATTTACAAGGTCAAATGAACCCCGAGCAGGGAAACCCCCCATTTTGCCGATTTTTGTGTGCTATAGTCCACTACATTTTATGGTGACCCAGAATTCAGACGTCATTTTTGCCAAAAACTTACAGGGATATCATTAAGACCTTATCTATCGAGCCAGTTTGTCGCCACGATAATAGCGGCCCATTTACAAGGTCAAACGAGCTGCAGTGCAGGTAGACCCCTCATTTTGCCGATTTTTGTGTGCTATAGTCCACGGCATTTTATGGTGACCTAGAATTTCAATGTCATTTTTGGCAAAAACATACTTGGACCTCCGGTTAGACCATAGCTATGGAGCTAGTTTGTCGCCACAGCTAAAACAACCCATTTACAAGGTCAAATGAGCCCCAGAGCAGGTAAACCCCTCATTTTGCTGATTTTCGTGTGCTATAGTCCATGATATTTTATGGTGACCATGAATTCCGATGTAATTTTTGCTAAAAACTAACATGGACCTTCGTTTAAACCTTAGCTATGGAGCTAGTTGGTCGCCATGGCTAAAACGGCCCATTTACAAGGTCGAATGAACCCTTGAGCAGGTAAACCCCCCATTTTGCTGATTTTGGTGTGCAATAGTCCATGACATTTTATGGTGACCATGAATTCTGATGTCATTTTTGCCAAAAACATACATAAAACTCCGTTAAGACCTTAGCTATGGAGCCAATTAGTAGCCACGGCCAAAACGGCCCTTTTACAAGGTCAAACAAGCCCAAAAGTAGGTAAACCTCCTCTATTGCCAATTTTCATCTGCTATAGTCCACAGCATTTTATGGTGATCCAGAATTTCGATGTTATTTTTGCCAAAAATTTGCATGAAGTCCGTTAAGACCTTAGCCTTGAAACCAGTTTGTTGCCACGGCCAAAACGGCCCATTTTAAAGGTCAAACGAGACCAGAGCAGGTAAACCCCCCATTTTGCCAATTTTCGTGTGCTATAGTCCATAACATTTTGTGGTGACCCAGAAATACGACATCATTTTTGCCAAAAATTTACATGGACGTCCATTAAGACCTTATTATGGAGCTAGTTGGTCACTATGGCCAAAATGGCCTATTTTTAATGTCAAACGAGCCTAGAGCAGATAAACACCCTTTTTTTTGCTTATTTTCTTGAGCTATTGTCCACGACAATTTATGGTGATCCATAATTCCGACGTCATTTTTGCTAAAAACTTAACTAGACATACGTTTAGACCTTAGCTATAGATACAGTTGGTCGCCATGGCAAATATGGCCCATTTACAAGGTCAAACGAGCCCTACAGCAGGTTAACCCACCATTTTGTCGACTTTCGTATGCTATTGTCCACGACATTTTATAGTTACCCCAAAATCCGACGTCATTTTTGCCAAAAATTTACACACACCTCCGTTGAGACCTTAGCTATGAAGCCAGTTAATCACCATGACCAAAACAATCCATTTACAAGGTCAAACGAGCCCAGAGTAAGTAATCCCCACATTTTGCAGATTTTAGTATGCTATAGTCCAAAACATTTTATCGTGACCTGGAATTCCGAAGTCATTTTTGCCAAAAACTTATATGGACCTCCGTTAAGACCTTAGCTATAGATCCAGTTGGTCGCCACGGCCAAAACGACCCATTTACAAGGTCAAATGAGCCCCAGAGTAGGTTAACCCCCTATTTTGCCTATTTTCGTGTGCTGTAGTCCACGTCATTTATGGTGACTCGGAATTTCGATGTCATTTTTCCTAGAAACTTAAATGGACCTCCGTTAAGACCTTAGCTATGGATCCATTGGTCGGCACGGCAAAAATGACCCATTTACAAGGTCAAACAAGCCCTAGAGCAAGTAAACCCCCCATTTTGCCGATTTTCGTATGCTATAGTCCCCGACATTTAGTGGTGACCTGGAATTTGATGTAATTTTTAGCAAAAACTTACATGGACTTCTGTTAAGATCATAGCTATGGAGCTAGTTTGTCGCCACGGTAAAAACAACCCATTTATAAGGTCAAATGACCTGGAGAGCAGGTAAACCCCCCAATTTGCCGATTTTCATGTGTTATAGTCACGACATTTTATGGTGACCCTAAATTATGACATTATTTTTGCTAAAAACTAACATGGACCTCCATTAAGACCTTAGCTATGAACCCTGTTGGTCTCTATGGACAAAAAGTACCAATTACAAGGTCAAACGAGCCCCACAGCAGGTAAACCACCCATTTTGTCAATTTTTGTGTACTATAAGTACACGGCATTTTATGGTAACTCAGAATTCATATGTCATTTTTGCCAAAAACTTCCATGGACCACCGTTAAGACCTTAGCCATGGAGCCAGTTGGTCGCCACTGCCAAAACAACCCATTTACAAGGTTGAACGATCCCCAAAGAAAGTAAACCCCCATTTTGTTGATTTTCGTATGCTATTATAGTCCACTGCATTTTATAGTTACCCGAAATTCCAATGTCATTTTTGCGAGAAACATATATGGACCTCCGTTAAGACCTTACCTATGGAGCCAGTTGGTCGCCATGGCAAAAATTGCCTATTTATAAGTTCAAACGAGCCCCAGAGAAAGTAAAACTCCCATTTTGCCAATTTTTGTGTGCTATAGTCCACGACATTTTATGGTTACCCAAAATTCTGATGTCATTTTTGCCGAAAACTTATATGGAACTCAGTTAAGACCTTGGCTTTGGAGCCAGTTGGTTGCCGCGGCTAAAACAACCCATTTAGAAGGTCAAACAAGCCCAGAAGCAGGTCAACCCCCTATTTTGCCGATTTTCGTGTGCTATAGTCCACGGCATTTTATGGTGACCCAGAATTCCGATGCCATTCCTACCAAAAACTTACATAGACCTCTGTTAAGACCTTAGCTATGAAGCCATTTGGTCGCCACGGCCAAAACGGCCCATTTACAAGATCAAACGATCCCTAGAGTAGGTAAATCCCCATTTTTCTAATTTTTGTGTGCTATAGTCCACGTCATTTTATGGTGACCCAGAATTTCGACATCATTTTTTCCAAAAACATACATGGACATCCATTAAGACTTTACCTATGGAGCTAGTTTGTCTCCACATCCAAAACGGCCTATTTACAAGGTCAAACGAACCCCGAGCAGGGAAACCCCCCATTTTGCCAATTTTTATGTGCTATAGTCCACTACATTTTATGGTGACCCAGAATTCAGACGTCATTTTTGCCAAAAACTTACATGGATATCATTAAGACCTTATCTATAGAGCCAGTTTGTCGCCACGACAAATAGCGGCCCATATACAAGGTCAAACGAGTCGCAGTGCAGGTAGAACCCTTATTTTATCAATTTTCATGTGCTATAGTCTACGACATTTTATGGTAACCTAGAATTTCAATGTCATTTTTGGCAAAAACTTACTTGGACCTCCGTTTAGACCTTAGTTATGGAGCTAGTTTGTCGCCACAGCTAAAACAGCCCAGTTACAAGGTCAAACGAGCCCCAGAGCAGGTAAACCCCTCATTTTGCTGATTTTCGTGTGCTATAGTCCATGACATTTTATGGTGACAATGAATTTCGATGTAATTTTTGCTAAAAACTAACATGGACCTCTGTTTAGACCTTAGCTATAGAGCTAGTTAGTCGCCATGGCTAAAACGGCTCATTTACAAAGTCAAACGAACCCCTGAGCAGGTAAACGCCCCATTTTGCTGATTTTGGTGTGCTATAGTCCATGACATTTTATGGTGACCACGAATTTTGATGTCATTTTTGCCAATAACATACATGGAACTTCGTTAAGGCCTTAGCTATGGAGCCAATTTCTAGCCACGGCCAACACGGCCCATTTACAAGGTCAAACAAGCACAAAAGCAGGTAAACCTCCTCTATTGCCTATTTTCATGTGCTATAGTCCACGGCATTTTATGGTGATCCAGAATTTCAATGTTATTTTTTGCCAAAAATTTGCATGGAAGTCCGTTAAGACCTTAGCCTTGGAACCAGTTTGTCGCCACGGCTAAAACGGCCCATTTTAAAGGTCAAACGAAACCAGAGCTGGTAAACCCCCCATTTTGCCGATTTTTGTGTGCTATAGTCCACAACATTTTGTGGTGACCCAGAAATAAGACATCATTTTTGCCAAAAATTTACATCGACGTCCATTAAGACCTTAGCTATGGAGCTAGTTGGTCATTACGGCCAAAATGGCCTATTTTTAATGTCAAACGAGCCAGAGCAGATAAACACCCTTTTTTTTGCTTATTTTCTTGAGCTATTGTCCACGACATTTTATGGTGATACATAATTTCGATGTCATTTTTGCTAAAAACTTATATAGACATCCGTTAAGACCTTAGCTATGGATACAGTTGGACGCGATGGCAAGTACGGCTCATTTACAAGGTCAAACGAGCCCTACAGCAGGTTAACCCACCATTTATTTGATTTTCGTATGCTATAGTCCACGATATTTTATAGTTACCCTGAAATTCGACGTCATTTTTGCCAAAAATTTACTTAGACCTCTGTTGAGACCTTAGCTAAGGAGCCAGTTAATCGCCATGACCAAAACAGCCCATTGACAAGGTCAAACGAGCCCAGAGTAGGTAAACCCCACATTTTGCAGATTTTAGTGTGCTACAGTCCACGACATTTTATAGTGACCTGGAATTCGATGTCATTTTTGCCAAAAACTTATATGGACCTCCATTAAGACCTTAGGTATGGATCCAGTTGGTCGCCACGGCCAAAACGACCCATTTACAAGGTTAAATGAGCCCCAGAGTAGGTTAACCCCCTATTTTGCCTATTTTCGTGTGCTGTAGTCCACATCATTTATGGTGACCCGAAATTTTGATGTCATTTTTGCTAAAAACTCACATGGACCTCTGTTAAGACCTTAGCTATGGAGCCATTGGTCGACACAGCAAAAATGATCCATTTACAAGGTCAAACAGGCCCTAGAGCAGGTAAACCCCCCATTTTGCCGATTTTCGTGTGCTATAGTCCCCGACATTTTGTGGTGACCTGGAATTTCGATGTGATTTTTACCAAAAACTTACATGGACTTCTGTTAAGACCAAAGCTATGGAGCTAGTTGGTCACCACGGCAAAAACAACCCATTTATAAGGTCAAACAACTCGGATAGGAGGTAAATCCCCTATTTTCCCGATTTTCATATGTTATAGTCCACGGCATTTTATGGTGACCCAGAATTCTGACGTTATTTTTACAAAAAACTAACATGGACCTCCATTAAGACCTTAGCTATGAACCCTGTTGGTCGCCACAGACAAAAAGGACCAATTACAAGGTCAAACGATCCCCAAATCAGGGAAACCCCCTATTTTGCCGATTTTTATGTGCTATAGTACACGGCATTTTATGGTAACTCGGAATTCCGATGTCATTTTTGCCAAAAAGTTCCATGGACCATCGTTAAGACCTTAGCAATGGAGCCAGTTAGTTGCCACTGCCAAAACAACCCATTTACAAAGTCGAACAAACCCAAAAGCAGGTAAACCCCCTATTTTGTCGATTTTCATGTGCTACAGTACACATCATTTTATGGTTACCCGAAATTTTGATGTCATTTTTTTAGAAACTTACATAGACCTCTGTTAATACCTTAGCTATGGAGCCAGTTGGTCGCCTGGCAAAAACGGCCTATTAACAAGGTGAAATGATCCCTAGAGCAGGTAAACCCCCCATCTTGCCAATTTTCGTGTGCTATCGTCACGACATTTTAGGGTTACCCAAAATTTCAATGTCATTTTTGCCGAAAACTTACATGGACCTCGATTAAGACCTTATCTATGGAGCCAGTTGGTCGCCACAGCCAATACGGCCATTTACAAGGTCAAACAATCCCAGAAGCAGGTAAACCTCCCATTTTGCCAATTTTTACGTGCTATAGTCCACGACATTTTATGGTGACTTGGAAATCCGTTGGCATTTCTGCGAAAAACTTACATGGACCTCCGTTAAGACCTTAGTTATGGAGCCAATTGGTCACCACAGCCAAAAAGGCCCATTTACAAGATCAAATGAGCCCCAGAGCAAGTAAACTCCCTATTTTTCCAATTCTCATGAGCTATAGTCCATAACATTTTATGGTGACCCAGAATCGGACATCATTTTATCCAAAAACTGACATAGACATCTGTTAAGATGTTAGCTATGCATCTAGTTTGTCTTCATGGCCAAAATGGCCTATTTACAAAGTCAACGAGCCCCGAGCAGGTAAACCCCCCATTTTACCGATTTTTGTGTGCTATAGACCACTATATTTTATGGTAACCCAGAGTTCGACATCATTTTTTCCAAAAACATACATGAACATCCATTAAGACCTTATCTATAGAGCCAGCTTGTCGCCACGACCATAACGGCCCATTTACAAGGTCAAAGGAGCCCCAGTGCAGGTAGACACCTCATTTTGCCGATTTGCATATGCTATAGTCCACACATTTTATGGTAACCCAGAATTTCGATGTCATTTTTTCCAAAAACGTAAATGAACCTCCATTAAGACCATAGTTATGCAACCAATTGGTCGTCATGGCCTAACCGTCCCATTTACAAGGTCAAATGAGCCCAGAGCAGGTAAACCCCCCATTTGTCCAATTATTCCTGTGCTATAGTCTACGACATTTTATGGTGACCATGAATTCTGATGTCATTTTTCCCAAAAACTTATATGGACCTCCGTTAAGACTTTAGCTATGGAGCCAGTTGGTTGCCATGGCCAAAACAACCCATTTACAAGGTCAAACGAGCCTGTGAGCAGGTAAACCCCCCAATTTACCGATCTTCGTGTGCTATAGTCCACGGCATATTATAGTGACCCAAAATTTTGAAGTTATTTTTGTCAAAAACTTACATGGACCTCCATTAAGACCTTAGTTATGGCACCTGTTGGTCGCCACGGCCAAAAAGGCCCATTTACAAGGTCAAACGAACCCCAAAGCAGGTAAACCCGCCATTTTGCCAATTTGCATGTGCTATAGTACATGACATTTTATGGTGACTTAGAATTCTGATGTAATTTTTGCTAAAAACTAATATGGACCTCCGTTTAGACCTTAGCTATGGAGCTAGTTGGTCGCCATGTCTAAAACGACCCATTTACAAGGTCAAACGAACCTCTGAGCAGGTAAACCCCCCATTTTGCGGATTTTGGTGTGCAATAGTCCATGACATTTTATGGTGACCATGAATTCCGATGTCATTTTTGCCAAAAACATACATGGAACTCCGTTAAGACCTTAGATATGGAGCCAATTTGTAGCCACGGCCAAAACGGTCCATTTACAAGGTCAAACAAGCCCAAAAACATGTAAACCTCCTCTATTGCCGATTATCATGAGCTATAGTCCACAGCATTTTATGGTGATCCGGAATTTTGATGTTATTTTTGCCAAAAATTTGCATGGAAGTCCGTTAAAACCTTAGCCTTGGAACTAGTTTGTCGCCACGACCAAAATGGCCCATTTTAAAGGTGAAACGAGACCAGAGCAGGCAAACCCCCCATTTTGCCGATTTTCGTGTCCTATAGTCCACAACATTTTGTGGTGACCCAGAAATACGACATCATTTTTGCCAAAAATTTATATGGACATCCATTAAGACCTTAGCTATGGAGCTGGTTGGTTGCTACGGCCAAAATGGTCTATTTTTAATGTCAAACGAGCCCAGAGCAGATAAACCCCCTTCTTTGCTTATTTTCTTGAGCTATTGTCCACGACATTTTATGGTGATCCATAATTCCAATGTCATTTTTGCTAAAAACTTACATAGACATCCATTAAGACCTTAGCTATGGATCTAGTTAGTCTCCATGGCCAAAACGACTCATTTACAAGGTCAAACGATCCCCAGAGTAGGTTAACCCCTATTTTGCCTATTTTTGTGTGCCAAAGTCCACGTCATTTATGGTGACCCAGAATTTCGATGTCATTTTTGCCAAAAACTTACATGGACCTTCGTTAAGACCTTAGCTATGGAGCCATTGGTTGGCACGGTAAAAACGACCCATTTACAAGGTCAAACGAGCCCTAGAGCAGGTAAACCCCCCATTTTGCCGATTTTCGTGTGCTATAGTCCCTGACATTTAGTGGTGACCTGGAATTCTAATGTAATTTTTACCAAAAACTTACATGGACTTCCGTTAAGACCTTAGCTATGGAGCTAGTTGGTCGCCAAGGCAAAAATAACCCATTTGGAAGGTCAAACGACCCGGAGAGCAGGTAAACCCCCCATTTTGCCGATTTTCATGTGTTATAGTCCACGATATTTTATGGTGAATCAGAATTTCGACGTTATTTTTGCAAAAAACTAACTAGACCTCTATTAAGACCTTAGCTATGAACCCTGCTGGTCGCCACGGACAAAAAGGACCAATTACAAGGTCAAACGATCCCCAAATTAGGGAAACCACCCATTTTGTCAATTTTTGTGCGCTTTAGTGCACGACATTTTATGGTAACTCAAAATTTCGATGTCATTTTTGCCAAAAACTTCAACGGACCACCGTTAAGACCTTAGCAATGGAGCCAGTTGGTCGCCACTGCAAAAACAACCCATTTACAAGGTTGAATGAGCCCAAAAGCAGGTAAACCCCTTATTTTGTCGATTTTCGTGTGCTATACTCCACATCATTTTATGGTTACCCGAAATTCCGATGTCCTTTTTTCCAGAAACTTACATGGACCTCCGTTAAGACCATAGCTATGGAGCCAGTTGGTCGCCATAGCAAAAAGGGCCTATTTACAAGGTCAAACGAGCCCTAGAGTAGGTAAACGCCCCCATTTTGCCAATTTTCGTGTGCTATAGTCCATGACATTTTATGGTTACCCAAAATTTCGAAGTCATTTTTTCCGAGAACTAACACAGACTTCGGTTAAGACCTTATCTATGGAACCAGTTAGTCGCCACGACCAATACGGCCCATTTACAAGGTCAAACAAGCCCAGAAGCAGGTAAACCCCCCATTTTACCAATTTTCATGTGCTATAGTCCACGACATTTATGGTGACCTAGAAATCCGTTGTCATTTCTGCCAAAAACTCACATGGACATCCGTTAAGACATTAGTTATGGAGCCAGTTGATCACCACAACCAAAATGACCCATTTACAAAATCAAACGATCCCCAGAGCAGGTAAACTCCCCATTTTTCCTATTTTGTGAGCTATAGTCCACGACATTTTATGGTGACCCACAATCAGACATCATTTTGTCCAAAAACTTACATGGACAACCGTTAAGACCTTAGCTATGGATCTAGTTTGTCTCCATGGCCAAAATGGCCTATTTACAAGGTCCAATGAGCCTCGAGAAGGTAAACCCCCCCCCCCATTTTCCCTATTTTCGTGTGCTATAGTCCACTACATTTTATGGTGATCCAAAGTTCGACATTATTTTTGACAAAAACATATATGGACATCCATTAAGACCTTATCTACAGAGCCAGCTTGTCGTCATGGCCATCACAGCCCATTTACAAGGTCAAACGAGCCCCAATGCAGGGAGACACCTCATTTTGCCGATTTTCATATGCTATAGTCCACATATTTTATGGTAACCCAGAATTCCGATGTCATTTTTTCTAAAAACATAAATGGACCTTCATTAAGACCATAGCTATGGAGCCAGTTGGTCGTCACAACCAAAACGTCCCATTTACAAGGTCAAATGAGCCTAGAACAGGTAAACCCCCAATTTTTTCGATTTTCCTGTGCTATAGACTACGACATTTTATGATGACCATGAATTCTAATGTCATTTTTGCCAAAAACTTATATGGACCTCTGTTAAGACCTTAGCTATGGAACCAGTTGGTCACCATGGACAAAACAACCCATTTACAAGGTCAAACAAGCCCGAGAACAGGTAAACCCCCTATTTTATCGATCTTCGTGTGCTATAGTCCACGGCATTTTATAGTGACCCGAAATTCCAACGTTATTTTTGCCAAAAACTTACATGGACCTCCATTAAGACCTTAGCTATGGAACATGTTGGTCGCCATGGCCAAAAAGGCTCATTAACAAGGTCAAACGAACTCCAGAGCAGGCAAACCCCCCATTTTGCCGATTTTTGTGTGCTATAGTACACGACATATTATGTTGACTTAGAATTCTGATGTAATTTTTGCTAAAAATTAACATGGACATCCGTTAAGACCTTAGCTATGGAGACAGTTGGTCGCCACAGCCAAAACGGCCCATTTACAAAGTCAAACGAACCCCTGAGCAGGTAAACCCCCCATTTTGCAGATTTTGGTGTGCTATAGTACATGACATTTTATGGTGACCCAAAATTTCAACGTCATTTTTTCCAAAAACTTACATGGACCAACGTTAAGACCTTAGCTATGGAGCTAGTTGGTCGCCACAACCAAATCGGCCCATTTTCAAGGTCAACTGAACCCCGAAGAAGGTAAACACCCAATTTGCTAATTTTCGGGTGCTATAATTCACCATCTTTTTCGGTGATCGAGAATTCTGACCTCATTTAAGATGAAATTTTTCATGGACATTCTTTAAGACCTTAACTATGTAGCCGAATGTCCCTCACGTCCAAAACGACCCATTTTTAAGGTCAAACGAGCCCCGAGTAGTTAAACCACCCATTTTGTTGATTTTCGTGTACTATTGTCCATGGATTTTTTGGTGATCTAGAATTTTGACCTCATTTTTGCTGAAATTTTTCATATACGTCAGTTAAAACCTTAGCTATGGAGCCAGTTGGCCCTCACGGCTAAAACGGCCCATTTTCAAGGTTAATCGAGCCCTAGAAAAGGTAAACCCCTATTTTGCTGATTTTCGTGTGTTATAATCCATGGATTTTTTGGTGATCTGGAATTTCGACCTCATTATTGCCGAAATGTTTCATGGATGTCTGTTAAGACCTTAGCTATGGAGTTAGTTGGCCCTCATGGCCAAAATGGCACATTTTCAAGGTCAAATGAGCCCCGGAGCAGGTAAGCCCCCGATTTTACCGATTTTAATGTGCTATAGTTCACTATATTTTTTGGTGATCCAGAATTCCGACTTTAATTTTGCCAAAATTTTTCATGGACGTCCATTAATACATTAGCTATGGAGCCAATTAGCCCTCACAGCCAAAACGACCCATTTCAAGGTTAAACGAGCCCCGTAGCAGGTAAATCCCCTATTTTGCCGATTTTCGTGTGCTATAGTCCATGGATTTTTTGGTGATCCAAAATTTCAAACTCATCTTCACCGAAATATTTCATGGATGTGCGTTAAGACCTTAGTTAATGACCCAGTTGGCCCTCACAGTTAAAACGACCCATTTTCAAGGTCAAATGAGCCCCGGAGCAAGTAAACCCCCCATTTTGCTAATTTTTGTCTGCTATAGTTCACTATCTTTTTTGTTGATCCGAAATTATAACCTCATTTTTACCAAAATTATTCATGTTCATCCGTTCAGACCTTAGCTATGGAGCCAGTTGGCCCTAACGGCCAAAACGGCCCATTTTCAAGGTCAAACGAGCCCTGGAGTAGGTAAACCCTCATTTTGCCGATTTTCGTGTGCTATATTCAACAGATTTTTTGGTGATCTGAAATTCTAACCTTATTTTTGATGAAATTTTTCATGGATGTCTGTTAAGATCTTAGCTAAGGAGCAAGTTGGTCCTCACGGCCAAAACGACCCATTTTCAAGGTCAAACGTCCCCAGAGCAAGTAAACCCCCTATTTTACCAATTTTCGGGTGCTATAATCCATGGATTTTTTTATTATCTGGAATTTCGACCTCATATTTGCAAAAAAAATTCATGAACGTCCGTCAAGACCTTAGCTATGGAGCCAGTTGGCCCTCACTACCAAAACGACCCATTTTCAAGGTCAAACGAACCTGGAGCCAGTAATCCCCCCATTTTGACTATTTTCGTATGCTATATTTCACCATTTTTTTTGGTGATCCGGAATTCTGACCTTATTTTTGCCAAAATTTATCATGGACATATGTTAATACTTTAGCTATGGAGCCAGTTGGCCCTAATGGACAAAACGACCCATTTTGAAGGTCAAACGAGCCCAGGAGCAGGCCTACATTTGTGGATTTTCATGTGCAATAATCTATGAATTTTTTGGTGATCCAGAATTTCGATCTCATTTTTGTCGAAACTTTTCATGGACTTCTGTTAAGACCTTAGCTATGGAGCCAGTTGGCCCTCACAGCCAATTTAGCCCATTTTAAAGGTCAAACGAGCCCCGGAGCAGGTAAACCCCACATTTTGCCGATTTTTGTATGCTATAGTCCATAGATTTTTTGGTGATCAAAAATTTCGTCCTCATTTTTGCTAAAATATTTCATCGACATCTGTTAAGACCTTAGCTATGGAGCTAGTTGGCCCTCAGGGCTAAAACAGCCTATTTTACAAGTCAAAGGATCCCAGAAGTAGGTAAACCCCTCATTTTGCCAATTTTCGTATGCTATAGTCCATGGAATTTTGGTGATCTAGAATTTTGACCTCATTTTTGCCAAAATTTTTCATGGTCGTCCATTAAGACTTTAGCTATGGATCCAGATGGCGCCCACAGCAAAAACGGCCCATTTTCAAGGTCAAAGTCCCCTAGAGCAGGTAAACCCCCCATTTTCTGATTTTCGTGTGCTATTATTCACCACCTTTTTGGGTGATCCAAGATTTCGACCTCATTTTCTCCAAAAATTTTAATGGACATCCGTTAAGACCTTAATTATGGAGCCAGTTGGCCGTCACAGCTAAAACAACCTATTTGAAAGGTCAAACGATTCTCGGAGTAGGTAAACCCCGCATTTTGCCAATTTTTGGGTGCTATAGTCCATGGATTTTTTGGTGATCCAGAATTTCGACCTCATTTTTGCTGAAATTTTTCATGGACATCCGTTAAGACATTAGCTATAGAGCTTATTGGCCCCCACAGCCAATACGACCTATTTTTGCCAATTTTTGTATGTTATAATTCACCATTTTTTTTTATGATCCGATATTCTGACCTCATTTATGATGACATTTTCATGGACGAACATAGCAATGGAACCAGTTGGCCCTAACGACCAAAATGACCTATTTTCAAGTTCAAATGAGCCCCGAAGCAGGTAAACCCCCATTTTGCCAATTTTCATATGCTATTATAGTCTATTGATTTTTTGGTGATCCAAGAATTCCGACCTTATTTTTGCCAAAAATTTTTATGGACGTCCGTTAATACCTTAGTTATGGATCCAATTGTCCCTCACAGACAAAATAGCCTATTTTCAAGGTTAAACGAGCCCCAAAGTAGGTAAACCCTGCATTATAATGATTTTCGTGTGCTTAGTCCATGTATTTTTTAGTGATTTGGAACTTCGATCTCATTTTTGTTGAAACTTTTCATGGACATTTGTAAAGACCTTAGCTATGGAGCCAGTTGGCCCTCATGGACAAAACGACCCATTTTGAAAGTCAAACGAGCCCAGGAGAAGGTAAACCCAACATTTTGCCAATTTTCGTGTGCTATATAGTCCATGGAGTTTTTTGTGATCCAGAATTCTGACCTCATTTTTGCCAAAATTTATAATGGACGTCCGTTAATACCTTAGCTATAGAGCCAGTTGGCCCTCAAGGCCAATTTAGCCTATTTTAAAGGTCAAACAATCCCCGGAGCAGGTAAACCCTTCATTTTGCTAATTTTCATGTGGTATAGTCCATGGATTTTTTGGTGATCCAAAATTCCGTACTCATTTTCGCTGAAATTTTTCATGGACATCCGTTAAGACCTTCGCTATGGAGCTAGTTGGCTCTCACGGCTAAAACGGCCCATTTTCAAGGTCAAACGATCCAGGTGCAGGTAAACCCCCCATTTTACCGATTTTTTTGTGCTATAGTCCATTGAATTTTGGTGATCCAGAATTTTGATCTCATTTTTGCTGAAATATTTCATGGTCATCCGTTAAGACTTTAGCTATGGGTTTAGATGGCTATCACGGCAAAAATGGCCAATTTTCAATGTCATAAAGTCCAGAGCAGGTAATCCCCCCATTTTTTTTATTTTCGTGTGCTATAGTTCACCATCTTTTTAAATGATCCAGGATATCGACCTCATTTTCTCTAAAAATTTTCATGGACGTCCATTAAGACCTTAGTTATGGAGCCAGTTGGTCCTCACGGACAAAACGGCCCATTTTCATGGTCAAACGAGCCCTAGAGCAGGTACACCCACCATTTTGCCTATTTTTGTGTGCTATAGTCCATGGAATTTTGGTGATCCAAAATTCCGACCTCATTTTTGCCAAAATTTTTTATGGACATTCATTATGACCTTAGCTAAAGAGCTAATTAGCCCTCACAGCAAAAACGACTCATTTTCAAGGTCAAACGATCCCCAAAGCAGGTAAACCCCCCATTTTACCGACTTTCGTGTGCTATAGTCCATGGAATTTTGGTGATCCAGAATTCCAACCTCATTTTTCCCAAAATTTTTCATGGTAGTCCATTAAGACTTTAGCTATGGATCCAAATAGCGGTCACGGCAAAAAGGGCCCATTTTCAAGGTCAAACGATCCCCGGAGCTGGTAAACCCCCTATTTTGCCAATTTTCGTGTGTTATAATCAATAGATTTTTTGGTAATCCAAAGTCCGATCTCATTTTTTCCAAAATTTTTCATGGGCGTCCGTTAAGAGCTTAACTATGGAGCCAGTTTGCCCTAACGGCTAAAACAACCCATTTTAAAGGTTAAACGATCCCCAGAGCAGGTAAACCCCCATTTTGCTGATTTTTGTGTGCTATAGTCCATGGATTTTTTGGTGATCCATAATTTTGACCTCATTTTTACTGAAATTTTTCATGGACGCCCATTAAGACCTTAGCTATAGAGCTAGTTGGCGCTCACGACCCATTTGACCCATTTTAAAGGTCAAACGAGCCCCAGAGCAGGTAATCCCCCCATTTTCTGATTTTTGTGTGTTATAGTTCACCATCTTTTTGGGTGATCCAGGATTTCGACCTCATTTTCTCTGAAATTTTTCATGGACATCTGTTAAGACCTTAGCTATGGAGTCAGTTGGCCCTCACTGCCAAAATGGTCCATTTTCATGGTCAAATGAGCCCCAGAGCAGGTAAACCCACCATTTTGCCTATATTCATGTGCTATATAGTCCATGAATTTTTTGGTGATCCAAAATTCCGACCTCATTTTTGCTGAATTTTTTCATGGACATCAGTTAAGGACTTAGCTATAGAGCTATTTGGCCCTCATGGCCAATTTAGCCGATTTTCAAGGTCAAACGATCCCCGGAGCAGGTAAACCCCATATTTTACCGATTTTTGTGTGCTATAGTCCATTGATTTGTTGGTGATTCAAAATTTCGACCTCATTTTTGATGAAATTTTTCATAGACGTCTGTTAAGACCTTAGCTATGGAGCAAGTTGACCCTCACAGTCAAAACGACCCATTTTCAAGGTCAAATGATCCCCAGAGCAAGCAAGCCCCCGATTTTTCCAATTTTTGAATGCTATAGTCCATGTATTTTTTGATGATCCGAAATTCCAACCTCATATTTGCAGAATATTTTCACAGATGTCTGTTAAGACCTTAGCTATGGAGCCAGTTTGCCCTCACAGCAAAAACAGCCCATTTTCAAGGTCAAATGAACCCTAGAGCAGGTAAACCCCCCCTCCCATTTTATCGATTTTCGTGTGCTATAGTTCACTATATGTTTTGTTGATCAGGAATTTCGACCTCATTTTTGCTGAAACTTTTCATAGATGTCCGTTGAGACCTTAACTATGGAGCCAGTCGGCCCTCACGACGAAAATAGCCCATTTCAAAGTCAAACAATCCCCAAAGCAGGTAAACCCCCTATTTTGCCGATTTTTGTGTGCTATAGTCCATGGATTTTTAGGTGATCTAGAATTTCGACCTCATTTTTGCCGAAACTTTTCTTAGACGTCAGTTAAGACCTTAGATATGGAGGCAGTTGGTCCTCAAGGCCAAAACGACCCAATTTCAAGGTCAAATGATATTAAGAGCGTGTAAATCCCCCATTTTGCCTATTTTTGCGTGCTATAGTTCACCATCTTTTTTGGTGATACAGAATTCCGACCTCATTTTTATCGAAATTTTTCATAGACGTCCGTTAAGACCTTAGCTATGGAGCGAGTTGGCTCTCACGCCAAAAATGGCCCATTTTCATGGTCAAATAAGCCCCGGTGCAGTTAAACGCCTAATTTTACTGATAGTCGTGTGCTATAGTTCACCATTTGTTTTGGTGATCCGAAATTCCGACCTCATTTTTGCAGAAATTTTTCATGGACGTCCGTTAAGACCTTAAGTGTGGAGCTAGTTGGCCCTCACGGCTAAAACAACCCATTTTAAAGTCAAACGATCCCTGGAGCAGGTAAACCCCCATTTTACCGATTTTTGTGTGCTATAGACCATGGATTTTTTTGTTGATTCTAAATTCTGACCTCATTTTGGCTGAAATTTTTCATGGACTTTCGTTAAGACCTTAGCTATGGAGCCAGTTGGCCCTCACGGCCAATACGGCCCATTTTAATAGTAAAATGAGCCCCAGAGCAGGTAAACCCCCTATTTTGCAGATTTTCGTGTACTATAGTCCATGAATTTTTTGGTGATCCAAAATTCCGATCTCATTTTTGCCGAAACATTTCATGGATGTCTGTTAAGACCTTAGTTATGGAGTTAGTGGGCCCTCACGGCCAGAATGGCCCATTTTTAAGGTCAAATGGGCCCCAGAGAAGGTAAACCCCCTATTTTGTCGATTTTCGTGTGCTATAGTTCACCATTTTTTTTGGTGATCCAGAATTCCAAACACATTTTTTGCTGAAATTTTTCATGGACGTTCATTAAGACCTTTGCTATGAATCCAGTTGGACCACATGGCAAAAACGGCCAATTTTCAAGGTCAACGATCCCCAGAGCAGGTAAATCCCTGTTTTCCAATTTTCGAGTGCTATAGTTCACCATATTTTTTTGTGATCCAAAATTTTGACCTCATTTTTGCCGAAACTTTTCATAGACATCTGTTAAAACCTTAGCTATAGAGCCAGTTGGCCCTCACGGCCAAAACGACCCATTTTCAAGTTCAAAAAAAGCCGGAGCAAGTAATCCCCCCATTTTGCCTATTTTCATGTGCTATAGTTCACCATCTTTTTTGGTGATACGAAACTCTGACCTCATTTTTGCCAAAAAATTTTATAGACGTCTATTAAGACCTTAGCTATGGAGCCAGTTAGCCCTCACGCCCAAAACGACCCATTTTCAAGTTCAAACATACCCGGAGCAAGTAATCCCCCCATATTGCCTATTTACATGTACTATAGTTCACCATCTTTTTTGGTGATCCAAAATTCTTACCTCATTTTTGCCAAAAATTTTATGGACGTCTGTTAAGACCTTAGCTATGGAGCCAGTTGGCTCTCATGGACAAAACAACCCATTTTGAAGGTCAAACGATCCCAGGAGCAGGTAAACCCTATATTTTGCCAATTTTTGTGTGTTATAGTCCATGGATTTTTTGCCAAAATTTTCACGGACGTCCATTAAGACCTTAGCCATAGAGCTAGTTGGCGCTCACGGCCAATTTAGGCCATTTTAAAGGTAAAACAATCCCCGGAGCAGGTAAACCCCACATTTTGCTGATTTTCGTGTGTTATAGTCCATGGAATTTTGATGATCCATAATTCTGGCCTCATTTTTCCCAAAATTTTTCTTGGTAGTTCGCTAAGACTTTAGCTATGGATCCAGATGGCCCTCACGGCAAAAAGGCCCATTTTCAAGGACAAAGAGCCCAAGAACAGGTAAACCCCACATTTTACAATTTTCGTGTGCTATAGTTCACCATTTTTTTGGGTGATCCAGGATGTCGACCTCATTCTCTCCAAAATTTTTCATGGACGTCCGTTAAGACCTTAACTATGGAGCCAATTGGCCCTCATGGCCAAAACAATCCATTTTCATGGTCAAACGAGCCCCAAAGCAGTTAAACCCCCGATTTTGCCTATTTTCGAGTGCTATATAGTCCATGGATTTTTTGGTTATCCAGGATTTCGACCTCATTTTTGGCAAAATTTTTCATGGACGTCCGTTAAGACCTTAGCTATGGAGCCAGTTTGCCCTCACAGCCAATTTGGCCTATTTTCAAGGTCAAACAAGCCCCGGAGCAGGTAAACCCCCTATTTTACCAATTTTCGTGTGCTAAATTCCATTGATTTTTTGGTGATCCAAAATTTCGGCCTCATTTTTACCGAAGTTTTTCATGGACATCCGTTTAGACCTTAGTTATGGAGCAACTTTGCACTCACAGCCAAAACGGTCCATTTTCAAGGTCAAACAATCCTCGGAGCAGGTAAACCCCCCATTTTTCCAATTTTTGTGTGCTATAGTCAATGGATTTTTTGGTAATCCGAAATTCCGATCTCATTTTTGCTGAAATTTTTCATGGACGTCCGTTAAGACCTTAAATGTGGAGTCAGTTGGCCCTCACGGCTAAAACAGCCCATTTTAAAGGTCAAACGATCCCCGGAGCAGGTAAACCCCTATTTTGCTGATTTTTGTGTACTATAGTTCATGGATTTATTGGTGATCCAAAATTCCGACCACATTTTTGCCAAAATTTTTCATGGACTTACGTTAAAACCTTAGCTATGGAGCTAGTTGGCCCTCACGGCTAAGACGGCCCATTTTCAAGTTCAATTGAACCTCGAAGAAGGTAGACACTCCATTTGCCAATTTTTGTGTGCTATAATTCAGCATCTTTTTTGGTGATCCGAAATTTCGACCTGATTTATGGTGAAATTTTTCATGGACGTCCGTTAAGATCGTAGCAATGGAGCCAGTTGGCCCTCATGACCAAAACGGCCCATTTTCAAGGTCAAATGAACCCCGGAGTAGGTAACCCCTATTTTGCTGATTTTCATGTGCTATTATAGTCCGTGGACTTTTTGGTGATCCGAAATTCTGACCTCATTTTTGCTGAAATTTTTCATGGACGTCCGTTAAGACCTTTGTTATGGATCCAGTTGGCCCTCATGGGAAAAAGGGCCCATTTTACAGGTCATATGAGCCCCAAAGCAGGTAAACCCCCCATTTTTGGATTTTCGTGTGCTATAGTTCTCCATCTTTTTTGGTGATCCAAAATTTTGACCTCATTTTTGCCAAAACTTTTCATGGACATTCATTAAGACCTTAGCTATGGAGCCAGTTGTCCTTCACGACCCAAACGACCCATTTTCAAGGTCAAACAAACTCGGAGCAAGTAATCCCCCCCCCCTATTTGCCTATTTTGGTGTGCTATAGTTCACTATCTTTTTTGGTGATCTGGAATTCTCACCTCATTTTTGCCAAAAAATTTCGTGGACGTCTGTTATGACCTTAGTTATGGAGCCAGTTGGCTCTCATGGACAAAACGGCCCATTTTGAAGGTCAAACGAGCCCAGGAGCAGCTAAACCCTACATATTGCCGATTCTCGTGTGCTATAGTCCATGGATTTTTTTTGTGATATGAAATTTCGACCTCATTTTTGCTGAAATTTTTCATTGACGTCCGTTAAGACCTTAGCTATAGGGCCAATTGGCTCTCACATCAAATTTGGCCCATTTTAAAGGTCAAATGATCCCCGAAGCAGGTAAACCCCACATTTTGCCGATTTTCGTGTGCTATAGTCCATGGATTTTTTGGTGATCCGAAATTCAAATCTCATTTTTGCTAATATTTTTCATGGACATCTGTTAAGTCCTAAGCTATAGAGCTAGTTGGTCTTAAAGGCTAAAACGACCCATTTTCAAGGTCAAACGATCCCCGGAGCAGGTAAATCCCTCATTTTGCTAATTTTCGTGTGCTATAATCCATGGAATTTTGGTGATCAAGAATTCCGACATCATTTTTGCCAAAATTTTTCATGGTAGTCCATTAAGACTTTAGCTATTGATCCAGATAGCCCTCACGACAAAAAGGGCCCATTTTCAAGGTCAAAGAGCGCAAGAGCAGGTAAACACCCCATTTTTCGATTTTCATGCGCTATAGTTCACCATCTTTTTGGGTGATCCAGGATTTAGACCTCATTTTCTCTTAAATTTTTCATGGACATCCATTAAGACCTTAGATATGGAGCGAGTTGGCTCTCACGGCAAAAAGGCCCATTTTCATGGTCAAATGAGCCCCGGTGCAGGTAAAGCCCCTATTTTACTGATAGTCGTGTGCTATAGTACACGTATTTTTTTGTGTTCTGCAATCGCGACCTCATTTTTCATGAACTTTTTCAAAGACATACATTAAGACATTAGCTATGGAGCCATTTTGCCCTCACGGCAATAACAACCCATTTTCAAGATCAAATGGGCCCCGGAGAAGGTAAACCCCCCATTTTGCAGATTTTCATATGCTATAGTCCATGGTTTTTTAGGTGATCCGGAATTACAACCTCATCTTTGCCGAAATTTTTCATGGATGTCCATTAAGACCTTAGTTAAGGAGCCAATTGGCCCTCATAGTCAATACGGCCCATTTTCAAGGTCAAATGAGCCCCGAAGCAGGTAAACCCCCATTTTGCCAATTTTCGTTTGCTATAGTTCACCATCTTTTTTGTTGATCCAGGTTTACGACCTCATTTTTGTAAAAATTTTTCATATACGTCCATTAAGACCTTAGCTATGGAGCCAGTTGGCCCTCATGGCCAAAACGGCCAATTTTCAAGGTCAAATGAGCCTTGGAGCAGGTAAACCCCCATTTTGCCGATTTTCGTCTGCTATGTTCAATAGATTTTTTGGTGATCCAAAATTTCAACCTCATTTTTGATGAATTTTTCATGGACGCCCATTAAGACCTTTGCAATAGATCAAGTCGGCCCTCACAGCAAAATAGCCCATTTTCAAGGTCAAACGAACCCAGAGCAGGTAAACCCCCTGTTTTCCAATTTTCGTGTGCTATAGTTCACCATCTTTTCTGGTGATCCAGAATTTCGACCTCATTTATGTCGAAACTTCTCATGGACGTCCGTTAAGACTTTAGTTATGGAGCCAATTGGCCCTCACGGCCAAAACAACCTATTTTCAAGGTCAAACAAACACGGAGCAAGTAATCTCCCCATTTTTCATATTTTCATGTGCAATAGTTCACCATCTTTTTTGGTGATCAAAATTCTGACCTAATTTTTGCCAAAATTTTTCATGGACGTCTGTTAAGACCTTAGCTATGGAGCCAGTTGGCCCTCATGGACAAAACGGCCCATTTTGAAGGTCAAATGAGCCCAGGAGCAGGAAAACCCTATATTTTGCCTATTTTCGTGTGCTATAGTCCATAGATTTTTTTGTGATCCGAAATTCCGACCTTATTTATGCCGAAATTTTTCATGGGCGTCTGTTAAGAACTTAGTTATAGAGCCAATTGGTGTTCACGGCCAATTTGGCCCATTTTAAAGGTCAAACGAGCCCCTGAGCAGGGAAACCCCATATTTTCCCAATTTTCGTATGCTATGTCTATGGATTTTTTGGTGATCCGATATTGCTTCCTCATTTTTGCTGAAATTTTTTATTGACATCCGTTTTGACCTTAGTTATAGAGCTAGTTGGCCCTCACGGCTAAAACAACCCATTTTACAGGTCAAACGATCCCCGGAGTAGGTAAACCTCCCATTTTGCCGATTTTCCTATGTTATAGTCTATGGAATTTTGGTGATCCAGAATTTCAACCTCATTTTTGCTAAAATTTCTCATGGTCATCCGTTAAGACTTTAGCTATGGATCCAGATGGCCCTCACAGCAAAAAGGGCCTATTTTCAAGGTCAAACGAGCCCAGACCAGGTTAACCCCCCTCATTTTATCGATTTTCGTGTTTTATAGTCCATGGTTTTTTTGGTGATTCAAAATTTCGACCTCATATTTGCTGAAATAATTCATGGACGTCCGTTAAGACCTTAGCTATTGAGCCAGTTAGCCTTCACGGCCAAAACATCCCATTTGCAAGGTCAAATTAGCCCCGGAGCTGGTACACCCCTCATTTTGCTGAATTCGTGTGCTATAGTGCACCATCTTTTTTGGTGATCCGAAATATCGACCTCATTTTTTACTGAAATTATTCAGGGACGTCCGTTAAGACCTTAGCTATGAAGCCAGTTGGCCCTCACGGGAAAAGCGGCCCATTTTCAAGGTCAAACGAGCCCCAGAGCAGGTAAATCGCCATTTTATCGATTTTCGTGTGCTATAGTCCATGAATTTTTTGGTGATCTGGAATTCTTACCTCATATTTGCTGAAATTATTCTTGGGCGTCTGTTAAGACCTTAGCTATGGAGCCAGTTGGCCCTCACAGCCAAAACGACCCATTTGAAAGGTCAAATGAGCCCCGGAGCTGGTACACCCCCAGTTTTGCCGATTTTCGTGTGCTATAGTTCACTATCTTTATTGGGATTCAAAATTCCGACCTCATTTTTGCTGAAATTATTTAAGGACGTCTGTTAAGACCTTAGCTATGAAGCCAGATGGCCCTCATAGCCAAAACAGCCCATTTTCAAGGTCAAACGAGCCCCGGAGTAGATAAACCCCCCATTTTGTTGATTTTCGTGTGCTATAGTCCATGAATTTTTTGGTGATCCAAAATTCTGACCTCATATTTGCTGAAATTATTCATGGGCGTCCGTTAAGAACTTAGCTATGGAGCTAGTTGGCCCTCACGGCCAAAATGGCCCATTTGAAAGGTCAAATGAGCCTCGGAGCTGGTACACCCCCCATTTTGCCGATTTCATGTGCAATAGTTCACTATCTCTTTTGGTGATTCGGAATTCCTACCTCATTTTTGTTGAAATTATTCAGGGACGTCCGTTAAGACCTTAACTATGGAGCCATTTGGCCCTCACGGCCAAAACGGACCATTTTCAAGGTCAAATGAGCCCAAAAGCACGTAAACCCCCTATTTTACCGATTTTCATGTGCTATAGTTCACAATCTTTTTTGGTGATCCGGAATTCCAATTGTATTTTTGTTGAAATTTTTCATGGACATCCGTTAAGACCTTAGCTATGGAGCTGATTGGACCTCGTGGCCAAAACGGACCAATTACAAGGTCAAATGAGCCCCGGAGATGGTAAACACCCCATTTTGCCAATTTTTGTGTGTTATAGTTCACATCTTTTTTGGTGATCCAAAATTCTGACTTCATTTTTGACGAAATTTTTCATGGACATCCGTTAAGACCTTAGCTATGGAGTCAATTTGCCCTCACGGCCAAAACAACCCATTTTCAAGGTCAAACGAGCCCTGGAGCAGGTGAACCCACCATTTTACAGATTGTCGTGTGCTATAGTCCATGGATTTTTTGGTGATCCGAAATTTTGAACATTTTTGCCATATTTTTTTATGGACGTCCGTTAAGACCTTAGCTATGGAGCCAGTTGGCCCTCAGGGCCAAAACGGCCCATTTTCAAGGTCAAACGATCCCCAGAGCAGGAAAACTCCGCATTTCACCAATTTTCGTGTTCTATTGTCCTTGGATTTTTTGGTGATTCGAAATTTCTAACTCATTTTGCTGAAATTTTTCATGGACGTCCGTTAAGACCTTAGCTATGGAGCCAGTTGGCCCTCACTGCCAATATGGCCCATTTACAAGGTCAAGCGAGCTTAGAGCAGGTAAGCCCCCTATTTTACCGATTATCGTGTGCTACAGTCCATGACTTTTTTGGAGATTCAGAATTCCGACCTCATATTTACCAAATTTTTTCATGAAGGGCAGTTAAGACCTTAGTTATGGAGCCAATTAGCCCTCACGATCAAAACGGCCCATTTTAAAGGTCAAATGAACCTCAGAGCAGGTAAACCCCCCATTTTGCTGATTTTCATGTGCTATAGTCCATGGATTTTTTGGTGATCCAGAAGTCCAACCTCATTTTTCCTGAAATATTTTATAGACGTCCGTTAAGACTTTAGCTATAGAACCAGTTAGCCCTCACGGCCAAAACAGCCCATTTGCAAGGTCAAATGAGCCCCGGAGCAGGTAAACCCCCCATTTTACCGATTTTCGTGTGCTATAGTTCACCATCTTTTTTAGTGATCCAGAATTTCGACCTCCTTTTTGCCGAAATTTTTCATAAACGTCCGTTAAGACCTTAGCTATGAAGCCAGTTGGCCCTTACAGCCAAAACAACCATTTTCAAGATGAAACGAACCCCGAAGCAGGTAAACCCCCTATTTTGCCAATTTTTATGTGTTATAGTCCATGGATTTTTTGGTAATTCGGAATTCCAACCTCATTTTTGCCGAAATTTTTCATGTACGTCCGTTAAGACCTTAGTTATGGCGCCAATTGGACCTCATGGCAAAAACAACCCATTTTCAAGGTCAAACGATCCCCGAAGCAGGAAAACCCACCATTTCGTTGATTTTCACGTCCTTGGACTTTTTGGTGATTCAGAATTTGAACCTCATTTTTGCCAAAATTTTTCATAGACGTCTGTTTAGACCATAGCTATGGAGTCAGTTGGCCCTCACGGCCAAAACAGCCCATTTTCAAGGTCAAGCAAACCCCAGAGCAAGTAAACCCCCCATTTTGTCGATTATCATGTGCTATAGTCCATGGATTTTTTGGTTATCCAAAATTCTGACCTCATTTTTGCCGAAATATTTTATGGACGTCCGTTAAGACGTTAGCTATGGAGCCAGTTGGCCCTCATGGTCAAACCGG
This sequence comes from Solanum pinnatisectum, assembly GCA_035578085.1. NCBI lineage: Eukaryota > Viridiplantae > Streptophyta > Magnoliopsida > Solanales > Solanaceae > Solanum > Solanum pinnatisectum. The sequence continues at coordinate 45,841,371 of CM069082.1, read as the reverse complement.
ACCATTTTCAAGGGTAAACGAACCCCGTAGCACGTAAACCCCCCATTTTGCTAATTTTTGTGTGCTATAGTCCATGGATTTTTGGGTGGTCTGGATTTCCGACCTCATTTTTGCCAAAAATTTTTGTGGACGTATGTGAAGACCTAGCTATGGAGCCAATTGGCCCTTACGGCCAAAACGGCCCATTTTCAAGGTCAAATGAGCCCCAGAGCAGGAAAACCTTTTCATGTGCAGTTCACCATCTTTTTTGGTGATTCAGAATTTCGACCTCATTTTTGCTGAAATTTTTCATGGACGTCCGTTAAGACATTAGTTGTGGAGCCAATTGGCTCTCACCACCAAAACGGCCCATTTTCAAGGTCAAACGAGCCCCAGAGCAGGTAAACCCCCCAATTTTCCAATTTTCGTGTGCTATAGTCCATGGATTTTTTGGTGATCCGAATTCCGACCTCATTTTGGCCAAAATTTTTTATAAACGTCCTAAAGACCTTAGAAATGGAGCAAATAGGCCTCACGGTTGAAACGGCCCATTTTCAAGGTCAAACAAGCCCCGTAGCAGGAAAACCCCCTATTTTGCAGATTTTTGTGTGTTATAGTCCTTGAATTTTTTGGTGATCAAAAATTCCGACCTCATTTTTGCCGAAATATTTTATGGACGTCCGTGAAGACCTTAGCTATGGAGCCAGTTGGCCCTCACGGCTAAAACGACCCATTTTCAAGGTCAAACGAGCCCCAGAGCAGGTAAACCCCCTATTTTGCCGATTTTCGTGTGCTATAGTCCATAGATTTATTGGTGATCCAGAATTCCGATCTTATTTCTGTCGAAATTTATCATGGACATCAGTTAAGACCTTAGCTATGGAGCCAGTTGGCCCTCACGGCCAAAACAGCCCATTTTCAAGGTCAAACAAGCCCCGGAGCAGGTAAACCCCCATTTTGCGATTATCGTGTGATATAATCCATGAATTTTTTGGTGATCCAGAATTCCGACCTCATTTTTTACGAAATTTTTTATGGACATTTGTTCATGAGGGCCAACTGGCACCATAGCTAACGTCTTAACAGAGGTCCCTAAAAAATCTCAGCAAAAAATTGATGGACTATAGCACATGAAAATTGGTAAAATAGGGGGTTTACCTGTTTTCGGGCTCGTTTGACCTTGAAAATGAGCCGTTTTGGCTGAGAGGGACAACTGGCTCCATAGCTAAGGTCTTAATGGACGTCTATGAAAAATTATGGCAAAAATGAGGTCGAAATTCTGGATCACCAAAAAAAATGGTGAACTATAGCACACGAAAATAGGCAAAATAGGGGGTTTACCTCCTCCGGGGATCATTTGACCTTGCAAATGGGCCGTTTTGGCCATGAGAGACAACTGGCTCCATAGCTAAGGTCTTAAAGGACGTACATGAAAAATTTCATCAAAAATGTGGTTGGAATTCCGTATCACCAAAAATTTTATGGACTATAACACACGAAAATCGGTGAAATGGAGGATTTACCTGCTCCGGGGATCGTTTGACCTTGAAAATGGGTCGTTTTGGCCGTGAGGGCCAACTAGCTCCATAGCTAAGGTCTTAACTGATGTCCATGAAATTTTGTTTGGCAAAAATGAGGTTGGAATTCTGGATCACCAAAAAATTCATGGACTATAGCACACGAAAATTGGCAAAATGGGGGTTTACCTTCTCTAGGGCTCGTTTGACCTTGAAAATGGGTCGTTTTGGCCATGAGGGCCAACTAGCTTCATATCTAAGGTCTTAACGGACGTCCATAAAAAATTTTGGCAAATATGAGGTCGAAATTCCAGATCACCAAAAAATACATGGATATAGCACACAAAAATTGGCAAAATAGGGGGTTTACCTGCTCCGGCGCACGTTTGACTTTCAAAATAGATCGTTTTGGCCGTGAGGGCCAACTGGCTTCATATCTAAGGTCTTAACGGACGTCCACACAAAAATGAGGTCGGAATTCCAAATCACCAAAAAATACATGGAGTATAGCACACAAAAATCGACAAAATGGGGGGTTTACCTGCTCCGGGGCTCGTTTGACCTTAAAAATGGGCCATGAGGGCCAAATGGCTCCATAGCTAAGGTCTTAACGGACGTGCATGAAAAATTTCAGCAAAAGTGAGTTCGGAATTTCAGATCACTAAAAAAATGGTGAACTATAACACACGAAAATCGGCAAAATGGGGGGTTTACCTGCTCTGGGGCTCCTTTGACCTTGAAAATGGGCCGTTTTGGCCGTGAGGGCCAACTGGCTCCATAGCTAAGGTCTTAACGGACGTCCATGAAAAATTTCAGCAAAAATGAGGTCAGAAGTCCGAATCACCAAAAAATCCATGGACTATAGCACACCTAAAATTGGCAAAATGGGGTGTTTACCAACTTCGGAACTCGTTTGACCTTGAAAATGGGCCGTTTTGGCCATGAGGACCAACTGGCTCCATAGCTAAGGTCTTAACAGACGCCTACGAAAAATTTTCGTGTGTTATAGTCCATGGAATTTTGGTGATCCAAAATTCCAACGTCATTTTTGCCAAAATTTTTCATGAACGTTCATTACGTTTAGAAACTCAATGATTCACTGGATTCTGCTATTCACAACAAGTATAACATTTTACTACTTTATTCATCAATGCAAGAGCCAAGATATCCATAGGTGAGAGTCATTTCTATTTCAAAAGAAGCACACGTCTTCTCCACACTCCACTAAAGGTGCGTAAGCACCCCCCAACCATCCATTATCGAGTGTCATTAATATTCCTTGGCGGTTTCTAGTGGCAGAGCCAAGAATTCTATCAAGGGGGTTCAAAAAAAATTAAACACACTAATATTATCCATAAATAAACGGGTCTGGTCATATATGAACAGATTGATTAACAAACGGGTTGACAAAAAAAAAATCCTTAGTTCAAATAATTTCTTACAATTACAACTTATCTTAAGAAACAAATTTAAAGTACATATCTATAAAATGATAATAAAGTAGCACAACTCATTCAAAAAGTTCTACAAGTTCTTCAATTCCTTTAGAATTCTCTTCGGCTCCTGAAAGTGCAAATGGAGAGCAAGCACAAATTTAACATTAGAAAGACTAACAAAAAACACAAATCACTAAAAATTACACTTAAAACTGAAGCCTGCAAAATAGCTAAAAATTACAACAAAAAAATATGTTGTTGCCTGGAATCGATCCCGTGACCCAAAGCTCACTTAAGCGAAATCTTGAACCCCCTCAACCGTTGGGCTACTCCTTTGATATATATTCAGGTGGTTCAATTTTAAATATATACATGTACAGAAAAAAAATTAATCTTATATATATAGTGTAATTTTTTTATCGAGGGGGGTCGGATAACCCCCCTGGGAGCACTGTACATCCGCCACTGGCGCTTTCTGTGCCAGGGTTCGTTAGTCAGCCAATGTGCATGTGGGAGCGCACGCTGGGGATGAGAGGGAGACGCGCAAGCAGGAGGCCAGAGCACCCCCAACCACACGTCGCCCCATGTATTGAAACATGTTCATGGGTCATTTTGCTTTGCAGGTTTCAATAATGATCCTTCTGCAAGTTCACCGACGAAAACCTTCTTACGAGTTCTCCTTCATCTAAATGATAATGTTCAATGGACTTCTCACGACGTCGCTAGCTGCGAACCGCCCACATCAATGTGATTGAACATTTCATCAGATTATTCAATCGGTAAGAGCGATGGGTGGTGTGCACAAAAGGCAGGGATGTAGTCAATATGAGATGATGACTTGCGCTTATTAGGAATTCCTCGTTGAAGACCAACAATTACAATGATATATCCCCATCACGATGAAATTTCAAAGATTACCCGCGCCAGTCAACCAAGGCTATATACTCATTTAATACATCAATGTAGCGCCCGTGCAAACCAGAACATATAAGGGCATCACAGACATGTTATGGCCTAAAAGGCCATAGTCCCTCTATGAAGATGGTCGTGAAGGGATGTTGAGGTCTCATTCTAGCGGAATTAACTAGCCAAATTGCTCCACCAACTAAGAATGACCATGCACCAAGTAACATGCTTGCCATATAATGATGTCACTATTAGAGTTTTTTAGGATGTCAATTGCGATCATAAAACCAAGAGACATGTCGAGAATCATATGGGGCAACGTAGGCAACACAGGAGTCCCAAATTTTTTTGTGAGGAGTTAATAAAAAGGATTGTAGTTCGCCCATTTGTGGGCGAACTACCTTTAAAGTTTGTGTAGTATTATTTTAGATGGATTTGGAGTTAACGGGGATGACAGTGTTATTGTAGTCATAGTTCACCCATAAATGGGAGAATTGTCCGTTTTGGTGTGTTTTTAGAGAGTGTCTCTTTTAGTTTCTAGGGTTCAACAATTGTATGCTTTGATGCCGAACTCTTAACTTCTCCTTGAAATATGCTACTCTACTATTAGACTAATGAGTTTGTCACATGATTTGGATCACACTACAGTTGCCCGACCTTATGATGGAATTAATAAGATACTGTCTAGTATATCCACCTCATTTAGTGTTCTACTCAAACCTTGAGGGCAAGGTTCTTGCTGAAGGCGGGAGTTTGTAACATACATAACCATTATGGATGAGTTATTTGTGTCTGGCAAGTTGCGTTTGGGACCATTGCACTTTGTTAGGGTCCCAGCATATAGAAGATATAATTGTATCAAGGCTTATGCTATGAAGTTGTTTCCTAGACCAACTCTCCCTTCTTTATTATGTTTTTGTTATTGGTTCTATGATGAATTCCTATTCCAATGTACAGTTCTCCTCATCAATACAATTCCCCTTCGTTGCAAACTCACACTCTTCAAGCAAGCCAACTAGAGAGATTACCTTCAACGTACTTAACCCAAAGTGTGAAGGAATCCCCCAAAGCCAACTAAGAAGATTATCCTCAATATATTTAACCGCAAGTGTGAAGGAAGAACTTCCCTGACTCAATCACGTGTCCTCTGATGTGATGCCAGAATGCAGATCATGCCCAAAAGTTCGTAACTACCGGAAATTTTTAGAATTCTCCTTGTATGTGCATCATCTGCTGGATTGAAGTTGCAGTTTCAAACGACAACATTCAAACTATTTATTTCGTTCATTTAAGGTTGCATCTTCATTTTCAGTCGATTAGCAGCTCAAACCAACTTCAACCATCAACAGTAAAATAACTAAGAAAAGGTGAGGTGGCAAACATGAAGAGGTTACAATTATGAAAGGAGTCGACACAAGAATAGGATTAATGTGGAAAGGGATAAAGAAAAAGAAATTCATTTAGTCTCTTAGGAACCGGTAGATTCCATTCCTAAAATTGATTCAGCCTGTCGTAAACAAGGAGTTTCATTCTATATACAGAAAAAGACATCTACAGCACTCTAAGCAAGATATTCGTGAGATATGCTCCCTCTAGATAGGCAGGATCAATCGGATGGTCACATGCTGCTCCTGCCTCACGAACAACAGTGATTTTCCTCCCAGCCATTGACGCAGCACCCTAAGCGCAGGCAAACCAGAGAACACATCAATCAACCTACGTTTCATGGACTGGATCAAGAAATTAACTTACAGTTCAGTTTGGGATTACAACATAGCTAAAATTAACAAGTCCTCTTTTGGAAAGAGGCTACATAAAGTACCAGAAAGATCAGATATGAGCTTTCTAAAACAGAAAATATCTCTGCTGCTGAATAAAAGTTCCACTTGGTGGATCTGTCTTTAACTACATCTCTATGTGTGTGTGTAGTTCTGCTATTTTTACCTGAAATGTGCTCATGCAGCCTGCAGGCACACTTTGCACAATAAGGGAGGATACTTCATTGAAGTGATATGGTTATCAGTATTCTAATGGTCATCAAGGAAGACATAGGAGGAGAAACAAGTTTCTGTCTATCCACATACATATGTGATATGACAATATATTGCTAGACAGCTAATGTGCATAGATAGTGTATATACTAATACTTAGGTTAGTGTGTCTCACATTGGAAACATGTACGAAGTATTATTTAAAATGTAAAGTATGGATATAAAAAGACAATTGTCTTCGTACATCTTGGTAATATTTCTCCCGTGTTTTAATTTCTCACATATATAAACAACATCTAGTTATTTGTTGACCTCATCCATGTTACATATCATTGTAAAACCAAGAACGAGCAGAGCAAAAGTTGTCAAAGTTAAAATTGACTCACTAAAGTCTACTTTACACCTTATATCATGGTGTTCTATTAGATCACATTGTATTTTAACAAAACTATTAATTGAACATCCAATTCCAGAGCATCAAATGGATTTTGGGTGCAAAAACTATGTAGCCACTGAATTTGGGTCCCTTTATTCTTACAGGTTTCGTACTACTACCATAGTCATTCCTCCGAAATAAAAAGAAAATGTAAATGTTAGGGAAGAACAAATTCCAAAACTTTTTTCAGAAACAGTTATTCAAACACAAATTTCCTTTGCCGGGAAACTATTCAAAAGACTTTTTATATGGTCATCAAAAACTCCAATGGAGTCTGATATATCTTCCTGCTTGCTCTTGAATTAAGAAGAAATTAACTTGCCTGAAGAATGCGGAAGAACATTCCACTTTGGGTCATAGCTCCAGAACATGAGCAGGTCATGAGGAGACCACCTCTTTTTGTCAACTGCATGGCCAAATAGTTCAAATTCCTATACATTCCAGACGCATTCTTTAAGACCTGGATTAAGTAAGAGAAAAGTGAAAACTACTTCACAATGAACGAGCTCTGAAACAAATAACATGATGTCGTAGAGAAGCTTTTTCCTTCCAATTAGTTGGAATGCAGATTGAGATGGAATAGAAGTGATGAATCGTAGACAACAGAGGCAAATATGACTTGTCCTCACAAATGAGGAAGTTAGGAACCAGGACGCTATTTCCAAGCATATTCAGAAGTGCCCCTACCTTGGGAGGTAGAGAGGCTGTTTCCAATGGACCCTCGGCTCAAGACAAGTGACTTACATGTCATATTCTATAATTTCATGAGAGTTACTTTTAAATGGTTAATGCATTGTATGCACTGGTCCTTGATATAGAAGTTGATCACCATTCACTACTAGAAATATTCTAGTAAAAGTATTCTTCAAATCCATTTGCCATGTGATCCAACAACCAATGCTTGAGGCACCACATCACTTTCCAAGACCAACGCGTTACATAATAATTCATTAACCAGAATCGAGAAATCGAGCAATGTCTAAACTCTACACAGCAAATGCAAATCTCTTTTAGAGTCTGAACAGAGTACATTTTAACAGTAAGCCCCCAAGAAACAAGACATCAATACTGAAGTCCATATAAAACATTGCAAATTACCTTCTTCCGAGGTGCCAATTTAGGAGGATCCAGTATAACTATATCCCATGATTCGTTTCTAGAAACAGCAGCCTTCATGAACTCAGTTGCGTCTTGCCGAAGAAAAGATATCCTTCGAGGATCCAGGCCATTTAATGCAACATTTTCCTTGGCAAGTTGCAAAGCAGGCAATGACGTATCAACACCTTCAAACCAAGGAGTGGCATTAACTCATCATTAGACTAGAAAACCAGAAGCAAACTTACAGAGTAGTACCAAGGTTAAAACAGCACATACGATCTACACAAACGTTCTGGCACACCCCTGAGGAATAAGACAAATTTTGCTCGCGTTCTTGAACAAGTCCACAGACTTACTGATTAAAATGATAGCAATAAGAATATCTTCTTGCTTTCAATGACGGCGGGAATGCAGTTTCACTCGTTGTGAAGTTCAAGGAATGAAGAAAGTGCATAGCATGCAAATGAGAGAGCAGTGAGGAAGCGAGAAGCACGGGTTTCTTTTAATTCTGTTATCTATGAATTAGTTGCTATTGGGTATATAATCCTCCTCCATGTCATAAACAATATCAGAGAAAAAGAGAACAGAGAAAATAGCAATTAAAACAAGCCAATATCTTTCTCCACTTGTTTATTGAGACTCTAGAGGTATATACCCCTCACCACAGGTACATACCGATATGCTCCCCCTTTTGTCTTCTGTGGTGTTCTTCTCTGCACCATTCATCAAATAATGATCTCAATTGTCAGAGGCACGTGAGCTGATCGAATGTCACATTGCTACAGCTTGGCACATCATCTCTCTTTTATCAATGTAAGCATAGAGGAAATGTGAATGAAGGTAGTGAAGAATCAAAACAGAATTCTCATTCTCTTAAAATTGACTCTTTTCTTCTTCTCAACTCTTCTTCTGCTCCTCTTCCTATCTCTCTATCTGTATCTCTGTAACTCTTCCTCTCTCTTCCCTATTCTTCTCCTTCTAAAGACTGTTAAGTCACTGCCATTATTGCTGAGGTCACAGCCTTGATTTTTAGTTTGTTGGTTTAGATTTAATTTCATCTTTTTTTATATCAAGTAAACCTATTTTCATTCATAAAAATGGCCAAGGCCTGATCGTATACAAGGAATATACCAAAAGGTAGTTCGCTGATTTAGATTAGCATTTTATAATCCAAATTCTTGTAATTTGCACTTCCTTTTTTGTTGAGAACTACTATACTTCTACTTTGAGTTAAAATCAATTGAATACTTTTCTGTTTATGTCATGATCCTTGAAGTTTGTCTGTACAAACGGTACCAAAGCCTCCTCCTGACAATGCTTTGTATTTTAACGAACACGGAGGGAGGGTGTGCTTTTGTGGAACATTGTGATAAGTGGGTGTTGTAAATTGGGCACCTGAGTAAGACCTTAGCGTTATTTGAGGAAATGCCAGAGCAGAATGCATGGTCTTGGAATACTTTCTTAGTGAGTTGGTGAGGAACGGGAGGTGGAAGAGAATGTGGTATCTTGGACAGATATGATTCATGGGTTAATAATAAATGGATTGCACCTAAGGCTTGGAAATTTCTTCAAGAGGGTGGAAGCCAAATGATTTAACTGCTCCATCTGTTCTTTCTGCTTAAGCAAAAACTGGGCTACTAGTCAGGTAGGAAGATTCACGATAATATTTTGAACAATGGTCTCTATTTGAATGCAGCAGTTGCTAACGCTTAGCTTTATTTGTATGCAGGATATGGCTCTATTGAGTTCACAAGCTTGGGTTTTAGTGTGATTGAAAGAGAAGGATATCCATAAATGATATGTTATTATATGGGGTTAGGCAATTCATGGACATGGTGATATAGCTCTCAAGTTTTGAAGATATGAAACCCATTAAATTGAGCCACACTTTCTCTGGCTTACAGTTCCTTCTATTACAGATTGAGCCAGGGACCACCATTCTAGAGAAATTTCTTTACCATTGAACTTCCATTTTCCCGTATTAATTCTTTCAGCTTCCATCCTCGAAGGAAATTCAATCAGGAAATATTTATCATTCAGCTCTTTAACCTTGACTTCTATCGGGATCTTCTACTTTTTTACTGGCCCAGTGTTGTATCTATGTAACATGGAGGCTTCTGCAAATAATTCAAAAAAGGAACCCAGCAAACCTCTGCAGTGATATTCCACCCTACTCCTTACAGAGCTCGTTTCAGTTCGAAACTGACTAGAATCAAGCAAATCATCTTTCACCACTTTGATCTCATTTTTTGGCCAGTCTTCTATAGCTCCATTCACTACTAACCATTTATGGTTCATTCCCACTTCCCCCTTCTATAACAAATTTTCTTATTTTTTCCCAAAACTTCGTCATCCAACATTTTTTCTAATCTCAGGGATAAGATCGTGGCTTTATTGTTGCTGTTAGTTGCCACCACCCTGATAAATCTCCCCATTATGTTAAAGTTCCGAAAGAAACGACATGAGTACAACTGGCTCTAATAATTCCAATTTCTACATATGTTGTCTTGCCCCTCTGTTGCCAACCTCATGCACACATATAGACCTAGAACATTAAGTCTATCAGATGTAATCCTGTTCATAAAATATTTCTTCCTTCTATGATTTCGTAACAGTTGTCACAGACTCGCTTCTTCAAAAGATTTTTCCCAGAGGAGAAAACAGACTCTACCCATACTTCTTAGAAAATGAAAACTCTACCCATACTTCCTAATTAACTCACCACATCCACCTTCTCGTCACTGTAATGTAGGCTCAAGTTACTCGGCGAATGGTGATTAGTCAAAAAAAAAAAAAAAATCATATAGAGGCATATCAATAGCATCACGGAGACAAAATGGATAAGATTGAAAGAAGTATCAGCAAGTAAAAGAATGAGGATTAAGGAAAAGAGTCTCGGACAAAGAAAGAATCCGAAAAAGATGTTAGGAAATGGATTGTCGGAGTAATGTTACAGCCGAGAGCACCATGGAAGAGGGTAATCAGAAAATTTGCACATTTCCCAAAGAGAGAAAAGTTAGATCCTGCAGATCATAGTTCTACGTGCTCCCTCCATTTACTTTTACTTGTCCACTTTAGCATATCAAGAGAGAGAGAATTTCTTTTTTCTGTTTTATCCTCAGCATTAACTACTCATTCCAAATCATTTCTCAAGTTCATCAAAGATTATATGCATTTCATTTTTTATTCCTTAAGGGGTGTGCAGAGTCCATTGTGGACGAGTAAAAGTCAATGGAGGGAGTAAACTCTAAACAAAAAATGTCCAATTCGCTTGAACTAACACTAAATTATGAGCTCCCTATGAGATTGGTGGTCGAACATTGATAAACATAAATGCACTAACTTTATGAGGCGTGGAGTTGAGCTATGGAGCATTTTCTTGGAAATGAGCAAAAAGAACATATACTGCAGACAACCAAATAAAAGGACTCAATAATAAAATCCAAAAAATAGAAAGGAACTTTTAAGCAAAGAAGAAAGAAAGTTAAATTCATTAGGGGTTGAAGGGGAACTTTAAAGTTAAATTCTTTCTAATTATAGGACGGACTAAAAAGGAAAGTGTGACACATAAATTGGGACAAAAGAAGTAAATTTTTAGCCTTTTTTGCTTTCAGAGTTTTTTATGGTAACTTCTAATAATTATCATAGTCATATGTTTGTTTTTTTTTTGATAAGGTAAATTATCATAGTCATATGTAACTATAATTTGAGAAAATACATTAAAAAAAAATCCCCCCCCACCCCTGAAACTTGCCCACTTAACTTGGTTTAGCACTTTAATTTTACGGGCATTTATGTACCCCCATTCTAGTCTGAAGTGAAATTAATACCCCCTCTTCCCAAAACAACTTCGGATTAATATTCATGAGTGTTATACACGCGCCTGACAGATGTATAAAACCATTTTTAAATTATTTTTTATTTTTTGTCATTTATTTATTATTAGTTTTTAAGTTTTCCTTTCTTCTTCCTTCTTTCCTTACTTTATCACCCCCATTTCCATGGCTATAAGCTACACATTTCACGACATAGTTTTTTTTCAGTTATCAAATTCACAACACATACACCGCTCAAATTCGACAGGTTTCTCAACAAGATAGTTTATACTTTATAGATAAGACGGATAATTCTACCGAGAAAAACCAAGGTCGCTGGAATTTGATTTCCGGTGAAGGTGAGATGGTTCAAGTCTCTATTTTTGAATCTGGAATTTTGATTTATAAGGGGTAAGATCTAGGGAAGGTGATTTAATTAGCATTTTAGAAAGGAAATATATACATGTTCCACTTTATTGGAGAAAAATAGCATCTGCGAACATCTTTTCTGGCCAACCAAACCCACATCTATTTAAGAAACAAATTTGATATTTCTTTATTATATATAACATTAATCCAATTTATTACAAAGAAAAAGAGTATGGTGTAGATGATGGAAAAGATAATTAGTGAGGGAGATGGTCGTTGTGAAGTAAGAAGCTGAGAAAGAGAAAAGGGAGAAGACCAAAAGAGAGAAAGGAAAAAGAAAACTTAAAATGAAAAATAAAATATCATCCAATAAGAGGATGACATATGTACAATTTGGACCAATTCTAATGTTATTTTTCCCTTTTCAAGCACTTTTCAAAAACTGATAAAAAAAATCTTTGCCATACACGTTAAGGGGGCATTCATTTCACTTCATACTAAAATAGAGGGTACATAAACGCCTGTAAAGTTGAAGTGTTAAACTAAGTTAAGTGGACAAGTTTTTGTGGAGGGGGGATTTAATGTATTTTTCCTAATAACTTTTTACTTATTTTTCTAGGAAAAGATTAGGTACTACAATTTTTCATTTTATGTGCTAAGGCATTAAAAGCAAGCAAAGAACAAAAATCACTCAACTTTCACTTTATTGCACCAAAGTTGCTATAAGTATTTTTTGTACAGGAAAAGTCAATCAAATTTACCTAAATATCACCCGTCACAAAACAATATTTTGTACTTTGGGTACGTTCACAGAAAATTATTAGGAGGAAACAAAGGAGACATGGTGATAGTGAACAGCCTGACATAATATTATCTTTATGATATTGGTGATAGTGAACAACTGGACATAATATTATCTTCATGATATTAAGACAAAGTAGAGTGACTTTCTGTTTCAAAAAAAATGATTTTCCAATCATAGTGGGACAAAGTTGAGTGACTTTTTCATTTCGAAAAAATGTCCACTAACTTCTGTGCAGTAAAATAAATATTGAGTGACCATCTAAGAAATTACCCCAATAAGAGGTAGTTATTGTCGCTATCTTATTGCATAAGTAACATGCAAAGTAGTAACTTAAATGTGCATATAACAATTGACAAGACAATGGAAGTAATTGATACCTATAACATCCAAAGCACCACCAGATGCTGCATTCAGAGCAAACCCTCCAGTATAGCAACATATGTCAAGAACTCTACGACCCTCTGAAATGGTAGATAAGAAGCAACGGTTTTCACGTTGATCGGCATAAAACCCTGTCTTTTGGCCATCCAAGGATATCAAATATGAAATCTGATTCTCCATTACCTCAACCAGAAAAAACAGTAAAGCTGTTAACAAATCTTTCAGCAGCATAGATTGATACTTAACAGAAAAGTTCAAACAACTGAAAAGGATATCAACATTGCATACCACGACTTAAATCTTAAGCATATGGAGCTCTTAATTCTCAAACTCCCTTTTTCCAATGCAAGGCATAGCTCATATATTAAATGCATATTATACAACAAGTTATAGAATCAGTCACCAAACTATTTCGGAAGTTGTGATTTGGTCCTCAGTATTCAAAATTTGTGCAACCATAACAGTAGTTTGTAGGAAGACACTTCAATGTAGTGACAATCGCCCAATTTACCCAGTGAAACGTCCTTTCCCCGCTAGAGCTATCTCACATAAAATCTCTCCGGAGATTTTTTCAACTTTCCACTAACACTTGATGGGGCATGTAACAAAGACATGAAATATGTGGGAATGCTCGACAACCAATGTTGTCAAAGGCGCGCTTTAAGCGCGCATAAGCCCTGAGGCTCAAAACATGTTGAGCGCTTCGCCTCACTTTATGTGCGCTTCAGTGTCGTCATCAAGGTTCTAAGGCATACTTTCCTTGCCAATGAGCCTCTGTGGAAGAGTTGATATTAAACAATTGATTTTTCACTTTTTTTTTAAGAAAAGGTAACTGTGTATTCACAAAGTACTCATCATCAAGGATAATGAGGACAGTCACTTACAACCCAAAGGGCACCATTCCAGCAAAAAAACCAAAAACTAGACTAAGTGGCTTTACAATTTCCCTATGAAATCAACAAAAAGTTCTATATCCCCCACTCTATCTTGTTTACACCAAAAATAAAGAAGACCGAGACAATTCATCTTGATCTTCTGCAAGTTGTTGAATTTGTCTTCGAAACCTCTTGCATTTCTTTTCTTCCATAAGGTCCACCAAATACATGCAGGTATCATTTCCCACCAGTCCTCCTCTGATTCTCTTCTTCCAATCCCTTTCCAACTGTTAAGCATTCCTCTAGTAGTTTTTGGAATCACCCAATGCACTCTAAGCAAGCAGAAAAACATGTTCCACAGATTTGCAGTTGTTTTGCAGTGAAGAAACAAATGATTGTTTACTTCTGCATCTGATGTACACATAAAACATCTTGAGCAAATCTGTCTACCTCTTTTCTATAGTACTTCATGAGTTAGGCAAGCTTTCCTACACACTAACCATGCAAAACAAGAGATTTTTAGGGGAATCTTGGGTTTCCACATAAGCTTCCAAGGCCATGTTGTGGACTGAGTATGGGTAACATTTCTGTTCCAGTAGCATGACTTCACAGTGAACATGCCCTTGTTGTGAAGCTTCCATATTGTTCTATCAGCTACATCAGACAATCCAGGGAAGTTGTTTAGTATCAACAGAAGACTTGCAACTCTATCAATTTCCCAGTCATATAAGGCTCTTCTGAATACTAAATTCCAGCCTTGTGGGCTCCACACCTGGGCTATTGGGGCTCTATTTTGTTGACTAAGGATGAACAAATCAGGAAATAGAGTTTTTAAACTCTCCTCTCCTATCCAAAGCTCCCCCCAAAAATTGATCTTCAAACCATTACCCACCTTTAGTGCTATGTTGCTATGAAACTGAGGCCAGAGTCTTTTGATGGTTTTCCAGACATTACAGCCATAAGTTCCCAGAACTTCTTCAGTATTCCAATGGCTTTGGAGGCCATATTTTTCTGTGATGACTCTTTTCCATAAAGGTGAGTCCTCATTACAGAACCTCCATAGCCACTTTTGTAGTAGGCATGAATTTTGCAAGCTTAGTTTCTTGATTCCTAATCCCCCTTGCTTCTGATTGAGAGTTACAACATCCCATTTCACTAGACTATAGCCTTTGTTCTCCTTTTTGCCATTCCACAGAAAAGTTCTTCTAAGCTGATTAATTTTCTTCACAACACTTTTGGGGATGGGAAATAAACTCATCATGTAGGAGGGAATGGAATCCAACACTGATTTAACAAGTGTTAGTCTGCCTCTTAAAGACAAATATTGGCTTTTCCATCTTGCCAATCTTTTGTCACACCTCTCCAAAACTTCACTCCAAACCTCCAGTTCTTTGTTCTTAGCGCCCAGGGGAAGGCCAAGATATTTAGTAGGAAGAGTAGCTACTTGGCAGCCAAGGTTAGCAGCAAGTAGTTCCATGTTGTCTACTTTGTTGACTGGGTAGAGGAAGCTCTTTTGCCAATTAACATGTAGACCCGATATGCCTTCAAAAATGGTGAGAATTGCCCTGATGTGTCAGATTTGAGATATGTCAGCTTCACACAAGATGAGGGAGTCATCTGCATATAGCAAGTGGGTAGTCCTCATTACATTATCTCTAATGCCTTGAGTCCGAGCTTGGAAACCCGTCAGCCAACCATTTGTCTTTGTCCTCCTGATCATGTGGTTCAGCCCCTCCATGGCTAAGATAAACAAAAAGGGTGAGATGGGGTCCCCTTGCCTCAATCCCCTTTGGGACTGGAAAAAACCTTCCGTGTTGCCATTAATGATTAGAGAAAACTTCACACTAGATATACAAAACCTTATCCAGTTGATCCATTTCCTCCCAAATCCCATATCTTCCCGTACTTTCAATAAAAAATTCCAATTGACATGATTGTAGGCTTTCTCAATGTCAAGCTTGCAAAGGATCCCTAGAATCCACCAATTCATTTGCTAAGAGTGAGGCGTCCATAATTTGTCTACCCTTCAGGAATGCCATCTGATGCTCGTCTACCAGCTTCCCCATAACAGACTTCAACCTTTCGGTGATGAGTTTGGAGATTAGACACCTCCAATCAAACTAATTGGTCTAAAATCTTTTATCTCTTCTGCACAAGCCTTCTTTGGAATTAATGATATGAATGTGGCATTAAAGGATTTTTCAAACATCTCCTTGTGATGGAAATTTTGAATAGTCCCCATCAGGTCATCCTTTATAGTTGCCCAGCAAACTTTGAAGAAGCTCATTGTGAAACCATCAGGGCCAGGAGCTTTATCACCATCACATTGTTTGATGATATTTAACACCTCAGCTTCTGAGAAAGGTCTCTGTAGCCACTCTTGTTCTTCTTGTAAGATGGTTGGACAACCTAACATGTCAAATGTTGGTCTCCATTTTTCAGATTCTGAGTAGAGCTTTTTGTAGAACTCTATAATAGCAACCTTGATGTCTCCAAGTTCCACAATTTCCACACCTCTCACCAATCAATCTATCAATGGTATTATACCGTGGAAAAACTTAGTGTTGTTATCAAATTTGCTTTAGCCACAAGACTCTGGATTTTTGTCTCTATTTAGACTCCTCATTCTTGGCCAGCTCCTCCAGTTCTACTACAATTGTTGTTCTCACCATCATCTCCTCTTCGGATAGTTCTCTACTTTCCTGCAACAAATCAAGTTCAGTCAATTCTTCAAGCAAACTATTCTTCTTGGTGGTCATCTCCCCAAAAGTAGCTCTGCTCCAGTCTTTAAGTTTCTGTTTCAGCATCCTTAGTTTGCTACTAAGCCTGTAATCCGGGCAACCTTCTACTATGAATTCATCCCACCAATTTTGTACCATCTCAATAAAACCCTCCACCTTTAGCCACCAGGTTTCAAACTTAAAGCTTGACCTCTTTTGCCCCAAATTCCCACTTTCCAGTAAGACTGGACTATGATCTGACATTACCTTGGGCAATTTTTTTTGCCTGATGTTCTTGAAGGTCTCCTCCCATTCCATGGAGAAGAGGAATCTGTCTAGTCTAGCTGCACTAGGATGATTTGGACCCCTACACCATGTGTATTTCCCTCCAATCATGTGGGGGTCATATCTTTTATCCATTGAGCAAAGTCAGTCATCACATTTGTAATTCTATTACACCCTCTTCTTTCTCCCATGGTTCTGTTGGTGTTGAAATCACCACAAGCCACCCAGTGTCCCCACATAGCTCCCTGATTGCTGATATTTCTTCCTAGCACAACAATTTTTCCTCTCTGGTATGAGGAGCATACACTCCAGTGAGGTACCAAGTGAAAGAAGTTTGGGTTGATATAAATTCGTACGTGATGGAATGATATCCTATTTCAATCTGATTTCCGGTCCATATCCTGCTATCCCACATGAACAAAATACCCCCCTTGCTACCTTCTGCTTCCATGAATCCACATCGCATCCATCTACATGCCATAACTGTTTAGCTATATCTTCTACGTTCTTACTCAGCTTTGTTTCCTGAAGACAATACACATCTGCTTTCCATTTTTAAAGCAAACTCTTCACCAGGACTCTGCTACTAGGTTTATTGAGTCCCCTTACATTCCAAGTGACTAAGTTAACTCTCATTCGTATGTTAAGCTTAGATTTCTCCCTCTGATCCTGCCACCTCCTACTTCTTCATTCAAACAGGACTTAAAATTCTTTAATTCATTCTTCCCAATGCCTCTGCTTTTTGAAGTTGAGTTTGTCTTTGCTTGACCCTTTTTATCCAAAACAGATTTCCTCTCATCAATTCTCATAATGAGCGGGAGCGTTCATTGTGAAGTCATGCTATTGGAGGAGAAATACTAGCCAACTGCAGATTAGGAACTGGCCTTGGAAACTAATCTGGAAAGCCAAAGTCCCCTTAAAAATTTCTTGTTTCGTGTGGTTAATTTGCAGGAAAGCTTGTTCGACTCATGAAGTACTACAAAGAAGAGGTAGACAGATTTGCTCAAGATGTTTTATGTGTGACCAGGATGCTGAAATTAATAGCCATCTATATCTACACTGTAAAACAACTGCAAATCTGTGGAACATGTTCTTGTGTATACTTGGAGTGAGTTGGGTGGTTCCCAAAACTACTAAAAGTATGATGGACTGCTGGAAAGAGATTGGAAGAAAAGAGTCAGAAGAGGACTGGTGGGAATTGATCCCTGCAAGCATCTGGTGGACATTGTGGAAGGAATGCAAGAGACTTTGAAGACAAAAGCAACAACATTCAAAAAATCAGAATGAATTGCCTTAGTCTTTTATATTTTTGGTGTAAACAGGATATGGTGGGGGATATAGAACTTTTTGATGATTTTATAGGGAAATTGTAAAGCTCCATAGACTAGTTCTTATGGCCTTCTGTTTTTTACCCTATGGGATGTAAGTGCTCACTCTTATCATTGCTTGGATAATGGAATTTTGTGAATACACAGTTACCTGTTCCTCAAAAAAATTCTCATAAGGAGCTCTAAAGTTTCTTTTTCAAAACCTTCGAAAGCAACCCCGTAAGTGTTACTTAGTTCCAATACGTGGGAATTGACCCAATTAGAAGTGTTTGATTTAGCTTCTTCTTGGGTGAAAGGGGTTGGATATTCACTGGTTCTGCATCATGGATCTGCTAGATTTGAAGGTCTCCTTCTTAACTTTGCATGTTGTGGGCCCCTGTACCTTCCTCTTCTCTTTCTGTTTGAATTTCATTACAGCCTTCTTTCCTCCCGTCGGCTTCATCCTCTGGACACAAGTTTATTTTTTCCCCTTCGTTCACCTCCTCCGGCAAGTTTGGTGTGCTGCGTGTCTCGGCCATGGGTTCCCATCCTTCGAAGGCTTTAAGGAACTTAGAAGCTAATTCCTTGAGTTCATTTAAACCTTCAATCGTGCTTACATGCTCCTCACGTGACACCACAATCTTTTGGTTGGGTTCTTTTGGAATAGGGTTTGGGCTTTTTAAAGTTGAAAGCATTGGGCCTTTACCTTTACCCGCAGGACGCAGGCCCAAGTTCAAATTTGAATTTTCTGAAAATTCACATGTGTTTGCAGTGACAGCACGTGGTTTAGAACTGCCACCTGCAGGGTTTTCTCCATTACCCATCGTGTAAAGCCTCGAAGGCTAATAATTTTGACCTTTGTCTTCTTCAACACTGATTCTTGCCGGCGACTTTGTCCAAATTTGCATGGAGAAGGCAATTCTGGCAGTAACAATGGTTGCCTCCTTAGGTATTTTAGGCCCATCACCTCGGACTCTGATTCTTGCCCATTTGAGGTGGTTACGGAGTTTCGTCTCCTCCTCCATCTCGACCCAGCCCCCAATGGAGTTTCCAATGACCTTGAATATTTTTTCCGACCAGAGATGGAGAGGAAGTCCCACAATCTGGCCCAGATTGTGTTGGGTCTGTCTTTTCCTTCTATTGTTCCTACCATCGGGTTCCACCATACTAGCCGGAGCATGGACTCATTCCATGTCCAATCTCCTGCTATTACCTGCTCCGCCGTGGTTTGACTTGCAAATTCGAACAAAAAACTTCCGTCTCCCATCTCATAAATGTTTAGCCCATGTGTTATCTTCCAAATCCTGTTTGACCATCTCCTAACATCAGATAGTGTGGGCAATTGGTTAGTCGTATTATCAAATTTCCCCACCAGACTTCTCTTTAGGACTTAACCAAAGGTGTTAGATTTGTCATCAACCACCACATTAACTTCAGCTTGCTGGCCCATTTACTGTTTCTGAGAGCCTCTGCATATGGAATGTTGTTATCAACCAATCTGTGCAACTTTCTGTTTTCTTCAACCTTCCTTACAGCAATGAATCTTCCCACTTTATCTGCAATAGCCCCCCAGCCTGAGTTGAACATTAGCTCCGAGATAATAATGACAGACCTTCTTCTTCCTCTCACATTGATCAAGCTGATGTACCTACCGAATTTGTTGTAATTTCTGGCACAAAAAATTTCTGCCCTATCCTCTGATTTCCTCCATCTCTTAATCACGTTCCCTTTTGTTTTCGAAGCTTCCCGCAAAACTTGAGATATCCAGATCATAGATTGTCTACTGAAAGAAGTTCTGATGTCCCCTTGAGTCGTTCGATGTCAAAAGATTTAAAACCTAACGTGAAATAAATACAATCTTCCATTGATGAAGAAGGTTTGTGAAAAAGAAAAAGAGTGAAGAAAAAAGAGTTTCCGGCGATCAGAAGGATCACCAGAGGTTGGGTCAGGGTGGATCCCCTCCAAGGAAGTAGGAGAGATAAAAAACTGCCTGGGAGCATTTTGACAATCAAGAGCTAGTACTAAGTCGCTAGTACTAAGAAAAGAGAGTTTCTGGTGATCGGAAGGATCACCAGAGGTTGGGTCAAGGTGATCCCCTCCTAGGAAGTAGGAGAGAGAAAAAACTCGAAAACTGTGCCTGGGAGCATTTTGACAATTGATTTTTCACTTTATCATAAAAAAATCAATTTCTTTGTTCATATAGTTGTCATTCATGTTTATAATTATTAGTCTTGGACTAAACATATATATTTGTATTTTTTCTCCCTTTGCGCCTTTTTTCATTAAAGCCCACACTTATTTGCATTTTGCGCTTAAAGCCCCAACAGACCTTAGAGCTTTTCGCCTTTGATAACATTGTCGACAACATACTCTTAATTAACACTTCCTTCCCCCAATAGATAAATATCTCTTTTGTCAGCCTGCATGTCTCTTTTCAACCCTTTCTACCATCAGTTTCCAAGCTACCAGATCCTTATTAGCGGGGCGCCTAAAGGTAAACCAAGATAAGTAGTAGGAAGAACCCCCAATCTTGCAATTCAACACTTCTGCTAAGACCCCAATATTTTCCACTCACCAATTGGATGATCTCACATTTTCTTAGATTGATTTTTAAACAGACACCACCTGGAACCAGATCAACAATTGCCTCGAGAACTCCAACTGAGCTCTATCCGCATCACAAAACACTAAAGTATCATCGCCAAATAGGAGATGTGACACCCTCACATTACATTGTCTGCAAATCGATGCAGAAAATCCTCTCAAGTAACCTCCTACCACAGTTTTATCCATCATCTTGCTCAAAGCCTCCACCACTAATATGAACAACATAGGGGACAAAGGGTCTCCTTGTCACACTCCTCTTGAACTACCCAAGAAACCACACAACTTGCCGTTCACAAGGATCGAAACCCTAACAGTTGAAATGCAATATTTGATCTACTTTCTCCATCTTGCACCGAAACCCATCTTCAACATAATGAAATCCAGAAATTCACAATTAACATGATCATAGGCTTTCCCATCTTGCACCAATTCTTTTAAGTGCATTCATGTATAAGCTAACAACAAAGTCAAATCTTATTTTAAGGGCATCATGTTTAGCATGAGAGGAGAAAGGAAAAGAAAACATTAGAAGAAAGAGAAAGAGACAAAAACAACTTTTTCTTCTTATCTAAGTAGCTCTAGAACTAATTTTGAGTCCATGTATTTTTTGTTGCTTTCTTTAATTTTTTCACCTAATAACTGAAAGCCCTTTCTATGAATTTAAGATTTTCTTTTAGGAATTTTAGATAGAAATTTAAGAGAAGTGTCAACATTAGGCGCCTACTTTCTTGTGTTTTTGGAATCTTTATCCTTTGTCCTTATTCTGGCTGTGGATTACCAAGTGACATGAATCAAATGCATTTTAACTAAATTATTGTTAATTACTTTATGAAATTTTCCTTGCCCAAGATAAAAGAGTTCGCAAATTATGTTTCAATAAAACTCTATTCTTTACTTGACATTTTAATGAATCGTCATAAACTGTTTCTCCATCATATTATACTTTAGATGCAAATTTAATTTTTTTTCATCTTATTTGATTTTCCTCTTATTATGAAGTGCCTTGGTCCTTAACTAAATTTGTGTTGGGTTTTATACATGATTTTCTAATTCAAATGATATATACTGATTTAAATTGGCTTTTTCATATTTAATCTAAAATGTTTCTCATCAAATTCATTCCATCAAATAATTTTATACATGATGTTATGGTATTAGTATTCAATCATATTTTGATTCTTTCTTCATGACCACGCTTAGTGTGGCAAGTACATTTCTGATGCCTCCTTAATAAACAACAGAGGACACGCTCCGAAAGCCATAGGACAGATTGCACATTGCACTTTGTAAATCCTAGCATCTAAAGTTTATATGCTAACAGAACTTCATGTCCGATAATATCATACTGCTTATCTTAGCTTTCCTATTACCTCCATGAGAGCAAACAAATATTTGAATTGGTTTTAGACTTTGTACGAAATCTGAAAGGCACATATATCCATATGAATATAGATCTCACCTTAACCCTAGTTTGAGGTATGATTAGATCTGGTTTTTTCAAATCAGAAAGATCTAAGCCTTCTTCCTTCAAAATTTCAACAGTTGGCCTCCAGCTTATCCTTTTGATAATATTTAATCTACTCAAGCAATCCATTATCTGGTGCTGGTACATCTGCACCCAAGCAGCTGATGAAGCTATTACAGCTAAATCTCCAAAGATATCAACAATAAGTCCTGATAGTCTGTCATCCGGTAATATTTGTAACAAGTAAATATCAAATTTCTTGCAATTGAAGTAAATGAATGACATTTTCGAGCACGTAGGATAATTGAAATTATTATTGAAAACAATGCGAGACATTAACAACCTCCATATAAACTTGACATATGTATTTCTAACACATGTTTTTTCCCTAAAGACATCTATCATGCTTTGGCTCTACGAATTTTGCTTCAATATGAATAACTAACTTTCCTAATTTTTTATTATTATTTTTTATGACAAGGGAAACCGGCAGCCGCTACCCTTTGGGTGCGCACAGGGTAAAAACCCCACTCCTATGCAATAGCTCGCAAATCAATAGGAGAGGTAACCCACACTAGGCATGCCCGGTGCGACGAGCTCAACCCAGAAGGCAAATCCCTTGCTTTCGAGGGCAGGGGGGCTTCGAACTTGAGACCTCCAACATGATAACTAACTTTCCTAATTTTAACTCCTATAACTAACTTTCCTAATTTTCAAGGGTTGACTATTTCTTTCCAAGTAAGAAATAGCTATCACAATCATTTATTAGTTTTCCGTCTAGCACTGGGAGCTAGCAGTCCTCCCTCTCCTTCTCCACCATTTCGCCCCTCGCATTTTTTATTTTACTTTGTTTTGTTGGAATTGTCCCTGTTTTTTTATAGAATAGTTACATCAACCAAGTACCATAGTCCCTAATCAGTACTCGTTGAAAAGCATTACGGCTAAGGTTGATATTCCAACAGAGCCAGAAACACTAATAAACAAGGTCATGATTTAAGACATTCAGCTGTTAAGCATGTGAGTACTCCTTCGGAGTCCATTGTGCAATTATCCAAAAATTTCATCTACGTAGACATAATGAAATGATCTTTAGCAACAATATAAGGTCAATAAATAAGAAGTGACACAATTCGGGAGAGTGATGATTATACCTATCTCCTTCGCTATTAACAAGACGATATGCATTTGTATGAGCAGAAGGAAGCCCTAGATTTTGACGCAACATAGCAGCTGCTGCAATTCTTGTTTCCAGTAGCTTATCTGGATTAAGCGCAGAAGAAGGGTCTCTGCACCATTTTAGACCAATGAAGGTGGTGAATATTCATATAATATACTAGCTAGAGGTTGCAACGAAAAAAGGGTCAGATAGTACTGTGCAGTTTCCTCTTCTAGCTGCATGAGCCGGACACGGAACATAGAAGTAGAATTGTAAAAACCCCAGCCAATAGGTTTCTCTGAGCCATCAGCAACAAGGACAATATCGCCAGTGGTGGGTGGTGGTCTACCAATTACTCTATCAATAGCACCACTGTAAACCATTGGGCTTCCATCCTTAAATAGTTGTGTCTTTCCCTTTTTAAGCACTACTTTTGCAACACCTGCAGAACCAATTTCATCAGATTAGATGCAATTGTATCCTAGTAATTCCTTTGGTTTTTAAGTACTTCCGTTCAGACCTGCAGGGTGATTAGAGGCAATTTCCTGAAGCGTAGGGGTTGACGGTGATGATGCAACAGATAGAGACCTGAGCATGAGGCGGCCAGTGAGAAGCATGATAGCCGTAGCACAGTCGACGACTCGACTGCAATTGATAGGGCTCCATCTTCCTTAATCCTGAATTCAAACGGCCCAATTGACCTCTTGCTTGGTCTTGGATATATGAGAAAAAACTCAAAATAATCTCTTGTTTTTTGGACTAAGATTTAGGTCATTTTTTAATGTTCACATATAGATAGGGCTGGGCGTTCGGTCGGTTCGGTTCAGTTTTTTCGATTTTCTGTTTGGCAAAATATGAAACCAAACCAAACTGAAATAAATTCGGTTTGGTTCGGTTATTACAATTTCGGTTCGATTTGATTTTCAGTTTAACCAAATTTAATTAACGCGGCCTGTGGGCTGTAGCATCTGGATTATTTTCTGCTGGCTTGATTATAAACTGATCAAAATTTGACTTTCTTAGACTTAATTTCTTTCACCAAGTCTCAACTTTCAATCATTTAAGTTGTTTCTTGGCAGTTAAACAAATGCAATGAGCTCCCAGAGGATACCATATTCAAGAGTCAAAACACATAAATCAACAAGTGCATGAGAGTGGACACCCTTCTTTATACTGAAAAACTGAAATATTGAAAATCGAAATCGAAATCGATCGAAATAACTGAAAAACCGAAACCAAAATTTAAAAAAAAATCAGTTTTTTCAATTTTTTCGGTTTTAACCATATTATGCCCAGCCCTAACTATATATAATAAGCTCGATAGTACGAATAGTGTATTAATAGAAATAATATATTGTATTATTAATTTAATAATTTACTATATATAAAAATGACATTAAATATGATGTATAACTAATAAATACCTTATATTGGTTATATAATAAATGAATTAAAAATACTAAGTATTAAATAAGAAATTAAATAATATTATTTTCTCTAATAGAAACAAAAGCTAATAAGATAAATTACCCGCAAAAGGTACAATTACCGTGGAACAAAAGGGTGTAATAAAATAAACAATATATAAGAAACAATTTTATATTACAAGGATGATGTGAATGTATAGAGTACCAAGTGTCACGTCCCGCCAGTTCACAGTTAAATTTTGCATCCGGATAGGGGCGGAAGAGTCTAGAGTTATGGAGGGGTTTATAGAGAACTCTAGAAGCCCTTATATATTTCCTTAGAAAGACTTGGAATTTCCTAGAAAGTGTAAAAATTTCTAAAGAGAGGACCAAAGTGTAAATTACTTAGAGACTTGTAAGTAAATATTATTTACACTTAGGCCCTTAGGAGTTAGTATAAATAGAGGTGTCATTCATTTGCAAAGCACCAACCAAGCAAGTTGTAAGCATTCTCCAAGCAATACAAAAAAGCCTTCTTCCAAATCTTTCTAAGTTTTTCCTTTCATTCTCTTAGTGATCTTAGTCTTAAAGGCTTACTTGAGCTTACGAGATCTTGAAAGAATAGTGAGTAAGTTGTCAAGTGTCGTACGGAGCTTTAGTAAATACTCTAAGTCCGTGACAAAGTGGTATCAGAGCTCTGGTTTGATACTAAGAGAATGGCAAACGAAGGAGACGTGAACGCCGCTAGCACCACCAATGTCCGTTTAGATAGTGGCAAGAAAAACCGCAAGGGAAAGAAGAATCAAAAGGGTAATGAAGAAATGCTACTCGACCCCACCCCGAGCGAAGCACTAACATCTCATCCACCCTCGACCATTGAAGCAAGTGACGATGACCGTGGCGAGGAGCCCATTGACGTCACTCCTGGAGAAGAGTGGATCGCAAGGGTTGAAACGGCGAGGCAGGCCGTGGAGATCTTAGGCAGACGCTTGAACAAGGTCGATGGCAAGTTCAAGGCTCTAGAGGACTTCACCCTTGAGGAGATCAAAACCATCCGTAAGGAGTTGGAGAGACGTCAGCAGGCCGAGTTTGAGATGAAAGAAGTCATCACTTCCTTGGAGTGTCGGCTCATAGAGGCGTTAAGCACGATTGAGACCATGAAGGCCGAGATGAAAGCACTCAAAGAGGGTGTGGAAGTTGGAGGATCATCGTCACTTGACCGAGATAGGGAGGCCAGGGTCAAGGCTCCCAAGCCACCTATGTTCAAAGGCGTCTGTGACGCGCAAGAGGTGGAAAACTTCTTATGGCATTTAGAGAACTACTTCAAGTGCAACAGGTTGAAGAGCGACGAGAGTAAGATCAACACCGCTGTGTTGTATCTTTCAGAGATGGCCATGCTATGGTGGAGGCGCAAGGAGGCCGAGATAGGGAAGGGGACGTGCACCATCAACACGTGGGAGCAATTCCGCGAGGAGTTCAAGAAAGCCTTCTTTCCTAACAACGTCATCTATGAGGCAAAGCGCAAGTTTAGGGAGCTGAAGCAAACGGGTAGCATACGCGCATATGTGCAGGAGTTCACCACCCTCACGCTTCAAATTCCTAACCTCACGGATGATGATATGTTGTTCCACTTCATGGATGGGCTACAACATTGGGCCAGGACGGAGTTGGAACGTCGGCAGGTCAGGACTATAGATGAAGCCATCACACAGGCCGAAGCTTTAACAGACTTCAGGCATGAGAAGCCCGACAGAGCCAGAGGAGAGGAGATGAGAGGTAGTCATGACCATAGTGGGGGAGATCGTGGCAAAGTCAAGGCGCAGAGACAACGCAGTTGGGCTTAATAGGACAAGGCGCAGAGACAACGCAATTGGGCTTAATAGGACAATGCGGAGCTATCACCAAGCAGCCAGGGAAGCCAAAAGGATACGGCGCGCAATATGTCAACCTCTCGATCAATGGAAGACCGGCTTATGCTATGGTCGACACGGGTGCAGAGGTTAATATCATGACCAAGACAGCAGCGACAAGATTGGGGCTGAGTTACAGTCCAAGTAGCGCCCAACTCAGGACGGTCAATGCACCACCGACTCCCGTATGTGGAGTGGCGCATGGAGTAAGCATCACGCTGGGCCAGTGGCAAGGTAAGACCAATTTCACTGTCGCTTCTTCAGGCCTTTTTTATATCATTCTTGGGCAAGAGTTCTTCCAACAGTGTCATGCGGTGATCGATGCTTACCTCCAACAACTCGTGGTTATAGAGCAAGGAGGGTCATGCATGGTACCCTTGGTTAAGGTTCCAACGGTAGAAAGACGAGTTCGTCTAACAGTCATGCAGCTCGAGAAAAACCCTAAGAAGAAGGAGTTGACGTTTAGGGCCACTATTGCAAGTTTGAAGGAAGACAATGGTGCAAAAAGGTCCTTGCCACCATACACGAAGAAGGAGAACAATATCGTGATGCCAAAGAAGCAGCCAAGGTGCATGCCTCCTAGAAAGGAGGTAGACCTTAAGACCAAGCTGAAAGAGATCAAGAAGCAACTGAAGGCGTTGCGCAGGGACGTTGATCGAGTCAATGGACTATTGGCCACGCGCACGAGAAGACAAGACCAGATTGGCGACGTAGCAACGATGCGTCGCGGTCGTCACATCAATAGGTGGGGGAGAGTGTTACGTCCCACCAGTTCACAGTTAAATTTTGCATCCGGATAGGGGCGGAAGAGTCTAGAGTTATGGAGGGGTTTATAGAGAACTCTAGAAGCCCTTAGATATTTCCTTGGAAAGACTTGGAATTTCCTAGAAAGTGTAGAGATTTCTAGAGAGAGGACCAAAGTGTAAATACTTAGGGACTTGTAAGTAAATATTATTTACACTTAGGCCCTTAGGAGTTAGTATAAATAGAGGTGTCATTCATTTGCAAGGCACCAACCAAGCAAGTTGTAAGCATTCTCCAAGCAATACAAAAAAACCTTCTTCCAAATCTTTCTAAGTTTTTCCTTTCATTCTCTTAGCGATCTTAGTCTTAAAGGCTTACTTGAGCTTACGAGATCTTGAAAGAATAGTGAGTAAGTTGTCAAGTGCCACACAGAGCTTTAGCAAATACTCTAAGTCCGTGACAAAAGGGAGTGAAAGGTAAAAGACATAAGTGTAGGAGCTACAGTAGGTCACTCCCAAATGCCAAATTGGGCCAAATTTTAATGGGCTATTGACATTGGATAGGTTGGGTTGTAGCCTGTAAGTGTAGTATAGTATTAATGTATTAAAATTTGGTTTTTCGGTTAAATCGAATTAATTTTGTTAAAAACCAAAAACCGAACCGAATAACTGAAATTTTAAAACTGAAAACCGAAACAGACCGATCAAATCGAAAAACTGAAATCGAAATTAAAAAAATTTCAATTCGGCTGGTTTTTTCGATTTGAACCGAAATATGCCCAGGCCTACATATAGCACTAATAATCCCTTATGTTTGTAATATTAGTGTATCTTTTGTCCTCCCTCAAACTTTTGCCTATCTTTTAACATGGTGAAATGGTCTTATGGAGTTCTGTACTTGAACGAGTTTATATTGTAGATCCTTTTACTTAACCCTTCATCAATTAAACTCTTAAAATTCAATAAAACACAATTTATTAAACTCCTCGACCATTGACCAAGACACCAAGTTTATGTGGCATCAAGATGGATGAGTTGGCGAAAGTGTGTGAATACACGCACGTGAAGGCGAGTGACTGTCCTATTTAAGTTTTAAAAATACTGAAAGAATAAAATAATAGAACTTTTAAAAAAAATCAATTAAAAAACTCCTTCTTCACCCACTCTACCTCAATTTTCAATTATCTCCATCTCATTTCTATCCCTGCTCAACCCCTTTTTCTTTCTTCTCCACGCTCTTATCATCTTCTTTAACGAATTTTGACATTGACACATTCTTGAAGGAGGAAATGAAAATGATAAGGGTGTGCAGCGGAGATGAAGACGGGTAAGAGAGAGTAAAGGTGGTCGTCGGTAGGCGGCAAGAGCCACAACGACGACGGCGATGGTGGCTTTAGATTTTGGTTGTTTGTGGGAATGAGGAGATGATGTACGGAGTTTCAAACTTTATTTTAAAGAATAAATTTTTAAAAATATTATTTTATCTTTTTATCAAATAATTTTGGATAATAATGTTTAAAAATAGTTAATAAGGATAATTATGACATGTCATTAATTTAGGTGACATGGATTTGACATGTCATTTATTTGAGGGCGAGTGAACTACACACATGCTAAGAGGGGTTTAAAAACCTTTTTTTGATTAAGTCAAGGGTTTAGTTGATAAAGGGTTTAAAAAAAGAGCATATATACACACACACAAGTTGGAAAAAAAAAAATATATATAAATTATAATCGAATGATATTCTCACCTTTGCTACATGGAGTTATTATTTCTATTTTTGTTTTCGATCGCTCTGCAGGGCCCATTTGGGGTGGCGCCCAACAGGATTTTCTCCATACTCAGAGCTCGAACTCGAGACCTCTGATTAAGGGTGAAGCACTCCTACCAGTGCACCACAACCCATGTTGGTTATTATTATTTCTATTAAATACATAGAAAGACGATTGAACCATACAAAAACTTTACAATAGATAAAATTGTTATTTACTATTTTTTTTTTCAAATAATTGTCATTTAATTATTATCATGATATTTAAGACTTTGAAATTAATTTAAATTATAGCTATTAAATTTTTACTTATTATTTATAATAGGTAAGAACTCCTTAAGTCCTAATATTTAGTACTTTGAACTTAACTA
Organism: Solanum pinnatisectum; assembly: GCA_035578085.1. NCBI lineage: Eukaryota > Viridiplantae > Streptophyta > Magnoliopsida > Solanales > Solanaceae > Solanum > Solanum pinnatisectum. The sequence goes on along the minus strand of CM069082.1, from coordinate 45,812,021 downwards.
AATTTTGCATTTTACATCGTTCCTTATTGAAACTAAATTAAAAGTCGTAATATTAAAGACTTTAAAATCAATAATTTATATTATTTGAAGCTTATTTAACTTATGATAAACAAAATAAAAGAATTAAAAATATTTTAAAAGAGGTTCACATTTTTTTAAAATAACTTTTGAACCTTTTAATATGAAATTGTTAGATAACATTTATTTTAATATCAATTATTTTCTTAAAAATATATTTTTACTTTTCTTATATATAATTTATTTATTAATGTGAATCACACTTACAAAAAATTGAATACTAAACTAATTTATTTTAAAAAGCCAATCTAAACACTCGAAGAGTACTTTGTATAGGTTGGTGACCACGAAGATAGTTTATTTTGTGGCTTACTATATGACTAGGTAAATTGCCCGTGCTTGATAAGTTATATTATTTTTATTTTTTATTATGATAACATCATTAATTTTACGTATTTTTTTCTACACACATATTATTAAGAACATAATAAATAAACTAAATTCAAAAAAAAAATTCTTTCTTTTCTTAACTCACTCTTTTTCTTTTATTATAATATGTATATGTATCGAAGAGTACTTTGTATAGGTTGGTGACCACGAAGAGAGTTTTATTTTTGTATACTATATATGACTAGGTAAATTGCGTGCATGATCGAATGGATTTTTTTATTTTTACATATGATCATCATCATTCACATTAATTTTCGTATTTATACATATTATTATTACATAATAATAAAAAAAAAATAAAAAAAAAAAAAAATTCTTCTTATCTTCCGTCATTCTCTTTTTTATTATAATATGTAGTATCATGTATGTTAAAAATGATACTAAAATTGTTAGTATCATAAATGTTTTTCCTCATTATCTCAAAATAGTCATTACTATTGCTTAAGTTTCATATCACTGGCCCCAACTTATTTGGAATTGAACCATAGTTATTGTTATGATTATAATATGCAGTTACAAAGAATTAATGCAATTATAATCAAGCAGTAGGTGACATCTGAATGGAACTGTTAAAAATTGGATATTCTAAACCAAAATTTTGAAACATAACAAATTAAAATCGTACAGCATAATTTTGTGAGCACTTGAACTCACAAATATCCACAAATAATAATAAAAAGACGACCTTACTTTCCTAACATTCAAGAAGAAAAAGGTATGTTGCTCAACATATATTTCAAAAAGATAGTCTGTCGAGCCGTATCCAAGTTTACATTTGACAAATTAAATTGAAAGAAGCTAAAAGAAAGAGTTATTCCTTCATTATAAGAAAAACAAAAAACTTAATCAAAAGAAAGAGTTATCACTACAACAAAATTATCTTTAACGGCAATTAATAGCTTAATTGTCGCTAAATATGAATTTTCAAATGTCATTGGTACTCTATATATATGTCCCTAAAGTCTATAGCAACATTGAATGTAATGACAATTAATTAATGTTGGTAAAGGCTCTAACACTCTTCGTTAATGTGCATATTTATTGTCGATAAAAAATATTTTTGTTGTAGTGCATTTTGGACATTTGTTAGTTTCAAGAAATCTTGATCTCTTATTATGCCCAAAAAGAAGAGACGGAGAAATATGACAATTTAATTCACTTGCGATAAAAGTAGTGGACTAATTGTCTCTATACTAATATTCTAGGAAGAGTGCAATGACGTACAAAATGCTTGTACCTAAGAAAAAACAATCAAATATACTAACTATGGCAAGCAAGAGAGTGATCTGTTTGGTTCTTTTAACAAACTTCATTATTGGTTCCGTATTAGTTATCACATATTTGTTGTTGTGTGCTATCAAATATAGCACAACCCACAAGCAACTTTCCCAAAAAGTATATGAAGAAACCTTTAGAAAGGGACAAAAGAGAAGATAATTTTTCAATCATCCTCACAGGAATTTTTAACAGAGTTAAAAAAAAGTCACTAAAATAGCAAAAAGAAATTGCAATATACATGGAATCACTATGACTTACAGTAAAAGATTAAGTTTCATGAAATATGAGGAAGAAAACTTTGAGGAATGAAACACACTTCATAAGAAGCTTGAATAATGTATTTGAATTCGACTCAAAGTCACAACTATTCATGAAAGAAAAAGCTAATTTAGAAAAATTGGATTTTCCAAAACAGAGAAAAATATGTGCTTAAAAAAAGGAAAGAAAAATGTTGAGTTATCCATTAAATCAAAAGTATTGTCTTTACAAAACTACTAAAAATATGAATGAACTTATAAAACAAAACTTATAAAAAAATTTTGTCATAAAAAGACTTTCTAGAAATATGAATGACCAATCCTCACATGTAAATTGTTAAAGATCCAATAAATTCAAGATTGATTCCTTCATATGTGTCGATTGGGCAATTAAAGACAGATTTGTCCTTGAATACATCAAAGTAAATAGTAGTGGATAAGAAATATTATTAGCATAGAGAATTTCAGCATTACTTTATCCCCTATTTAATTAATGTATATTTTACACAAACTCCATAATTTTAACATTTAATAGTTAATTACATTGTATCCTTACTCTTTTTCAAATTACAAAAATCTCTTAAAATTTAAGGATTTCGGATACATCACTCAATGTCTCAATACATTACGTCTTGATTTTGGATACATCATTCAACGTCCCGATCGCGTCCCAATTTCGGATACATCACTCAACTTTCGATACTTCTTAAAATTTAAAGATTTCGGACATATCACTCAACGTCCCAATACATCGTATCTCGGTTTCGAATACATCACTCAACGTACTGATACATCACGTCCCAATTTTAGACACATCACTCAACTTTCGATACATCGCATTCCGATACATTACTTTTGTTGATACAAGACACATCATTCTCAATACATCGCTCAACGTTCCGATACATTATCTTTGTTGATACAAGATATACATGTCTCAATATATCGCATCCCGATACATTGCGTAAGAATGATGTATCTGCGAATAGAAAAGAATAGTAATTTTTGTAATTTTTTCAAATGATAGAAAATTTTAAAAAACATGATAAACTAAATTGTGCATTTCAACAATTTTTTCCTTAATTGTATTGTTACAGCTCTATAAATGACTTTTTCCGTGGTACGTTAGCCAGAGTAAATATTATCAAAAATCATTTAAATTATTACCCCACTATTAATAATAAAAAAGAGTATGAGAAAATAAATAATGTAACGAGAAAGGGAGAGTCCAGAACCTAAATGATGAGAAAAAAAATTCAACTTTCTAAACAATTAAAAATAGAAGCTTAAAAAACCTAGTGAATTTATAAAAAATAACTTATCTTACTTTTGATTTTTAAATTTTTTTGACCAAAACCTCTATAAATTAATACTCGGTAAATAAATAATCTCGCTAAAGCAATATTTTCCTCCGGTCCCGACTTGGGCCAATGGAAAAAATCACCAATTTCGATAAGATAATAAGATAATATATTTCTAGAAGACCCCTATATAAATATATGGTCCCATTAATATCATAAATTAATAATTCTTTAAAAGTACAAATATACCTAAGACAATTTAGTGAAATATGATTCTATTGTGTTTTGTTTTTTCTTAAAATTTAAATCTAGTTGAAGATCATTTCTGCATCCAAGAGCTTCGGTATTGTCTTTTCGAACTGCACCATAAAATTGTGAAGGGTTCTAGATGTGATAAGTGTTTCCTTACGCGTAAATGGTTCCAAAGGTATTGTATCATCTTCAACTTCATCATCAACATTGTTTTTTCCGATTGTATCCACAATTTCTTCTAAGCTCTGGACCTCTGAACATGTATCACTTTCACCCAGATAATCCAACAGGTTATTGACATCCATTTTATTGTGGTAACCGAGATCATTAATAATGACTTCAAGTTCATGAATGACGTTTTCACAAGTGGGTTCATTCAAATTCTTTAAGATTGCATCCCCCTAACGAATTTTACAGTGTCGAAACTATTTGCTATTATCTCTTGCTGAACATTTGTTGTCTAAGCAGGGATTGCAAAATTGATAGCATCCAAAGCATTAATCTTTGTTGGATCAGTTTGTCCCACTTCATAGCCCTCTAATATCCTACGATAAAATTTGTTACGATAATACATCTAAAAGCACTTATTATCCCACATCACAAGGTTGAATTTTGGATGTCATGTTGGGTGGCAAGAAAAACAATTCAACATTTTGCAATCCTTCAATATTTCTATTATGGATTGGGCAATTATCTACCTTAAGCAAAACTCGTCTACCATGCATTTTGTGGTCAAACCAACGAATATATTCATCAAAAAACACACTTGTCATCCATGGTCTTTTGTTTACGCGATAGTGATAATTCAATAAATATGATACATAAATTAGTAAGATATACTGATTTTGATATATTCGTTATACTTTATGTATATTTTTTTTATGTGAAATCAATAAATATAATACAATAAATTAGTAAGATACAATGATTTTGATATAATCAAAATTAACCTTCATTAAATCTCAAACTATTCTTTAAATTAATAAATATTAATTTATCGATTAAATAATATCTCTATAAAATAATAAAATTGTATAATCTCACCTATATTAATTTATAGAGGTTTTACCGTAAATACTTAAAAACACTTTTATAGCTTTTTCAAACATTTTCAAAACTAAAAATTACTTTAAAATAAAAAAGACCTAAAAATAAATTAATTCAAAAGACCATTAATATTGCATTTAAGTGATGTACTATTTTATTTTTAGGAGGAAAAAGGGTATGAGAGAAAAACAAAAAATAAGGTGGTGACAAAAAAGGAAAAAAAACTTTGTCTTGTAACCAGTGTAAGATGCGGGAGCACAATGCTTGTTATATACCGTTTCCGTTTGTAATAAAGTGATGGAGTATATATCATCTCCTTCTCTTTTGCTCTTTTAGCAAACAGCAACAGCAACAGCACCTGGCAGAATAATGTCTGCTACCTTTATTTTTCCTGCCGCCTCCTCCTCCTCCTCTTCTTATCTTTCAGGTTTGCGCTCTTCTACTCATGAACTGATCAACAAGTTTTTCTTTTCTTCCCACTTAATTTTGGATATATATAGTTGTTAAGCATCAGACGATTCGTGACACAAATACACTCGCAACCAGCGCTATTCCTAGTCGCCGCCTGGGTGGGGGTTTGAGTTTCACCAAGCATTCCCATTCCACCGGTAAGTCCTACGACGTTGGAAGTGATTATATATGCTCTCTCTCTCTCTCTTAATGTCCATTTCTTTGTTTCAGCAGCTAGTGTAGTTGATGCCACCCGAGGACCGGATTTTGCTCTTCAAGTATGATTCCCGTAATCTGTGCTAGCTATTAGTATATATTGGTTTGGTTCTGAATTCAGATGATTAATCTTGTAGTAAAACTAAATTGAATTAATGCAGTGCAATGAGGCGACCAAAGAAAGAATTAGGAAACTGTTCCATAAAGTTGAATTTTCCGTTTCTTCATACGATACTGCCTGGGTTGCAATGGTCCCTTCTCCACATTCTGCTAAAGTCCCATGTTTCCCTGAGTGCCTACACTGGGTGTTGCATAATCAACTTGAAGATGGATCATGGGGCCTTCCGCATCACCAACCCCTCTTACTTAAAGATGTTCTTTCCTCTACTTTGGCTTGTGTGCTTGCGCTTAAAAGATGGGGTATTGGTGAACAATTAATCAGCAAGGGTATGGATTAGAATCTTCTTTACCTAAAACTCCACTCTCCCCTTTATCTTCTTCACACTACTGCATATTGTTGTTGCAGGTTTACGTTTTATCGAGTTAAATTTTGCTTCCGCTACTGACAAGGACCAATATTCTCCAATTGGATTTGATGTCATATTCCCTGGCATGCTTGAATATGCTCAACACTTATCTTTGAAGCTTCATTTAGAATCAAGAGTCTTTAATGAACTGCTTCATAAAAGGGCTATCCAGCTCACAAGGTATATTCTAAATTATTTCTGTATGAGCTAAATGTGGTTTCTACTCTAGTCTAGTTATATAAATCTGATGTAGCATTTATGTGGTTGGGGCCTAGCTAAGTTATTAAAAATATAGTGCAATTTGAGAGGGTAACTGAATCGCTCAAACTTGGGTATCATATAGATTCTCGTGACTAACTTTTACTATGCTTCAATGAGAAAATTAAAGTCTTCAAGAAAGAAAACATTATTGGGTTCTGATTCATATTGACCTCAGCTTATCCATATTTTCATTGAAGATTCCTTCTTCATGTTAGGTCGTATGACAGCAGCTCATTGGAGCTTAATGCTTACCTCGCTTATGTGTCAGAGGGAATGGGAGAACTTCAAGACTGGAAAATGGTTATGAAATATCAGAGGAAGAATGGTTCACTATTCAATTCACCATCTACTACAGCTGCTTCTCTTATTCACCTTCATGATTCTGGTTGCCTCGATTACCTTCGCGGTGCATTGAAAAAGTTTGGGAATGCTGGTAAAAGATTTGCACATTTATTTATTTGTGAAAGTTAGGATGGCATGTTGAAGCAACTTGTCTAATGCCTATCTTTCTCACAGTTCCAACGATCTATCCAATAAATATACATGCACGCCTTTGTATGGTCGATAATCTCAAAAAACTAGGAATTTGTCGGCATTTTACTGAGGAAATTCAGAATGTATTGGATGAAACGTACAGGTAACCTTTAAAACCACAGATACCCTTGGGCTTGTAGAAAAAAATTAGTCCTGTTAGATTGACTCTCTCCAAGCCTACACATATGTAAAATTTTATTTTTACAAGTCATGACATTAGCCACAAAACAAAAAAGATGCTGGCTGCAGGGGGAGGACGAAATCTTCACAAGTGCTGGCACTTGTTCCATGGCATTCAGGATATTGCGCGGATATGGATATAATGTCTCCTCTGGTACTTCACTCATTTGTAATCATATCAGTTTGTTCTCTTATAATTTTTTTGTTGTTCAAATAGTTTTGACGAGTTTGTCTGCATTATAGATCCTGTAGCTCAGTTTCTGGAGCAAGAGCAATGTAGTGGGCATTTGAATGACATATATACTATGTTGGATTTATATCAAGCTTTAGAAATGATTATTGCTACAGACCAACCAGTTTCAAAGAAATTGAACTCATCATCCTTACAATCATTGATACAGAGACTATCAGGTGAGTTTTATCCTCCAAACGGACTCACCAAACAGATCCATGAACAGGTACTTGCCATAAGTTGCATTGTGTTTAGCTCATACTATTGTTATAGTCTCTTTGATCTAGGGCCAACTGCTACTGTTGCTTATTTTTAGGTGGATGATGTTCTTAAGTTTCCTTCTCATGCGAACTTAGAACGGGTAGCCAACAGGAGAAATATAAAGCACTATGATGTACATAATACAAGAGTCCTAAAAACTTCATATAGGTAACTTCTTCAATTTTTGAGGACTGATTTTGTGATTTTTTGGTTATCTTGTGCTCCTTCTCGTCAATTACTGTTTTCATCGCATTTTGGGGACAGCTCATCAAATTTTGGCAACAAAGATTTCTTAACCCTGGCGGTAGAAGACTTCAACCTTTGCCAATCTATCCACCGCAACGAATTAAAACAACTTGAGAGGTTCGTATCTCTTTGAACCTTGATAACTAGGTGGAGCCAGTTGTCCCTGAGTTGTTTTATGATAGTTAGATCAGAGGTGGTATATTTATTGAAGAAAACGGGAAAAACTTAAAGCAAAAACTACTGCTCCCAAATGTTTTTTCTTTCCTTGTTTGACATCTTGTCTTTCAACAACAACTTCTGTACATGACAAAAGTGGAAGTTGATTTCAACTCAAATGCAACCTTTGGCTCATAAGTTTTCTGATTTTGTTTTCCTCATTACTTGCCAGCGGATTGGTCTCTATCCTGTTGAAAAAGTTATGATATCAAAATGCAAAGAGATTTCTTCTTGCTATAGCTTTCGTGATGTGCAGATTTAAGTGTTATGTGATATCAGGTGGTTAATGCAAAACAGATTGGACAAGCTGAAGTTCGCCAGAGAGAGATCTGCATACTGCTACTTTTCTGCTGCAGCCACAATTTTTCAACCTGAACTATCTGATGCCCGCATGTCATGGGCCAAGAATGGTGTACTTACTACAGTGATTGATGATTTCTTTGATGTAGGAGGTTCTATGGAAGAATTGAACAACCTAATTCTGTTGTTTAAGAAGTAAATGTTTTCGTTCATATTTCCTTTGTTCTTAATATTCCTTGGTGATTTCATCTGTCTTTTTATTCAAATGCCTTGGTCTTTTTGGTAGGTGGGATGTAGATGTTAGCACAGACTGCTGTTCGGAGAGAGTAGGGATTATATTTTCGGCGCTTCACAGTACTATTAGTGAGATTGGATACAAAGCATCTAAGTGGCAAGCGCGTAGTGTGACAAGACACATAACTGATATTGTTAGTCTCTTTATCCAAAAAAAAGTCTCTTTGCATTTTTTGATAACTAATAGAGATTTTGCACTCTGACATTCATATTTCATAATTCTCCCACACATTCTACATTGTTTACAACATGGCATGCCAATTGAGGTTTTTTATTTTTTCTGCATAGGGATTGTAGGGAAGAAAATTACTCTGTGGGGTATGACATGCCAAATTGAAGTGTAAAAACAAAAACAAAGAAGGGCCTAAAATGCCCCTCAACTATTTGAATTGGTACAAAACTACCCTTCATCCACCTTTCGGCCCCCAAATAGCCCTAACGTTCAATCACACTGAGCTCCAATTAGTTTCAAATATATATCTACCAGCTCACTCTTGGATCTTGGTAATTGATGATGTTAAATTACTTTGCCCTTACAATCCTATACTCCTTTGTCCTATAATACTAGAATTCGTATGTCTATCTTTTGAAAACAAATATTTCAAATATAGAGCCACGTAAACTAACTATATTCTTCTTAACTTAAAACTGATCAAAGGATAATTAACATCATAAAAGACAAGGAAGAGTATTGTCGACCATATGATAGCAACTGGGTCAAGTGTTAAGGTCTTAAGGAATAGACAGAGTAATCTTTAGAGGAGTGTATAAATAGAGAAAAAGACTCTTTAACACTTGCATATTTGATTTACCACCTGAGTATCATAAAGTAAGTTATAAATATACATATGTTTTCACAAATGTATGATTTCTTAATAAGTAGTCCTGTTTTGTGTAGTTTTAAGAATGTATATTTTAACATTTCCTGTTCGTTATGTTTATAATCTGTCATGACTCATGAATTAAATGCATCTGACACGATGAGCTGATCCCAAGGGACTATTTTTCAAAATAAATGGCAGAGTTAATCGAATGGGATATAAAGATTAAATAAGGACAACTGGGTATTTTGAAGTGGTTGGTCCGATTACTCAAATCCAACTCTTTTTTTGAAATATTTGTAAAAAAGAGTTGGTATGACCGTCAGGCCAACTTTTTACCAACATATGTGGAATTTCACAATGAAAATTGTAGTAGGAGGGAGGTTATTGCAAATTTTAACTTAGAGGGAGATCTCCTGGACTATGAGCATGTAAAAGGGAGGTTAATGTGGTTAGCCCTAAGAAAAAACTGCTAGAAGAAGCAGTGTGAAAGATGAAAGTATGCCACTTAATGTAGTATCATCTTTCTTCAGTAGACTTCGCTTCCCTTAACATTTAAAATTTTACCTGACTGGTTTTCAACTTGTAAAACTTGGCCCGACTCATGAATTCAGCAACATATGTATTCAAGGATAACTTTTGTTGGCCTTTATAACTTTCCCAGACTAATACCACCTATTGCATTTATAACATGATGGCATCAACCCCTTCTCTTCAGCAGTGAGCTTAAGAAGTGGACCTTCATTAATCTATTAGTCGTGCTTTATTCTATTTTCTAAATGCCCCACTACTCGTGCTGGGAAGAGAATTCTTTGATGATGTGTTTGTTAGGCATCCAGGCATACACGGTTACTGTACCTTTGGCATAGCTGCCTTGCTGTTCAGAGCATATTTACCTTCAACCATGCATCATCCAGATTTCGTTGACAGCAGTTCTACTATCACCATAAGTTACCATATAGGGTCGACTTCAAGATGCTCTTTCTGTCACATAAACAATATCCCTCTGCAATGAGAGCTATTGGGTCCTTTCTATATCTGAAGATTCACACAATATCGTTTGTTTACAAGTGCTTATGTCTAATTTCAAATTGTGTTTGGAAAATCAAGTAGAAAATTCTTGCAGTTGATTTTTTTATTATTATTTATTTATGAGTTAAGATAAAATTATGTTTGCAGTGGTTGAATCTACTGAATGCTATGTTAAGAGAAGCTGAATGGGCTAGAGATATGTCGGTGCCAGCATTGGACAAATATATGGCCAACGGTTATGTATCATTTGCCCTAGGACCAATTGTCCTTCCGGCACTTTATTTTGTTGGGCCCAAACTCCCAGATGATGTTGTGAAACATCCTGAATACCACAGTTTATTCAAGTTAGTGAGCACTTGCGGACGTCTTCTTAATGACATCAGGAGTTTTGAGGTATATACATGCTTCATCATTTTGCACTCAAAAATTCCTGTGCTGGTTCGTCATTCCCTAAGTTTCTTGATCTCTTAATGTATTTTCTTGCAGAGAGAGTCGAAGGATGGAAAACTAAATGCTGTAACCTTGAGCGTCACTCATGGAAATGGCAGAATAAGTGAGGAAGCAGCCATTGAAGGATTGAGTCACAGAGTTGAAATGCAAAGGAAAGAACTCCTGAAATTGGTTTTGCAAAGAGAGGGCAGCGTAGTTCCAAGTGCTTGCAAGGATTTGTTTTGGAAAATGAGCGAAGTGTTGCATCAATTTTACATCAAGGATGATGGTTTCAGTTCAATGGGGATGGCCGATACTGTGAAGGCAATTATTCATGAACCTATAACTCTTAACTACCTTGGGGATTCAAAACTAATTACTGATTACAATTAAGAGGTCTCAACCCCTTAGATTTTGTGCTCTCCTTAGCCAGTGCATCCACAACCATTTCTGTATTATAGTGCAAACAGGTTTATCATGACCTTTCTTGTAATTTTTTGGTGTTACTATGCATACTCTGTGTTGTGTGAACACGGACACTTCAGCATATGTCTGCTACTGATTTCGAGCATGTCATCTTGATTTGATGGAACTTGATAGCTGTACTTGTCCCTCCCGTCCTTGGGAAGCAAGGCTTTCATGGGTACTTCCACCTATAAGTTGGATCCATTTGACACAATCTGTGAGCACAAAGTTGATCACTTAGCTTTCAGTTTATCTCCGCAACTCAGAAGAGCTGCTTCCATTTTGGACTTGGTCACTACTTCTCCTGCCACTCCCAAGTCCTAAACCTACATTTTCATTGGCAATCTTCATTTTCGTCTCCTCCAATTCTATCATTCTGTCAAGGTCTCTTTGGATCACCAAACTCCCTCCCTTGTTCAAGATTTCTTGCTTGTCATTGATAACACCTACTCATACTGGTTTCCACAGCTATATTTTCCTATTCTCTAACAGGTCCTCAATGGTGGTGAAACATGTATACATTAGTATTTATATATTTGGTTTATAATTTAATATTACACACTTTATCAAATTTGCATAAAAATGTCTAATAACGTACAAAAAGTATTTACACACACTTCTACACGATTATACAAGTTTTAACCTGCAAAAATATCATCATGTAGCTCAAATCTTCATTCAATGGCTTCAAATTTCAATCACAAACTTCCAAAAGACATTCCCAATCATTAAATTATCAAAAAATTCACTACTCCCAAAATCCATTTGTGAGCAATTTTGTAAAAATCCAAACAAAAGATGACATGGCAGAGTGGATGGGACCGTTGCCGTTTTCTCCAATAGTAAAAATTACAACAGCATTCATCTCAATTACGAAGACAAATATTGATATTGCACAATCTCCTGCTTTAAAAATTTCTTGGTTTTGCACTTCTTTGGGTGGGGATGGCCAGTTCTACCACAAAGATGGAGTAATTATTGAATTAGTGATTTCAGTTATTCAATAACATTTCTGCACTTGAATACAATATTGTCGTATTGAAATCACGCAAGTCGACAAATGCCCATCTACTGAGATATACCACTATCTCACAAAATTATGACAAAATGAATACATAATGCTCTTCCGTGTAAAATGTGTGCTTTTGACTTAGACGAACAGAATGGAAGGATTGCATATGCTGAAGATCTATAATTTCAAAAAAAAAAATGAAATCAGAAAGAGATGTACTTGCACTACTAAAATCAGCAGATATAACAGAGGGATTGCATAAGCAATCAATCCTTTCTTTTCAACGCACAAGAATCGCGTCTCAACATTTCATTTGCAGCTTAGATTTCAAAGAAATGTCCCTACAATTCATATTGTCGTAAGGGAGACTCTCTAAAGGTCTTATTGATGCAACTTTGCTGTTGGTGGAACACATATATTTCTCATGTGTGACTTTCAGCAGGGCTGTTGTTGCAGATTTGTGAAACCGCAAGATCATTTCCGCACACTGTCTGAACATTCAAAGAATTTATGTATCAGTAGATGACAATGAGCAAAAAGAAAAGAGCCACAAATACTATGCAGAAATTTGCCTGAGTTGGGATTCTTGATAACGTGCATGCACTCCCAGCAGTGGTGTCCAGGCTGGCATCACTTGCATCGTACATCTTGCCACATAAACAGCTGATGCACAAAGCATAGATGGCTTGTAGTTCAAAGCCTCGTATTCAACCAAGCACAGCTCGATGAGGTAAAAGGCCAAATGTTCAAACTAGCAGAAGATTTTCATAAATTTAGAAACATGTTAGTTGCTTGATTGAGGAAATTTATAGCTCACCCGAATAACATTCAGCACATATGCAGAAATATTAACTGGGATTTGAGGAAAAGCTAGCCGGGGGTGGGGGAATCTGTCCATTTTCAAATATGATTGACATTGAACTGATCACCAACTTGAGAGGAGGGGATTCTGTTATTACTCATTCTAAAAGTTTTTCCCTACCCTTGTGTCTGCTTGAGCAGCCTTAAGAAGCCTTAGCATGAAGACATAAGGAGTTGCTGCATTAAGGCGAAACTTCAATTTCCTTAAGATATCCTTCTCCTGTAAAAGAAGATGTGCAAAACTGTCAAATGACAATAACAACAAACCTAGTGTAATCCCACAAGTGGAGGGTAGAGTGAACGCAGACCTTACCCCCCTATCTTGACAACACTGTCAAACACCACTAAAAGCCTATGCTGCTCGAACTCTTCACAACAAATGTCAACGGGTGCAGCAACATAGCTAAAAGCCCATGTTACAATAGACCCCACCCCCCCCCAAAAAAAAAAAATAAAAGAAGAAAAGAAAATCACAAAAATGTTGAAACTAAAGAAGATGCATGCTCACCATTTCCAGCATTTGATCTCTAGTATATGACTCTCCAGAGATGCTTAGTAAGTCCATGATCTGTAGCAATTGGAATTTTGAGGTGAAAGAGCAGTTACATATTTCAATCAGAACGTTACCTACTAAATGTGTTATTCATAGAAAACATTTGAGCCACATATTGATCGCAATTAACTCCTTGATATACCTAAAGAGAAATCCTATAAAGAAGTAAATGCATAAACATTTACCCTCGGATGCCAAAGGTCTTCATATTTTGATGCCAAAAACAGTGAAGTAAGGCCAACAAGCTGCAGATCATTCTTCTTGACCCTCACTAATGATAAGTAGTAGTCCAGTAGTGTAACCATAAGAAATAGAACTTCTTGCATCAAATCAAATTTCAAATGAACCTAGACGAGACAAGTAAAACCCTGAAAGTGATATCAAGGAAGTATGCACAAGCAAAACGAAAATGCATATATGCAGAATAACCAAGACATACTTCAATAAGCCAGTTGATCAATATGCCACGCATTTGGGGTGTTATTTCCTTCTGAATCTCCATGTAGTTTTTGATAGGCTGATTCTGAGCCTGCAGTAAGAATCAGCTTAAGCAATTGGAGGTCAAAAATACAAAAAACATGTCTTTCTTTGGAAGAATAGAGGGAAACTTGTGTTGTCAGTTCAAATGAGACAGATGAAAGTATATTAATAGCTCACCTCTATAACCCAATAATACAGATAGATGTCATCAACATATTCAGTAACTTCAAGATGATTGCACTTATCGTAAATGTTTGACAAATTTTCCAGCTTTACACTTCCACATTGCTCCTTGAGAAGCTGTCCACTCTCATGTCAGCAGTCTAATATGGATAAAAAGAGAACAGAAGAAACGAATGATCTGAAAGAACATAGATTTTACACCAACCTTTGACCTTGCCATCAGTAAACACGTAAAAGACTTCCTACGATCAGATTTCCTCCTGGCAATTGAACATTCAGGTGTATCTAAACTGCCATTACTACTAGAAGCAACTTCCTTTTGATGAGGTTGCTCAGCTGAAATATCTGATGTTGCATATTTTGACAAGGAAGAGGTACTAACATCCTCCAGCCTTTTATATGGAATTGCAATTCGAGAGGTGTATTTGTGCACATTTGACATGGAGTTTGACTTTGAAAATGTTTGTGAATTGAGACCGCTGGCAGTAATTTTCAGAACTGTCTGGAACATCCAAGAGAAAACAAAGAAATGACATTATCCTATGGAAACAGACATCAGCAATTGGACTTTGAGAGTCAAAAGCTCCAGTAGTTATTTTGAAATAATTGCCTCCACTTGTTTTACTAAGAAATTTAACGTGATACTACAAACTAAAAGTACTACTGTAGAAAGCAAAAATAAGTTATATATGTAATTTTGTGTTATAATGATTGATATATTGGATAAGAAAAGGAAACCACTTAAGTCCGGGCAATTTGATCTAATATGAAAAATTGCTTCGTTCCAACAGGAGGAACTTGCAATTTGAGACCTAACATTTTCTTCCAGCACTACTAATATAATGGACAAGGCAAATAACTTCTTATCCATGCCCTTCCAATAAGGTCATATACAACAAAATGAAAGGATTATTAATTTCTTAAGTTAAAGTAAATTTTGAAAGATATAAATGGTAAAATTGCTGCAAAAAGATTAATGGAGTCAGTCTTTCTAAAGTTAGAGCATGGGAAAGTAGCTACTAAAATGCAAAAGAGAAGGATAATTATTTTTGTTGGATTGCAAAATTTGGCATTCCAGACGGTATTCAACAATGATGAACACAATTCACTATTCATGGTATCATTTCCTGCTAGAGATAGGGAAAGGAGAAGAGGGTGAAACATGACAAATGCACCATTTACCTTGACTGATTTTTTTCTTAATGCTCCAATTTCCGCCTTAGCATGACTCTTCGGAGCCCTGCTGAGAGATACGCCACAAAGTAATTAAGAACATAGCGTCATTTATTCCAATTCAATTAAAAAATGGCAAGCTCATAGCTCAACCTATGATGACTTGAGAAACCATGCCTTATTAACCTATACTTCTTACTCAAAGGGCTTTAATCAATAAAATTTACAATTTACAACATTTACCTAAGAGCTCAACCAGCAAAGTACTATAATCTTTAAGGAGCAAGACAGAATTTTAAGCACTAGTATGTTACTTCCTCTGTTTCAAAAAGAATGGCCTAGTTTCATTTTTAGTCTGTTTCAAAAAGAATGACGCCTTTCCTTTTTTGTCAACACTTTAACTTCAACTTGCCACGTGGCATGTTTAAGGCCACAAGATTAAAGGACATTTTGGTACATTTGACATAACTTTAATTTAGAACCACAAGATTAAAAAGTCTTCTTTCTTACACCGTTCCAAGTCAAACTAGGCCATTCTTTTTGAAACGGAGGAGTAATATGAAAAATGTTGCTGCAGAGAAATTAACAAATGGAGCACAGTATTATAGACTTATAGTCACCAAAGTAAGAGCAAGCAGTCGGTTCTTTTGTATTATCAATTTTAACTTAATTGTAATTGTGTTACTTGTATTTCCAGCTCGACAAGTTTAAGCTTTAGATTTAGCAAATAATCAACTTTGTTCTTTTGCTAAGGGATTCTGTAAAAGCAAATAGCTTCACTTGCAACCCTTAGGACCCTTCCTACACTACTGATGGCTAGATAGTATATGTGTTTAATCAAGAGTTTACACCCCTTTTTTTGAATTGCTATTTTATGTGAGTCTTGGTGGTATAGTTCATGAAATTTATGAGGGATAGAATGCCAAAAAAGAATACATGTATTAGCAATCTGAGGATTAAACTACTTAAAGACAAGAACAAAAACCTTTTAAAGTAATTCATGAATAACAATTCCTCATTATCGATCACAACATAACAATTTCTTCATTTTTAATCAGCGTATAAACTATCCTTGCATAATAATCTCCCCATAACTAGTATGTGAACCAAACAACTCCTCGGGGTTTAAGGCAAGGAAAGTGGTTTTGTTTTTTTTAGATATAAATAATATCAGTAAAGAGTATCATTGCTAATAGCAAAAGTATAAAAAAGAGATTTAACTACAGTATGTCAGGAGTAGATCAAGGAGCTAACAAAATCCAAGTCAAATAATTTTTATTAAGGGAAGTGGTGACTTGATACTCAAGAAATGAGAACTTTGAAGGAGAAAGAGCTTGAGCTTGCTTGAGCTTGTTATTTTATTTATTTATTCTCCTCCCAAATTGCAGTAATGTATTTCTTGGACTTCTACTTATGCTAAGGGCTGTCTCAAATCCTTCCTGGAGTAGATTTCTTTGTTGGTACTAGATGAAATTTGGCATACATGTTCATATTAATTATTTAATTGCTCAAATAGTATATGCATCACCAAAATATGTATTGGCTTCATGATTTCCTAGAGACATGATGCCTCCCTTAAAGAGTATACTACTTGCTGCTTCAGACCTTTTCAGCAAAGTACTTATTTTGTTCCCCTTCCCCATCTTCTCTTCTTGAAGCACATATACCTCACATGGTACTATAGACAGATTTCCAATTCTTCACCAGAAAAATAGTAAAGTGCAACCAGAAAAGCTTAGATACAAGTTGAGATAGAAGAAGATTATTTTTTCTGCTGAAACTTGAGTATCTCTTTCATATATGGATTTTGGTGGACTAACATCACATTCAAGTCCAAACTAATAATGGTAAAAAAATTAAGTTGTATAGGAAGTTGATCAGTAAAAGAACTTACATTCTTGCCGAGGCATCACTAACTCGATTTCTCCGGATGTTGTTGTGGTTGCTCAGCTGTGGTAAAACATCCCCTGCGGCCTTAAGCTTTGCCGAAACTGAAAATAGATAGGAAGCATAGCATTCATCAGTGAAGTTATGGCAGTTAATGTTACTGAAAATCACATACTCAAAGTAGAGCATCTAACCTGGAACACCATTTATTCCTTTGCCCTTCTCCAACTCTTTGGAATTTTCCTGAACAAGTACACAATTTTTACATTAAGAAAACATTTTTCTAATGCCAAAGATTCCAGTCTAGCAGCACATGACAAAAACTTAAGACAAAAGTATAAATATTTAATGACAACCTTCACTTTATTGTGGGTACCCTTGGTGTTCACCTGCTCTAGTACTGGTAAAGATCTCCTTCATGAAAATAACATAAATGTGTCAAGTAAAAGGCAAGTCATGAGCTTAGAAAACGTTAATGAAATATATACGGGAGATTTTAAAAACCTTGATGGCGGTAGAGCATTCCTTCCAGTTGTCCTCAATAAACCAAACAAAAAGGATTAAACTTTAATACAACTATAGACAGTTAATAGTACTTTCATCATAGAAGTCAGGGCACATATAACTATGTCGAAGATACCAAAATACCTGATTCCAATGGTAACTGATTTACGGCCTTGAGTTTTTGTCTTTGGCCCATCAAAGGGGGCTTTCATAGCTTTGAATGGTGCTACCCATACACAAAGGAAACACATTATTTTGTAACTGACAATTATTTTTCTTCATCCTATTAGTGGAAAAATTCTCACCCTGTGTCAAAATTTGCTTGTCACCAGTAACTCCACTCAGGTGTCGCCTCAAGTTTCCCTATTTTTTACAAACAAAAAAAAAGGATCTTTTCAGTACCTACTGCTATCTAAGAAAGATAAGAACCTAAGCATAAAAAAATTAACACTTAAAATACCTAAGCATCTTTTTTAAAGATCTATCATCACAAGCAGGTTAAAAAGAAAAAGAGGGTTGCCTGAGAGTCACAAACTTAGACAAGTTCAAACAGTCTTCTTAAATTTACTTAACCTTCTCACTCTTTTCCGGTGAAAGACTAAACCAGTTCACATTGACAAGACTTTTTTCTTATGCCAAACCTCGCAGCACATGATTGAGTCAAAAGTATAAATATATAATAATAACCTTCTCTTTATTGTTTGTATCATCAACGTTCACCTGCTGTAGTATCGGTAAAGACCTCCTTCATGAAAATAACACATGTGTCAAGTAATGAGCTAAGAAAACATTAATGAAAGATAAATGGAACAGGCTAAACACCTTGATGGCGGTACAGCATTCCTTCTAGTTGGCCTCAATAAATCAAATAGAAAGGGTTAAAGCTTATACAACTACAGAGAGTTAATATTACTTTCATCATGGAAGCCAGAGCATATATAACTATGTTTAAGATACCAAAATACCTGATTCCAATGGTAACTGATTTACGGCCTTGAATTTTGGTCTTAGGTCCTTCAAAGGAGGCTTTTGTATCTTTGAATGGTGCTACCCATACACAAAAAGGCAACACATTATTTTGTGACTGACAATTCTTTTTCTTTATCCTTTTGGGACAAAATTCTCACCCCGTGTCAAGATTTCCTCGTCACCAGTAGCTCCATTCAAGTTTGTCCTCACATTTCCCTAGTTTGTACGAAAAAACAACAATCTATTCAGCACCTACTGCAAGCTAAGAAAAATCACAAGAACCTGAGCAGAAAAAATTAGTGATACCAAAATACCTAATTATCTTTTTAGAGATCATCACAAGCAGGTTAAAGAAAAAGATGGACATGTGATATTCACAAATCACAAGCATAGATAGGTTCAAATCGACTTTTTTTACATTTACTTAGACTTTTTTAAAAATGGTAAGCATTTACACCTACTTAGACTTCTTGCTCTTCTCCAGTGAAAGACTACACCGTTCTTCTGCTTTTCTGCCCTTAATGGAGAATGTCTTAAACAAAAATGGTTTAATTGTTTAGATGCTGTAATGTCACCACTCACCAGGACCAGCTTATGTCTGCTACAATATTATGATTACAAGTTCAAACTGCAAATAATAAAATTACCCACATACACAAAGTCAATAACTACGCAGTTAATTTTAAGGGGAGTAATCTCAAGAGGTTTGGGTTGGTGGGGCTAGAGTCTAGACCTTACCACTTGAGCTAGGTCTCATAGTCACGGAAATAAATGTGCATAAAGAGATCCTAACAACAAAGTTTTGTTCATGTCTTACTTGCCATAGCTATTGTCAAAAGCAAGGAAAAGATAAGGGGATGATGATAGGGTTCTTGTTCAACAACATCAAAAGTTCGGATCCTCACTTCCTGAAGGACCAGAAACAAAATTTGTGTCCTTCAGATACAACAAAAATAACAATATGCACTTAATTCCAAGCAAGTGGGAGCTGGCTATATGAATGTTAGCCTCTCTAATACTAGAAGTTCTCTATATTTTCTACCATATATAAATTTCTTAGCTAGACTAAAAGACTCCTCAAAGACATTAACATAAATTATGCACTAGCAAAAAAAGTTGTGGTATAATGGCCAATGAAGTGGGTTAAGAACTTTGATAAGGCCCTTAGGCAAAACTCAACCCCAAAATCTAGGTCATGAGGGAGGTTTGCCCAAGTCCATATAAGGAGACCACTAGTCCACCCCCAACCAATATGAGACTCTCAGACACTCAAATACCACACGTCCAACCCGTCAACTGAAGCGTGGACAATCTAACATGGGGTCCAGACACGGATGGACATTGCTTTGACACCAAGTAAGATATGTCCCTTGGGCCTAACTTGGTCTCAACCCCAAAAGCTAGCTCATAAGGGGAGATTTTCCTAAGTCCTTATAAGGGTCACTAGTCCAGTCCACAACCAATGTGGGATTGTAACCCACTCTAACACATGACGTGTCAAGTTCAAATCCAGCGAAGGCACTAGGTGATTTCGTCCCATCTATCCGAGCCTTTGTGGACAGAGCTACCCAGTATCTATGTTGATAGAGATAGAAGGTACACCATGGAATTAGTTGATGTGTGCCAACCTGGCCCAAACACCACGATTATGGGAAAAAATGAGTAAGTGTACTAGCATGTCTCAAACTTATTCGTAACAAATTGGTATTGCCTATATTGATGTTTTTCTTCCATTTCTTTAAGTTCCTCGCAAGGTCTACGTGGATTCCAAGAGACTAAAAGACATTCGGGACAACTTCCTTCCATGTGATTTAAGCCTACACTATTAACAACTGTACTTTTCATGGTTTCACACCTATGATCGGTGCATCTGGAGGTCAGCATAGGACAAGACATCCATCTAGGAGACATTCTCTCATTTTATCCTCTGTGTGCTACTTGCACTTCTTGTCGAATATGATCATTTTTAATCTTGTACGATTACATATCCATCTTAGCATCCACATCTCTAGAACACTCAAATTGTGGATATGCTAGACTTCAGAGGCCAAGTATTCACTTTCATACAACATTGTTGGTTTTTCAACTGTTTAGCCATCCCATTTTGATTATGTGTAGCATCTATCTATCATATGTTTCACTTGAACCATCGACTCTAGATATATAAATTGTTTGTATATGCACCACAACTCATTTATTGTCACCTCAACTTAATCTTTCTTATGCTAGCTAATTGCAACGCATATATTTAATCTAACTTTTACTAGTTCTAAAATCCTTACTCTATTGAGTGTTTCTCCATAGTTCAAACTTTTGGTTTATACCTTTGCTACTTTCTTCAATTAACACAATATCATTTATAAATAACAT
The DNA here is from genome assembly GCA_035578085.1 of Solanum pinnatisectum. Classification (NCBI taxonomy): domain Eukaryota; kingdom Viridiplantae; phylum Streptophyta; class Magnoliopsida; order Solanales; family Solanaceae; genus Solanum; species Solanum pinnatisectum. Next base: position 45,790,962 of record CM069082.1, on the reverse strand, counting down.
ACACCATGGAACCTCATCCCGTATAAAGCAAATAAGCTCATCAATAACTAGGATAAATGCAAAATGGCTCAATGTCGATTCCTGATGAAAAGCCACATTGTGGATGACTCCTTTTATTTCCTATTATTGTTTAAATAATTACAAATATAGATAAAGAATCTTGTCATAAACTACTTTCCCTACATGAATAAATGTTTAAAACTTGATGATTAGAAGAAGACATCAAATGGCTAAACAAGAAATAGAAAGTTCATATAAAATATTGTTATGTTTGCATACCATGATAAAGTTTCTTGATGAATTGTTTGCTATTCTTGACCATTTATCATTTGAATCCCTAAAAAGCAAGTCAACAAAATAAGCACATATTACACAATTGTGTTAAGATAATTAAGCATCTAGGGACATAAAAGATCTAAAAGAGGAAAAGATAGTCATCATGAATCACAAACAAAAATGAAAGTAAAGCATCAAAATATCAGTAGATGGAATCAGATCATGCCAAACTAAGCTCAACCAAGTGGAAGCGATTAGAGATTATAAACCACAGAAAGTTCAAATTATAATATTTTTGATATTCCTTCATTGACTACAATGATTAATCAAAGAAGTCCAGGATTACAGTTTTGGGGCCAAAAGAAAAAGAAAACAAGAAAGGAAAATGCTAAGAAAGAAGAATAACACTATTATCACAAGAGCAAGATGAATTAATCTAACATTTTTAGGAAGATCTTATGAAGTGTGCATTAACCTTGCAAAGAACAAACCAAACTAAAGAGCCACACACTGAGGCCTTTCCTGTTGAATAGGAAGGGGCGGAAGAAAGGAGTACGAAGAGAGGGAGAGAGGGAGGGAAGTAGTGTGTAAGAGAGGGGGGAAGAACTGCGGGTTTGTATAGGGTTGAGAGGCACTCCAAAATCAAAATTGAAGTAGATGAAGAATGTGAAAAGTATGACAAAAAGATGAAAATACCATTGGATAAGGTTATTGGCATAGAGAATAGGTTGAAGTGGTCAGCTAAAACACAAAAGGAAGAATGACAAATAAACTGCATGTGTACGTTGGACGAAGAATCTGTGGGCTTATCTCTAGCCAAGTCGAAGATCAAGGAGCATAACTTTAGTGGTGTTGTTATTGATCAAGATGAGACTAGTTGGGTCAAAGGGAGTGAATCAATGATGCAGCCTTGATGGGAACACAAAATTATACGAATAGGGGAAGACAGTTAGTTGTACTGAGAAACAAGAATAGTAAGGTGATTTGTTTGAGGGAAATGAGGACAAAGTCATAGAACTTTTAAATGACACTGAACAGGAGTTTAGAAGAGCAAACGATATGGAAACAAGAATAGGATGGTGGGAGGGAAATGAGGTGGTGGAACCTCACGAAGAGGTAACAATGTGGTGCATGAGAGAAGGTATAAGGGGGAAGAAGGGAAGGATGGAGAGGCGATATGGGGGCAAGGATAAAAATGGATCGTAAAATTATATCTTGGAACATAAGAGGAATGAATGACCTAAACAAAAAGTTCATTATTAAAACGGTAGGAAGGATAAAATGACAGTTTATGGATCTTACGCTATATCTTGGAATATGAGAGGAATGAAGGTCAAACTTACAATGTTTATAGAAAACTAAAATGATAGTTATATCAGTATTTATTGCAAGAAGTGTGTTGGGGATAAGGTGGGTCAGGTAGGATGTTGTTTTGACTCATGAGAATGTCAAGGTCATACAACTTCTGCTGGAAGAGAGAAAGTTGGAAGTAACAGAGGTAAGAAAATGAGAATTCATAATAACATCTTGCATTAAAAACATGGGAACAGGGGATGTTTGGGGCCTTAAGGGAGTATATGAGCTAGTGGGAGGAGTCGAAGGAGACATTTTGGGAGTAGTCCACTTTTATATGGAATGAGATATTTCATGGATGTTAGAGGGGGAACTCAAATACTATTGGGCTCACAAAGGAAAGGATGGGTTGTAGATGTCAAGTGCAACTAGGAGTTCTCGAAGTTCATTGATAACCATTTTCTTATTGGTCTTCCTTTAATAAGATATGTTTCATCAGGATCAAGACTTGACAAAATTTTGGTGCCAACCTCTTGGGTGGAGGCAAAAATCGAGACCATGGGATGTTGCCACTAGAACTCATGTGGATCCTATGGAAGGAAACAAACACGAGAGCTTTTGACAAGATAGAGTGCCTATGAACACTTTATAAATACCCTTTCATTTCTAGTTTCTTTTTGGTGTAATTATGAGGTTCCAGCATGTTTAGAAGATTGGGTGTCTTCCATAGGGAATAATACTATATTTTAGACTACTTGTATACATGGGATTTCCCCATTATTAATACAATTATTTACTTCATCAAAAAAAGAAATTAGACATGCCGCGTGAAGCCTATGTGTTTTCTTTTCTTCTCTCGACGATTCCAAAATGACAGATACAATTTACCTCACAAAAATTACTCCATACACACTAATCATCATGTCATAAACCTTTTATCTCATTGCATGGTGTCTGCTGACTCGTTAACCACGGTTATGTGCATGCTTACAATGGCCTCCTGAAGAAGCATCATTGCCATTTCATATCCAGATCTAATGTGAGAACAAAAAAAAATGAACTAGGAGAACCATTCACAGATTCCTGTTCGCTGAAAAGCATATAAACCCATAAGAATTTTAGTTTGCCCTATCACAACTTTCCTGTAAAAGTATAACTAAGGACTACAACACAAAACACAAGAAAACCTCTGTCAGGTGAGACTTGACAGGATGTAAATTAATCACTTACACCAGTTTGGAACTATTATATGATTTGGTTCTCAAAGAGTTGCCCCTGATATTGCTGATATCAGTCAATATTTTTCTTTTGACAAATATCTTAACTGCAAATACAATAAGTGCATACTGAGAACGGTTCTGAAACATGAAAATTAGTAACTTTACCAAACAAATTCCCCTAAACTTACCAGAAGTGCTGCATTTTTCTTTTATCTTCTCTTCATTCTTAATATCACTCTGTTGAAAAAATGAAGATGGATGGACAAAAAGTAAGAAATCAAGATTTTGAGGTATGATGAATTGATTTATTTTACCATCGCATGAAATCTGTTACGAGTTTAGGCATAACACTCACAGGATACAATATAATCTATGACTTATGCACTGTCAGATGCATCAAAATACAAAGTACAGAGAATTCCTATGCACACTTAGAGAAGTTTAAATAAGTAAGGTGGCTTGTTTTAATGCCAACACTTATTATTAACTATAGAACCTTGTGTGGAACTGGAACCAATACTTAGCAATATTATCAAAGGAGAAAAGCGAGAAAAAAGAAGTGCACAAGTGTTGAGGCTTTATGCTCAAACAGCCGATAGAGTGAAAATGGCACAAATAGAAATAGAAGATATACATGTAATTCCACTATTCAAGAATGGCAACTATAAACAAATAAGAAAACTATCGGAAAAAAGGAATTTGGAAAATCATAGAGAAATATATATGTTCAGTGCTTCACATTTCAAGTTAAGGCACATGGTGATAAGACACACATCTTAGTGTCTCAGTGACGGAACTGAAGCACTGCCTAAGCGAGGCAAAACACTCAGCTTGTTTTGTATCTAGTTCCAGTGCTTAATTGTGACCAGTGAGCCTTGACAAGACAGGCGTCTAGGCTATAGGTGCATTTTATGAGGACCGCAATCTATCACCATATGTCACCACAGTACCTTTTTTTTAAAATCAACTGTCACCACAGTAATCTTTTACCAAAGGTGTTGTTATTTAACAAAGATCACTAAGTTATTTGGTTTTTTCATGACAAAATCATAACACTTCAAATAAGATGTGTGGTTTTTGGATGTGTTCCTTGAATGGTTGTGAAAATTGTGAACTACGAGATAAAATACATGTGAATTACTAACAAAATATATAACCCATCTGCCTAGATATGCAACTTATTAACAAAAAATAAAAAAGGAAACGAAATAGGACCAACCTTCAAGCTCTTCTGACTGGTTTGCACATCACTCATGCTAAGCACACCAGACTTTCCCCTAAGAACATGAGATGGTCACATATACGTAAAAACAAAAAAAGACAATTCTTTTTGTTGGCTTTCAAGTACTAATGGTAAAGGTGGGCATAAAACCTGAAAAATTGGACCAAACCAAATCAATTTTCTTCAGTCAATCTGAAAGTATTGGTTTTTTAAAACTTCAGTTTTTGGCTTTAAGATTTTGGTATTTCAGTTTAACCGAAATACTGTTTTTTTTGTCATTTCAATGGAGGAAACAGATTCTCAAATAAGAAAATGCTCGTTTTAAGCTCTTAATGCATTTTTCATAGCAGGCTCAGAACCATATATTTTTGCTGTATCAAAAATTTTGGATCCTATCTGCTCAAACCATTGAGCCAATTTAAGAAATGTCTAACTTTAAATTTTTTTTAGGTAGATTAATAGATGAAGCCACTGTTTAATGAGTTTAGAGTCTGTATATATAGTTTGCATTCCACAAAAGTTTCAAATGTGATGCAATTTTGTAATTAGGAAAATAGACTCTCTTTTTTTTAAAGCAGGGACCCAACATATTAGGTCCCCGTCCCCACCAATGAACCGAACAAAACAAACTATGGCTGATATTCGGTATATGCTATCGAGAAACCGAAGGGTAAATCACTTAATACAAGACCAGTAGATAGTAGGCTTACTTGCACCGACTGCTGAGAGAATCACGGCTTTGGGATTTTATCTTATCTGCCTCTTCGTAAATCTTAAGTTCTCTAACTCCACCTGTAGATGAAGCAGCTTCAAATAAGCCCCTTTTTTTTAGGGGAAAAAAAGTAAAACTAAAAATGAGATAAGAGTCGAGGAAATTGAAAGAAGCACCGTTTTGGATGGATTTATGTTTCTGAGAGTTCAGTTTACCCTAAAACACATCAATTTACATAATAATATATCAGTAGTAACAAAACCAAAACTCTCACAAATGAAAGAGATTAGTATAATGTACCATGAAAGCTCCTTGTTTGAAGTTGTATGAGTTGCGCTGAACTGAACTGTCGTTCAGATCTGAGAAATTCAATTGAACAAGTGCTTTATGCTTACATGAATCGGAGATGAAGAGCGGGTTTTCCACGGGTTTGAATTGCTAATGTGCCTTTTTACACTATTGTCCTTTCTTTGCTGCCCACCAATAAACTGAAAACACAAATCTCATTTCTCATCCAGATTAAAATTTTATTTTATTATTTACATATAGTTTTAATTTTAAAAAATTGCATTTATTTTATTTTTATTTTTTATAAAAACATGAAAATCTTCTAATTTATAAATACAACAACTCCTATCAAAATATTTTTAACTTTACACTGCCTTACCCATAAACGAATCATAGTCTATACAACTTTAAAAGCATCAACTCCCAAACTTGAATGTTGAATTATTATAATACCCTCAATTAAAAACACTCAATTTGTTTTATTCATTAATTTAACTAATTTTATTATATTGAAAGTAGATACCTTTTCATATTAGAGGATTGTGACTTTTTCAATGAGTTGTGATGTTTTCAAAGGGTTGTACTTTTTTGACAGGTTGTGACTTTTTCAATGAGTTGTGACTTTTTTGAAGGGTTGTAATTTTTTCAAAGTATTGTGACTTTTCTAAAGGGTTATGTCTTTTCTGATGAGTTGTGCCTTTTTCAAAGGGTTGTGACTTTTTCGATAAGAAGTGACTTTTTTGAAAAGTTGTGACTTTTCAGATAAGACACAATTAAAACCTATTCACACTACCATTTGGTAGCCATAAATAGAGGGTCTCCTCACACTTTTAAACTACAATTTCTTTAAGTTCTCTACTCTTCTTCTTCTTCTTAAAAAATCTCAAGTGTTCTTTGCAAAAATTGTTTAAGTTCGAAATTCAACAAAATTCGAGGTACCTCATAAGAAAGAATTGGTGAAAAAATTATAGCAAATCATTCATCAATTCACACTCGTATTTTTTCTTACCATTTTCATGAGTTACAGTGATAGAAAGTTATGGGAAAGACAATAATATTAAGCAGATATGAAAAAAGCATATGATTTGGATAAGATATTTCTTCTTTGTTTTTTCATTTTTTATTCTTTTCTCTCAAACGAATGAGTTTCTTCCTAATTTTACAAAAACAATGGGTATCAACGTAATCCATTGAATTATTAGTTTTGATGTTAAATTCACTATTTTAAAAATAGATTTTTACTTTTACTTATAATATGATGACATAGCAATTTTAATAATTATTTTTTAATGGATATGTATGTAAAAATGAATGGAGAAAGGAAAGTGTATGTGGCAAGAGATTTAAATCTAATGAAACACTAGAGTGAATATAGCATGAACATATATTTTCGTCTTCCTTCTTTATTGGCTATGTATTGTTCCATATAATTTTTCTTTATGTCACAAGATACACTCCTTACTAGCTATATAAAAATAGATAAGAAAATAGTGATTGATAATAAGATGATCTTAAATCAAATTAATGATTCTATAAATAATACTTTAAATTTTATTTATCTATTAATTTTTATCGTTGAAAATTTTTAATATTTTATATCATGATACAACTTCTATAAGATATGAGATACTTTTATTAGACAACAATTATATTATATGTATGCGGTAGAAAAAAGGAGAAGACTACAACTCACAAAAATAAGGTAGAAACTTAATGAAATGAAATATTTTTCGCCATAAATGAGGTTATTCATTTATTAAAATTAAATTATTCTACTAAAGTATGTATAACCATCATTCATAATAACAACCAAGTACATTTTTTTTAGTAAAATTACCTCTCTATGATAGACTTACTCAAATATTAATTGAGTAATAATATTTTGTAAACAATATGTTATATATAAAGATAAAATATTAAAATAATTATGGTAATTCTTATTACTGTCATGCACATACTAAATTTCAAGTATCAATATTTAAGACAAAATTTCTACTTAAATGATTTACATCATTTATGTTCATAACCTTGAGCAAAGACTATTGGTGACATTTTTTGAATGTATTTTTTTTCTATTTTGATGGTTAGATTTGTTTACAAAATTGAGTGAAGTAAGAAATAATATTATTAAAGAAATGTCACTTTCTCTCATATTTAAATTTTGAATGTATTTTGAAATGTTTTAATGATATCTGATCATTTTGATCTCAAAATACAAGTAACTATGTGACAATATGTATTAATAATTTAAAAACACTTGCCCTATATTTGTTCAATTATAATTATTTACTAAAAATCTTTAATTTAGTAATATTAATTCTATTTTACAACATCATATACTATATAAATGATACACACGTGCCGTAAAACTAGTTTATATATAAGTATCAAAATATCTTAAGACATCACATTAATTAATTGGTATTTTCATGTTTCATTTATAAGTAAGTGTTCATAAATAAATAAATAAATATATACACACACACACACACACACACACACACACACACACACACACATATATATATATATATATATATATATATATATATATATATATATTATTACAAGCTTTTAAATACACATAATTTAAAAAATATGCATCAGTTAAAAAAAAAAAAAATTGCATTGTAAGAACAATCTATTCTCGTTGACAAATGAATTTTTATACATAAAATCTAAAATAATGGATCATTTTTTAAAAAATATATATAAATTTACGGGTCAAATTTAATATTTTTTAAGATTTATTAAAATTACAATACAAAATTCTACTTTTTAAAGAATCTAATATTTGAAATTAAAATTTGTATTCTACTTTTTAAAGAAGAATCTAAAATTTAAAATTAAAATTAAAACTTTAGGCAGATAAACAAGTACTAACTTTAAATCAAAATATAAATTGAAGTCCCAAATCCAATGGTATAATTTTCATGTAATATAAAATTATTATTTTTAAAAATTCTTTATTTAGTATAAAATTATATTTTATTCTAAATTTTAAAGAATAACTACAGAAAATTAAAAAAAGAAATCAACAATCACAACCACAATCGCAATCACAAACACAACAATTCTCTAGATCATACACTATCTTTTTTTTTAATATTGTTAAATCTGAAAATGACCTATCAGATTATTAAATTATTGTTGTGATTTTAAAAATCATTATGTTATGTATTGTATTGTTATCTTGTATTTAAATTATTATGTCATGTATTGTATTTTAAAATTAAAATTTTTATTTTATCATTTAAATTTTGTGCATTCTTCATAGTGAAAATCAATAATAATATCAAATTATCTCTTAAAGTAACGAATATTGAAAAAATATATTTAAAATATTGTTAATTCGGGATGAAAGTAGTATATACTAAATAATATATTTTTAAATGTTGTATTATACTTAAAAAGAATTACGGATATTAGAAATTTAATTAATAGCCTTATATGAAAAATAATATGTTAGTTACAAATAATATAAATAAAATTAAAATAATGAAAAAGTGAAATAGAGAGGTGAATAGTAGTTATCCAATTGAAGAACTACTATTCACCTCTCTATAAATAGATAATAGAGTGCTTTTTAGAGAATGGTTGGAGACCCATAGCTCTATTTTACTCTCCAAATATAGAAAATGAAAAATAAAATAGAGTGAGGTTGGAGATGATATTAGGATCTAAAATTATAAAGACAAACTGAATACTCTTTTAAGATAATGTACCGTAGTACTTAATACATAATCACAATAAAACCAAATTTTATTAATTTTGTTCTCAAACGAAAAGAAACAAAAAGCAAAAAGAATTAGTGAACAACAATTTCGTGTAAATTTATTCAGATTTGACTCATTTACATTTTTTTTTATATTTGTTTTAATAAATGTCTATCGAAATATGTGTTATCATGTGCATAAAATTAATAAAGACATAAATGTCAAACACACACATCTAAACTATTCTTTTTTTTATTTCATATCTAAATTATTGAGAGTGAAAGTTTCATGCTTAAATTATCACTTATTAGTTTGAGAAACACATACCTCTCTTTTATTACATTCTCTTCATGATGTGTGTACTACACACTCTCTTTTATTTTTTTAAAAACATCACATCACACTCCACATGGACAAACATTTCACCTCTACAAAAATTAAATAAATTATTAGTATTAGTTAAAATTAAAGTAAAGAATTGTTATCCCAAAAATAATATTTTTTCTATAAAATAAAATGTAAAATGTTTTTCTTATCTCGCTCCATCACTTACTCTCACCGCCCCCGCCACCATTTTTTAGTTTTTTTTGTTTAAAATTATTTTATAAAAGTATTTAATTTTTTTTTACTTCAACTCCCCCTATCTCCCCCGGTCAAATAATAATTTAGATATTATTTTATTTTTTAAAAAAATAATTCTACCCCACTCCACCTAACCCTCCGCTTCCAATTTTTTTCGTTTTGTGTTAGATATATACATATCTTTTTAGGAAAGTATTTCTTACTTGCCGCCGCAGACTTTTAAAAAAAATTATTTATGTTATATTCGGTACACAATTAGGAAAAAAATAAAAAAATATATGTACATATCTAACACAAAATGAGAAAAATGTTATAAAAAAATTAGGAGCGGAGGGTTAAATAGGGTGGGGTAAAATTTTATTTTTTTAAAATAAAGTAATACTAATTTATTTTGGGGAATGAGTGGGTGGTTTGAGGGAGGGGGAGAGGGTGAAGTATGAATTTTTAAAAAATATTTTATAAAAGGATGGGGGATTCCCGGGGGGGCGGGGAGGTTGAGTGGGATAAGAAAAATAAGTTAAATTTTATTTTTTAAAAAAATAAAATTATTTGGGGATAGTAATATATACTTTAATCTTTAATTTTAATAAATATTAATACTTTATTATTTAACTTTTGTCAAAGTAAATATTTTATCGATGTGGAATATCATGTATCAAGGTTTTTTTCGAAAAAAAGAGAGTGTATGATACACCACTTAGGTGTGTTTCTCAAACTAATAAGTGATAGTCTAGGTATGAAACTCAAATAAAAAATAGCTTAGGTATGTCTTGACACTTATCTCAATTAATAAATGACATAATTGATCCAGGATTATTTTTTTTTAAAATAAAAAATCAACGGAAAGGAATTATATTTGTCCTTGTACTCTTATAAAAGGTCTTATTTACCCTTCGTTATATTGTTTTGATATATTTGTCCTTACTATCAAACTTTGGGCACATATTTACCCTTGAACAGTTAAAAATCATATCACCACTTTAGTTATCTTATATTGACGGCTACATGAACATATTTTTATTATAATTAAAATTATACTTTCTATTTAGTATTCTATCAGACCCATTTACTAAAATCCGACCCAAATGATGTGAAGACCCATTAACCCTAACTCCAATACACATTCTCTTGCATCACTTTATCCATCAAAACTTCGATGATACAGAGACAACTCAGATAACAAAATGTTAGCCCAATATTAAAAAAGATCAATTCATACTTGAAAAATATTGAGCAATGTGATTGAGCTCTTCACATTTTTGTTCAGTTTTGTACTCTAGATCGCTAGCGGAGCCACGTGTAGTTGAGAGGTGTTGACCGACACCCCTTCGTCGAAAAATTACATTATGTAGTTAGAATAATTTTTTTTTTTTATGTATATATGTTACATATTGACATTCCTTGGCTTCTAGATACTGTATTAATAGTGGTTGTACTTTGATGAAGAAATGTCATTGTGGTGAAATTGTGTGAAACCTTACTTCAAAGACCACTTATTTTTTCGAAAGAAAATTTTGCAAGTACCCAAAACCTGAGATTTTATTTTTTTATTTTGCAGGTCGTTTATCAGATTCGGTGAAATTTCTTCAGAGGCACCAAAAGAAGAACGATCGTTTATATGCAAATGCCTTGAATTTATCAGACTCCAAATACTATTGGGTAGTATTGCAACTTCTCCTCCTAATCCTATTGTAACAAAAGTTTCCGATTGCCGAAGGCTGCTAATTGAAGATAGAATTGAAGTCATTTTCTCCTTAACTTCTAAGTACTTCAACAAGATCATCTTTTCAAGTCCAGTTGGAAAATCACTGCCCACATTTATACGCCCTAAATCCAAAATTATAAGAAGTTTGAAAATCTGTTACTCTAAGAAGCCTTCGATCTAAGTTGTCTCTGTATCATCGATATTTTGATGGGCAAAGTGATGATGTATTGATGGGCAAAGTGATGCAAGAGGATGGATATTGAAGTTAGGGTTAATGGGACTTCACATTGGTTGGGTCAAATTTTACTAAATGGGTCGAATAGAATACAAAATAGAAAGTAATTTTTTTATTATAATAAAAATATATACATGTAGAGCCATGTAGGTGCCACATAGGACAAAACAAGTGGTGACATCATACTTGACTAATGTTAAATATGTGCTCAAAATTGAATGATAAAGACAAATATATATAAAAAAAAAGGTATAAAATAAAGATAAATATGACCATTTTCTAAGAGTATAAGGACAAATATGACCCTTTCCCGAAAAAATCAAACCAACATGTCTGCCTTGTGTACATTCCTACCTGCAATAAAATTTGGCCGGATGACCATTTTAGGTAATAGTTGATAATTAAATTATTTTTGATAAGAAATTTTTAATTGAATAAACATGAGAAAATGGTCTAAAACCCCCTTAATCTATACCCGAAATATCAACTACACACTCTAACTTTACGGGTGTCTTATTACCTCCTGAACTATTTAAAAATGAAATAAATAACCCCTTAAAACGTAATAACTACTCATGAGTCTTGTGGTGAAACACACGCACCTGACACATGTTTTTCACAAATTATTTTTTAAATTATTTTTTCTCCTTATTCTTTATACTTTCTTCCCCAATTACAACCCTAATTCTTTGTGAAAGTTTTGATTTTAAAAATATTGAGGGATTTGAATCTGACTTGGGTGATAGAAGGCTTGGGAGAATTTATTTTTTTTGTTGAGGATTTAATTATATTACCTAGTATAGTTGCAGAGAAATGTAGACTTGTCGCCGCCTCCATTCTTTTCTTCAACGCCACTACTAAAAAATTTTATATCACCACCACCATTTCCCCCTCCACCTTCACGATCCCTAAATATTTAACTAGGAATAAACTATGATCTTATCGTTTTAGGTTAACTTCCACATTATCTCTTAGTCTAGGAACTTTCTTTTTCAAAAACAGATAATGAATTTTGAATAGAGATCTAGAAGCCAAATAATTTTTGAGGAGTTTAAATTTATATGAAGAGTTTTCCTTCATTTCAGTCATTTTACGGTAGGGGAAAACTGATCTACATTGCCATTATCAATTGAGAAATTGATTTACCACCTTTCATGTCTTTACCATTAACTCTTTCACTTCCTTCACCTACTCAAAGTTGCATCTATAAAAAAATTATGTTTGACTTCTCAACACCCACCAAAAAATTGATCAACAAAATTTAACCCAAAAAATATTTGTTGTCTTATCAAAGATTTGAATACAAAGTTTAGTTTTCTCTAACAAATAAATTTAATCAGAACCTTCTTTAATTTGAAAAAGAAGCATCTTTCTTCAAAAAGTTAAGAACAATGTTATGTAAATACACAAAATCTTATCAACAGAAAGAAAAAATTTGATGAATCGATTTAGATTGTAGACTAATTTATTTGCGAAGATTAAGAATTAATTAGGGAATGAACTCCAAAAAGAGTTATCGAAAATCTTCAAACTTTGATCATGGCAGAATTTAGATCAGAAAATAGTTAGACAGTAAGAAAGAGAGAGAAAACAATAAAAAAAAGAAAGAGAAAAACGATGAAAAAGAAAATAAAAAAGAAAAACATAGTTAGTTCACTCTCTTTGAGAAAGTGAATCTGCGCCAACTCAGCATTTAAGGGCCTAGTTATTTTATTTTAACATAGTTCAAAAATTCAATAACAGATTAGAAGATCATTGGATTATTTTCTCAATAAAATCTGATATTAATAATGGTTAAGACTTTTGTTTGACTAATCAAAGCTAGATCCTCGCAACATTAGATTGGTGTCCAAATCCAGTTTCCTCACACCTTAGACTCGTGGACCCTGATCGACCTTTATTTCTGGCTTTTACTTAATAATAAAAGGAAAAATAAAAACGTAAGTAGCGGGCGTCGAGCATAGAGGGGGAGATTGGAACACCGACGAAACCCTAGCAACAGAATCTCTCCCGGTTTGCGGGAGCAAGTTATCGATCGTTGGCTTTCTTCCATCCGCCCCAGAAAAGATGGTCAGTGCTAGCTGTTTGTTGGACTTCTGTTCAGTTTTGATAATTATTGGAGTTCTCCTCCAAGTAATCGAAAGCAGTGCTGCTTTATCATGTCTTTTCATTTGATTTAACTGGGTCCAATTGCGAGTCTCCTTATTTTCTCATTTGCTTAGCAGAATAAGCTAGGAATAGGGCGCCGGGACAAAGTTCAGCAGTTTATGACCATAACTGGGGCAAGGTATCTTTTGAAAATGCTAAGTATCTTGATTCGCTAACTTCTCTGCTCTAATTTCACAGCTGACTTCTGACTCCGTTGCCTACATAAGCTCAACTTCATACTTCATGGTTTCTTTTGTCTAATCAAGGAAATTCATTTATCAATCATATAAACCTGTTAAGGAAGAAAAGGTGATAAGCAAAAACACGTGATTTGTCTCTTTGTGGGTTTAGACTCGCTGGCTTGCAGTGTCTTTTAGCACATTTGCTTATAGTGCTTGTAGTTTGTTTGAGGCACAATTCTTACTAGTTCTTTCCACAATTTTTGTGCAATTGAAAATTATCATGTTTGTTTCTGTTTACCTTGCGGAGCAAACAAAAGATACCAAAATCATACAACAAACTTGCACAACCAACTTTTGTAGATCATATTCCATATTCTATGCTGATAGATTCTGATGTTCAAACTCTATCGTGGAAATTTTAAAAAATTCATTATTCCGTACATGAGATTCCTACCATCAACTTCCTGCTCTGTTAAATAACACGGCCCAAGATTTATGCTCAAAATTAGGTTCTAATGGCAACATTCCCTATGAGAAATCATGACTTGAGTATCTTCTGGAGGCAGGTCAACTATTGTTGGCTTATCTTAAACAAGATATGTGTCTGGTGTTGTGCTCAAGGAACAAGAGATCTAATGGAATCTCTAGAAAACAGACACTGGATACGATAACGTTGTCATCATAGTTAAAGTATCATAGTTGGTTCCAACTCCTGGTTAGTAAACTATTTTTTAGGCTCCTTCATTGTGGTTACTTATACTATGGACCATTGATTGTATTAGATATAATATCGCTTAAACTAATCTTGTTTGTTTCATTTCTGAAACTTTCCAAATGTGAGGGCAACTCATTTAACTCTAAAGATCATGAACCTGTATAAAATCTTGCAAACTTTTGGCACCCAAATATTTTAGCGATGACATCATTTCAAATGAACATAATGAATCATTTAGATGAAAATTTCCTTTGTTCTCTTAGTGCCCATAGCTGGAAATGTCTCTTATTTTTTTTAATGTTGAAGACATGAGCTTGTAGGCAAATATGACTCAGCTAATAGTCTAGACACAAAAGTAAGTTAGGTAAGTTATATATGAAACCAGCATCTAGTAATTGCTGGCGGTGTGAAACAGTAACACCCAGAAATCGGTCCTTTCCGACGGTGAAAAGAGCTGATTAAAATGCAAGAGCACACTAAATCTTTGTTTGAACATCAATGTATCTAAGAACTGAATTAAAGTAAAATAAGAGTGCAAGTTCATCACTAATTAACCATTCTCAATACAATCAATCATTTGGGAGGAGTGAGGAATGAGAATTCAACCCTAAGAACTTATGGATATTAACTTTGGGGTCGTTTGGTAGCTGGTTAGGAGAAATATTATACATGTATATGATCCTACATAAGTAGTACCATGTTTGGTAGTTGGTTAGGACTATGTTTAAAATTAATCCGGTATTTGGTTTGCAATTTAGAAACATGCATAACTAATACATATGGAAGTTATGAGGAAATTTATGTATAATTTTATGCAAAATAGAAGATGAAATAACTATACATGGAAAACTGAACTTTGCATAACTAATTCCTGCATAAAATATTACGGAGTACATAAGTTTCCTCATAACTAATTCATGTATAACTAATACATACATTACTAAAGTCAGCTACCGAATGACCCTTAAGTAACACATTGCAAAAAGATTAACTTTAAGGAATCAATGATGTTTACTAGCTCTATAATGATACACCATGTTGTCGGGCCAACTCTTGCACTTCGACTAATTCCATGGGGTACAACTACTTTCTACCAGTAAAGGTATCATGTAACTTTTAAATAATTGGGTGTGCGAGCCACCTTGCGCACACCTTAACTAATTCCATGGAATATACCTCCCCCCTCCCACCAGCAAAAGGTGCCAAATAACTTGGAAAAATAAGAAAAAATCACCTAATGCTTTTCTCTATTGGATTTGAACCGGAGACCTCATGGTTTTCAACCTATTTTATTGACCACTTAGGTGCAAGGTATCGTGTAAATTTGTCCGCCAATACTTGGACTGCCCGGAGGAAATCATTTCGTGTTTTTACAAATCCTAGATATAAATTTGGAATACCAAGAAAGGTTTTAGCATCATTTAATTAGTGAACATAAGACAAGATAAAGTTCCTTGATGTTTATTCTTTTTTGCCCTGGATTTTATAAGTTATGAATTTCATCTTTCAACTTAGTTCATAAATTTGTGCAACGCCACACTTGAACTTTTCAGCTCATGTTGAAAACCGTACATAGTTTTTAATTAATTTTGAAGTTTAAGAGTTTGATTTTTGTTGGAGGAGTGTCATTTTCCTAATTCTGTCAACTCTAAATATCTAAATTCTGGAAGTGTTTATTTGCCATATGTCCTTGCTCTTGTCACTGGATTCCATGGGGAACATCAAAGTCGTTTATGCTTGAGCAGTTTAAAGTTTTTAATTTCTAAAAGTTATGTGGATTAGGTTGCGATGTTTGTGTTGTACCCGGTGATAACTCTCCATCATCATATTTGTACACAGTGAAAAAGTTGCTCTTCAGGCTCTGAAGGTCAGTGATTGGAATCTTGAAGGAGCATTTGATGTATTTTACAGCCAGTCACAAGTCAAGTCATCTGCTGATACAAGGCGGTTGGAGGAGCTTTACAATAGATACAAAGGCAAGCTTAGTATCATACCTATTCCTTAACTAGATACCACTTTTTTGGTTTTGCAATTTATAATTTGCTCTTTTGATATTACGTAGACGTGATATGCTATATCAAGAACCACAAGATTTGAGCTATTCTGATTTAACAGTCTTCTTTTATTCAATATTAGTTTTTGCATGTGTACCCGGTCATGTCAATGAGTGAAAATACTGGAAGTCCCATAAATATTATTAAAAATGTGTTTGAGTTACAAAATATTAAGTAAAGGAAAATGTGTTTGAGTTGCAAAATATTAAGTAAAGGAAAATGTGTAAGTTCTTGAAAATAATGAATGATGACCCTGTTTAGCTAGCTCAAAAAAAAGAATATCCTAGGGAGAGAAGTCCTTAGATGTTTTATTATTATTAGGGAAAAGGGCCTGATATATCCCTCAACTTTGTCATTTGGAGCTGATATGCCTCTCATTATGAAAGTGGCTCATATATACCCTTACCGTTATACAAACGGCTCACATATACCCCTACCGTTACAAAATGAGCTCACATATACCCTTCATTTAACGGAAGTGAAAAAATCGGTTTTAAATTTATGTTTTTGACTTTCAATTTCTTAAAAAAATTATTTAGGGGTATATATGATTTTTCTAGAAAATTTCAAGGTATATTTTAATTTTTTTCGGACATAAATTATTTTTTGACTTTTTGATCATTATTTGAATTTCTTATTCTTATTTTATTTTTTCTTTCATTCCTTAGTGTAAAGAAAAAAATTAAAACTATTTTTTTGTGGCTATATTATAATTTAAAACTATTTTTTGGATATATTGTAATTTAATTTTTGTATTTAAAGAAAAAAATTGGGTCATCTATAATAAATTTTACAAGAATATTAGCAAAACTTAAATAAATTTGACCATCAAAATAATAAATCTAAATTAGTCATTGAAACAAAAAAAAGTTAAAAAAAAATAATATATGTTTGAGGAGGATTAAATATACCCATATGAGATTATATTTTTTTTAAGATAATTAAAAAACATTAAACTAAAATTAATTTTTCACTTCCGTTAGAGGAAAAGGGTATATGTGAGCCATTTGTATAACAATAGGGGTATATATGAGCCACTTTTATAACGAGGGGTATATCAACTCTAAATGACAAAGTTGAGGGGTATATCAGACCCTTTTCCCTTATTATTATTATTATTATTATTATTATTATTATTATTATTATTATTATTATTATCATCATCATCTTGATATCAGGGTTCTGCATATGCTTTAGAAGCCAGACAAAGTAGCATAACGTGACATGTAACACAGCCATGCTTGCTAGTCTCTAGGGGCGTCAAATTCAGCCCAAATTCATGTCCCACCCAAGTTTTAATGGGTTGGCCATGTGCTAAGTTACAAATGGGTTATATTTGGGCACAACTCATCTTAACCCATGACAAAAGCTAGCCCAAACTCAATCCATGTAGCAGCCCAAATTCAACCCACCACTTATCAAACTTCAACCCCAATAGTTAGAGCTCAACTCATGACTGTCTAAGATAGTTATGAGTGTTATAGTTCATTCAATTTATGTTTGAATATGATATTCTATCATTCATCTATATTATCTAGTTATATTGCAATTAAGATAATTAATATCATGAGTTTCCCTCTAAGAAAGTAACTAATATCAACATCCAATATACGACAATGCTGATATTAATCCAACTCCTCAAAAGTTGAGATTAAATGAATCGACCGCGTTTGTTTGGATCACTTTACAAGCCATTGTTGAAGCCCACCATTCTACTGAAGTACATGGATCTGCGTATCACGCATACGTTTCCTTTTGTGGCTGCCAATGGGAAGGGGATATTGAAGAAGCTGTCAGGATGTGCTTGCAATGGAAGGGGAAAGAGGAAGTGGGTGTTGGTTTTTGGGGGTGCTTGGGGCTGAAGAAGGGGACAAGGAGTTGATGCTCGCGTCAGGAATAAGAGAAGGGCTTGCAGTTGATGTGGATCATCTGGAGAGAGGGAGATGGGGCTTTCGAAGGAGTAGAAATGAGCTTTGGGCAGTGGAGGAGTAGCCTCAGATCCCTCATTTATTTTTGCTGCACCCATATGGTTCTGGGATGTATAGAGAATAATTAGGTGTCTTTTGTAGAGAACCATATTGTTTTGTAGGTTCTTTATTTTTGGTATACTGGAAGTATACGGCCACTTTTGGCCTTTTGATTAATATAACTGTTTACCTGATTAAAAAAAAGAAAAAAGAGGAGGGTTTGCACTGAGAAGAAGCGGAGGGGTGTGGGCTAGTGGAAAGTTGAGCAGCAAAGAGGGATTGGGGTTCTTTTTGTTGGGAATGTATTGCCTTCTATGTGGATTTTGTATATGTTCCCAAGTGTAGAAATTATGGAAAGCGTTTTTAGCGTTGTGACTATCAATCAAATACGTAGATTCTGACCTTGACTAAACAATCTTAAAAACATATTTGGAAAATGGACACTATTTGCTATATAAAAAGTTGTATGGTTGTCAACAAAAACAGCTTAGAGTGTTACTGGAAATTTAAAGTAGACTATTTGCATCCACATGCATCTTTTATAACTATCCCGGAACATCTGGTTTGTGTTTCACCTTGCATTGCTTACCAATCATCATTTTCTTGATGGACATTCTTTTCTTTGGCAGACCCGTATGCTGACATGATTTTGGCTGATGGGATTAGCCTCCTCTGCAATGACATTCAGGTGGGTTAGTCTAGTTGGTTAATCTAATGAGTCAAGGGCCGAAGCCTCACGCACCACCATCATGGTGGAGCTTTAAATTAAAAAAAAAGGCCCCTTTTATATTGTTTGTGGTTTCAAGTTGGTTGTATAAATTTTCCATTCAAACTTGCTCTAAATTTTAAGTTGTATTAACATAATGATGTGTAGTTATACTGCACTTTTAGCTTCTCCTACCTATTTTCTGTTAACTATATTTCTCATTATGTTTGAGTAAATTTTTACTCTTTTGATTTATTGTCAGGTTGATCCTCAAGATATAGTTATGGTATGCACTATTAACTTTACCCTCTTGTCTGCTTTTCTATTTCTATCTCTCTATTCCCCTTTAAGGTTTCATTTTGGAGGGAGAATTTGACTCAAAGAAGATGTTTATCAGTAGAATTTGTGTGAATAAGTAACTGCATTGAAGAAACTACCAATCCCATTTGACCATATATTTTGAAGTTGAAACTTGAAATTTTGAGTTTTTGAAGTAGTGTTTGGACATGTATTTTGCTTGGAATAAATATTTGAAGACCAGATTTGAAAATCTGATCACATTTCATGGTCAAACAAATAGCTGAAAATAAATTTCCAAAATCTATGGCCAAACTCATAGAGTGGTTACATATGGCTTTTAAATTTCTTGGTGATGCAATTAACCTTGACTTAATCAAACCCGGTACTTGTTCCTGTTTTCGGACGAATTCACAACCAAAAGAATGGCATAAAATTGAAGCCAAACAGCCAATTATGTTTTTGAATCAAGATGGTGATCGCACGCAAGAGTATGACTTAGTGGTCAATGTAGTGGGTTGAGAACCATGACGTCTCAGGTTCAAATCCCAGAGACAAAAACACTAGGTGATTACTTCCCATTTGTCCTAGCTTTGGTGCACAGAGTTACCTAGTACATGTTGTTGGTGGGAGGTGACATGTGTCTCGTGAAATTAGCTGGGGTACGTGCAGGCTGTCTCGGACATCACAGTTGTAAAAATAAATAAATTAAAATGGCGATTTTTCACTTAACAAACATGCTTTGAATTTCTGTATTGTGACAATTTATGCAAGCATCTTAGAAGTCTGAAAATAATAACAACAACAATAATAATTGTAATAATTAAAAAAAAAAGACAAAAAAGAAAAAAGAAAATAAACTAAAAAAAAGTAATAATAATAATAATAATAATAACAAGAATCATCTTAGAATAATTTTCCTGCTTATTCCAAACAAGTACTCCCTCCGTCCCATTTTATGTGAGGTAGTTTGACTCGGCACGGAGTTTAAGAAAGAAAGGAAGACTTTTAAAACTTGTGGTCCATAATGAATGATCGAAATTTGTGTGGCTGTAAATCATTTCATTAAGGGTAAAATAGACATTTTATAGTTAAATTGTTACTTAATATAGAAATGTGTCATTCTTTTTGGAACAGACTAAAAAAGAAAGTAAGTCACATAAATTGGGACAGAGGGAGTAATAAAAACAGAGAAAGATTAAGGGAAAAGGGAAAAGACATTTAAGAGTTGCCTAATATTTGATTGACATTAAAGATTGAATTCAACTACAGTTGGTTCTTTCATGGCACATGAAAGCTGCAACCATGTGTGAATTCTCCAAGCAGGAGTTCATTGGTGGATTACAATCTCTCGGGTAAGCCTAGGTTAAGACTTATTGACTTCTATAGTATTATCTCTTTTACGCTGTCATGTTTGATCTAATGAAGCTGTCTCCTGAATGGCAGAATAGATTCATTGGAAAAGCTTAGAGAGAAATTGCCATTTATGCGATCAGAGATGAAAGATGAACGTATGTGATGACATGGAATTTTCTTTATGTTGTCAAAGAAGTTTTTGCCTTGTTTTGATAGTTTCTTATATCAACTCTAAATCTAGATACAAGCTTTTTGAACGTTTTAATCTTATTTTGTTTAATCAGATGAGAGGTTTTTGACTTATAATTTTTTTATTTTACTTTGTTCAGATAAATTCCGTGAGATTTACAACTTTGCTTTCAGCTGGGCAAAGGAGAAGGTTTGTCTTACTGATCCCTCACCTTCCCGTTGCTAATTCAAAGGCCGTTTGAGTTTTTGCGCGTTTGAGTTAAGAATATTTAGGCTTCCTTTCCTTTTTTAATCCCTCTTTTGTGCATTCATTTCATTTTGTTAAATACCAGTAATATTGACAATGGTATCTATGAAACAGCAACAAGTCACTTGTTTAATGACCATTTTGAAGTGTTTTCTTTTCTTTTCTCTTTTCTCTTTTCAGTTAAATCCAAGATCCAATCTAAGTTTCTCAATTTTGTACCACAGTACTGGAGATATTTAAGCCTGTATACCACTTAGTCTGAATAGCCATATTCAAAAGCTACTTGGTGTCTTAGCTTGTTCCAAGCATCTTTAGGTATGATTGCTTTTAACTCTTGATGCGGGTTCAGAGGCATAAGAGAATCTTAAACAAATTAAACTACCTTTTTCTAGGGCTGTCACTATTCTCCAATAGTTTTGAATTCCAAAGGAAAATTGTTATTAACCACACATGGCTTTAACAGTTGTTTATTTTCTTTTTTCCTTTTTTTGGTGAGAAAAGACCCAATATGAGATCTACTTCTTTGGAAACTGCCTTGAAAGTTTTAAATGTTATCAGTGGATGACATGTCAATGCATGCTAGCCCAAGACAAAGCATGGGAGAATAATGACTTTTTAGTCAATGTTAAAGCTTGTGTTTTGCTAATAAACCAAGAAAAAGTATAAAGGTTTGCTTACTCAACAAACATTTCCTTGACCTCTTGGATGAATAACTCAAAATTATTAGCAGAATTCAGAAGACAGATATTGATAGTTTTTTTTTTAAATGACCATGGTGTCCACATCAACTTCTGTGCACTTTGACTAATTAAATAGGATACCTGACACCTCCCTCCAGCAATAGGTTTACCAGTTAACTCTGTCCTCTGCCCACCTGAGACCTCATGACTTCCAATCACTTCATTGACCACTAGGCCACACCCTTAGGTGCGATAGTTGTTTATTTATGTCATCTGAAGTTAGTAATTGGAGCCTGGATGGATTATCCGTAAATTGTTTCTCCAATGTTTTTGGATAGAGAACCTGGATATGTATCTAAGATAAGCAAATGTGCCCCATACCTGTGGTCATTTTAACACCCTTCTGGTTTTGCATTGTGAAGATGTTTACTCTAGTTTAACATATGTTTACCATTCTCAAAAAGAAAAACATATTTCAATCCCGAGTGATGTGATATGCAATGAGGTATATACTGGTAGATAAGAACTGCAGGGTTAATATATATGAGAACTAGTGTTGCCTGTATGAATTTTTCTCTTTATCTCAATGACGGTAAAGGGGAAAATGGAAAACAAATATTGGTCAGCAGAGATGTTTACAAAAAATGCTCATGTTTGCAGTCCTTCGCATAAGAAACTGTATAAAGTTAAAACAACTCTGTAACAGATAGCTGAGATGATCAAAACTGCAAAATGAAAAATCTCAAATCCAATTTGAAGCACCTGTTTTTGTGTTCTGCTCTTCGTTACTTTATATTAGTTCTACCTACTGGTTTCTTCAACCAGGAAGCTCTCAGTATTTAGCCTGATGTCTAAATTATTAAATTGTGGTGTTTTGGGAGGAGAATTTCTGAAGTTTCTCCAGTTTGCTTTTGTAATTGGAAGGGAGTAGGAGTACAGTGTCATTTTTTTAGATAAGAACCTCGTCTTCTTAAATTTCAGGGTCAGAAATCTTTGGCCTTGGATACGGCTATTGGGATGTGGCAATTGCTGTTTGCTGAAAAGGAGTGGCCATTGGTTGAGCATTGGTGTCAGTTTTTGCAGGTAGTTGAAAGGACAGGAAGTGCTGAGTTTTGTTGTTCACTGGATTCTGTTGAAATGCATGTCTCCAAATGATTTCTCTCTTTCCCTTTGTTTCTGCTTCTGTATCTACCTTTGGTCTTTATTACCACAAACTTAATCTGATCTGTTCTTAGAAGTGATCGTCTGCTTAAAGAGGATGCTATAACTCACCTCTACTCCCTACTTTGATCTTCCCCACGTAATTCAGGCAAGGCATAACAAGGCCATTTCACGGGATACTTGGTCTCAGCTCCTGGAATTTGCAAGGGTAAGTCACTCTTCATCTACTTTAGAGTATTAGCTTTTGAACTCACCCACCATACATCCATTATTACCACCTCCCCATCTTCCATCTCTCGCGGCTGTCTTCATGATAAAGTTTTACATCAGTATATATTACCTAAGTTGACATTTGTAATTATCAATGCAGAATGTGGACCCTGCATTATCAAATTATGATGCTGAAGGAGCTTGGCCATATCTTATAGATGAATTTGTCGAGTACTTGACTGAAAATAGTATTGTCCAAATTGGTCAAATGAGTGGTTGGAGCCAGAAATGCTGATGGTTTGCCCCAGTTGCTACTGTGCGGTGTAATGTTATTGTTTGTTGTTTGAACTGTTTACGGTTTTCATGAACAAATTCATGTACAAAATACGCGAGGAAATGACTACTCTAAATGCAAAGTTATTGTTGACTTGATTTGGATTTCTTGGATAAATTAAAGACTTGTACATGGGACGAGCCCCCGGAGAAGTAAAAAATGGAGGAGCCAATGTTATTTCATGACACTTGTCTAACAATGTAAGAATCTCAAGCTAACTTCCATATTCTATTATTTATCTCTCTGGTGGTTGATCATCCAAAAAAAAAAAAAAAAAAGGAGTTGCTAGAGTAACCTGTTTCACGAGGTACTTGAACTCAATTGCACTCTGCTATGAAAACCAAAACTCCATAGCCATGTCAAATAAAAGGACTTGTTTGCACTAAATTTTGCAACATCATGTGGCTGTTATTCCTGTATTTCATTTGGTTGCTGCAACCAATGCCTACACTTGTCCTTATTAAATTAAATCCTCAACAATACCAACCTCCTCATCATGAACCACCAAACAGACAAATGCAAGCAAACCTAGTGATGCCAATTATAAAGCCAAACCTAAATTAATTGGCAAGATATTTTCTATTATATAGAAATGTGATGAGAGGACGATCAAGGGCAAATAGATAATTTTACACTAACAAATGGACAGATTTCAATTCCAAAAGCAAAGATTTCTAGACCCATTTGTCTTCCATCTTCTCGAAATTACTCTTCTACAACACTCTTCTTTGCTTGCCCCAAAAAAATCTAATGGAGTGTTTATTCTATTTCCATTTCCATATGCTTCTAACAAAGTACAATCTTTGAGTTTTGTTCCTTTCATTTCATAACTGGGTCTTTCAATTGCAGGTAATTTTTTCTCTCAATTTTTGCATTAATCCTCTTACAATTCTTTACAAGTTCCTCAACTTAGAGAAAGGGCTGGAGTTCTGGGAGGATTTTTAGGAACAAACATATTATTGAATCTATTTTTGATTATGTTCCAGTGGATTCAAGAACCGAATCCTATATCTTTGTATTTGCAAAATCTATAGTTTTTATGTGATTATAATAGCGATTAGGGAGGCATGGCTCAAGCTCTCTCTGTCAAACAACATGGGGATAAAAGCAACAGATTTGTGTGAAGCTACTGTTTGTCGATAGATTGACGTTGGGCATCCATCGTCTGAACCTCGGTACGACAATCTTGCTTTATTTTTTCTATTATTTTTTAATCTCTATAACGTAACTGTTCTTTTTTCTCAACCAATTTGATACCGAAAATCAAATTCTTCTTTTTCTTCCTCAAGGTTCCAGTCTCATAAGCTTATCAGCAAACAAAATATTAATTTTGCACCCGCCACTTTCATAAACCTGAAGGTACATTTGTTGAAGCTTTTTTATTATAAGCTTCCCTTGTACAAGTCAATTTGCTATTTTTGACATTATGCAGGCATGGCTAAATGCTGATGAATCAAATGGTTGTGAATGATCTCGGCATTTTTCGGTTCATCTTCATGAGGTTCGTTTTATACAATTTTAGCCCTTTAGTTTCAAGTGACAAAGATGTAGGAGTAAGCGTACTTAAGATTCTTGTAATTGAAGCTCTAGAGCATTAGTTCAGTTTGAGTTATTTCTGAAGATATTCTTTTGGAGATTTGTTTTATCTGTCAAACTGTTGATTCAGTTCTTCAATTCTGATGAGGATATCTTTTATTGTATAGTCACAGGCTGCTGTTGTGTGTGTTGCTTATCTGCTATGATTGAACTTGATTGTCAATTAATTTTCTATATTTATATCTCTTTTAAGAATTCTTTCCTCTTTAAATATTTTCGTGTGGAATATCAGTAATAGTGCTTTGCGGAATTTGAAAGAAACTAATGAAGCACCTCAAATGATGCTTAACTATATATAAATGAAACTGAGTCACTGGATCATATGATATGTTATGTTCTTTCCCCCATTTGCTCTTTGTTTGTTATAAGGTTCTTTTGTGTAATGTTTTATTTTCTTCTATTTACTCTGTACATGATGTGAGTTTTGAGCAAAAAGCTATCATAATGAGCTATATTTATTTAATTATTTGTTGTGGTCATATTGAAAGTGAATCACTTCATCCATCTCTTTTTGTGATCTGAAGGGCTGAAAATTACACTAAAGTCTGATGACATTAATAGAGAATTCATGAAGTTAAAAATTTAACATTAAAGGATAAAAAATTAGATGTGCTGTCATTTAATTTTGTTTTTAGAATCTGTTGTATAATTTCTTAAATTACCTGAGTGGTTCTGCAAGTGAAGATTTCTATTTGACTAGAGTATTATATCACCAAAAGAGTTAATTATTGAACAGAAATTTGCTTCATAATTAAAGTACACCAATAAAAAAGAGTTGGTATCAATGAAAAAAAAATTATGACATGAAAGATTAGTACACTTGACTTGAATACAAGTTTCAAATAAACCATGAAGAGAAAACAAATAAATAATTAGCCATCTTTATAATTCCATACACAAAACAGAGAGGAAAGTGTAGGTCAAAAAGACCACAGATTACAGAAATATGATTACCAGTCATCTTTCACCAGTCATCTTTCCCTGTCCGTTGTATGGCATTTTTGTTCACTTTTCTCCATTCTTTACACACCTTATCTCAGAATCTCCCATCACATTTAACTCTATGTGTGTGTCGTACCTAGAATCTAGCAACATCTTTTGACTACACACCATCCTAAATTACCCCTGCATTTATACAATTTGCTATTCGAAGTTACTCGCTTTAGAAAACATGAATTTCTTATCTTTAATCTATCACTTGGTTGCTTTAAGTTATTTTTAGTTTATTGCATAGAGAGTTGCTTACATTTTGAAAAATGTTGTTCTAAGCTTTTAACAATTATTTACTTGGTGCTCACTTTGTGACTGCGCTCTTCATTGAAAAGTGTGGAAAAAATATATCTGAAATTGCTGCTACGACAATCGCAATAAGGCATCAAACAATGACACTTTGGTTTATCTGAATTACTCACCAAATCAATTAAGATCCTAACACACTTTCTACAAATTTTTAAGATCCTAGATGCAACATTAAGTATCTTTTAATTTATAGCTCGCTAATTTCTATTTTTACACTCAGTTTTAGACTTCTTTAGTTGACGATTGGTGTTTACTTGATTTTTGAAAGTATTTCAAAACGCCTCCCTGTTATGTGTTTCAGGATAGCAAAGGTTGACTACTAAGCTAGGTATTGTATCTCCAACACAATTGAAATGATAGATCAAGAAAGGCTTTGGATTTTCAAGCTCCCAAATGGAGTTATGTGTCATTATTTATTGTGAGGAAACTAGAAACTACTCCCTCACGAAGGGGTAGAACATAAATTAGCCGCCAAAGTTGGAAAGAGATTGTCAAGGAATAAGAAGGCGCAAGAATTAGCTCTGCAACATTTACTTAAACGGTAGTTCTTGAAATCTTTTGGATATTTTTCATCTTAAATATCAGTAGATTTTCTTAAATATTTGTTTAAGGTTTTTCATTCCTCCAACTGGTCGTGGTTTACTGTGTTTATGTGATTACACCTTGTTGTTATTGTTACAGTTCCTTACATATATGCTCTGCATTATTTTGTTAAAAGCATAGATAGGTAATCGAATTGTTCTACATCACTGTAGTGTAAGAGTAAGTATGCTAACCAAAAGGGCACTATGTGTAATTGCATCAGGGGCATAATAATAAGAATTTCTATTATTTACGATCAATGTCATACCTAATAAAATATACTCATTATTGAAGGGTAATATGGTCATTATACAATACTAAATTTTTAGCAAACAACATGCACCTCTTACATTTTCCTTCCAGAACGTTCTCTCTCTTCCTTCCATGTTGCAATTGAGAGATGACTCAAGAAAAAGAATTGGCAAATTGATTGGATCTTTCCTAAACCTCCTCTTTCTAGACCTAATATGTGATCTATCTTATTCATAGACTTCTCTTGTGATGCTAATAAAGCAGGAATGGATGGTGTAAATGATTTAATTATCGATATATATAATCAGTTTATACTTAAATATAATAGAAATTTGTAACATAGGTAGCTTTATGAACTTTTTTAAAAATAAAAATGATATCTAGAAGGATTGTAACATGTCATATTTTACAATTCTGAAGAGTAAGCATTTGTTAAAATATGCTTTTGATAAATTGTTTTTTCTTTGAAGAATATTATATATATACAAATAAAATTATCGCAGCATAATGAATCTTTCTGATTGATGTAAAAATGGGCTCGACAGGGATTGTAACCTATCATATTTTTACAATTATAAATAATAAACATATGTTAGAATATGCATTTCATAGATTGTTGTTTCTTTCTGATGAATGTAGTCTAATTGGTGCAGGTGATTGATGGTTTAGTTCCATTAACAGAGATGTCCAATTGTGTTAGTAAAGCTTGCAGGGAATGACAGAGAAGCGTGCATCGTACATTATGCAATTAGCCAAATTTGATGTTGTCCCTCAATACATACAAATTAACTTACCAAAAAGGAGGAAGCAGCAGTTGCTTAGTCAGCCAGCTTTCAGATTTGAATCCACGAACTTAAAAATGGGTATTTTTACTCAAAGAAGGGACTGCTCTTTGACATCATCTTGTCTTTTGGTATTGCAATTTCAGTTTGATTTTTTATATGAATTTTAGACATTATCTTTAGATTCTCTTTAGATTTTCCAACATGGTTGAAGCAGTTATATTTTGACTAACTTTCACTGCGATAAATTTCATAGAGGCAAGTCAAGATGCCGGCTCTATACTGATTTGTTGTGAGTTTCAACCTCTTACTTTTTCTCCTCTGCTTTGGTGGTTAATTTCTTTAATTTTTATTATTTCAATGATTAGTCTCCTGCGGTTTCTACTCCAAGTCCACCAATCCAATGTAAACCCGCCAACATCGTATTCCATAAAGCTTGTGTGCACTTACCAAACTACCCTGCCCCTTCGCCCACAACCATTAGCACACATGCCTAATAACAAGGATATCACATTAAAATCACTTTGTTACCATAATCGAACAAACCCCATGGAATTAAGACCCCATAGTTGGACCATAATCGAACAGACCCCATAGTTGGACTGGTTATTTTTTTCTTTAACTTCTTTAATAGCAATTAAGAATCTACATTAACACTTTGACTAATAGTATATGAGTTTATGAGTTTTCTCTGTTCTTTTATCCATCATAAAGTTTTATTTTTCTATATTGTTTCTAAATTAAATCTTGTATTCTTTTAGTTCCAATCTTTTAACCTTTTAGGTGAACCAAGAAAATCAAAAAACCTTTTAGGTGAACCAAGAAAAGCAAAAATGTTGGATGCATAGAAGAAAAACAAATTTTATTCCCAATGGTAAGAGTGACAATTTGTTAGGGATGGTCTTTTTTTTTTCCCTTAAAGATTTTTTAGAATGTAGAAAATGATTTTTCTTGTTAATTCTGCTTATGTTGTGGGAATTTTCTGATACAATAAGTGTACAATCAGGCAGACGAAAACTCTAATTGAAATGATTAGGAAGTTGATATACACAATACAGAAATACTTAAAAAATGATATAACTGACCTCTTAAAATCAGGATTGGATGTCAACACCTACGACATGATATTTTCTTTTGTTGGAATTGATATATCAATATATTCCGTTATTTTATCACTTAGTTGTATTTTATATGACCTCTTTCTTTATATTGATTTGTTGCGAGTCTCAACCTCTTACTTGTTCTCCTATTCTTTGGTGGTTAATTCCATTAGTTTTTTTGTATGTGCATGCTAGTTCTCCTTTAAAAAAAATGTGTTTATGTTTTTTTTCTCCTTGGGCACAATTTGAAATACTCCATAATGACCACAACCAATCCTAAAACCAAATATGCTCTGTCACTAAGAATAATGGTCTATTGAGTTCTCTTCCTCTCAATGCAACTGCGTTCCTTTGGTTAATTTATATGAGCTTAAGGAAAAAGAAAATGTAGAATGAGTTTTTTTTTTCTTTCTTTTTGGTGATTACTAATTGAGAATATGACTTCTGTCCTATAGAAAGGCTAATACTCAAAATTTATGCATTCTCTAAGTTGGTCTTTTTCATAAGCGTCGTGCCAAGTCTATAATAGGATAGATGGAGTATAATTTTTATTTATTTTGAAAATGTACTTCTTATCATAAATAACTATTTTTGTAATGAAAATATTAACATAAAATTTATTCTTAATAAAAATATTAAGCCCCCCCAAAATTTAGGGCCTAAAGCATCACGTGCCTTACTTTTTATAGCATAGAGTTGATCCAGTGTTGCAATCTTAAGCCTTCATAAACTTACATACGTGCATCATGTTTTGACAATAATACTGAAATATAACGCTAGACTCTTGTCATATGAGCCAGACATATTTAAATATTCTATGTGCTAAAAGGCTTCTTTCATGATTGTGATTTTGAATTTTGCAATGTGAATGATACTAATACTTCCTTGAATCTATTTCCTTAGGGCATTGAGTGATGCCTGTTCCTTTTAAATTCACATATAACTTGGTATATGCTGATTCTTTAGGGTTATCTTCACTATTTTATTTTAAATTGACATATAACCTGTAACATGCTGATTCTTTATGATTGTCTTCACTATTTGTTTTTACTTTTGCTATGAATGCTACTATTTTTATTAGCAGTTTTTATTTCGGAACTTTTATTCCTTTCCTTGAGCTATTAAAGCTGGAGTATATCGTTTGTGCTGAGTGAAGGAAATTTTGCATCTTATCAAGACAACTGCAAACATTTGAGGCATCAATGGATTTATGAAACGGAACTTTATTACTCTATATGCAGCTTCATTTAAGGATACCAACTTCTATTCTTTTGAAAAATACAGAGAGCATCTACTCAAATTTACTGGTAATGATTCAAGGCATCAATAGATTTTGGAAAATGAATTTTGTCATATTCTATGATCAGCTCTATGTAAGGCTATCAACTTCTATTCTTGTGAGAAATATTGAAAAGTATTTAGAAGATAATTGTCTGCATTGTAAAGTTGTTTGTGGACTGGGAGAAATTAGTTGTATTATTGCACTTTGAAGTTCATGTGTATAACATATGCAATGATCTTTTAACTTTTATACAATATATACTCTTATCTGAGTTAGTAGTTACTATGCATAAAGTATATACCACTTGAAAATGCTAAATGTTGGGCCCGTGCTGAGCACGGGCTATAACCATCTAGTATATATCTATCCATGAAGAAGGTTGTAATCTCAGCTCCAGTACCAGCTGATGCGCTTATGCATGCATGCTTGTGGTCGTCAAGGATAGAAATACCACCTTCCACTGATGATAAAATAACAATTATTTTACTAAATATAATATAGTTAGAAGAGATATTCATTCACAATATGTATATACTCGCATATATAGTCGAATGCATAATTGATTTCATTGAGGAAAACATTTAATTAATATATACTTGGATGACTTGCAATAATTAAAGTCATAAGTTATTATTTTATGTACAGATTTTTTATTGTAGCATGATTGATATCATTAATAGAGTTAAATATTTTTGAGTTTTTTAACCTAGCACATAAATAAGAAGAAAATAGATGAAGGTTACAAATAAAACGAGAAAAGAGATTATTGTGTTTTTCTGGATGTGTTATGTTACCTTTTCTATTCTTAACTTTATATATACACATATAGATAGATTTTTAGAATTTGATTAAAAAAATAATAAATATATCAAGATAATCAAAAATATCACCAACAATAACCCAAATAATATACATCCCCCATTCAAATGGTTAGTCAACAGATTCAATTACATCTTACATATATTTACACAGTACGTTTCCTAAACACGTGTAAGCAAGTGGAATATATGTAAGAGTCCGTCTAACTAACTAACTAACTAACTTAGATGACCCGACCCGACCCGACCTCTCTTTTCCTATACGTACATATAGAGGGAAGAGGGAAAAAGCAAATTAAGAAGGGCATAATCAAATCAAATCAAAATTAACCCATCTCATTGTCATTGATCGGAGGCAAAGAGGGCTCTCCTCTCTTCCTCCGATCCTCATACGGTACTCTACCTTTCTCTCTGCTTTTTTCATTGAAACAACATATTACTAACCCATTTATTAATATTTTTCATTCTTACTTGCAGATTTGTTTCAAAAATATAATTAATGGCTTCGGTTAGCTTCAAATACTGGGATGATTGTGTCGATCCTCTTGATCTGGAAGCTATGTGGCTCGATCCAGAAGTTAGAGCCGAATGGCTTAACGCCGGAGAAACTAAGGGATCAAAAGTCCACCTCTCACGTGATCCTGATGGTCAGCCTTATCTAACACAAACAGAAATGAAGGTTGTTTACACAAAACTATTCTTGTCTCCTCTCTTGCCTGCAAAACCTATTTTAATTTTGACAATTATATATTCCTCCAGGCAGTAGCAGGTATTATTGTCCGAAGGCATTTTCTATCGCAGATTGATTCGGTATGCAGAATCAGTATTTAATTCTTCAAAGTATTGTTGCCTAAATATTTCTGTTCAATTGGAGGGGATAGCGAGTCACTACATTCCCTATTTTCAAGGGGTTATGATAGTTTAAATGTGGATGAGATAAATTGACGAGCCATCTAAACATAACATCAAACCCTCATCATTTAGTACATCTGTCTAAGGAAGACCTTTTTAATCATCAACAACCGAAACACTCGCAGTTTTTTTTTCTTCCAATTTCCTCTTCAACTGGATCCTTATTGCTTTTTTGTAAATTTTGAAATTGGAGCTGAAATTTAATTCATGTTAACTTGTGGATGCCCTTGTTTTCTCCTCAAACTTAAATGTCACTACTTCTTGTTCATCGCATGGAGTTCTGAAACATATATATTTGATGGAGAGTCTTCGGTGTATGCTATGTTGCTAATTTTCTACCATTACACGCTTTGCACAAGTTGCATTCCTTGGAGTCCAAGTCTGAACTTTTTACAAGTACATGATTTTCTTCACTAGGACCTTTCTTTGTCTCAACCTGCAATTATTGTTAGGTTGCTCAGTCAGAGGATGAATCAATTGAGTTTAGAAATTATCAACATTTTCTCCGTACTTCTCCTATGAGTGTCCTTCCCATATTTTCAGGATATGCTTTGCGCTATTGCTGAGCTTGAAAGTGACCGGCAGCTTCTTGCAACACGGTACAATAAAAAGTCAAAAGAGATTACTATGGGAATTATGCAGATTTTGCCAAAAACCGCAGACTGGTTGGTGAGGTATTTGATTTTCTTTTCTCTTCTTGAGATTCTGGGGAATTATGCAGTTGTTACAAAAAACTGTGGACATGTCTTCTTTTTCATTTTTGATTGAAATAAGCTTAAGTTACAATTTGTTTCAGTGATTTGGGTTACCGAACATATGAGGTGACAATGGATTCAAAACTTCTTTACAAGCCTTTTGTAAATGTATATCTTGGAGCTGCATATCTTAAGTGGTTATCATATTATGAACAAAAGTAAGTTCATATGGATATTTGTTCTTGTAGTATCTTCTTTCAATTTCATGTATTAGTGCTAAGGAATCCTAAAGATCTTGTACCCAAATGCCTAACTGTGGTTATGAGCAGAGAGAGAAGTGAAGAGTTCATGGTGAGAGCTTACAAGGGTGGTACTAAGAAGGCAACTCACAAGTCCACTTTACCATTTTGGAGAAGTTATCTCTCCGTCAAAGAGACCCTACCATCGAGGTAGTTGTTCACATGCCATGATATCATTTCAGTTTGATCATTATTTTTTCTGAGTTAAAATGGAATCAAGGACAGGAGAGTGCACCCTTGTGGTACTATATGGTTTAATGTAGTGGGCTTTATATCATATAAGTAAGTTGTTATGCAGAAGAATGCTGCCATAGGTATATACCTTTTCTGCGAAAAACAATTATGGTCTTTATCATCTATTGAATTGAATATACTATTTACAGAAGTTCTCAGTGAACTAATTTCTTGAGTTCAGTCAGCTCTAGTATTGTCCACAACTCTCTACATATGATACCAAATGACCCAACATGATGCCAACTTAGCACTTCAATGCACAAAATAGTATAATCTCATTTGACACTCAGGGACCACTTTAAACATATTTTCCAGAGAAATCAAGGTCTATTAGAGTTCATAAACCTCCCTATTAGAAGAACATCAGGTCTTACCAGACCAGAGGAAGGCATAGTTTGAGGAAGTGGCCTGATCAAAATCTTCATTGCTGGACTAATTTGGAAGAATACTGTAAAGTCTTGTGAGTATTTCAAATGGAGGTCCTTGTATATTGTGACATCCTGATGAGTCTTACACAGAGATTTGATCTTCAATTCGGAAGAAATAAAGAATCTGTTGTACAAATCAAATAAGGTTGGGTTAGAGTCAAGTGGAAATGAAGCTTAGAATTGTTGTAATCTCATATGAACAGTCTGCTTATCATGTCTAGCTTCTGATAACGTGGTATTCCAGAGAGTGCTATTTGAAAATTAGGAGTTAAAATAGCAAGGATATGATGGGAGCATCTCTCTAGTCTCAAGTCTTCATGAGCCATCTCTAGAGTTTGATTACCTGTCAATCCTTGATGACGATGCAATCTTTGGTAAAAGGGGCTGCCTGTGACACCATCTTATGCGTGAGAAATTTACGAATCTTTCATCAATTTTCTTGATTGATAACACTGATGATCACCATTTTTGTCATAGTAAGCATCAGGGAAAGTCATGCTCATGGTCAAAAGGGTCATCTGAAAACTAGTGACAAAGTGAAGGCATACTCTTATTAGGCTCCTTAGGTTCACGAGAAGGCTAAATACTAGTGTAGGGTAGGCATACTCTTATTAGGCATCTTAGGTTCATGAGAAGGTTAAATACTAGTGTAGGGTAGGCATACTCTTATTAGGCACCTTAGGTTTATGAGAAGGTTAAGTACTACTGTAGGTATATGATTGTGTTATTATGCAAGATGATTAGATGACGATCTTCTTGACAATTTACATGAACTGAGTAGATGCTTTTGATTTGTCCATACTGCCATTTGTTAATAAGTAAATGGATTATGTTTTGTTCCTAATATATGCTATACTACAATTGACTTTTGTAGGAAAATCTTTGACGTCAATCCTTTGCCCCCTACAGCATCTGCTGCTACTGGAGTTCCTGAAAAGAAAGGTTGTGTGAGCATAACTAATAAAACATTCATTTTTTTTTCTCTCTCTCTCTCTATATATATATGTGTGTGTGTGTGTGTATGCGTGTGTGTTTTCTTGCAAAGCGTGTATAACCATTTATGTGAGAATGTACAGTATGATAGCTTAAATGTTGTGGGAAGGGCGTGAAGCCTGATTACATTCTCTCTATCACTTCATTCAGTGCCTTAAGCATGTGAAAAATTAGTATATTTTTCCAATTCAGTGTATGTCAATCTTTTAATGGCTATAGAGACTTAAAGAGAAGAAAATTAGCATATTTGTCATGCAACACTTTGTATGCTTGGACATTCTACAGCTATAGAGAATAATAAAAAAATTAGCATGGTCATCATGCGACACTTATGTATGAATATTTTATGTTATCTGAAAGATAGTTGATCATTGATGTTAAGAAATAGCTAGCATCACTTAAATGTGAT
Source organism: Solanum pinnatisectum (assembly GCA_035578085.1). NCBI lineage: Eukaryota > Viridiplantae > Streptophyta > Magnoliopsida > Solanales > Solanaceae > Solanum > Solanum pinnatisectum. Next base: position 45,755,786 of record CM069082.1, on the reverse strand, counting down.
GGGAAGGGCATGAAGCTTGATTACATTCTCTATATCAGTTCATTCAGTGCCTTAAGACATGAAGTGAATTTTTCAGGTATTCTTTTGAGTTTATTCATGGATAGATTAGAGTGAAATCTCTAATTTGTGTGCTCTATAAACACACTTTAATTATGGTGAGATTTTTCCTCCTCCCCCTTTAACGTAGGCATAACTAGATGAACCATGTAACTTTCCGTGTTTCTACTTCTCTTCATGTATTATTGTATTTTGACCATCATTCTATGATCAAAAGTATTACTGGATCCTCCACAATGTAGCAAATTGTTTCCAAACCTAGAGGCACTTTGTCCATATAGAGGTATGGTACACACTTATTTGTACATTTTTATTGTGTCTCCATAAGTTCCGAATGTTGACATTGAATACGGTGTGATTATGTGAGTTCTCTTGTATGCCGTAGCATGAGGGTTCTGGTGGATCATGGATGTGAGTCAAGTTCACCTGTATCCGTAGCCACTTGTGAGTTCGCAATGCGTTCTCCTATGTACCTAATCATTTGTAGGGTTACAATGGATGGAAAGTGAGATCTTAACCTTGTTGAAATTTCTTAGTCGATGTTATCCAAGGTGGAGTACTCTATTGTGCTAGAAAATTCAAATCAAGGTGGGGATTTGTCAGAAAAATATGTATAATTTTTTCTATTAGCATTTGGTTAGTTGCTTGGTTGCAACTTTGAGAAAGTTTACAATTTGATAGACCTTTGAGTAAGATGATGATAATCTGAAGTTAGTTTGCGACTTGATTTCAATGTCAATATCTCACACCCAAGTGATCAAGTTGACAATTCGAACTTGTGAAGGAATCACCTATAGATAGCCACCCTTTCCTCATTGTTAGCCATGGGATTAACAACAACAGCAGCATACCCAGTGTAGTGCCACAAGTGGGGTCTGGGGAGGGTAGAATGTACGCAAACCTTACCCTTGCCTTTGTTAGCCATGATATTCAAAAATAAAAAATGTAAATGAGTGGTGGGGAGAGTTCTCTCGTAATATGAGGAGTTGAGAGAGTTTTAAGTAGACTTAATGAGAAATATTAAAGAAGTGTTAGGATAAACTTGTACATTCCTTGTCGATTCTTTTCTTTCCAGTATTTTGCTTATGATTATTTTTTAATATTCTATTTTACGCGTCACAACAATTAGGAATTGAGAATCTATATCTTTAGATCAGAGAAAGGTCTAGCTGTTGGGACGAATTTCATTACATAGCTAGTTAGTATATTAACTGGGATCTATAGTTCCGTATATATTTTGGTTAGAGTGAATTACTCTGCATATCTTTTGGTTAATGTGAAATTCATCCTCCGTGACCTGTGTCAACCAAAAGTACCACTCAATCATTTCTGCAGGGTAACAATCTCTTATATATATTTTTCATTTGGTGAAGGTCCAGTAAATACAACTTGGGACTCTAGAACTTCTGCAGAAGACATGGAAGAAATGTGGAATCATCCCTGTGTGAGCAAGGAGTGGAGCAAGTTAGGGGAGAAAAGAGGCCATGTATGGTTTTCTCATGATACTGAAAAGAGACCATATCTTTCTCGGGTAGAACTGAGGGTAAGAATGCACGGTCAGTATGTGTAGAACTGTAAAGTCTAGTAATAGTTGTTGGATGCTTCCAGTCTCGGAGATTATGCCATTTGCTTCAATTGTTAAAACTAGCTGTGTTTTCCAGCTTAAACTATACATACTAATTGCAGCTTGTAAACTCCATTTTACTTCTATTTTGAGTGTTTTCCTTTTGGGAACTTTGTATGCCTGTTACATCTGTTGAAGGGTTAACGTATAACTTTTGAGTTTTGATGGAAACAGGTTCCTTAACTTTAACTCATTACTAGAGTTGTTTGGATATTAATTTTCTGCAAGTTCTTAATTTCTAAATTATCCGAATTTCTGACATACCCATCTTGTTGCAGGCAGTTGCAGAAGTAATTGTTTCAAAATACTTTAGCACAAGAGGACTGAAACCTGTAAGTGGGTACATCTCTTTTGAGCAAGAAGCTACTGAAGTGATTAAAGTTAAAAACGATACAAAGTTATTTTTCGTAAAAGCTCTGCAGAGAATGAAGAGATATCTACGAACGTAAAAGAGAGCGGCTAAGCTCAATTTTGGACAATTAAACAGGAAAAATTGGATGTAAAACTGTAATCACCTTTATAACTCTAGAGAGACTTGTTGATAGAAAGAAATTTCAAATTTCATGCCACACCTGGCGATTTTAGTATATCGTATTCGTTAGTTTACAATCTACAGGAATTATTTTTTCGACCATCTAAAAGGATTGCTAGAAGAATGCTTGTGGTTGTTCTTCCTCTTCCACCACTTGGTATAAAGAGGAAGCGTAATGAGGATATTTCCTTGTTGTTGCAGACTGTCCTGTGTGCTGTTGCTGAGATCGTGACCATGCGTTTTGTTGAGGGAATTGGACAGCGTACTGGATTAATGGGAATTGACTATCCCACAGCACGCTGGCTTTACAAGTATGTGACCAATACCTTCCTGTAATAAAATGTCATTTTGGTTTGGTCTGGTGTAGTTTACTTTTTTACTTTGCATTTTCTTAATTCTTTAGCAATATAGTAACCTATGCTCACTTTGGCTAAGTTTCACTAATTTTAAACTTGCAAAATCTATTCGGTCAGAGTTGCTTAACTGAATTGACAGTTGAAGTAAGAAAAGGAACGGCATAGAGATAAAATAGTTTTAGTACTAATGCGTCGTCCAAACTTGTTGTTTAACGTGAAAACTAGGGACCTGGGATACAAGACTTACAAAGTGGAGTCAGTTGAGGATCTTACAAAGCCATTTGTTTCCATGTACTTTGGCGCAGCCTATGTGGCTTGGCTATCAGAGTACGAGGGAAGGTAAGTCCTCTCTCACTGAATTGGAACTATGGATTACCACTAATATATAATTGATCGATTTGATTACTTTTACTGTTAGAGAAAGGAGTCTCCAGTTTCTTGTCCAGGCTTATCTTGCTGGACCCCAGAACGTGAACCTGCAGGAGACTGGTCCTATGTGGCTTAGATTTGAGGAAGCACTGAGCCGTTATGAAGATTTTAAAAAGTAGGCATTCATTAGTTATAAGACTATTTCTGATTGACTGACCAAATGTCTGATGAAGGTGGTTTGTATTTTCAGGGAAGCAGCAGGTAGTTGTAATATTTTGTGAGCTCGTGCAAGTCCAACTATTTCACCAAATCCTTGAATGGTTGCGTAAAAATATAGAAAGTAAATATTTGCAACAGCACCACCACTCCAATGTACAATATTCCATCCAGTCTTACATTGTTATGTAAATTTTCCTTCTATGTATTTATTTGTACCTCTCTAAAATATAATTTCATTTACTATTATGCTCAGAAAATGCTATTACAATGTGGGAAGGAGATTCAATTGATTTACCTACTCTATGTTCAAATAGAGCTTTTGTTTTATATTTATATATAATATAATACTGTGTAATAAATAAAAAGAAGGTCTAGAGACATTTTAAAAATTACCTTTTAAGTCATGGGTTGAAATCCCCAACTTTATTTGATCTTTTTAATTCTCTTATATAATTTTTAAATGAACTGTGAAATATTTATTACTCCCAAAATAATACAGTAATACTCCCTCTGTCCCTAATTATTTGTCCACTTTTGAATTGACACATATATTAAGAAAATAATTAATGACATAGTGAATTTATCATTTTACTCCTATTAATTATGAAGTGGATGAAAAGTTCTACATTTTTCAAAGTAATTAGTCATTTAATTGAGGGTATAATAGGTAATAAAATTTATCCCTTCTTGATTTGTCAAAATGAACAAATAATTAGGAATAACTATAAAAGAAAAAATGGACAAGTAATTAGGGACAATGGGAGTACTTGCACAACAATAGGTGGATCTAAGAAATTAAAAATCAGTCCAAATGGGAATTGGGAATGGAGCTAATAAATGAGTGATGAGTTCAAGATGCACGAATTCCACTATCCAATAAACAAAGAAATATTATCCTACCGCTATTCTCCACACTTTACGAAATTAATTTTATATTTAGTTCCTAATTAATTATAATAATTTTTCTATTATATTTTTAAATAGGTGATAGGGTAAAAATTCTTTAAAAATGTGTAAAGTCAATAATGAATCAGTATTGTTGGATAGAGGGAGTATATTAAAAATAAAAATATTATATTTGTCTAGTTTAAATAGTAATATTTAAATGACTTGCCATATATAAAATTATTGTTTTATTCAGAAAAGAATGGATTTGAGTATTACATAGGAAGTGAGATTAGAAAGAGCAAAATAAAAAGGAAATAATTAATTTAAAAGAAGAGGTTAGGGGTTTGAGGCAAATTTGGAATGATGCCGTCAGGGACAGAGATGGGAATGGGAAGGAAGAGATGTAGTATAGTGTAATGAGTGAGATGAGAGTAGAGTAGATATTCAAATGTCAAAATGGCGCTGAGTATTCTTTTTTTGTCTGGACTGACTTCCATTTATGCAACACATGAATGATGATGATTTTCAGGTTTTGAGTTTGGATCGCATTATTATATTCTTCGCTTCAAAGGTTTGTCTCCTTCACATCAAGCCTATGCATTTTCCTATTTGCTACATCTTGAATACTTATAACAACTTCTTCAACACTATCCAGTTTTCTGACACTCAAGTTTTAATAATCTGGAATTTTGAGCAACAATCTTCTGCACTAAGATTTAGGACTTATCTCTTCAAACTTATTCTTCACTGCAATGTGAACGTAAATTTAAATTATTAGAGGGCATGGGCTATGTGCACGAAATGAATGACATACATACATACCATACCCTCAAGTAAATTAGAAAAACTGAAAACATCTAAAGCACAAGCTAAACGGGGAATTTCTGTATGAGTTATCACTGAAAAAGCTTATGTAAGAAAACTCCACTTCTTCTTAACTTTCACAAGTTTGTACTATGTTAATAATTTCTTTGATATATGTTAATAACATCAAATCTCCTCATATACAATTCTTTTATTCCTTTTGTGCAGCATTACCAAGTGTACTTAGAGGGTTTGTGGCTTGAAAGAGAAGTTTCCTTTCATGAAATAATTGAGATTCGAATCTTGTTAGAGCAATGTATTTCAGTAGCTAGGAATGTGCTTCCTATTGTCCATCCCTTCAACTGCATATTTCTTGGGAAGCTTTGGATAAACTTATTCTAAGCAAAGTGTTTGATATTCGCATTTAGGTTCATGGGGATCCTTTAAAGACGTAGCTAAGTAGTCTGGCATCCATATCTGTTACCATTGTGGTTGAAGTTATAGGGGCTGTGGTTTAATATGCTATGGAACAATCAAACCATCAGAACTGTATTCACTTTGCTTCTGCTCAACAGTCAAATGCAGAATTTCGACCTGAGCCTCAGGTTCTTACAATGGACCCTCCAGATCATACACATCATAATTTAAAGGCTCCAAACGATAATTGTTCCGAGGCTAAGCCTGTGCTTAATTTCTCTCTACAAACAGGAGAAGAGTTTGTACTTGAATTCATGCGTGATCGTGTTAATCCCGGCAAAAATTATGTTCCCAGTACTTCGGGTGATCCTAGTTTTCCGCAAGGTCACTTGGAGCTAAAAGGCATCTTAGGCATCAGTCATACTGTATGTGAAGATGGTTCAGACACTTCCATGCTAGCGATGATTGAAAAAGGTCCAAAAGAATTTGAGAAACACAACTCTTCCTTACATGATGACAAAAATTACAATGGGTCAGTGGTATCAGTGCAACAAGTATCATCAGATTATAATAGTTTTGGCTCTCTTATGTATACCTCATCTGGAATATGTGATGATTCTGTGGCAAAGCTTAAGGCAATGTGTAGCTTTGGCGGTAAAATATTACCTCGGCCTAGTGATGGGAAACTCAGGTATGTTGGTGGGGAAACACGGGTTATCCGCATCAGGAAGGATATTACATGGAAAGTATTGTGGCATAAAGCTGTTGCAATATATGATCTAACTCATATTGTAAAATATCAACTACCTGGAGAGGATTTTGATGCTTTGGTTACTGTGTCCTGTGACGAGGATTTGCAGAACATGTTGGAGGAGTGCAATGTCCTAGAAGATGGAGATACTTCAAAAAAACTTAGGATTTTCCTGTTTTCCATCTCTGACTTGGATGATGCTCATTCTAGTTTAACGAATTCGGATGCAGATTCTGAATTTCAGTATGTAGTGGCAATCAATGGCTTGGAAATGGGATCAAGAAATAGCTCAACTTTGCATTATCTAGGTTCTTCTTCAAACAACTTAGCTGAGTTGGATGGAAATCACATTGAGGACTCGAGTAGATCTGTTATGGGCTTTATTGGTGTGAGTAACTTACCTTCAGCTGGTTTTGATGACTCATCATTGATCCCTAAATCTACTAATCCTAATGTCCCTATCCCCTCCAGTGCTTATGACATTGATTTACCCATTCATTATGGGCAGAAGGAAAATTGTGATAACAGTAAGCAGCAGCAGTTCCAATTTGGTTTCAATTCTAATTCTGATTTCATAAATAATTTTGAAGGTCAAGGCTCCCAAACACAAGCAAAACAATATGGACCTGCTATGTATAATAAAGCTTTTGTTCCTGAGTCTGTCACTTTAGCAGTTGATTCAACAGATTTAAGCTTCTCTGATCCTGTTCCACCAACTCAGAGGGGTTTCTGTTCTATGCAAATTCCAAGAGGGCAGGTAGAGTTGCTCAGCAGGTTATCAAAGTCGGATGATTCACACAATTCACAGTTTCTTGCAACTCATTCACGTGCAGATTTTGCACAACAAGAAATTCTTAAAGAATCCATTGACAAAATGCAAAATCGGAACATGAACGAGCAGCTTGTTTCTACTGAAAAGTCATTATGCTGTGCTCCTCAAACTGCAGCACATGATCTTGGAGTGCCTCTGAATTTGAAGCAGGTTATTCCAAATGCTGCAAATATGAAAAATGTTGTGCATATGGATCAGGTTCCTGTAGCTAATCATCAAACAGTATGCACGGACAATAAGTATACGAACTTCTTAGTCAAGCGGACAGAGGATAGAGGATCAACGCCAAACCCACTGCCCCACGTGGATGCTGAGAATCAACATGAAGATGGGGGGGATATTCATCTTAAAATTCATCAGGGCGATAGGGATGGCAGTAACTCTAACAAGAAATCTCAACCTTCAGATTGGACAGGGAATTACAGAGAGTGTGTTCTTCAAGGGGAACCATCTGTTGTGTTACCCAGGTCTGAGCAAGGAGATATCTTGATTGATATTAATGACCGGTTCCCTCGTGATATCCTATCTGATATATTTGCAAAAGCTATACTTTCTAATAGTTCATCCGATATTTCTCCAGTGCAGCAGGATGGAGCTGGTATGAGTTTAAACATGCAAAATGAGGAACCAAAGCACTGGTCATTTTTTCAAAAATTGGCAGGGGATGAATTTGTTAGGAAAGATATTTCGCTAATTGACCAAGATCACATTACATTCTCACCCAGTCTCCATAAAGTTGATGAAGAGCCTCCTTCAACAATCAACTTGGATCCGCAAAGAGATAGTGGTGGGGATGGTCCCAAAGAGCTGCCTCATGCACTTGGTGATGTTGATAGTCAACTTCAATTAGGGTATGGTGCAACCCAGACAGAAGTTAGCGAGGACATCCATGATGATGTTATGATGGATAAATCTAAGGTGTTAGACATTGATTCTGAGGTGTGTTTCTCTGCCAATATGTTATTTAATAGAGCCTCTCTTAGTTTATATTGCTTGCCTAAGAATTCTTAAATCTATTCTTCTCTTTAGGATGGGTTTAAAAATGTTGGACTGCCTCTAGGTCATACACTTGCAGAAATTGACATCAACTCTCTGCAGGTAATCTTTCAAATTTTTCATTCTTAAATCTACATATTAGTGAGGCACATAAGAAATGCCTAATTTATGCGGCTCTTGTAACCTGTAGGGTGGTTATTGTGATGAAAGCTACTAACAGTTGTAAGTTTGGATCTAATTTCTTGTGCCGGAATTTTCTATTTGCACCAGTCTGGTGTAGTTTAAATGCTGGCAATTATGGATTCAGGGAAGGAAATAGATATGTTCCTGGAGTAAAAAGGCTGGGAGATGAAAGATTTTTGGGTTCTCGTTAAGGGAGGAGAGGCAGGGGACGACTTACCTTTCCGTTCAGTTGCATGCTATTACATGCAAGAAGGTGCAGTTTAGGAAAGAACTAGATATTGTTATTGAAGTTAAAAGGCTGAGAAAGGAAATGAGTTTAGGTAATCCTGAAGGGAGGAAAGGAAGGGAACATAATGTACTTTCCACTGTGGGAGAGCAGTGATATGTCTAACTACGAATATTATGTACATTTGCTAGGATGCAAGTTTGGGTAGTCAGCAGCTGGAAGCTTTTCATGTGCTAGGGGAGAAGCTTCAAATTCATTGAATTTTCATTCCTTTCCTATTGCTCAGATACTGAATTGATACGGTCTCTTGGATAAACTACCATCGCTTCACTGGCCCTCTTATTTCCTCCTGTCAAACATACCACTATAAACTGGGCAGACAAGTAGGTGTAGGATCTGCTATGTCATACATGCCAGCAATTCATTTCCATGAACTCTTTGCTTAAGAAGCCTAAGCTTCATAATTTGTACTAAAGAAAAAGGGGGAGTGGACAAAGGAGTTCCAATAGTCCTCATTTTCATGTGGCTTACTTGCAGATCATTAAGAATGAAGACCTTGAGGAACTGAAAGAACTTGGTTCAGGTACATTTGGCACAGTGTATCATGGAAAATGGAGGGGAACAGATGTTGCCATTAAGCGGATAAAGAAGAGTTGCTTCACAGGGCAATTATCGGAACTAGAGAGACTGGTAACCTTTCTTAACTCCTACTGATCCAAGCGGGTCTCCCCTTCTTTCTCTTTATAGGTCTAGTGCGTAAAGCATGTGTTGAACTCTATTTGATTAGCTACTTATATCTTCCTACTTTCCAGGCCATAGAGTTCTGGAGAGAAGCTGAGATTTTGTCAAAGCTTCACCACCCAAATGTTGTGGCATTTTATGGTGTGGTGCAAGATGGACCAGGGGGTACACTAGCTACTGTGGCGGAGTACATGGCTGATGGTTCACTAAGACATGTTTTGATCCGCAAAGATAGGTAGAACCCCACTAGTATTAGCTCTTAGATGTTTTTCACTCATTCCAAACAAATCAATACCTGGATCGTTAGTTTCTCCATGAACACGCAAATTAGTATTCACTCTCCTATTTTGAGCCTTGTTCTCCTGTTATGATATTATACTCACCTTTTACAGGCATCTTGATCGTCGTAAACGACTCATAATAGCAATGGATGCGGCATTTGGTATGGAGTACTTGCATTCTAAGAATATTGTACATTTTGATCTGAAATGTGACAATTTGCTGGTGAATTTGAAAGATCCATCGCGACCAATCTGCAAGGTCTAATCGTGATATTATTAGTTTTTGATTACATGTTCTTAACCTTTTTTTTCTTTTTTTCTAATGATATTGAGTTATCTATCCCAAAAAAATGTTCGAGTTAAGATGTCCTAATAAAGTATCTACCAGCAAGGCAGCAACTGTAAAATCAGTATCTGATATTGTTGTGATGGACTTGTTAGGTAGGTGATTTTGGTTTGTCAAAGATAAAGCGGAACACCTTGGTTTCTGGTGGTGTGAGAGGAACGCTACCATGGATGGCTCCAGAGTTGCTAAATGGTAGCAGCAGCAAAGTTTCTGAAAAAGTAAGATGCCGTATCATATTTCTCTATTTATCTCACTTTAGGAAACTGAGAATTTCAAGTCTGGCTGGGATGAACCAGGCGTTTTCTTTTTTAATCTTTAACTTGTATTCCCTCTGTCCCTATTTATGTGGCACACCTTCCCTTTTAGTCTATCCAATACCTTTTTATATTTAGAAACTACTGAATTTTTAAAATTTCAGTTTTACCTTAATGAGACGATTTATATCCACATAAATGTCTAAGTCTTTTTTTTAGACCACAAATTTCGAAAGCCTTCCGAGATAATTCCAGATGGAGTAGTATCTTTTATAATTCAGAGATACCCCTCATTTCAAGGAAGAGGCATATCTTTTTTAACGAATGAGATGCCTGCACAGATTACTATGGGATTTCGAGGACCGCTTAAGTTCAAAACTGTGTGCTGTACTATTGCACTTCTTGGTCAAAAACAATCCCTGTGCAATTTCACAATTTTATTGCTTTATAAAATGATATCCGTTCTCCTGTGTTAATTTTGATATTTTACTTAAACAATAGAAAATGCTAAAGGCAATAACAGTTTGTTTGTCTTGCTTTAAGGATGGAAGTCATTTCCTCCTTAATTGCTCTTAATATGACCGCATCCTTGTCCCCATTTCAATCCTTATGGACTTGATAGTATCATGGGAAGTCTCAACAGTCTTTTCTGATGTTTTCTACCTTTTTGATGGATAAATAGTTAGAGAGTGGGCATTTGTACTTCCTACATTTAGGTACTTATCTGCTTATGGGAACTTTGAACGATCTTCTTTGCTCTTGACTATTCAACAGGTTGACGTGTTTTCTTTTGGTATTGTCCTGTGGGAGATTCTCACTGGAGAGGAACCTTATGCCAGTATGCATTATGGAGCTATTATAGGTCAGCTCTTTACTTTTCCATGTTGAAGTTTTACCTTCTGTCAAATTGGCGTGTTATGAACTAGGATAGGTCTTAAACCAATTTGTATATCAGCGCAGAAACTACCTTTCTTTTTGGTTGCAAATCAGCATGCTAAGTAGGAAGTTGAATCTTGACTATTATGAGCTGGGTTATAGTGTCTTGAACCAATTTGTATATCCATCAGTCATCTCTCCGGCAACCATTTGTGCATAAGCTCCTCACAAGCAATTGCTTAGGCAATGCCTCTAGTTATCATTCTAGTGTTCCTATCTCTCCAGCAAACAGCTCTACTTTTGCCCCAAGTTAAACATTGAATGTCTTGTTCTGCCAATTCAAGTTGTGCTAATAACGCTGGGTAGATTTACGAAACCATATTTCTTTTTTATGATTAAGAATTCCTTTCAGTTTATAGTGCAAGAAACACTTTTTTCATTGTGCAGTTATCAATGTCTTTCTCGAGGAAAAAAATTCGCACACTATTTTTCTTTTTGGTGATTGTGCGCTATTCCAGCAAGATCTTTTTTTTTTTTTGAGAATAGTAACAGTTCTCTATTCCAGCAAGATTTTGGTGTCAACTTTTATGTTTTCATAATAAGCAAACTCAAGTTGATTTCTCACTTTAAATTTGAGGAGGCCTATTACAATATCAAGAGAATACATGTCAAGATTCTATTTGTTTAGATTCATTGTACTGAATAAGGAAAATCTTATGGAATAGAAGTAACCATCTTGGAAAAGGCAGTACTTGTCATTTGGTGGGACATTGACTTTGATAAATAATGTATGGGATGACAATTTAAAAATTTTAAATAATGTATGGGGTGGTATTCAAACATATGTAATATCTCTAATTCCAGTCCCAACAAAGGCGGAGAAGAGATGAAACATGTTGAAGAGTAATTTATCATGGGAAGAAAATTCTGGAAGGGGGAAAATACATTTAGTCAAATGGTCCACTATTATGAAAGATGAAGAGAGAGAGGAATGGGAGTAAAGCATCCAAGACATAACAATAAAAACTTATTGTGCATGATAGGGATGGAAAATTTTCAGTTGGAAGATTGTACAGAAAAAATTTGTCCTCACAGCCTGGGAACATCCCTGGACCTTGGAAACAAATATGGAAATCTAATATCCCTACCAAGATCAAGTTTTTCACATGGAAGGTATGTAGAAGAGCATGTCTTGACTCAGGAGAAACTGAAAAAGAGAGGTTTTGAGATTGTCTGAAGGTGCTTCCTTTGCAATGAGGAAACAAAGAGTCATCTGTTTCTTCATTGTAGAGTGACTTCTCAAGTGTGGCATATGTTTCTTAATCTCCTCCAAAAACCATGGGTGATTCCTGAGCATACGGCAGATCTTCTAACCTCCTGGATGAGGAGAGGTGGGAGTAAAAAACAGAAAAAATGGTGGAGCCTAGTCCCTTCTTGCATATGGTGGTCAGTCTGGAAGGAAAGAAATTATAGATGTTTTGAGAATATTACTAATCCAATGCAGAAAGTAAAAGAAAACTGCATTAATACTTTATATCTTTGGTGTAAAGAAGAGGGTATAGATGAGTTAGAACAGCTAGTAGACTTCCTAGGCTCTCTCTAATAATGATTACTTGCACTGTGATTTTTTGATGGTTGACAGCATACCCACATTGCTGAGGAATACAACTTTACCTTGCTCAAAAAAAAAAGAAGCTTATTGTGCATGTGGCTTTTGGAGTGATAATCTCAAATTATGTAAAGGATTGAGACTGTTGTTCCAATCCAGTGATAGCTCCTAATGGTGTTGCAGTGTAGAAGCAAATAAGAGGGTTATGGAAAGAGTCAGATGAGAATACTTAATGAAAAATGGGCAATGGAGAAAAGATTAAACTGTTGAGTGAAAAATGGTTGGAGGATATGACACTATAAGATCTTTTTCCGGAATTTTTCTCTCGTTAACACAAGGATTGCAGTATTGGTAATTGCTCTTCTGACAATGGATAAAAGTTGCAGTTTAGGAAGTCAGTCTAATGATTGAGAGATAGAAGATGTTAACCCGCTGCTGCAAAAATTGACTTAAGTGGTGATTGTTGAGTGTTCAGAATATAATTAACTAATAAAAGTGTGTTCTCTCTAACAACTTAAGCTTTTAGATGAGATGGTCACACACTTCAACATTGAGGATAGGGAGGACTCATACACTGGACAGCCAGTAGAGATGGGAGGTTCTCTGATAAATCCTGTTATAAGTAGCTTCCTTGTTTATAGGTCAAAGCGGATTCGGAATTGTCTTTCATTCCAAGGCATAACTTGTATCCATGCGCTTCATATTTGTCCAGAGTTCGCTCAGGAATACAGCTATGCCTGCCCCCAAAATGTTGCAAGTTCAAGGATACAAAGTAGATGAATGGCCTGCTAAGATGATCCGTGAGACTAAAGTTCCTCCTAAATTGACATGTTTGTATGAATTTGCAGCATGTGGTTGTTGCTGTGTTGCTTGCTTGACTCGATAAGTTACAAAGACTTTGAATCAACCAGGCAGATTTTCATGCATTACTGTCTAATTTTGGCAAATCTAAGGCCCATTGTTCTTAGATTTATTTGGTTTTCATTCGGTGATTCCTGAGGGCCGAAAGCAATTGCTTAAGTGCTAGCAGCATCAGAGGATTAACAAATGGCAAAGGCAAAGCTGGATGTCGATACCATTATGCACAATCTTGTTTGCAACTTATGCCCTGGTTTAAACCTTTTTTTAATATGATGTTGACCCTTAATGCTATTCACCAGTTCTATTCTTCTGTCAGTTTGCTATTTTGATCAGGTTAGTCATTTTGATACATTCTAGATTTTACATAATCTTGTTTGCAACTTATGTCCCCGTTTGAACCTTTTATATAAATGTTGATCTTTAGTGCGATTCAGCAGTTGTATTCTTTTTGTGGATCTGCTATTCGATCAGGCTAGTCATTCTGATACATTCTTCCTCGTATGCAGGAGGTATTGTGAACAATACTCTGAGGCCAACAATTCCTAGCTACTGTGATTCAGAATGGAGGTGCTTGATGGAGCAATGCTGGGCCCCAAATCCAGCATCTAGGCCCTCTTTTACAGAAATTGCCAGCCGATTACGGTTATTGTCGTCTGCTTCCCAGAACAAAACTTCAAAAGGCAACTAAATAATAGTTGTCTACCTACCTTCCACTTGTTTATGTGGAAATTTAATTTATTTTGTTGAAGCAACAAGCGTTATGCTTGGGCATTTATATAAACAATTGCTCTACTTACATTTGCGTATCTTGTTCTGGAAAAGCAAGAAAATAAGTCTTTTATTCATTAACAATAACCCTTTTTGCATTCTAATCATTTCAGTAGCGAAGAAATAATGCTGCTAATCTTCTGCTACCGAGGAAGGGAAAGTTCACAGTTGGGTATCAAAAAGTGATGATCCTATTGAAACTCTGAATTTTGGGTCAAAACAAGTGCATGTTATTAGATGGAAATGTAGAGAGAGAGAGAGAGCTGTAAAAATTCCATTGGTGCTGATGCTCAATAGGAACCACCAGTATTACTTTGGATTTGTCCATAAGTAGAGTTGTAAAAAGGCAGGTCAGTATTGTATAACCATTAGACTGAAAACCATTGAACAAGTAGCAGCAACCTCGTCCGCAAGGTTCTTCAATCCTATGTTAATTTTCTAATTAAGGAAGGCAGTGAAGAGCCTGATGTGCAAAGCAGCATCATTTAGTTGAAACCAAAAGGAGCAGTTGGACGGAATATTAAAAACAGTTTCAATTTGGTTGCTGTATAATAAAATTATGGGGATTTTTGTTTGTTTTATAACCTAATAAAAATAGATAAAAACAATACTCCCTAATGCACTAGTACATTATTGTGTGGTGAGGATCACGAGACGTGTGGCGTTGACCACAACTGCAGATCTTATTATATATGCCCACAACACTGACACAAAGATGTTGTACTTAGATTGAATTGAAAGAAAGAGGAGAAATGGAGTGTGTGTCTCCTTTCAAAACAGACATACTCAAAGGGAAAGTAGCACTATTGACCGGAGGCGGTTCTGGCATCGGCCTTGAGATCTCCACTCAGTTCGGCAAACATGGTGCCTCCGTTGCCATCATGGGACGCCGCAAGGCCGTCCTCGACTCCGCCGTCTCCTACCTTCAATCCTTTGGTATTCCGGTGACTACTTTTCCTCCTCCACTTTTATCCATACATGTTAATTATAATTAGGTCGTTGATCACATGCACAAAATTTTACATGATTCTCATTTTGATTTACCCTAAATTAAACCTATCTGTTCATCCCTGCTTCTGAATATACCTGTAGAGCTGCCATCCCCTTTTTGTCAACATCATGAAACCCTTAACAACATGTTACCGCTTCTTTTGGTGCTATAGCTCATGTACCATCAAACAACAAAGGGGCAGCTAGAGACTTTCCACTTTTATTTTCAACACTGCTCTGCTCCGTTCCTTCACTTGTCTAACTTTCCTTTGCACATCCCCTAGGCTATTGGCTTGCAGGGGGACGTCCGCAAGCAAGAAGATGCAAAAAGAGTTGTAGAGTTAACTGTCAAACAGTTTGGGAAGCTCGACATTCTTGTTAATGCTGCAGCTGGCAATTTCCTTGTGTCTCCTGAAGATTTGTCTCCTAATGGCTTCAGGACAGGTTTGTTTCATAAGATTCAGTTTCGTATGTTTTAACACTCCACTACCATTCAAGTAGGATGTAGGAAGAACAGGAAAAACAGACATGATTTGATAACAACTATTTATTACATTCATAACAGCTTTCTTAAGATCTTCACATAATCATAGCCATTCTGAATGTTTAACCCTTGATGTTTAGGAGATATTCTCTTCTAGTGGGTAGCTTGACTTAGAAATCGTTAGAATCTGCTCAATTATATTCTAGCCAGATTTTTCAAAATGGTTAGTCTCTGTATTGAAGGTGATTCAAGGTTCAAAGGCTGAGAGCTTGGTTAAAGAAACTGCCTTGTCATGAGTGAAAAATTCCTTTTAAGACCTTCTGTGTTGTCAGCTTGTCTTACTCTATTTTCCTAAAACAAGAGTAGAAGAGGAAAGTTTATTGCCTGTTTCTCCGTTGATCTCTTGGGCTTATGGAAGCTTCTTGAGGAGGTTATGGAAAGAAGGTTGAGTGAGGGGAGTGCTTGCAGTAAAAGAGTATAGCAAGTCACTTTCCTCTCTTAAATTTGAAGTGAGGGGAAGGCTTTCACAGATTACATACTGATTCTTTTTGTATGATCATGATGGCTTTTGCAGTACTAGATATTGATTCTGTTGGTACATTCACTATGTGCCATGAGGCACTTAACTATATCAAGAAAGGGGGACCTGGGAGGAGTTCGACATCTGGTGGAATGATACTGAACATCAGTGCTACTTTGCATTACACTGCATCTTGGTATCAAATCCATGTAGCTGCTGCCAAGGTTTGGAACTTTTGCTTCAAGCATAGCTTGTGTTCATTTTTATTGTGTTATTTATAACTCCCATTCACATCATCTCTCTGTACAGGCTGCTGTTGATGCAGTCACTAGAAATTTGGCTCTAGAATGGGGCACAGACTATGATATTAGGGTCAATGGTATTGCACCAGGCCCTATAGGTGATACTGCTGGCATGCGTAAACTTGGACCGGAAGAGATAAGCAATAAGAGCAAAGAATACATGCCTCTGTACAAACTTGGGGAGAAATATGATATTGCCATGGCTGCTCTGTACCTTGCGTCAGATGCTGGTTGGTATCTGATGCTTTTTAGACTTGCACATATATGATCTGGTTAAATTTTAAGATATTAAATATAAATTGAGATAGATGCATCTTGTCATTAGTGACATGGTTCATATTAGGTGACAGACATTTTCCACTTCTACTCCCTGCTCTTGCCTCATCACCAGGTGCATGACCAAGTTCTCTACTAATGTGACAAGTTAGTGTCAGTTTCTTGCTATGAACAGTTATTGTCAGTTCTTGCTATCCACTTGTGGCATCTCTCTTCCTGTTCCTTATACTGGGTTGAATTTGCAAATGAGGACTCACTTTTCCACTCTTTTTCTCTCACTGGAGGTTCAGACTGACTTGACTCCAACTACCACTTCTACATTGTTCTTCTGGGCAATATGTGCTGCCAATCAGTGTGGACCTAGTGTTTATGCATTGGACCTGGATAAATCCACTGCTTTTGACTCCAATCTTGAATATTTTTTAATGGAAATCCATATTTGAACCAATTGCTCTTATCTTCAACCTTGAAATATGTATGTTAAATTCCATATTAAACCAAATTGCTTTTAGCTCTGGTCTTGAGTATGTGTGCGGAAGTTCACATCTGAATACACTGCTTTTAGAACCAACCTCGAATATGTATGTGAAAATTCATTAGTATTGGTAATCGGAAGGACCTTGCATGCTGCTTCAATAGAGCAAATGATGCAGTGATGTCGGCTTCGAACCCGCCGTTACACATACTGAACCTGCTCCTGCTTCCAATGAAAAGGAGAGAGAGAGAGCAACCATTGCTTATCCTGTACTTAAAACAGGTTGTGCTCTCTTGTTGTTGGCTTCTAGGGAACTTGTTCAACAATCTTCTGTTTTTACTGTGAGATAAGAGTGTGCCATACTTTGTAGTGCTTACATTGTTCGCAAACCTGCTATTACTGCTATGCCTCCTCAATTTGTATCGGTTTTAAAATGTTTATACACAGTGCAATTGAAGAAAGCTCATTGCATTACTGGAAAACATACTTTTTTCCCTGAAGAGCATGCATAATTCCCGAATCGTGCATTCATTTAGAGCAGCAATGTGGAACATCCACTCTACCTGCAGTTTTTACTAAATCAAGACTTCAAATTAGAAACCCACAAATTGCTTCTTGCTTGTAGTAATCTCCTTTTTTCTTGTTTATGCTTCCTGTGTATATAGGCAAATACATCAACGGAACCATCATGCCTGTCGATGGAGGACTCTGGCTTAGCAGACCTCGACATCTACCTAAAGATGCAGTTAAAGAGCTCTCTCGAACAGTGGAGAAGAAATCAAGAAATGCACCAGTAGGAGTTCCTCCCAGTAAGCTTTGAGTTTATCAACTACACTTATTAGGCAGCAAGGAACTTGTTGAAAAACTCTAGTATTATATCTGGCTAGTGTCCATTGCCATACATTTAAATACATATACTAGGCTATTGGAAACGAGCTTATTAGCAGTTTAAGCAATTGGACAGCAAATTATGTTAGTACTTTGTTTTTGTTTGTGTGTACCATTCAATAAAGACAGATACCCAGCAAGTTTTAAGTCAAAAGATTTCCTACTGGTGTTTCATTTCATGTCCCGGGCTACACAATAAACAGCCATCTGCAGCGGGTTGGAGAAAGGGAATATGGAACCATTGTTAAGTTAGTATTAACTAAAAGAAATGCTGTCCAGTAGGAGGACGCATGTCATAAAATCAGCACTGCACCCCGGAGCAAACTTCGTGTTTGCACCTTCATCTCGTTCTAGCTTTCCTATTATTCACAATCCCGTCATCAGGCAGAATTATATGCATTGTTTCTTTTAGATAAAAAGGGAAATGGATAGTTCAGTTGTAAGAATAAAAGACATTATATAACCATCACAGCTCATTCATAGCTGAGGTTGCCAGTAAAGAACCCAATTGGCTAGCAGCCTCTTCATTTGGCTGTTGCCTTGAAATTGTGCGGAGTCGTTAGTAGCAGCAGTATGTTGGGTCGAAAAGATAAATATCTTCCCTCCCTCTGTTCTTTTCAGCAAACACAAGTTCAAAGAGGTCATTGCTGGACTGTTTAATAGTTTACACTCGAATTACAATGAGACTTTTCCTTTATTACACAACATAAATAAGCTACTTATATAATTACATGTAAAATCTTTATCAAAGGATGCTAGATGCAGGATTCTCTCTGTTCCCTAACTCTAAGATTCTGTTCCTAAGCTCGCAGCAAAAAGCTGCTCACCTAAAAAATCATAGAAAAATAACATGCTCCTTTTGAGGAACTATCACGTTACAAGATCAAAGGTCAGGCATATTTATGGGCCCAAGAACCTTCAATCCCTTTTCTGCTAGCTCCAGTTGAGGCATTTCATACCAGTATAATATATGCTTTGCCAAGTGCCTCAGCATACTAGGAATCTCCTATATCCTCACAGCTAAATGTCTCAGCACACCCCGCATTTAATTGTCCAAAAAATGATTCTTAGTTTACATTCATTCATGAGCAAGTAGTATCCTGACTTTGCACATGAATAAGGGTTAAATATCACCTCTTCTAGTACAATATCTCTGCTGTCCAAGCTTTATTTTTTCAGAGACATGGCTTCCTCAATTTTTTTAATGACTATGCTCAGACTGCATCCATTCTCAATAGCTTTTACAGCAGCTCGATGTGCATGTTTGTGCCATTTCAGCAGATTATAAGAATGCAACAGCGACCACCTTGCTTGATTTGACATCTGTTGAAAAATTTGAATGTTGCATTATAAAAGCAAAGAGTTACTAGACAAGCAAATAGCTTTAACCAGAGAAAGACCTGTGCCACAGAGAGTGGGGGTTCCAGAAGAATACTGATGCTTCGGAAGAGATTTTCATCATTTTCTCCACCTTCAGCCTCTCCATAAATAAGAGCTTCAGCTGCAATCCCAGCAAATAGAACCATGCAGTACCTGACAATTTTATTTTTAATTACCTTGGTGCAAGAAACTGCAGCAAACAAAATAGTCAAAAAAGGTTTCTTGATCTCCTTTTTAATGGAGATTTGACGAGACATCGAGCAAAGAACTAAATATATGGCTTGCAGAAAATTCAGAGAGCTGGTTCAGCATAGAAATGTATTTCGTCCACGGAACAAATGTAAGCAAAATGACTGGCTAGGAAATCCACCTGTCAAATGTGGTACCACTTAACTGGCCTTCAGCAAGCTCATTTTCAAGTTTTTCATCCCAAAATTGTGTTCCTGCCTGCATGAAAGAAAAATAGAAGATCACAAGCCAAAATGAGCAAATTTTAACTGTTCAAATATGTTAGAATATGAATAGGTTTATACAATCCTATTAGAATAGGAATTGCTTTACACAATCCTATTAGAATAGGAATAGGTTTATATAATCCTATTTAGAATAAGAATATGAATACAAATAGGAATAGGAATAAAAATAAATATATATTTGGTAAAGAAGGATTGTATTAGTGTCTATAAATAAATGTATAATGTAATGTATAACACACAACAAATATTCAATAATATTCTTCTTTCTATTTATCTTTGGTATCGAGCCTTTACGATCTTGGTAAACAATCAATCAAAAAGAGTCTTGCCAAGGCTATATATATCCATCATATATTATGTCGCCGATCAAATCATTATTCAAAGAAAGTGTCATATCTTTTTATTTTTGGTGACTATTTTTCATATCTCATTTGTGTACTACTATTCATTCCATCTATACTTTTATATATATATATTGTAGCAATATATATATCCTTTCTTTGACTATCTTTTTTTTATCTTTCGATGCATGAGATTTGCATCATCTCTCTCTTACTTTTTTTTATAATTTTGTGTATTACTACGGATTTTTTTCCTATTTTCTAATATCGTTGCATAATGTTTTTGTTTATTTCAAAGTCATCCTCCATTGTGATTTTCGTTCCATAAATTTTTCCTGACTCTTCCCCTCATATCTTCCCCTACACGTGTACCATTTTTGCATTCAACCGTTTGTATTTTCTTTTTTATCATTCGTGTCTTCACATCATTCCATCTTATTTCTCATTTCTTCGCTTTTCTGGGTCATCATCAATAATCAATATTATTATTATTATTATTTCTATTACATTATAATTTATATTCTATATACTACCTATTTCTTTATTTTTCTTAGTTTGTGACCATTTTTAGCTATTTCTGTCTATACTTCCGGCCTTTTGTTATTGTTCACGCTTTTTAGGATTAATATAATATGTATACTTAATACTTCCATACACTTTAATACTACTTTTTGTTAGATTTCGAAAACACTTTATACTCAAGGGTTTGTTTAGTCCTATGTGAGTCACTATGGTTGAGTTGGCTAGTTCAAAAATCAGGGATAAGTCAACACAACGGGTTTATCTCTTCATATCATCACTGTTTTATGATGCTTTATGCATCAAATCGAGACATTTCAGATTGAATTTAGAAAATATTGTCATTCAAGATCACATGCCCAATTTTGTACTGACTCACTCATATTTATCGCCTATATCACACTAGGTATCATTGTTGTATGCAAGCTTATATAGCAAAGTGTGTAGAGGAATAATGGAGGAGTATTTATAGAATAGGATTATTAGATCCTATATAGATAGAATAAATATTTAGAATAGGAATTTATTTTACACAATCCTATAATAATAGGAATAGTTTATATAATATTCTTTTCCTATATTTCTCACAAAATAGTTCTAAAATGGGTCCACAACCTTATGTGTGGAGGACAACTTTGATTTCCAAGAAAACAAGAAACTTACTATTTTAATTGTAAATTCTTCTCACGGAACAAGGACAGCCACTACTGAGGAAAAGGAAAATATAAGGGACACCTACATAATTATGTTACACTGTGCCATGTAGAAAAAAAATTATTTATACACCGTTCAACCCCGATTCTTCAATAGAAAAATACTGACAAGACAACTGCAAGAGTCTATGCCGACACATAGCCAATACTTGTTCTACAACTGGTCCTCTCAAAGGGTATAAATTTGGAAGCTTCTAGAAGCAACAACAACATACCAAGTGTAATCCCACAAGTGGGATCTGGAAAATAAGAAAAGGTTGTATAATGTCATGGATAAAATTGTTGTACAGTGTGTGGCATCTAATAGAATACTCTTTGTGTATGTTCAGACAGAAACAGATGTCTTGAATTCCCATCTGCTCGCCTTAAAGACTTAAGGAGAATGGTAAAAGCAGTTATCTATGTAATACGGTCTTTGTTGGCCGTTATTTTAACAAGTGATCCAGCATTACACTCTGAACAAGAGAGACAATAAGAAGGATCTACAGTGACATACCTGTCCTTGAATGCCCATCTGCATTGCAACAATTGGGTCTAAAATTACACCACGAATTGGACAACCCATTAGGTATGCTGCAGTCATATCAGTGGATAAATGAATTAATATAAGAGGTAGGTTAGGCTTACAACTTTACATTCCTTCGAATGTTACAAACAATAAGTGCTGATAGTAATAGAAAGGCCAAGACTGATATTCTGAGCAGTTGATGTTGGGTAAACAAGC
Source organism: Solanum pinnatisectum (assembly GCA_035578085.1). NCBI lineage: Eukaryota > Viridiplantae > Streptophyta > Magnoliopsida > Solanales > Solanaceae > Solanum > Solanum pinnatisectum. Next base: position 45,733,708 of record CM069082.1, on the reverse strand, counting down.
TGATGATATCTATGGCAAGTCATCACATCGAAACTTTAATATTCAGAAGTACAGATTATCCTAACTTAATCTCTGGAAGATGGATGAATCAAATTTCTGAAGTTCTTTCATTCTATTGCAGTAAATTCATCAAATGTTTGCAGAAACATGGTTTACCAACAAGGAGATGGCCTGCTTCATGAACACAAATTCGACGCTTGTAGGGAGGCCAGAAGCTGGAGATTTGTGTTAAGCAGGAACCACCAAGTAATATAGCATCTAGCATGGCAATCGCCAAAACTGCAGCAATGTTAGGCCTAATATCTATTCCTTGGTTCAGCAGAAACGTGACTCCAGCAAACGATGTTGCCAAAAGAAAGCTAGATGTTCCAGAAAGACCCCACTTCTTTGGTGAAAGTTTGGTCACTGAACTACAGAAAGAGTTAAAAAACATGTTACTAAATCAGTACATTTTCTCCTTAAGAACGTCAGAAAAACAAACTTATTCTGCGAATATTCCATGTAAATATGCAAGTTGAAACAATTTAGGTGCTTCAGAGAGCTGACCATCTAAACCAGTTGAGGACTTTAAGACGGTTGGTGTGACATCCCGTGGCCCTTCCAAAACTGCAGATATAGGCACTGTTGTTAGGATTTGTGACAAAGAATATTGCAAAAACGATGATACTAACGTGAACTCTTTTGGAATGTGGGATAACCAATGATGAAATGATTTTTGTGCAGCAAAAACTGAATATACAGAAGTAGGGTTTCAGCTTTATAGTTTAGTGAAGTAGTTGAAGGCAATATCCACACATATATGACTCTCTCTCTCTCTCTCCCTATGCGCACGGCTCCAACATGGAATTCTGTTTTTTTTCTTTTTTTGATAAGATAAGGTATATCTTTAAATACGGAAAAAGATTCACTCTAGGAACCAGCAAATGTGTGTTTCACACATTGATGACATGAAATCAGCAAGTTTCAGGAAATTGACCCGAAAATGCCAATGTAGAAATAGAATAGATAAAGCACTTCATCAATAAGACAATGATGAAATATTCTCACACTTAATTAGATATGGGGATTCTGTAAATAGCTACCGTTAACGTCACCTGCTTTTCCATGGCCTATTCAGAATTGTCTGTGTTGTTTTCTAGGACAGAAAAGGGTGAAAGGATAAAAAGATATGGGCTTCATCCAGAAGTCTGGCTTAACAAGCACATGCACATCAACAAATGCTAGTCAGACTATCATTTAGTTTTGCAGCACTGCTTCTGATAAGCAGTTACATCCAAATTCCAATTTAGATGAATAACTGCGGTAGAACAAGCAACATCATTTTGATTGAGGTTCAATCATCCACAATCCATTATTCAGTAACACAAACAGTCTCATTACAAATGAAAGAATAGTTAGAGCATAAAATTACTATCGTTGATTAACCAATAGTGTAGAGTGATTACAGGGAAATGTAGACAAGTGGAGTGTTTGCATTCGGAGGAAGAGAAGTTAAGGTTTTACTTTACCAATAGTGTTGTATTTGGCGAAATTAGGCAAGAGACCTTTGTCCTTGAGAAAAGTATAAGCACTTCCAACAAGCCTCATATCGTCGGCATTCAAGCATGTATCTAAAACCTGCCAGTCTCTTTCGATCGGGGACCAATCCAACTTACCGATTGACGAGTCTTCTCTCAAGTAGCGGAGAGCTCGAGAAAGATCTTTGTCCTTAACTGCTTGCTCGTATTCCCTTAAAGCTCTAATTTTTAGGTGACGATGACGACCCCCTTTCCTGTCATCGCCATTTCGGTAAATCGTCAAATGAGTTATGCCGGAATTCGGACGACAAAAAACAAGTGCCTTCATCCTCATCCTATTCTTCTTTTTCCGACCCTTACTTGCTTTACATTATATGTACCAAACTGTTGTGTTGCGGTATAGAATGAAGCACGTAATATTCCCAAAAATAAAAACATTTTTCCTCTTATTTAACTATGACATTAATATATTGTTTGCAAAATTTGAAATTGAAAGAATGAGTACCTAAATGCTAATTACATATATTACACATTGGTATAGACTTTCACTCATGCTCGTGGATCTATATTGATTTTCAATAATAATCAACTGACATGAAATTGAATAATCTGTAAGATGGATTCACTATTTCACAAATAAATTTATCATGATGATTTTCTATTGGTGAATTTGAAGAATAATAAACATATTATCGAATAAGCATTAGAAAACTAGTGAAGTAAGGCTTATGGTTAGTAAAGGTAACTTGGAAAAACAAAAAATATAAAAACTCAACACACAATTATTATACTTGCGGTGCAAGTTGCTTTTATGTGCATACTTGAGTAAATAATTGTAATTCATTGAGCCTTTAGAAATTCTTGCATATAACTTTATGGTGATTAATTATCAAAAGTTACTCTTGATAAAATATCATGATCATACACTAATGGTTACCCTCATTGTAGGAATATTGATTATTCCTTCATTTGAGATTAAGAGTGGTCAAATACATATGTATTCTATTCTAGATATAATATATGGATGTACGAGCCTTGCTTAGATATGTAATTTCATGCTAAAATCCTAAATCATATATGGAGTTTTATGTTTGTGAGAAAAGATACAAGATAAAAAGTAAAAATCATATGCGCAAATAAAATTTGGACTTCATCTCATTATTTCATATCGTATGGTCAAACAGGCCCTTAGCATTAATGAAGTCAAATTACCCTAGTTCATATTCAATTGTTTTAAAAAAAATGTTCATCCCACTTGAGTTAAAGGAGTAAAATAGTGAGTTGAATTTTGTGGTGAGAAGGAAAGAATGAAGATATGTTTGGGGCAAAGAGAAAAAAAAAAGAGGAAATTAAACCTCAACCCCAAACTCAACGATAAGAAAAATCCTTTTGACGCCCATTTCCAACCTCTTGTATTACCATAATATAATACACATCTCTCTTCGCCACTCTCTGTCTGCGGCATTCATTCCCACAAACACAAAAGAGAGAGAGATATGGCATCAGCTACTGCTTCCCACACTTTCTGCGGCATTCCCACCACATCATCATCCTCTACCACCAACAGGTCTACCACCCATTCCTCTGCTCGCTTCCTCCTCAAAACTCCTCTCCGCCGCCTCGGTTTCGCCGGCGCTGTCGCTGATCCTCTGTTCACCAACCACGTCGCAACCAAGCTCCGATCTCTCAAGGCCTCCTCCAACCCAGTTAGGGCCGTTGTTTCCATGGCCAAGAAGAGCGTTGGAGACCTTAGCTCTGCCGATTTGAAGGGCAAGAAAGTCTTCGTCAGGGCTGATTTGAATGTCCCACTTGATGATGCACAGAACATTACTGATGACACTAGGATTAGAGCTGCCATCCCTACCATCAAACACTTGATTGCCAATGGGGCTAAAGTTATTCTCTCCAGTCACTTGGTTAGTTAGTTCCCCCCCTTTCTCTTTCTTTCTTTCTTTTCTTGGAAAGTCTCTGCCTTTTCTGTTAATTATTATAAAATGCAGCAACAACATGGATGATTAGTTTATCTAGATTTTGGTTAAACTCTCATAGCTTTTCCTTCTATTTCACGCTATAGTTGAGTTCAGTGATCCCAAGGAGTATAGAGTCTTAGTCAAGGGGTAATATGTTAGAAAGTTGTTACTAGTCACTCACTCTATACTCCCTTCAGTGTTGTCTTTCTATCATACCTTGTTTGCTTTTTTCTTCTAACACATTTTGTAAAGTAGTAAAGATATGCCAACTTTTATTTATATTGCTTATTTAAATTTCAGGGAAGGCCAAAGGGAGTCACTCCTAAATACAGCTTAGCACCGCTTGTCCCGAAGCTATCTGAACTACTTGGAATCCAGGTACATCCTCTTGCAATTTTAATGCTTTTGACATACAAGAAGATAAAAAGAAATAATTAAGGCAAAAGTTATAGTTTGTGATGATCTAATTGATTGTGCTTTTGACTCCATGTATGCTTTAATTTACTAACAGGTTGTAAAGGCTGATGATTGCATTGGTCCAGAAGTTGAGAAGTTGGTTGATTCACTTCCAGAGGGCAGTGTTCTTCTTCTTGAGAATGTAAGATTCTACAAGGAGGAAGAGAAGAATGAACCTGAGTTTGCAAAGAAACTTGCATCATTGGCAGATCTTTATGTGAATGATGCCTTTGGTACAGCTCACAGAGCACATGCCTCTACAGAGGGAGTTACTAAATTTTTGAAGCCTTCTGTTGCAGGTTTCCTTTTACAAAAGGTCAGGCTTACTTGATTGTCACTTCCTTACATATTGTTTTCTTTGACAAACTTAAAACAAATCTATTGCAAACTGCACTCATTAGCAAATTTATTGGTCTAACTGTTCCTTTATCTGTTTCAGGAATTGGACTATTTAGTTGGGGCAGTTTCAACTCCAAAGAGGCCATTTGCTGCTATTGTGGGTGGTTCAAAGGTTTCATCCAAGATTGGAGTGATTGAATCACTTCTGGAGAAATGTGATGTATTGCTTTTGGGTGGAGGAATGATCTTTACCTTCTACAAGGCCCAGGGTCTTTCAGTTGGTTCCTCCTTGGTTGAGGAAGACAAACTAGAGCTTGCAACATCACTACTGGAAAAGGCTAAGGCAAAAGGAGTCAGTCTCTTGTTACCATCTGATGTTGTGATTGCAGATAAATTTGCTCCTGATGCAAACAGCAAGGTTTGCATTCTAAGCTTTTCTAGTATAAACCTATCTAACCTGAGAGCTTTTATCTCTTGAGATTCTTTAGACTTGGATCTTGCTTCTGTACTGTAATTGACACTTAGTATCAGAATTTGTTACTTACGGATTGTGTTGAAAATACAATTTTGTTTTGGTTATTCCAGATTGTGCCGGCATCTGCTATCCCAGATGGTTGGATGGGGTTAGACATTGGACCAGACTCTATCAAGACTTTCAACGATGCTTTGGATACCACAAAAACAGTGATCTGGAATGGACCTATGGGGGTGTTTGAGTTTGACAAGTTTGCTACTGGAACGGAGGTACCAATTGCCATTCTTCTCTTCATATTTGTTTTACCATATGCTGAGTTCTATAAAAGAAACGGAAAGGGAAAAAAGCTGGTTTTACATGTTTTTTAAATTTGAAAGGAAGAGGAGTAAGCTGGTTTGATATGTCATTTAGTGTGTGAACTTATTATTTACTTATTATTCTAATTTTTCTGGTGTTTACCTTACATTTCGATAGAGTTGTTTCTGTAACTGAAGAGTAATTGTAACAAGCATGCTATTGTGGTGATAGGCAATTGCAAAGAAGCTAGCAGACCTAAGTGGGAAAGGAGTGACCACTATCATTGGAGGTGGAGACTCTGTTGCAGCGGTTGAGAAAGTTGGAGTGGCTAGCGTGATGAGCCACATATCCACTGGTGGTGGTGCCAGTTTGGAGCTACTAGAAGGAAAGGTGCTCCCTGGTGTCATAGCTCTAGATGAAGCTGACGCCCCTGTTGCAGTGTAAAACAATTTGTACTAAATTCTTTTTTCGGTCAACTTAACTTAATAAGTGGTGATTTCCAGTTGGGAAACATTGAGTTAATGTTGTAGATTTTTCAAGGTGATACTTGTCATATAAGGTCCTTTTTTCCCCAGCTATTTTCTTTGTCTAAATAAAGGGCGTGTGTGTATATCAATCAGTTATAGACAGCTACAGCTTTCATGTCTTTCAACAGATTTGATTCAACTTCTTTAGATGTAAGAAGTGTGTTATCTGAACAAACTAATGTTGCGTGTTAATATTCACTTGACACCTCCTGCTCATGACATATTTGTTGTGCATTGATTGATTCAGCACATATTTAAATTACAACTATGAGAAAACCGGTCGTTTTATTGTTGGAACTTGGACATTAATTTTGATGAAAAATTAAACAAGGAGCAGAAAAGGCAAGCATACTGTGCAGTTCAGTCCGCGGACTTTTCATGTGACAAGTTTTAACTTGTGAAAATTGAATTGATCAAATTTGGATTTACATTATTACTGTGCAACTTTTTCATATATATTTTTAGAAGGAAGTTCGACGTATAACACTTCCAATGATTACAAGTGTTACTGAATTTGAATTAAGAAAGTGAAAATTAAAGTTTCTTTGGGAGAAAGAATTGAAGATAAACAGTCCTAGCTATGCCTATGATAACACTATCATAATAATGAGAATCAAATGGATAACCAGTTCGTAGTTGGTCTTCAACTAGTATTTTTTTAGGCTTCAACCTACCAACCATCACGAATATATGCCTGTTGGATCTAGACGTTTCATGCCTTGTTTTTTTCAATAGAAAAAAGACAAGTTGAAACTCCCACCTCAATATCTAATTTGAAATATATAATTTTAGAGATTTTTTGTCTTTTAACCTACATGAACTTTTGCCCCTTTGAGGCATAATTTTATAGATTCAAAGTTAAGTTTAGATTATAAACTTTTCTGAAACTGAATAACTGGTACTTCGTGAATTTCTTTTTTCCTTATTCTTTATTTATTTTCAGCCAATTTTATTTTTTTAATTTAAAGGACAAAAATTAAAGACACAAATAGAAATAGAAACTAGTGGCCCAAGCCCATAATATTGCCCTAGACAATGTGCGCCACGGAAAGGAAAGCGAGTGCGAAGAACGCGCGAGGAAATCCCCTATTTACACCATCCTCGACCATTCCAATCACTTGTAGACATCACACCGATCATAGCGTTGAATTCTCCGACGAAATTAACGGTGAGTTTCTGATCCTCAGCTCTGATTTTTTCCATTAAATGATGACTGTCTGGTGTGCTTATACAGACAGATAGTGCTTTTCAGATTGAAGAATGGCGGTGAAGAAGAGTGTCGGATCACTGAAAGAAGCAGATCTGAAAGGGAAGAGAGTATTTGTCCGAGTTGATCTCAACGTTCCATTGGATGATAACTTCAACATCACTGATGACACCAGAATCCGAGCTGCTGTACCTACCATCAAGTACTTGATGCAAAATGGTGCCAGAGTCATCCTTGCCTCTCATCTTGTAAGCTTCACCCTCTCTTTTCTAAATCTTAGCTATCATTTCGAGGTCCTTGCCCTTTCCCTCGCCCTCTTTCTTAAGTTATTTTCATCAAGTCCAGGATAGATTTTGCTTGACCGTTGGGTTAAATTTCTAAACATGCATTTGTTCTGCTCTTGTGCATTTTCATTGTGTTAAATGGCTCTTTCTATTGTGGTTTAATTGATTCTTTCTTTTTTGGGAGCTAACTACTATGTCTTAAGGAAGAGCATATGTAAGGTTAGAGTAAGAGATTAGAACTCTGGCTAAATCGGCATCTACAGATTAAGTTTTGTGGTTTCATATACTGCTTTTGACAATGAGATGAGTAAGCTAGAGAACTTTTGAAGTTGAGTTGGAAGGGGTTGGGCGGGATCTGTCCGAGTATCCATAGTGGAACTATAAACATACATATAGAAGAGATATGCTGCACAGCACAATACCAGGCATAAATGGTGCTCTGGATGTCTGTCTTTGTCGATGAGGAGATCTGATAGCTTCAGAAGATTGAGAAACTAGTTTTGTTTCTCTGTTTTTGTTAACTCTGGAATTTCACTTGTTGATAATTCTATCTAGGGTTTGTTTCTCATTGTCTTTGCATGGCTGAGGAAATTCTCGCACAAGTGTAAATTATTTGTGCTTTTTCCCCCATATCTGTGTTTTCTCTGATTGTCAGTTTTTTCTCAGGGTCGCCCTAAAGGTGTCACTCCAAAGTACAGCTTAAAGCCACTTGTACCTAGACTTTCAGATCTATTGGGAATTGAGGTCTGTATGTTGTTCTCTTATTATTCTCTGTTGACTCATTCTTTCTTCTAGTTCAATTTAAGAAAGTTATTATTTGCTGATTTTGCTCAGGTCAAGATGGCAAATGATTCAATTGGCCCAGAAGTTGAGAACTTGGTGGCTGAACTACCGGAAGGAGGAGTTGTGCTTCTGGAGAATGTGCGATTTTACAAAGAAGAGGAGAAGAATGACCCCGAGTTTGCCAAGAAGTTGGCATCTCTTGCAGATTTGTACGTCAATGATGCATTTGGGACTGCTCATAGAGCCCATGCTTCCACGGAAGGGGTTGCTAAGGTCTTGAAACCAGCCGTTGCTGGATTCCTTATGCAAAAGGTACTAATCTAAGATTTCAGGCTGTCAAATAGGAAAGCATTTTCAAAAAATAAAGGATTATGCATAGTTCTAGGAAGAATAATTAGTTCAAGGGTTGCTCAATTGTGTTGCATGTATGGATGGTTAATGGTGATTCAGCAGTTACTATACTCTCATAAACTCTTTTCACCGTATTGTGGTTGCCTTTATATTTTTGTTGTAGTGTCTTACCCTGCATCATCAATGCTTGTAGGAACTTGACTATTTAGTTGGAGCTGTGTCAAATCCACAGAAGCCATTTGCTGCTATTGTTGGTGGTTCAAAAGTATCAAGTAAGATTGGTGTTATAGAGTCACTCTTGGAGAAGGTTGATGTGTTATTGCTCGGTGGAGGAATGATCTTTACTTTCTACAAGGCCCAAGGTTACGCTGTTGGATCATCACTAGTGGAGGAGGACAAGCTTGACTTGGCAACATCTCTCATGGAGAAGGCAAAGACAAAAGGGGTATCTCTATTGCTTCCCACGGATGTAGTGATTGCGGACAAGTTTGCTGCTGATGCGAACAGCAAGGTACAACCCTCATCTGTATAAATGTTTTACTAGGTCATTTCTATCTTGAAAAGTAAGAACTAACTGTTATATATGTTTAACTGCTTTCCTGATTTGGAAGATGAATTCTTTTTGTAGCAGTATCTGTTTTAGGGTCTTGGCTGACCTGGTTTTCTTTGGCACTTTCAGATTGTTCCAGCCTCTGAAATTCCTGATGGCTGGATGGGATTAGATATTGGACCTGATGCCATCAAGTCCTTTGGCAGTGCCTTGGATACCACCAAGACTATCATTTGGAATGGACCAATGGGTGTGTTTGAATTTGACAAGTTTGCTGCTGGAACGGAGGTATAAAATGGAGATTTTCTTAAGCTGAGCTGGTAGAGATTTAGGAGTTGTTATTTTACTAGGAGTATTTCTAGTGATGGTTTGAGATGTTTTACTTTTGACATTGGTGATCAATTGCATCTAATGTTCTTTTTGTTGCCAGGCTATTGCAAAGAAACTGGCAGAGCTTAGCGGAAAGGGAGTGACCACCATCATAGGTGGTGGTGATTCTGTAGCTGCTGTGGAGAAGGTAGGACTTGCAGAGAAGATGAGCCACATATCAACTGGTGGGGGTGCTAGCTTGGAGCTTCTGGAGGGGAAACCACTTCCTGGGGTGCTTGCCCTGGATGACGCCTAAGCCATATATGCTCCTTTTTTTTTGCACATTCTGTTAGCTTTCATCTCTGGATTTTAATCTGGAGCGAGTTTGGATCTGTAGAGTCTTGTAAAAGGTGGTGGATCAAACTGTAATAAGCACTTTCTGGGCCTCATTGAGGTACTTTCTCTTGTGATAAGAGAATCTTCCATGGTTGATAATTTGAAATAACTAATGAGTTACTATTAGTTGTTGATTTCTTTTTCTGTATTTATATATGCCCTGAGCTTTTCTCTTACTATTGTTTATGTTGCCTCTCCACAATTAGGAGATTCTATTCGGGCTTGTCTATTGGCCAGCCATTGGTTTTTTGGTACACGGAAGGAATTAAGTGTTTATTCAGATTTACAAGATACAATACTGACATCTTACACTTGCAAATAGAAAGCCCTGGTTAAATGATTTGTGGACGGAAGGTAAATTTGCCGTGACCAATTGGAAGGAATCTATGCTTCTTGTTGGTGTTGCGTGTCTCTTATAAAAACTGCTTAACAATGGGTAGAAGAAGTTGTTGAGGCTAAAGGATCTATTCATAGTATAGTGTTTGTTTCTCCTCCTTGGCCCAAGCATCCGTTCAAAGAGATGATGTTCATCACACCTCCATAAACCTTGTAACTAATTTGCCTATAAGAATAGTTGTCTACTAACTAATAAACCAAAAAACAAGATACAGTGTTGAGGCTGAAGGATCTATTCATAGTATAGTGTTTTGTTTCTTCTCCTTGGCCCAAGCGTCCGTTCAAAGAGATGATGTTCATCATACTTCCATAAACCTTGTAACTAATTTGCCTATAAGAATAGTTGTCTACTAACTAATAAACCAAAAAACAAGATACAGTGTTGAGGCTGAAGGATCTATTCATAGTATAGTGTTTTGTTTCTTCTCCTTGGCCCAAGCGTCCGTTCAAAGAGATGATGTTCATCACACCTCCATAAACCTTGTAACTAATTTGCCTATAAGAATAGTTGTCTACTAACTAATAAACCAAAAAACAAGATACAGTGTTGAGGCTGAAGGATCTATTCATAGTATAGTGTTTGTTTCTTCTCCTTGGCCCAAGCGTCCGTTCAAAGAGATGATGTTCATCACACCTCCATAAACCTTGTAACTAATTTGCCTATAAGAATAGTTGTCTACTAACTAATAAACCAAAACACAAGATATAGTGTTGAGGCTGAAGGATCTATTCATAGTATAGTGTTTGTTTCTTCTCCTTGGCCCAAGCGTCTGTTCAAAGAGATGATGTTCATCACACCTCCATAAACCTTGTAACTAATTTGCCTATAAGAATAGTTGTCTACTAACTAATAAACCAAAAAAAAAAGATATAGTGTTGAGGCTGAAGGATCTATTCATAGTATAGTGTTTGTTTCTTCTCCTTGGCCCAAGCGTCCGTTCAAAGAGATGATGTTCATCATACCTCCATAAACGTTGTAACTAATTTGCCTATAAGAATAGTTGTCTACTAACTAATAAAACCAAAAAACAAGATATAGGCCAGCCATCACGATCACGATAGGACTCGAACCCACAATCTCCCGCTCCGGAGGCGAGCGCCTTATCCATTAGGCCACGCGATCACATGTGTCTTCTCTAAACAAACAAACGTCATATACTAGATAAAAGAACATACATAGAGACACTAGTAGTTTCATTATTACACAATAACGGAATATACATATAGGATATTTAATATACAATAACTAGAGAGGAGGCGGTGGAGGAGGTTTCTTGACTAGGTGATCTCTCCAAAGACGATAAAACAACAGTAAGGTGGAGCGGCCTCGGCATCTCAAGTTATTTAGTGGGCTTGAAACATTCTTCCCTATAGTTGGTAATTGATCTCCATTAATGTGAAGCTTTGAAATAAGGTCTTCTATTGCTTCCTTATCATCATAATTCATCTCCTTCACGTCTTCTTCTTCATCAGTACATGTCGACTTCAAATCATCCTCATTCCCCACTTGTGTTTTAGATGAACCACCCTCCTCAATTTCTCCTTCCAGAATACTATTGGCCTTTAAATCATTATTATTACTGTCCTTCAATATGCGGTTTTCATCGGCGTCGGCCATTATCAAGCAGTTGATTAATTGGGGGTATAAGTAAGTCTACAAATGTTATTTATTACTATTGTAGGGCATTCAAATACAAATATATATAAATGTCAAAGAGACGTTTAACGAAACGGTGGCACTTGGTTTTTGAACGAAAGCGCGCATCTCTTTGCTTGAAACGTTGTGACCACTCGCAATTATGACGATTTCAATTCGCTAAGTCATTCATTTTCTTAATTGTTTAGTATATTCTCATACATACCTACTTTTGTTGTCATCAAATTATTGCATGTGCAAGTGAAATTTGAACAAGGTACACGACACTCACATTTCTAAATCCAAAAATCATTATTAGTTTGCGCAACAGATAATGAGACCACAAGTCACAAACTGCGCAACAATACCTCATAAATGAATAGTAAGTGGGGATGGATACCAAAAAAATGAAAAGAAAGAAAATTCAGTGTGGTCTGGGAAAAAAAATACTCAATCCATCCCTTCACACTTCATTTTGTTATTGGTGCTAGTATGAAAAGGAACACAGGCTCCTCATCAAATTTCAACTTGACCAATAATAGTTGGGAAACAATACCCTCTCCACCTTTTAAACTGGCCAATGACCCCTTTCGGCACACTATCTCTTTCTCTCAAAATTTGCCAACTCGTCTCCAGACCCTCTCATTTGGCTTCCCGCCCTATGAGACTCTGGACATATTTATGTGTCATAACCAACTTTGAATATCATACTGTTTCATTATTCCATGATACAACACCTGCTGTCATATTCACCAACAAGAAATTAAACAGACAAAGTAGACCTTGTAAAGACATATGTAGAAGCACTTGTTCAAAGCATGTAGCATCTATGCTTCAGATGTGGAGACTGGTACATCTGGATGCCCTCCCCATTCTGTCCACGAACCATCATAGACTGGAACATCAGTCTTTCCAAGTCGATGGAGGCCCTACAAAGATGAACAAAGTTTCAAAATCCTCTCTGCGCCATACATTGGTCATACAAGGATGGATCATAAGAAAGAGAAACAGAGAGTTTGACTAACCAAGGCAAGTATGCAAGCTGTTACTCCAGTGCCACAGGAAGTTACTATAGGTTTGTCCAAAGAGATACCTATAGAAGAATAGGTTATCATACAAGCAATTGCGAAAGTCGGATAATTTATAGTATGGTTAAAGAGGACCAGATGCAAAGATGCCTAAATTATGAGGTTGGATGATATAAAATTAACTCTTCATTTCAAAGGGGATGCCTTTTCAAATTTACCATTACATTTAAACTTGGGACTGTACTAAATCCAATTATGTACATATGCAAATGCTTTACCATTTCTCTCCCTGTGCAAGTCCATCAAGCAAGGGGAAGCTGTTCTTACCTTCCTGATCAAATTTTTTCTTGAGCTCTTCATTAGATAATAGTGTCTGAGAACCATCAAGCATCTGTAAGAAATCACCAAAGTGAACCAGATATGAATATATGATTACAGAGCTTAATCTAGGAATTAGTCAGAGCAGGGATCAATATTTTTTTAAAAAATTAACGCCAGAATAATTACCCTTGGTTGTATTAATGGCTTCAACAAATAGTAGAGCTCTACTCATACAGAGCTTAGTCCAGGAATTAAAGAGTAGAGATCAACATTCAGAAACAAAGAACACTCTCTATATTTTTGCTGGTAAAAAGAAACAAGAACATGTAAGGAAGCACACACTTAGGCATTAGGTGCAATGTGGAATAGGTGCCCCTCAGGAGGATGAAGATAGGCATGGCTTATTTTTCAAGCATTCTTGTACTCAAGCATGAGCAGAAGGTAGGATTCAGTTACCCCAATGTGCTCACAATAACCTTGGAAGATATGGAGAGAACATCTAGCAAACCCGTTGGGGTCATTTGGTACAATGGTGGGATATCCCATGGGATTAGCTATCACCTATATGGGAAAGCTAATCCCGCCATTCTAGTGTAAAAGTTACATCAGAATTAACAAATAATGCAAACCAAACATGGGATAAAGTTAATCCCAAATTCTATACCAGGAGTATTATCCTTATTTAGGGTCTTACACACGGTCACTGTGGTATTATTGTCAAGGGTGATAGCGTTTAATCACTATCAACATGAGACACCTCCAATATCATGCGCTAGATAATCTGGAGTACCAATGATTAAAGTCAACTACCTAAATTAGATCAAAAGGTATCAAATGCCTCAACAAATAATCTAACCAGCTAAATCAAAATCCTATTCCATTCCTCTACTGCAGACAATGGCTTTTAGTAGAGAGAAATTTTGAAAAATCACATCTCTTTTACTAATAATAATAAACCTTTACCTGGGAAAAAGGAATGCACTTGCTCCCAGGTACATGACCACTTCTTATTCCTTTTCGAGGCTCTGGTGCAACACCATCAAACCTGAAAAGGGGCAAGCAAAAATCAGAACTTCAGAATGAATTCAATTGTGTAGAATGAATTTTAGAAGATCCTATTCATACATTAAAACAGTATAAATAACCAAACTCACAGTACTTGACTAGAACAATGGATTTTGAATCCATTTTGTATAATACTAACAACAGATACATTATCTTATTTCTAAAAAACCAACAAACATTATGGTTCATTTCATTATAGAGCATAAGTGTACATGTACAGATCTATATCAGCTATATCCTTACCCCAACTTATATTGGCAATGTGGTAAATCAGCATCTTGATCATGAACATGCTAGTGTGATGCTACACACCTCTTCCTAACCTCTAAGACATGCCAAAAAGATATTACTCATGCCCTCTATTTACTCGACATTATTTGACAAGGTACAGAACCAATATTACTTGCATATTGAACAAATTGTTGAGAGAAATGATCAACTTGAAGTCTTAAATAATGTTGTAAACTAGGTTACACTTCTTAAAGTTTGTGGAACAAGAATTAATAGTATTACTCAAATGACCAATGTGTCATCTCATCAAAACAATATTTGGAAAAAAAATTAATTTAGCTAGTAGTGCATCATTAAGAATTAATTCTCCCACAAACTAAAGTACCTAGCTTTGGATCGAGCATCTATATGCTGATATGTTGTCTCTTCAATGTTCTTCCAAACCTGAAAGTATACACGTTACAACTCCACATCAAAAAGTAGAAGCATTGACAAAAAAAAAAATCACATATTCAACTGCTGACTAGGGAAAGTCTATTGACAACAAAAAATTGCATTCGTTTACTGTTGAAAGTAAATCAGAAACTTCAATCTACTTGAAAAATCTAGCAGACAGAAGAAAAATTGTTAGTTGGACTACCACCCACTTATAAAACCATTAGACCTAAGTGTTGTACAAAGATCCACTAAAGAACCTCCAAAAACCATGGCCCAGATTTACTTCCAAACTTAGTGGAGTTTTACATCTCATTCAAGGGAAGTAGACAAAGGCGGATCTAGGATTTCAAGTTTATAGGTTAAATAAATTATTTGTACATATCAAATGATTCTTTTAACATAAATATAAGGTTTGAGCCAACGCTATCGGGTTCTGCCATAGCCACCACTATGGCTCCATCATTGTAAGTAGATGTGTTTTTTGTTGGCTGAACATAGTTGTACAGAAGATCCAAGGATTAATGAGCACACTTGCAATTTGAAACACACTACATTACAATTTGTAAGTTTTGTGCATGCTCCATCTGTTCCTAGACCTACCATCAGTTTTAAATTGCACCATGATAGGAACTAATGTGATTGAGTGCTGGTGAAGAGACTACAACTTCAATATTGATTTCCATGCCATTAGCTCCAGTTCAGAGGCGTATGGTTACAAAGCTTCTGACAAAAGCTGCAGGAGAAAGCACACCAACCTGATCAAGGGTCCAGACGAGATGTGGCTGAAATTTGGTCTGAAAGGTAATAGGTGCAACCTGCAAACAACAAGTTCTTATGGTAATATTAAGTAATACATATTAGCAGCAGGATTAAAATAGATAGAAGGTCTGTGGTGATATTAAATAAATAAAATGAGGCTCTTAATTTCCTCCGTAGAAAAAGTACTTGAAAAGACATATGTAGTGTGGCATGCCTAAGTATAAGACACCTCAATCCCTCCCTCGCTCACACACCCCACCTCTCTGGGAAACAATAAAGCATCCATGTTGGGGATCTCAAGTTCGAAACCCCTTGCCAACGAAAGCAAGGGGTTTGCCTTCTGGGTCGAGCTCATCGCATCGGGCTTGCCTAGTGCGGGTTACCTCTCCTATGTGGTTTATCAAAAAGAAAAAAAAAAGAATAAAGGATAAAAGAAAGAGTACACTGTCAAATTGATGATTACTTGTTTTAGTGCTTCACCTCATAATTAAACCTTAAGTTCCTTGAAACTCCTTTTGGCACTGTGCGCCACAGACATGAAAGAAAAAGGATTTATTGAACTTCTACCACATAACCAACAGAGAATCAGTGGATAAATGCCTCAACATTTTCAACTTTATTTGTTCTTGTGTAAAGGCAGAAACTTCTCTTTTAATTTTCAAAAAAAAACATGACCTGTCCAATTGGATTTCTCCTTATCAAGATAGAACCATATTTGAGAAAACAGTTATCTCATTAAAGTTCTTACAGAGACCTTTTTTTTTAACCCGAGAAATCCCTGAGGGTTGTGTGGACTATAATTTGAACTCAGTCACGTGTGACTCACTCTTTTGCACAAAGATCTTGCCACCACTAAATTCAAGTCCTATTGCTTTAACACTGCCATGCTATCAAGGTTATAGAAAGATACTTTGTTGTAGCAATTTTCTGTTTTTAAGATATACAAGTAAGTGAAGCTCACAGGAAATAAGCATTTACTTACCGCCTGTCGTTGATATACTTTCTCTATTGCTTCACTGGCAGCGCTAGCTTTCAAAATTGCGTCACCAGATGCACTGGATTCGACATCATATCCAGAAGCACGCCATCTTGGCAAGCCACCATCTAGAACCCAAACTCTGTCATGTCCAAAAACTCTAAACATCCTGATTATCCATTTTGTAATTTGTTAGTCATTTCGTACAAAATGAGCATATCTGCCTTTTGCAGTAATCAGTTAACTCACCACCATACACGAGCTGCACTAAAGATGCCCTTCCCATCATAGACAACAACCCCATCTTTGTTCTCAATTCCAAGAGCAGATACAGCAGCAGCAAATGCTTCTTCAGATGGCAGCATATGAGGCAACTGATAACATAAACAGAGAAATAAAGACTTTTATACGACAAAAAGATGTTGTGATCAATCTCAAAAGCATGTTGTGTGGTTAGGTGAAACATCTCTTACGGTATAGATACTGTAGAACCAGATGATGAAAAAAGGACGGAGGCGTGGTAGAGACACTGACGCCAGACTAGATGTTACATGATGTGAAAGATTACATTATGAAGCAAATTATTCTTAAAAGAAGAAATAAATTTGAACAAGTCTTACATTTGTAGTACGATCGGATATACCATCTACATCAAAGAAGAGTGCTCCAGGAATATGTGCAACCTGTTCAAATAGAAGGATAGAGAGTTGAGCAAATAAAGTTATAAACCACATAGGGGTCTAGTAGAGGATGAAATTTTTCCATCTACGAATATAATCAACAAAAGCAATGCAGGCATTTGAATCAAGAAAAAGTAGTTCCATTTAGTTTTTTTCATCAAGTGAGAATAAAGTAGTATTATTTATATAGGTATCATCAGCACCTGATACTCTTGAAGAGGGTTTCTCTGCTCGTTTGGCATGTACCAAGATGCATCCAGTACCTTAATGAAAACGAAAACGAAAAATCTAAGTTCTCTAAGCATAGGAAAAGAAGTAAAATAGAAATGCTTTGCCCTTAATTGACTAGATTGAACAGCATCACCGCCTTAAATAAGTTTTGAATCCCTGGAAGAAGGAGGAACAAGTAAAACGTTCAATCTCGCACCTTTATATCAGGCTCTTTGAAGTTTGCGTGGAGCCAGTCAACTGAAACAACAGGTTCATTGGAGGAGACAGATTGTGTTGAGAATGTTGCGACCCTTGATGAAGCTATGCGACATGTAAGGGAAGCCACCAGCTTGTAAGAGAAATAGGTTGGTGCAGCTTGGGAGTAGAATGTTTTCTTCTGATAGGAGGAAATGACTATCAGAAATTAACAATCTAGAGGCAAAGCGAGGTGATAATACATAGATTTCAAGTAATGAATTTCTTGAATCAAGAGCTTATTTATTGAGTAATTTTGCGCAAACAAAGGATGAATACTGAATACAGAAAAGACATTTAAAAATCAAAATCGCCGCATATTTACTTAACAAAAACGAGAAAGACAAATTGAGAACGAAAGAGGGAGGGGAACTTACAGAAGAAAAGGCTTGGGGCTTTGTGGAGAGTAAGAAAGTGGAAGACTTGAGAAGAGAGAGAGACCTTGATAATATCCCCGACGCCATCGCTCATACAATTTCTTCCAGGCCGCAGCTATCAACTCAGTAATCAACCATCAAACTGCCGGCGTCCTATAAACTTCAGGCCACGTATTCGCAAATTCGTCCCCCCATCTTTTTCCCCTTTCACTTTGGTCACATATTTTTACCTTATATATAAACATATACTCCTATTTTTTTTCTTCTTCATAACAACTTGTAACTCTTTTTTTAAAAAAATAAAATAAATCAACAATAACAACTAGTAACTCAATTTTAGTTACTGACATAATTTTAGTTCTAAAAAGCTACACAATTTCAATTAAATATCATAGGAAGTCATTGTGAGAAAATAAAATAATGGAATATGTTTTATGATATTTAAATAGCTTTTTTATTACAATCATAAATAAATTATATTCTCTATTATACCTTGCTTTACTATTTATTCAATCTTATGCTTAATTTAGTCAATTAAATGACCCAGCCCCTCAATTATCATTTTCCCTACATCTTTAAATTGAACAATACTATAAGATAATTAAACACAGGTTGGTTAATTTTTTGAATGATAGAAAATAATGCCAACCCCAACTTATAAGATGAAATGAATTATAGCTTGAATTGACATTATTTTAATCTAATTAGCTTTGATCCCACAGACATGTGGAAAAAGTAGACTATTTAGTTTTGGCTTGTATGCAACTCTCTGAGGATATATCTTTGTGACCAAGGTCAATGTTCAATCCATATTGAAGTAATTGGGTTATACGTAGGCTTAATTGATCAATTTAAGTGTCAGGATGATGATCATTTCATTAATTGACATGTTGGGAATTTTTATTTTCATCCCTAGAATTTAGTTAATATCCCTTCGTTTTATCTATTGCTTGTTTGATCATCAAACAAAAATATTACATTTTTTTGTAATCATCGTTTAGTTAGCTATAATTTGCTATGTATATGGAAATGAACGATATCATGTATACGTACACTTGTGTATACATATATTTTGGATGTAGCAAGTTTTTAGTATAATTATTACTCCTAGAAGAAGGAAAAAAACGTGCTAGTCACTCTTACTACTATTAGGGTCACTCAACGTAACTTGAATTTGGGTTAGATATATGCATATTGATGTTGTGTCTGCTTTTTATCTTAATTTCTATATATAGGTTTCTTTATGCTGAGAAATTAAGGAAAAGACGAAATTACTCAAAGATAGATTCATCCACTGAGTTTGTCAAATGTAAAAATTAAGTCGTACTCGTAAATATCAGTTTCGTTCTAACTAATCAACTCTTACATATAAACAAGTGTATAATTATTAATTATTACTTTAAAAATAGAAAGGAAAAAACAAAACAGATTTTTCAACCACTTCCTAGTCTGAACTTCTATATGCTTCAGGGGACTATTAGTTCATAACGAATTAAAGAAATAAAAACATGTAGAGTTGCCAACTGCGTACTCATCGATGTGTATTAATCTCTAGCTAGTTAATAGATACTAGTAATATTAAAGTCAAACAATTATTTTGTGACGTCTCAGACAATTGCCACAGTTGTATGAGACACAAAATTTCTTAGTAAGAGGTTGGACTTTAATAGCATAATTAGTGCAGTTGATGGTAACAATTGCTAGTAGTAGTAAAGTAGTGTGGCTTAGACGACACCTAATAATTCATTTTCAAAGTATGTGAACCAGTTTTGGCATTCATTTTCAAAAAGTGGCTGAGATGCTTTATTCATGTCCAGGTTGGAGTGGAGAGTCCATAATATCTAACATGTCCCAAATATCAACATGATCACATTCCAATGGGATTTCAATTATCCCATCATCTTGCAGTATCCTTGTCAACTCAAGATTATTAGGTTCCTCATTGAATTGGAATATCCAATCCATATCTACATGATTAATAATTGGACTTGAAATGACCTCAACTTGGCTCAAGTTGGAGAGACTAGATGAAGCATTATAAGAGGAAGAGCAAGATCTTTTTGCTTCTTCTTTCTCATGAATTATCGTATTGGCATGTGACAATACTGAAGTTGATGAAGGTGAATTATAAGCACGTGATGAATCATCTAACTTTGCTTCACTATGTATGAGTCGTCGTTTCTTCAAATGTGTATTCCATACATTTTTAATTTCGTTATCTGTTCTTCCAGGCAAATGAGAAGCAATTTTTGACCACCTAATGAATGAATTAATTAGAGGGATGTATTAGCTAGTAAGTAATATTGATTGATAATATATGTTGAAAGTTAAAAGTCGAGCCTACTTGTTTCCAAAAGATTGGTGCAATTTGATGATAGTGTCCTCTTCTTGAGGGGTGAAATTTCCTCGCTTGAGGTCAGGTCTTAAGTAATTAATCCACCTCAAACGACAACTCTTTCCGCACCTTAGTAATCCTACGAACAAAAATCAACAAACACGTAACGTAATAATTAGTAGCAGATATTTATAATCAAGCTGGTCAAGATATATTAATGTAACTTAAATGGTTTGGTCGTCTTGGTGGACCGCCCTATATATAGTTGATGACTTTCTACCTGCTAGCTAGCTTAACAAAATTGTCTTTAGAACATATATATATATATATATATATATATATATATATAAAAGCTGCAAATTAACTAACTTGTAATTATCGAATTAGGTAACCCCTGATTTGCATTTGTATGGGGCATGCAAGCTAAGGTAGTGATTGAAGCATATAATTAATTACCTCAAAATATATATACTAGCATCTAATACCAACATGTGTGAGATATGTTAAATTAGGTAATTGAAATGAAAGAATATGAAGATTGAATTACCAGCTTGTTTAGGGAGGGATCGCCAATTTTGGTGACCATGCTTCTGAATGAAAGTTGTGAGACGGACATCTTCTTCACAACTCCATGCTCCCGTCTTCACCTTACTCTTATCACAGCATGCTGCTCTCCCTTTTCCCATCGATTGATCAATATTTCTCTCTTTTTTATATGATCTTCTCCTTATATATATATATATACAACACATCACAATGCAACATTATATATGATAATATTGTTTGGTTGGGGTGGGGTGGGGACGTGGGGTCTACATATATCGATGTAACACTTATAACTTGGACATACATGCATGGTATTTTCTATGTGACAAGTAGCTACCAATTTATTTTCTAACTCAAACTAATTCTTTTTAATATACGTTCAAGAATATTAATTAAATAGGACCACAACAAATACTCACTAAACAATTTACAATAAACTATATAGACATTCTTATACATATATCATTTTCCGATTAAGTATATATCATCCCACTTTCGGTTCAACTTCGATACTTTTCTACCAAAAAAAAGAAAAAAGTTTCAACTTCGATACATAATTTTGACAGCAGAAAGATGCAATGTAATAATTGCAGGAGTAATTAAGAACATACTAATAAGGTCGTTTGGTAGCTGGTGTTTTTCTAGTAATATAGAGAGAGCTAGAGATTAGTTATGATGAGGCAATTTATATATTATTTTATGTAAAATTTATTTATAAAATAATAAATAAATTCTCTCGTAACTTATATATAAATGTGAGTATTTTAATGAAAACCCAACGACATTAAATAGCATGCGTACAAAACTCAAAAAGGAGAAATTACAGCAGATATGGGGTAAAACTTACCTGCACCGGGTGCATACACCAATCCAATCCAATACATGTATGCCATGTGTTTAAATCTATAGTTCATTTTACTTAACCTTAATTAATTAACATGTGTTTTACTTCATTAAATCACATAATAATAATAATGGAAATTGCATTAATTTGGTGTAAACAGCAGGTGCGGCTAAGTTTTTTCCGAGATATGGCCATTGATTAATCTTTATACTTTGAAATCCATATCATGATATCATGCAAAAGAAGAGCACGTCATCTACATTTCATGTCGATTAGTAGATAAGTCTTCGTTACCTTACCTACCATTAGACCAAGATGAGTACACACCAATTATTAAATAAATAATTTCAGCACATAAAGACTTTGAAGGTCACACTTAATTAGTTTGGTAGGATTTCCATTTTCCCAGTGCATATATATATATATATATCCAATTTTGTTGTTCTATATATTGACAGACCTAGTCCTCTACTTATTCCTTCCACAATTAACTGTTAAGCAGATTTTTTTAACAACTTGTACCCTTTCTAACTTTTCCTGGATACCTTTATCATTTTTAACCAAAATTGGCAAAAAAATAAAAACATATACTAGTATATTATAGGAGGTAGACTAGCACTCGATTTATTTTGTAATTAGGTGCATGCGCCATGAGACATGCATTTCGACAAGTATAAGGAAGAAGGAGCATGTTGCATTCCCTCACATTTACATTATTATTATTATTGATTGAAGATGCAGGACCAGTACTTTAATTTCTCTTGGAAACTTTTATATATATATATATATGTCTATTGTAGCAGGAGTATATATACACTAGGGTTGATCACATTAATTAATTCGTGATAATATATAGTCGATCGTTTAATTGTGTAATAAATTCAATAATACGTTGCAAGTTGTAGAGATTGAGTGTTAGTTACCGGTTTAGGTCACCAGCTTGCTGACATTAGTTCCTTTTCCATTACTGTTATAATATATATATATATATATATATATATATATATATATATATATATATATCTAAACACTACCTTCTTAAAATAAGATCCTATTTCCGTCCTAAACTAATTGTTTGACTAGTACATTACCACATGTGAGCTGTAGCAGAGTCCGAAATTTTATAAAAATATTAGAAAATTTGTAAGTGTAATAATTTAGTCTAATTTTAAAATTATATTACTTTTGGCATGATGTTGAAAACATCTCTTAAGTGAAAGTTTATATATATAAAACGTTATTTTACCTCTATATATTTATGTATCATAATTTTTCAATGAATGTGAGCCATTTTGGTTGAGATGAAAGTCACGAGTACCCAACTCATTTAATGCATTTATAACCTAATATTATTGAAAACTTGCAGACTGACTACTTTACGTTCTGGGTTAGTCATCTTCTGCTATAATATATATATATATATATACACAAAGCATTTGACCTTTTTTTGTCTTACCAAGTCTTCTCTCCTAATAAGAAGTGATAGATTCTGAAAAATATTAAGTATTCTTTTTATATATTATAAGTAGATATGACGAGTGCATTATGCAAGTGTGTCTCACACAAATTAAAGCATCGCAGCAAAATGCCATGCTCTTGGCCTCTATATATACATACAGTAATATAATTGCAAATATAAAGAATATAGAATTGGAGGGTACATACGTGTCACAATATGTAATTTTAGTTAGGTGGGTGTTTGACAAAAGGAATTTCAAATTCATACACGCACCAATCTTATGCTACCCACATTCATTCTTCTAAGCGTGTGTGTGTGTATATATATATACATACATACACATACATACATATATTCTTTGTATAAATAACAAGTAGTAAATTTTTATTTTTTTTTCAATTATAAAGATATATTTGTCTTATACATCCAAAATCATGCATGCTCGTCAATTGTTTTCTTCACTACTCAACTGTACTAGTAGCTAGGCTTTCATATATATACGTATGAAACCTCAATCTTATCTTTGGCCTATTTTGAGGAGAGCCACCACTACTGCTAATATTTACACCAAATATTCATGATCATGTGAATTTACCACATATATATTAATTATATAAGCATGGTTAAATATATGTTGAACGCCTATGTATAAAAACTTGTCATTTTATGAGGAAGTTGTAAATGTGTTGCCTGCAGAGTATATATGATGAAGTTAAAATCAAAGAAATTTTATGACCGTACAGTTTCCAATCAGAATTGTTGTATTTTGACTAATGTGATCATATGCTTAAAACTACCAAAAAATGCTCAATTTTTGGCGGTTAAGTTGCGGGAGTTTTTAAAAATTCCACTAATAATTCATTTTGTGGCATTTTATTCTAACCCCCACAATATAAATTTTTTTATTGTGGTTTTATTAAGGAGGTTAGAAAATTGCCACAATTTAATATTGTTTATCTGAATTATCGACCCCCCAAAAATTTAGTAGATTAGTTACTTTTAGAAATTAATATAATATATATATATATAATTATTTTTATAAATTATATAATATATAAAATTTAATATTTAAAGTTGATTTTATTATACATAGATACACACAGACAACACATCCTTCTCCTTCTTCATTTTAACTGATTTTTTTATCCTCTATTTCTTTTATATATTAAGATACTCTTCGAATATTTTTTCACTTAGTATATGCAATTTCACTTAGACATTTTATCTTATATAGTAATACTTTAATTTGTATTATTTAGTGATTTTTGTTGTCTCATAACACAAAAAAAATTAATTTTATAACTTTTAAAGCTAAGAAAAAATATATACATATATATATATAAACAAAACTTGGATGCTAAATCAATAGTAATATTTATATTTGTATTTGAAGTTTATTTAAGCTTTTATAATACTAGTTGAAGGTGAAACAGTTTAATTAACAGTTATTACTTATTAATAAAAATTAAAACTAAAAGCTTGTTTTATGCACAAAATTCTTTTATCTTTCATTTAGACCCAACTCAACCAAGATTTTAATACCTTTCCCTCTAAAAAAAAAAAAAAAAGTCTAAAGAGCATAATTCCCCCAAAAACCTTTCAAACCTAACCAAATAACCACCCATTCCTAAAGCCCACGTAAACACACACCCTCCCACACAAATCCCTTTTTTTCTTTCTCCATAACCCATGTCTTTTTCCCCTCAGCCCAATCCCACGTAAACATTTCTTTTTTGCTTTCTCCATAACCCATTTCTTTTTCCCCTTAACACACACCCTCCCCTCTCCTTTCTCTTTTTGTCTTCCACTCTTCTTTACTTCATTTTTTTATATGTGGTTTTGCTAATTATTTTTTTTTATTATAGGCCTTGCAAAGTGGAATAGATGAAAAACAATTAATTATTTGGATACAAAGGTAATTTTGTATTACGTAAGTTTGATGATTCATACTAGAATTTAAAATTCATATTATTATTTGATCATTTTATATTTTGCATGTTGTTAAACTTAATGAATCAATGGTTTTTTTTCACATATTTCAGATTTTGTTTGAATTCTCACTACATCGTAAAGTCGTCTATACCTAATCATTGATTGATTTATGGTAAATCATAATTTTATTTTTGTTTAGTTAAGAATCATGTAATCATTTTATTCTTGATTGGATCGATTATTACAAATTAAAGGACAATTTTTCATATTAGATTGTGATCGATATCAATATAACTTTAAAATTATGTATTTTCTTATTCAATACGATAAATTGTTGAAGTTATGATTACTTTTTGGTAAATGAAAGAAAAAACTAAGGTCAAAGAGAAAAGTCTAACTTTTAGATCAAGAGAAGTGAGAAATACTTGAACCAACGTGATAAATAGAATAAGCATCATTATATGATTTTGAAAAATATAGGCCTAGTAAACTTATGTAGAAATAATCATGAAGTTGTTATTATTCACTTTATTAGTGGGTGTGAGAGAACATCAAAGTAAATTTCTTTCATCCATAATCTTATAATTATTTGTAAAATCAAAGCTTTATATGATTTGCTATTAAATTGAATTGAATTTTAATTTTTTTTAATCAAGATGTCCGAAGGTATATGTGTATCAATATATGTTTATCTAATTATATATAATGTTGTAGAGAGCTTATGTCACTTTGGATAAAACGATTGGACGACAACAACATAAATCACCAAACAGATGGTATAGAATTTTTGTTATGTTTATTTGATGTGGATTTTAAAAAGATTTAACATTGTTATGTTGAAATTTTTATACACAAGTTTGTATTACTTTTATTTGACATAAATTTGGATTTGTGAAGCTTATTAATATAAATTTGCTTAATGAAATTTAATTTGCTTTAAATGGTTTATTTAGTAAAATTACTGATTATTCTGAAGAATAAATCAAATTTAAAATTACTTAATATTTTGAAGGCTTGATGTAAATAAAATTTCATATTTATTATTAAAATAATACTAATAATTTTGTACGACTCCACAAGTCAAATTATAAATGTAAATTTTAATTTCATGCCATGACAGTTTTAAATCCACATAAATTTAATTTTTAAAATATTGAGATCATATTGTGAAGGTTCTAAACCGTCAAAACCTGATACTAGAAAACCTCCACAAATTTAAAAGTCATTTTGCGAGGGACGTTGTGGAGGTTTACTAAAATCGCTGCAAATATGCTCGTGGCAAGGATAATTGTGGCATTTTTAAAAACCGCCACATTTTAATTTGTGGGATCCTTAAACCGCCATAAATTGACAAAACACCCCCATAAATTGAGCATTTTTTTTAGTCCAATGCCTAGTGCCCAAACACTTGTCTTTTAATTGCCTTCACACTCACCTACTACTTAATTCTGCCAAATCACCACGGAATACAAATAAATTATATTCCAATTTAATCATATACAAATCAGACATAAAAAAATAAGTATATAAATACCTTAAGTCGAAGAAGATGCCAATCTTCTTCGTCATATGATTTTGATTCATTACTTGTAGATGCAATTTTTTTACAAATACCTCAACATATTTCCCATCTTGTTGGTTGGTCCATAGCTTCTGAACATCTTTTGAATTCCATTTTTGAATGATTTGTTGCATCCCAAATCTTGAGTAAGACTCAAAAAAAAAAATCGAGGATCATCAGATTTTGTTGCATGCAAATGTATACCTCTAGTTATCTTTTTTTTATGAAGATTGTTTATCCAGATTTGAATGTATATATTGATTTTATTGAAATATTTCAAAATTGTGATTCAAAAATATGAAACAATAAGAAAATAAGGAAAAAATATACGAATACAAAAAAAAAAATTGATGGAGGTCAACTTATTTGGGTATGCACCATTAGGAGAGAGAATCTGAAACTTTCAAATTTTTAATTTTAATATAGTTGATTGATTTAAGAGGATATGAGAGATTTTAGGAGATAATTTAGTGGGTGAGATAGAAGAGAATATGTTTTGATTTATATAAAAGGTGAAAGAAGAGACTTGCACGTTTTGATACAAATGTAAAAACATAGGAACCCACCTTATAACCATTTTTGTTAACTATAATCGTAATTTATAATTAAATTAAATTGTAGTTTTAAATCATAATTAATTATTACTATATGTTAATTTGGTTATGTAATTTTTCCTACCATTATCCTTTTTTCCCTTTGAAATATAAACTTTATCCTTTGTCTTTGGGCCGAAAGTCCATTTTGGGTAGCAAACCCACATTTTCCTTAAAGGCATTCCTACTCTACTGACTTAAACCCCAATTAATATAGTTCGGTACAAGTACAAAATAAATAATTATGTGATAAAAGGGATGTAAAAGTTTGGTCTAATCTGAGGCTTAAATTCAGATTACTCAAATTTCAAAGCTACAAAACTTACTCATGACAAATTTTATATCAAAAGATTTAACGATATCATAATTAAATAATTGGCAAAGGTACAAATATATATTATATATAAGACGGAAATTATTAGTTAGGTGTAAATATTTAGTGCAGACAATTTTAAGGACACCAGTGGAAAAAATAGGGAAAATTACGCGGTTAAGCAAACTTATACTACTTAATTACTCATCATAGCTATAGTTTGCTGTAATTACCACTCGCGACTAACATTATACATTAATTACATGGGCTGACTTCGAGTTTGTATAATTAGTCACGTTTGTATATGTATAATTTGCCACATTTGTATAATTCACAGCTAATACGATTGTTTGTATTTGTATATGACAATGATTTCCTTTGGTTTTTCAGTTTTATCATCATATATATTCAATCTTTTTGTATAACTTTTTAAAGTTTGTATAAACGTGTAGTTTTTGAATTTTGTATAATATAATTCATATAATGTAATTTGTATAATATATTTTGTGTAATTGTTTAAAGTTCATATGTTTATGTTTGTATCAATTCGTTATTTTGAGTTTTATTATATTTGTATAATTTCAGACTTTATATTACCAAATTATACAAAAACACATGAATTATACAAAGGTACCTGCGAATTATACAAATTATTGTCCTCTCTCCGCCCTCTCCCAATCTCGCTCGCTCTCCCCTCCCTCTCCCAATCTCGCTCGGCTCTCTCCTCCCTCTCTCGCCAGAATATTAAAATATATATGTATAATATACAATTATCTAACCGATATACATATACAATTCACCTCTCTCCCACTCTCTGCCCTCTCTCGCTTGCCTCTCTCCTCCCTCTCCCAGTCTCGCTCGCCACTCTCCTCCCTATAACATGTAGCAACGAATTGTAATTAGCAAACTATAATTATGGAGTGTAATTAGGCTATTTTTGATTGGTTATATGCAAAAGTTCCTCAAAAAAAAACCCAAGAAAAATTAGTTGGGCCTTAACCTCCTTAGAGATTGAATACTAATAGAGTTTTTTTTTTAAAAAAAAGGACTCCCACAGCCCGGTATATACCCTTTAAGTACGCATTGGGGAAATTAACTGATGTGCAGTAGTTTGCGATCACATTAAACAAGTTTGATGTAGTGAGATCTCTCAACTGAGAACATTGACGGGAAGGAATCAATCATTAACCTCTCTTATGAGATACCAAATGTTGCACTAAATTAATATCACACCCTTACCAACGTTATTTTACATGAATTTGATTGAATTGGACCTAAACAATAAACAAAGGAAAATGAAAAGTCGCAACAATATAATGTTCATTTTGATAAAAGAAGTCCATATTGAATAATCTATATGATTCCTTCAAAACTTAACAATGTGAAGGAGAACATTTTTTTGTCGAATAATTATATACTAGTTTATAACAAACATATTATTGTTAAAACACTTGGTGATTTGAATGTGGAATATTGAGTGAAATTTCCGAACTTGCCAGTAAGAAAATATACAAGTAGAAGGGTGCAGAGCGTGGCCCCTAATGATTGAACAATTCATATAGACACAAAAACAATTGCTGAAGAGAGACTTTGAGAGCAATACTTATAAAATAGAGACATTAAATAAAAATATAAGATTGAAAATGGGATTGGAATAGTTTAATTTGTTCAAAGTGAGTGGTAGTGGGATAACATATATTGAATCATAAATGCTATGATCCATTAAATGCAAATCTTAAAGATAGGAGGAGTATTCAATTAATTAATTGATCCGTAGAGGTAATGGGAGAAGAAGTTTTTGTACCAAAAATTAGCTCTCGCCATTTAATTTCTTGATTTATTGACACAACACAAGGAAGGTGAACCTGCATTATGCAACTCTCCATATGACTATTCAACCTTCAATAAACTCTATTTAATACTTGTTCAAAATAAAATACTGATGTTCAATATATACATAAAAAGAGTGATTTTACGCAGTACTAATTAATGTTAACAAAAATATATCCATATTCAAAGATGTAGACTAATGGTTAATGAAAAAAGCCTAATTGAATTACATGTGAATTTACTTTAAAATATTATCGGATTTTATATAGTTATAGATAGATAAATGTGGTGGTGAAAAAAGGACACACCGACGATCCTTTTGAAAGTGTTCAACTTTCTGATCGTACATATTTGTCATCTTTTTTTCAACATTATATTGGGTGATCTCTACAAAATTAATAAGTCCATTTGTACTTTGTCTCGTTTTAATTGCTTGCATTTTTGATAGTTTGTAGTATTATTCATGCTTTTGTTATGTGTACCATTTTTAAGCTTCTTAATATCAGTAATCCTAAGTCTCAAAGATCCATTAAAAACTTCTCCTATAATTATAAATCTGTTTTCAATTTTAGTAGATTTTTTCTCAACGAAAGCTGAAACGTCCACATAATGAAAAGTACAACATTAAATATTTTGTAGGAAAAATAAATAAATAAAAATGGCAATATATTGCAAGTTTGAAATTAGTTGGAATTCAAATACTCTACAATTCTAGTAGGGCTTAAGCTAACAGTAGCCATGGTGCAGCATCCGTGCATCTACAAAGACAGTCGCATGTTTTTTTTTTTCATTATAATTGAGGGAGTCATTTCAAGGGAAAGATTATATTGGGATATTTAACATGTTAAAAGTAAATTGAGGATATAAAATTGAATTTTTTTTTGGGTGACTACTTTTTAATAAATAATTATTGATTTTTATTTATTTATTATCATTTATAGCAATAATATAATTAAAAGTAAATTATGCATGCAATATAGATATATTAATAGTGTTTTAAAATATATTATGGTTGTTTAATAAGAAATTGATATAGTGTACTATAAGTGTATTGAAATGTGTGATAATTTGTACTATTATCTTTCATTAAACATGTATTATATGTGTTTTATCAATTGTTTTATGTAATATATTATAAGTGTTAAGTGAGAAAAATATACTATTATAGATGAAAATATTTTCTAAATATAGCATATCTATGTTAAACTTATAATAACATGATGGATTAATAATACTAACCAAGTTACCATCAAATATTTAAAATTTATATATATACAGATTCACCCAAGATATTGGTAAGTAGGGGTGGACATCAATATCAGAAAATCCAAAAAATCGAAAAATCGAACCGAATCGAACTAATTTGGTTCTTTGATTTTTCGGTTCAGTGTCGGTGTTATTTTTTTAAAAGTTCGATTCTTCGGTTCGGTGTTTGGTGTAAGAATCTCAGAATGTCGGTGCACCGAAGAGCCGAACTTTTATTTAAAAAAAGGGAAAAGGGTCTGATATACCCCTCAACTTTGTCATTTGGTGCTGATATGCCACTTGTTATGAAAGTGGCTCATATATACCCTTACCGTTACACAAACGGCTCACATATATCCCTATCGTTATAAAATGAGATCACAAATACCCTTAATTTAACGGAAGTGAAAAAATTAGTTTTAAATTTATATTTTTGACTTTTAATTTTTTTTAAAAAAAATTATTTAGGGGTATATATGATTTTTCAAGCAAATTTCAAGGTATATTTTAATTTTTTCGGACATAAATTATTTTTTGACTTCTTGATTATCATTATTTGAGTTTCTTATTCTTATTTTATTTTTTATTTCATTCCTTAGTGTAAAGAAAAAAATTTAAAACTATTTTTTGTGGCTATATTATAATTTAAAACTATTTTTTTCGGATATATTGTAATTTAGTTTTTGTATTTGAAGAAAAAAATTGGGTCATCTATAATAAATTTTACAAGAATATTAGCAAAACTTAAATAAATTTGACCATCAAAATAATAAATCTAAATTAGTTATTGAAACAAAAAAAAAAGTTTGAAAAACAATATATGTTTGAGGAGGATTAAATATATCCATATGAGATTATATTTTTTTTGTTAAAAAAAAAAATTAAACTAAAATTAATTTTTTCACTTCCATTAGAGGAAAAGAGTATATGTGAGTCATTTGTATAACAATAGGGTATATATGAGCCACTTTTATAACGAGGGGTATATTAGCTCTAAATGACAAAGTTGAGGGGTATATTAGACCCTTTTCCCTTAAAAAATAATAATTATATATATATATGAAAATTCTCTTAACTAAAAATAAAAAGCCAACTAACAATTAAATCATTGATGAACAAATCAAAATAACAACAAATTTACAATTCAATAGTTAACTTCAATTATTAATCACCAAGAGGAACCCAAACATATTTTTATCAATATACATTATGTATAGGAACCCGTATTCATCCTTATTTTTCTCGAGAAGTAGTTGGAGGCACAATATTCTTGACAAAGACAAATATAGTCTCTTTTAGTTAGCACAAAGTATTCCAGGGCGAGACACATCATTTCTTAACAAAGTTTTAAATTTTTAAGTATTTATATTTTGATTTTGTCTTTAATTTATTTTCATTCGCACCGATAAATTGATTTAAAAACATCGAACTAATCTAATTAATTTGATATGAAATATGATCAACGCTTTTTTAAAAATCAAAAAATGGAATTAAAGTTTGATAAAATCGAACAGAAGAATCGTAATGGCCAAATGGGCACATAATTGGCCAAAAGAAAAGTCAGAAGTAGAGAGTCACACGCAAAACCAAGTCAAAGAGGGTTGAAGCGATTTGCAATTTGCAACCCATGATCATCCACATAAGTGTTTTGAAATAGACCAAAATTAACTGCACATATTAACAACTTAATTTATTTATTTAACACAAAATAGAAAAGATTAGCGATTTATTTGAGACTTGAGGTAGGGTCTCGCAATTCTGTTTTTATTGAATTTTCGTTGTCTCGTTGATGTAGAATCATTAGTTTTGTGTACTATTAATTTAGTATGAATTTTATGATGTCGTACTTAACCATTTTAATCGTCATAGATGTACGTCCAGATTATTAACAACCGATGGGATTACTCTCTCTATTCAATAATAATTTTCCACTTTTAACTTAACACACATCTTAAAAAATTATAAATAAAAGGTTAATTATACTATATCACCCTTTAAATATAATAAATATAATATCTTGAAAAATATAATGAGAAAATAATTATAATTAATGACAAGTGTAAATTAGAAACAAAGTGTAAAAATATCCATGTATTTCATAAAGTAGACAAGTATTGTTGGATATATATTTTTAATATAATGGACAAATATTATTGACGGAGGGAGTATAATTTATATGTGGTGAATTAACTTCTGCTTCCTTCATTTATTTTTATTTATTTGGCATTCTAAAACTAGATTTTTAATTTTACTTGTCATTTAAAAAAAAAAATTATATATATATATAAGATAATTATTCTTTTCTATTTTTTATCATCATCATTAATTACTTATTTTTAAAATCTAATACTAAACATCAAATAAAATATTCATATCAATTATTATTTCGAAAAGATAAAAATGAAAAAAGGAATATTTAAAAGTCTTAAATTGAGCTGCATCTTTCAACTTTTTAAAATGCATGGACGTGAAGTAGTGTAATTATTGTACCGTTTATTAAGAGTTTTTTGAATCCCAACGAAAATTACTCGTAACTCCCTAGATAAAAGTGTACGGACAATATATATATTTTTATAGGATTTTTTCTTCGATTCCATTTTCCCTTTTGTTTTCCTGACAGTATAATGTCTCAATTATGGCCTAGTTAATTGAGTTTTTGGAGTTTGTGAAATTATTTTGTTAGGGAATGATTTATTCTTAAAAATGAAAATTTTCAGTATTAAATTTTATCGAGCTCATACACACATTAGTTTGGTGGTAAATGAAAATATATAATCAAATTAGAGTAGTACATTTTGAAGATTTTGGACTTGAAAAAAGAAGAAACCCCCAAAAAAGGACTTATTGTTTCTATTTATGTGTCCTTTTTATTAAAAATATGTGTTTTTTAATGGAATTTATTATTTAATAAAATCAATGCATAAATAAAACTATATTTTCTATTTTACCCTTGAAAGTTATTAGAGGGTATTTTGATTGATTTAAAAGTTGGTAAAACATATTTTTAGTCATTTTTGACTTTTGAAGCGTTTGATAAATATAAAAATAATTTATAATAAGTTAGAAAGTGTTTGACAAGGTTAAAAATAAGTTAAAAATCAAAAGTAGGTCTCTCCTGTTTTTTTGTTTTTTTTTTTACTTAAAAATTATTTAAATTTAACTTAAAAGCTAATTATTTTTTTAAGTAATAAACTCTTAGTTGTGAATGTATGCATTTGATCAATATAAAGAAACTAATAGGCTCTTAATTTATGTTAGTTGATCAAAATAAATTAATTGGATTGAAAAAAATTGATGATATAATGATGTAAAATTTAAAATGATGACTAGAAAGAGATTGTAATTAATGAAGGGAGAAAGGTGTTAATGAAGAAAAATGTTTGCAATAAAAGCAGAGCTGGTGGGAAGAGTCGGAGTCCCATTTTTGCATTTATTGCCTCCATTACTGACGGTGACGGCCCTTTCCTTCCTTCCAAATCCCATTTATTACTAATCCACATAATGCCAATCAACAATTTTTATTTTTTTATATAGTCTTCTGAAAAGTTTTTATCAATCAACTCTCAACTTCACTTGTTTGTTTAAAACCCAACTCTACTATCTGCCTTTCTTTTTCTCTCTATCAATGGCGGCTGAAGTTAGTTCTCTCGTTAGGATTATGAACGCTGCTGCTGCTGCTGGTGCCGCCTTAAATGATTCATCACCCAATTTAATTACGATGGACTTGCTCGGAGGTTGCCGCTCCCTTGATTCTAAGGAATTAGACCTTGATTTGCAGGTTCCTTCTGGATGGGAAAAACGCCTCGACCTCAAGGTATTAAATTCTTGATTTCCCTCCTCTCTCGTTTGTTTGTTTGTTTTAATTTCCGTGATTCGTTAAATCAGATGGTATTTTTATGGAATTTATAAGTCAGATAGGATTAGTGTCTATCTGATCCTGATTATCTTGCTAATGTAGTAAGTAGTATTCTATATGTCACACGGTTGCAGTATTAATTGCGACGAACAATCAGCCTTTTTTTGTTGTTGGCTGTGAAAATGGCTTCTGTTAGGCTTGGTTGAGAGATGTTATCACTATTAATTTGATTTGATAATCACAATATCTGTTATATTTGCATTGTAATATGATAGTAGACGGCCATTTAATTTGATTTTCTCTGCTGATTTTACATTCATTTGCACAACAGTCAGGAAAAGTATATTTACAGAGGTGCAATTCTTCATCAACGACTTCGGAACAGAACTATCAAACAGTTGGAAAGCTTCAAGACCTTAATCTCCCTCCTACATCAAAGCAACCGCTCAACCTCTTTGATGAACCAAACTTAGACCTAAAACTGCTTCCTTCTTCGCCATCATCATCAAGTTATCACAGTGTATGCACCCTGGAAAAAGTGAAATCTGCTCTGGAAAGGGCAGAGAAGGAAACAAACCGGAAGCGTTCAATATCTGTGTCAATGTCATCATCAAATTCCTCATCCTCAATCAAGGATACAGAGATCAATCAAGAGCACATATCCTCTTCTTTCGCTGCTGGATGTCCTAGTTGCCTGCTTTATGTGCTAATTCAAAAGAACGATCCTAAATGCCCTCGTTGCCATGCCATCGTTCCATTACCTGTAGCAATGAAAAAGCCACGGATTGATCTCAACATATCCATATAAGATTGAAGAGCCAAGAAATCATTTTGATTTTTTCTTTCTTTTTTTGTAAAGATAGAAGAAGATATAATCTTGTACGTTATAGAATAGTATATACATGTTCCTTCTTTGGCAGAGTAGTATATGAATTCACTAGATCCTCTTAGCTTCGGCATTTTTGAGGATAAATGCATGCGTCGTTACTATACAGTCTTTTGGCAATATGCATATGTATATTCGAGTCCTCAGCTCATGTTGCTATTGTGAATGTTATTTAGGCAATGTTTCTGATGGCAGAACAGTGAATGGAATGAGTAAGAATTGGTTGAGTACCCTTTTCTTCCCTGATAATGTTGCCATTGGGTTCCATTATGAGAAACAGATTTGCCTACTTTGGAAGGTCATCGAGCTTTTATCTGCTAACAAGTCTGGATTAATAATATGCTTGGCAATATTCCACTGTAAATTTTCTTGTTTTATTGCTATAACACAAGAAAAAAAATGAGCCTGGGAAGGGGTTCTAGTTATTCTCCCGTAAAAGTCGGTCTGAGTTAGAATTTTGAATCTATAGTAGAGGCCGGGTATGGACCAAACATATCGTAAAAGTTGATTGGAGTTAGAATTTTTAATTTATACTACAGAATTTTGAGTCTATACCACAAGGTATGGCCCAAACATATAGTGATAAGTTGATATGTGTTAGAATTTTGAGTTTATATTAGAGTACCAGGTATGGGACCAAACTTATTATTATAAACAAAAATTGTACAGCTTGATCCTGAGTGGAGTAATAAGCAGTTGAGTGTACGATTGTTATTGGACTTATCAAATTGGTGCGCTGGTAATTAATGTGAATTGTGAATTGTGGGTTATAAAAACGATGAAGTTTCTGTCATTAATCTACTACTCTAACCATTAAATGCAACCAAAGAATGGGCCCTTAGGCTTAAATTGGTCAAATTTTTATTTGAAGACAAATTTAGAAATGCAATTCATATTCTTACAATAACAATGAAACTATTATCACACATCTTTGCAATAAGTGTAAATATTTATTCACACCGAGTAGTTGCTTTTTATTTTTCTTGAGATTTGGCTTTGTGATTTTTTATTGACAGTTGGTGACAAATTTATTACAATAGAATTCTAAATTAGCATGGCCTAAATTGGAGTAATATTGAAAGAGTTTTATTGCTAACTTAAACAAGTAGTCCTATTTTACTTTAGTTTATTGAAAGAGAGTATAAATGCTGATGGAGATTTTATCAATGATATACCTTTCATACTTTAAATACAAATACCTAATTTCTTAGAAAGAGCCAAACCACTATTCCTTCAATTAAATTCGATATTAATTACTTTATTTGAATGTAGTTGCTTCTCATGAACGAATGAAGTAGTAACTTTCTTAAATGTCTTCCTTAATTGTTTAAATCAATATGAAAAAAGAAGAAGTGAATATGCCAATAAAACAATGCTATTTAAATGGATAAATTTCTGATAGGAAGTTTTTTCTTCCTTTTAAAAAGGGTTATATATATGATGACATGAATCTTAGATTTTGAATATCAAATGGTTAAATAAAATAAAATAAACTTCCAACGCGTATCTTAGATTTTGAATATCAAATGGTTATATAAAATAAAATAAATTTTCAGCGTATGATATTTGTGGAAAAAGAAAAAAGAGTTGGAGTGTTAAAAAAGTTAAAAGCATAATCATGAGTGGATGAAACATAAAGTCAGAATACATAAATGGAGTTGTAATTGATGTGGGATAATAAAAGCATTCTGCTTCAAAAAATAAATAAATGGGGATATCCAACTACATTTAGAGCTGATGACTTAATTGCTTCTTTGGTTGAACTAATTAATTGCCACATTTACTATTCTTTTTCAATTTCGCACCTAACTATCATTACATACATTATATCAAATCTTACGTCTTTTAAAACCTCACACCTACTCCCTACCTTCTAATTTCTCATCATCTCAAATCTTTTATCCTTTTTTTCATATTTTTCACATTTTATTTTTTCTTCTACTTTGTACAAATTGCTGCATTTATTGATTTATTTCCCAAATGAAATTTGGTCTTAGTTAAGCCAATCAGTCAAAACTGTATTAAGAAGGCCGTGAATTTCTGCATTTATTATAATGGAGTAAATCCTAATGAATCTCTTTGACTTCTAAGAGTTTTAACATAAAAATACTTCTTCACTTTTTAGAGATATCTTCATGAAGAATCTCATGATCATGACATCACCTTATTTTAATATTTTTCTATGTGAGGATCACACTAAATTTTTTTTTTTAAAAAAAATTGTTCACTAAAATGACTTGTTAAAATGGGAATGTCCATATTGCAAATTATAAAATAAGATAAGATTCTTTTTCTTAATAAGTGTATATTACTTCTTAAATTCATTTAATATGAAAAAGAAAAAATATGAGAAATTATATAATATATTCATTTTTCAAATTTAACATTTACATGTTATCCTTAATATAGTTTTTTGAAAAATTGTTTTCGGGATAACATAGAACGACATATTTATAATAGCTTACAGAATTTTATTCCGCGATATAACATTTTTCACTTTAACTATTAAAAAAGAGTTTTTTGATTGTAACCTAAAATAGAGAATTGTCTTAAAAGACCCATAGGCGAAAATTTAATTCAACTCGTATATATGTGTGGTGGCATTTTATTTGGTGTGAAATTGTCGAAAATAGAAGTGATTATTCATAGAGTTTCGTGTCCAATTTTACTTTACTTTAAATCTCTTTTTCTCGAAGACTAACGTCAGTCAAAGTGATACTCCCTTCGTCCCATATTATACGTCTTTTCTATTTGTATTTATATTAAGAAATAAGGTAATTTTACCCTTATGCCCTTATTTAATGTTTACTTATGACAATTTTGTAATAAATGATGAAATGTTAAATTTCAAAAATATAAATGCATTTGGATGACTATTTAAATTTTACTTTTTGGAGGCAAATTTTTTCACCAATTGATCCAAAAATTTTAAAAAATCAAGTTTTTCCCACCTCAATTTTTCTATATATTTTGTATAAAATGTTTTTTTTATACTTTTATATATAAATTCTTAAAGCAAACATGACAACATCACAAAATATTCAAATTCTATTACTTTAAATTGATCTAAATTTTTTTGCTGAATCTAATGTTATTGATAATGAAATTAGATGACAAATGAATTTTAGTTCTAGTTCGATAAATTATTTGTTTTTTGATTGAAACACCGAGGCGCATATTGAACAAGATTCGAATACAAATATTGGTTTATTATTTTGTTTAAAATTTTGGTTCGTATTTTAATTGTTTTTTTATATTTTTATACCTAATTCATTTTTACAGTACCATTTGAAGGGCTGCAAATTGCATCAGAAGAAGTTATTTTTAATTTGTTTGTTGATATTTTTTTTCAAAAATCAGATTTATAGAATAAGTAGTGAATAAAGAAAGTAGTTAATTAATGAATGAAGTACTCTCCCATTGAAATTAATTACTTGTAGATTTTCTAGGTTAGTCAAAGTAAATACATTTTCAAGATTAATTAATTAATCAATCAATCAAGGATATAGTGGGCAAAATATGATAATTTATGCATAAATTTTATAAAATGACATATATTGTGGTCCAGCTATTTTTAAAAAGTGATGAATATATAATATGAGACGGAGGGAGTATCATTTATGACCGGAATTAAATGCCACACATTTTTTTTCCTTTGTTCGATCAAAGTCTAACTTATTGTTTTATCATAAATTTTAAAATTTTAAATATTTATTTAATTATGAAATTTTTACATATTTTAAAGTTTAAATCTATCTCTGATCAGTGTGAGAAATAATATATGGACTCTGTTTTTCAAGTAAAATGTATGTCCAAATACAAATTCAAAAACATAAGTTCAACTTCATTTACTATTTTTTTCTATTTTACCCTCGAGAGTTAGAGTATTAGGTTTGAAAATACGCATTTGACTAACATAGCAAAATCAAGTAAATACTTCATATTTATTGGTCAAAATAATTAATCAAACTGTATTAATTCGTGTTTATTGATTTAAAACTAGACTTTAAGAGAACACTAAATAAGTATATAATAATACATGAAATCTAAAATGATGACATATAAATAAAAATGGTGTGAGTAATGATTAATATGAATATTTTATCATAATATTTATATTACTTAAGTATAGTTTTAAGTCCTAGAAAATGACTTGAGTAATTAGTACTTCCTCCATTCACGTTTACTTGTCAATGTTTGACTTGACAAACTTATTAAGAAAATAATTAATGATATATGTATTATACCAAACTATCCCTATTTAATGATGTTTTAAAAAATACTCCCCCCATTCCATATTAAGTTAATTTTTGAGGCATTTTTATTTTTCAAATTAACTTAATTGTTCAGTTTTCAAGACTACTTTTAGAGTGTTCTTTCAATTTTCCTTCATTAGTTAGGATTGGAATTAGTGATTAATTAATATTTAGTTATTTTAATCATAAATTTGACAATAATTATAAGGGTAAAAATGAAAAACTATGTTTAATTTATGTCTTAATCTACTTTTCTTAAAGGGTGTGAAACACCTCAAAAGTTAACTTAATATGGAATGGAGGGAGTAATTTGGAAAATTACAGTATTTAATACTGAGGGTAAAACATGGAAAAAAATTATGATTTTTTCTTGATATGTCAAAAGTGATAAATAAAAATAAAAATTTATTTTTTTTAAAAATGATAAGTAAAAGCAAACGGAAGAAGTAATTAATATTGATGGTAGAAAAAACTTAGTTATTTTAATTATTATGTTAAAAGTAATCTAAGTAAGAAAAAAATTTATTAAAAAAAAAAGTGAATTAAGTAAAAAGCAAACGGAGGAATAGTGATATAGTCATCCCAATGACATTAAATACATCCAATTATTCATGAAAAATGCACGTACGTCCATCATTCAGTCTCATCCTAAACCATCCACATTCTAATTGTTTATTCAGATTTTTAGTCAATTATAGCACAATATATTTAATTTTCCCCAATATTTTATTATATACATAATGCAGACCGACGGAGTCACATAAACCGAAGATCCATAGTAAGTTGAACGTCCTTCATTTAAAAGATCCTGTAATAAATTTTCAACACCTATGATAAAATTATTCGTAAAATTAGGTATGCACAAACTGATTAACTAAAACAAAGTATGTGATAAATAGCAAATTAAAAATTCCTATACTTTAAATTCTAATTTCGTTTCCAACTGCTAGTTCCGCCCCGCAGCTGAACTGAGTTTTCATGCATTATTTTCAAAATTTAAAATAAGATGTGTCAGTTAGATATAAATAATGTAACTAGGTAGAAATTTGTTGGAATAATAACAATTTTAAAATTGTTGGTGAGCTATACATATCTAAGTTCAAACCATAAGTTAATTTTGATGTGCAAATGTGATGTAAATACTAAGGAATCCTAAAAGGTTACGCATTGGAATAATTGGGTAACTGGAATTGAAGGATTGAAAAGTCAGTTTACCTAAGACCTTTAATTTGTTGAAGTGTATATTATATCTGATGACTTTGATTGCTTCAAGGTGCTTATTATGGCAATTAATACTGCATTCATTTTGTACCTAACTTTAAATTAATTATTACGACTATGCTCTAACTTACATTAAATGAATTTATTGAGTTGGTTTGTATATTGAATTCAAGTTGCTCACCCACTCGCCTTCCACGAAAATATGTCAATATATATTACATATAACTTTGAAAATAGTAATAACCATTGTTTGACCAAAATTATTTATATTTATCTATTTAGATATTTATACAAACTTAGCTAAAATTAAGCACATTAATAAAAAGAAAAAATATTGGTGATAGCCGTTGGCTGAAGATTAGTTTTAGACTTGTGGGGAACTTTTATTATTAGTAGTAATAGTAATATTATATTTGTATTATTTTTAATATATTTTTAACTTAATTTTCAATTTTCTTTATTATTATGATGATATGTCTTTAAATAAAAAAATGAGAATTTATATAATTGATTCAACATTTTGGAATTGGGGTGTGCTATTATTGTTGTAGCATGTAGGTATGTATTCATGTCAATAAGGTAGTGCCAAAATGGGATGATTTACGGCAAATGTCTTTTTTGGCATCATTTAGATCTTGTGTTTATTTTATTTAAAAAAAAAAAAAAGAAGTTATGCAAATATAATCTGTCAGTTTGCTCAAAAAGAATCTTTAAATTGTAATCTAAAAAGTCCATAAATATTAAAAAAAAAAAAAAAACATTTACAAAATAATTATACTGAAAAAGGAAAAAAATGGGAAAATAAAAAATGGGAAAATTTGAGCTAGAATTGAATCATTTATTTTTTCATGAGTTTGGATGATTTGAGATTTCAAAGGGTTGGTGAACTAAAATGATTCCAAATCCTCTCACAACGTATTTGGATAAGCACATTGAAATTCAAGCAGAGAAAAAAAAGTAATTGTTCATAATGTCAAAATTGTGAGAAGTAAAATGTTGACTTTTAATTTCCTCAAAACAACTGAGAAATTGACGTTAAGGTAAAGATAAATGGAAATATATTTCCTTTTAAAAAAAAATAAAAAAATCTTGCGATATTTCCAACATATCCCAAATTAGAGGAAAATAGGAAAGGGAAAATTACGCAGTTAAGCAAACTTATACTACTTAATTACTCATCATAGCTATAGTTTGCTATAACTATCACTCACGACTAACATTATACATTAATTACGTGGGATGACTTCGAGTTTGTATAATTAGCCACATTTGTATATGTATAATTCACAAAAAAATACAAATACATATGTTTAATATACAATTATCTAACCGATATACATATACATTTCACCTCTCTCCCACTCTCTTCCCTCTCCCGCTCGCCTCTCTCCTCCCTCTCCCAATCTCGCTTGCCATATATACAAATGCATATGTATAGTATACAATTATCTAACCGATATACATATACAATTCACCTCTCTAGATATACAAATGCATATGTATAGTATACAATTATCTAACCGATATACATATACAATTCACCTCTCTCCCACTCTTTGCCCAGTCTCGCTCGCCTCTATCCTCCCTCTCCCAGTCTCGCTCGCCTCTCTCCTCTCTATGACATGTAACTACGAATTGTAATTATCAAACTATAGCTATGGAGAGTAATTGGGCTATTTTTGAGTAGCTATATGTGAAAGTTCAATAGGGAATTGGAAGTGTAGTAGTGAAATAGGCCCATTAACTTGTTGAAACAAAATGGCAAATGGAGTGAGGCCCAGGAAATTGTTGTTAGAGTTTAGTGTAGCCCATTAATGAAGTTTTGTTGAAAGGAGCATTATGAGGTCCGTCTCTGTTTAGATGAAAAGTTAATAAGAAAAGCAACTACTCCTTTCAGCTTAATTTGTTGTGCTCTATTAGTTTATAGGACTGTAAAAACATACTATGAGATTTCCCATCCCACAAATATGAAACATACGTTTTTTAAGTAACAAGAAAGGAGGCGGAGCGCGTAAATTAAATTAGTATCCGCATTCACCTAGCTAGCTAGTAGTTGTTTTAAATCTTTGAATTATAAAACTTACTCTGCTCATCATAATTATTTACTTATCCCATTTCAATATTCTCTCACAATATAGTGGAGAATGTACTCACTAAATAATGTATTACCATGCATGTGCAATTGGATTGGAGTAATTGTTTTTGTGTGTGAAACTAATTACTCAAACACATGCATGCTGAAATAACATCAAATTTCTAGTCACTGCAAATCACGTTAGTTTGGGCCTTATATTTATCATTTGTGTTCCCTTGTTAGAAACTACTAGTTATTATATTTATATGTGAAGAAGAGAAAAGAGAGTTTGAATAGAATTAGTGTTGAGAGAGATTTTCTTGGGCATGTGCAACATATTATTAAACACTCACATGTTATAGCAGTAGTAAATATGGAAATAATCTTTAATTTCAACACAAGTTAATTAGAGGAAAGCAAAAATACCTTGGCATATTCAAACAAGTCTGTAATAGGAAACTAATTAATCGATCTCAGAATTAATTAAGGAGCAAGTTGAAGTAATAATACAGATTGCATGTGCTGCCTTAATTAAGGGTTATTGATTTTAATTTTAATTATAAGGGGTAATCCAATCATAGAATTCAGGGTCGGTCTTCCGTACAAACCACTAAAATAAATAAATAAATAAAACTAATTAAAATGCGTTAATAAGATCTTCATTCAACTGTACAAATGATTGATTGATCAATTAATTAATACATTTTCTTCATGACAACTCCCATTCCACATGATATCAACACCTTTGTTTCATATATATACGCGTACGTCGAACACAAAGCGACGTGAAGAAGAATGTTCCTTTATTATAATTCCTTTCCTCATCGATATTATAACAACTAACTAATAAACTCATGCGTGCATGGCCCCAAATATGCTAAATATTATAAGGTTAAAATTCCTCATTTTCTCTAATTATTTATGCCTTTGCTCTATTAATTTCCAGGCATATATATACACACTCCTAAATATCTACCAAGGGACAAGTTGAGATGTTACTTACAACTAAAAAGAAGAAAAAACACAAACTTAGGAAAGAAGACGTATTATTTGGCCTCACTAGTCTCAATATTCCTTTCAAGTCTTTGTCAAGCTACCAATTTATCAAAATTATATATATTTGCTGTTTTTTTTTCCAATACCATATTCTCTGAGTCTCTTCGATCTTAATTTATGAGATATTATTTGATTATATGTATCAGTAACATATATTCTCTTTTCTTGTCCTTTCCCACCGCTTTTTATGTATTTGTGTCTTCTTATACTTTATTCCGTTCCCTCTTTTATTTCATTTTTGTTTCCTTTTGCTGTCACCGTAAGCAAAAGTTGAAATGATTTTTACATACATATTGTTTTTATTCAGTTT
Organism: Solanum pinnatisectum; assembly: GCA_035578085.1. NCBI lineage: Eukaryota > Viridiplantae > Streptophyta > Magnoliopsida > Solanales > Solanaceae > Solanum > Solanum pinnatisectum. The sequence continues at coordinate 45,689,558 of CM069082.1, read as the reverse complement.
TGTACAAGATTAGTGAGTTGAATTTGTATTTGTATTTTTAGATATCAAAATCATGCGATGAAAATCAACGGAATGCATTATTTTCCTTGTATTGAAAAATGTTAAAGGTAAGGTCTACGTACGATTATTTTCTTATATTCATATAATTGTGAGATCATACTAATTAAGTATGATGATGTTACTGTTTTAATAAAAAAAAGAATCAAGTTTGATTCCATTTTAACGTGTTAATCAACATATATCATATTAGAATCATCTTTCTTTAAGAATCGCTAATTCACCAATATTCTTCCACTTGAATAATCATGCACGCTGATGAGGACCATTCTCCAAACTCAATTCCATTATTATTATTATTATTATTATTTAATTCACTCATTCATAGCTTGTTTTCATTTATTTCAATTTTGAATAAGGAAATAATTACAATGAAAAACAATAAGGAATTAGAAACTGCCAGGATCATCCACCTAACCTGTTTTTTTTTAACCTCACAATATTTAACTTGCTTGAAAAGAGTAGTTGTAAGATACATGAAGACAGTTTTCCTAACTCGATGACCAATAATAGTCACAATACATTATTAGTTTCCAGAAAATGAAATCCAGAAAAGCAAAAGCCTTCTAAATCAAAATATAAACGGTCCTCTGTTCAGACGACGCATAAAGAAATTTATGTTTTTGTCTTTCCATCTGGTGTCCTCTACTCATTTTTGGGAATTTTAATAATTTGGATTGGCATTAAGAATTTTCACTTTTGCAAGGTATATTACTTTTTAGTATAGACAACTTTGCTTTTTATGATTCGAATTCAGAAATTTTAATTAAAGATGAAAATCATTCTATCAAAATGTTTGTAGATTAAATTAAGAATCAAAGATGTATTGCACTTGTCACTCGATAGTCCACATAATGGTGGCATTGTTTTTCTAAAATTGAAGAAATTATGTGTGTATGCCGTACGGCATCGGGTAGAATATGTTGACATTATATTTTGGGTTATAAGCGGTCCAAGTCTTACCTAATCAAATTAGGTGTTGCTAGTTTTTAGAGATGATTAAAGACGTCCACAATGTTTTAGGTGAGACTATTTAGGAATAAACTTCTTTAACTTTTACCCTTTCTTCATCATTTACTTGTAACACTCAATCTAATTGTATTTTTAAATCGAATAGTTATAATCATGCATTTATATAATTTGATAACTCTCATCTCCATCTTTTTTAAATAAAAATTCATTTGTAATGTTGGAGTTGTTTGGACGTTTCACGAAACCCTTTGTAACATTTGTAGGAATTATCAAATTAAATGGTCGGACATTTGATGAGTCGAAATAAATTGATTTAGTTAACGAATGAGTTAATTTTTGAGTTGAAATGAGCTGGTAAAGACGCATTAAAATGAGTCATAGGTCCAACTCTTTCAACTTTTACTAAATTTGGAACTTAATTAATATTTCATTGCAAATAGACCAGCTTAATTTAATTGACTTAGTTGTTAGAAATACTATCAACCGATCTATAGACTCTTCAATTTGATCAACTAATTGAACCTATATGCTACATAATATGATTAATTAACATCTAATTGAATAATTTAATTTCAGTAAATATCCTTACTGTGTGAAAAGTCCACACCGGAAGTATTATATCATGTGTATGAGCTGTTGTATTACGAAATTTTACAGATCCAAATATGCAACATTCCAGCTCGCAGGATTAGAATGAAATTTGGCCGCGAATCTCGGAAAATTTTCAAAATTAATTTAGATGATGAGTAGTACTTATTAGTAACAAAATTGTTGAGTAAAAAAGTAGTAGTTAGTATATGTCAATCACATTTTCGTGCTGAAATCCTCCTCCACCTCATAATATTTACACAAGACTCAGAAAGAAAGGGGAAAAAACAGAGAAAATATGATCGATCTGCTCTACCTAACCGCTAATTCCACTGTGGAAAAAAAAAACAGAAAGAAAAATGGTGCTAAAGCAAGTCATCGGAGAGAGCAGTGAGAAGATCCTGAAGGTCATCACCGATCCGAAGAGCCTCAAGTACTCGTTCAAAGATGAGAACATGACAGGGGATACGAAGAACACCTCTCTGTTCGTAACCATACTCTTGAGCGGACTTATTCAAGAGCTCAACAAAGATAGGATGGTTGAGAAGATCAGCACTTACAATAAATCTCTCCATCTCATCACCGACGTAAACAGGGAGGTGTCCTTCAGGAACTCCGGCGCCGGATCTGAGCTTTCCGGTACGGAAGGATTGGAGACGACGGGGACGAGAGGAGGAGCGGGATTCAGAACGGAGCAAGGAGTAGTTAGAGGAGGAATCAGCTACACGCGATAAACGTCGAATAAGTTTCTTCATGTTTTTGTTGATGTTGAAGGCTGGGACTGGAATTTTAATAATAATAATAATAATAATAATAATAGAGAAAAGTGTGTGAGGAAGTTGAGGGAGAAAGAGTGTGGGGGTTAGTGCTTTATATAGATAGATAGATGGGTGTTTAAACAAACAAGGGATAGTTGGGAGGTACAGATAGACGTACTTGGCAGGTACAACTATTGTGTGTGCACATTTCTAATTTTTTTCCCCTTAATTACCTACTAATTTCACAGCATTAATTAATCAAACACTTGACTACATTATCCATCCCAAACTTATTTAGATTATTATGCAAAACAAAAAACATAGAATTTTATCAAAATAGATTTTCTTCAACTTTCACATTTTTATTTTTTACTTAATGTGAACTCGATTTGCCTTACCCCTTATATATATATTCTTCAATTAGTGAAATTCTAAGGTTAGAGTCGAATACAATAGTGAAGTAAACAGAGAATTGCCACTAGTTATTCTATTACTGTATGTAATAAACAATTGAGCACAAATACATACCTTTATTTTCTTAATTTGTCTATCTCTCTTTGTCCCTATATACTTCCCGTTCATTTTTAATTGTCACTTTTGACATATAAAAAAAAGATAAATATATTTTTTCATGTTTTACCTCGGTATTAAATACTCTTTCTCCAAATCATTTTTCAAGACTTAATACTAAAAATTACTTATTTAATAGGGATAGTTTGATGAAATATTTATATAAATAATTATTTTTTTAATGAATATATCAAGTCACACCGTGACAAGTAAAAATGAACGGATGGAGTATATTCCAGTTCTAGGCAAAGGAACAACTTAAAATTGGTGTGAAGTGTTTGAGGAAACTATCAGTATATAATTACTCCATTAAGAAAGAATATTGGTTACAAGGTACATGAGTACAAATGGACCGTATAACTAACGATACCTACCAATACCATAAACAAGACAAAGCTTGGGGGGAAGTAATTTAAGGAAAATTGTCTTAATTTTAGGTAGCATTCACTTTGTAATTATGTGTACTTAGACAAGTTTGAGATTGATGGGGTACACGCATACCTAGGGATTGGTTTGACGGTAATTAGCCCCAATTTGCTTCATCATTAATTAAACAAAGAATGTTAATATTATAGATTAATTGGAATGAGTAATAAAGAAGCAAGTAAATATTGTTGTAGATAACAGTAAGAAATTCTACCAGTGAAACTTTGGCATATGGTAAAAAAACACTAAAACCTATAAGCTAAGGTGCCACATTCATGGAATTATATCTCCCGCCTTATTTCACCGTCAAATAAAAATTAATCCTCAAACAAATTTACAAGTAATTAATTAGATATACTGTCAAAAGTTACGGTAAAATAGTAAATACTCTTTCATTTAAAGCATATAGCGAGACGTGGATTACTAATACCCAGTGTTTTCAAAAACGTTTTTGGAGCGAGTCCTAGGGTGAGTCTCGAGGCGGGGCGTACCAAAAACGCTTCGGGGCGTAAATTAAAGACGTAGATCCATAAGATATAAGTCCTAAAATTTGAGGCGTAAGCCCCAAGCATAAAAACGTAAGTCCTGGACATAAAAACGTACGTCCGGGCGTTTTAATTTATTTTTTAAAAACGTTTTTTGCTTTAAATCATATTTTTATTATTGGTGTAATGATATTTCTCAAATAGTAATTATAATACCTTTTTTCTTCATTATTGATTAGTAATACTTATCTCAAATAAAAATCATAATCATTGAAAGATTTACTTTTGCTTATTTTATTAGTAATAGAACTATAAAATTGAATATACATGAGACTACGCCCCGTAGATCCATGAGACTTACGCCCCGTGTCTCGGAGCTTACGCCTCGCCTCGTACTGTATAAAACGTCTCACCTCACGCCCCTGTCTTTTAAAACACTGCTAATACCATATAAAGAAAAATAAGGCTAATTACAACACTAACCAATGCGGGACATCAAACATATCCCCTCACGCCCCTGTCTTTTAAAACACTGCTAATACCATATAAAGAAAAATAAGGCTAATTACAGCACTAACCAATGCGGGACATCAAACATATCCCCTCACGTTCAAACCTAATAATTAGAGTGTGAACAATATATAATGGGTTTAATTATAATATGAAAATGGATATAGAATCTAATTCAACAACGAATCTCACTAATTCTATTTTTTTAAAAGAGTTTTTATTTTGCTACTTCTGATAGTCTTCCTGAAATTTCTGACTCCGCAACTGGTTGTTGATAATCTCAAAATGAGATTTCTCAATATGAATTCGAAAGTGATTATTGAAAGGAAAAAAATATGATTAAGGTGATATTTTAGGGGAGAAAAAACAAGTGGACTTGCGTGAAATGGAAACAAACAAAAGGAGGAGCCGAAAATAAGTAGTGGAAACGTTGGAGTCGTGATATTAAAATGTGTTTTCATGGAAAAGTTGTGTTTGTTAAGGCAAGCCTACCCTGATTTGTGTGTCATCCTTTTCCAAGCAAAGTTTCCGTGATACATATTCTCCTTTCCTCCTACGTCTTTACTCATTCAATATTCTAAAAGTTGTGTAACACCAACAAAAAGCATAATCATATTTATGGAATATTCTTATCTGTCATTAAATTTTGTGGAATTCTATTAGACGAGTTCAAGTATTCCCTTGAAGAAATATTTTTAAATTAAATATATTTTGGAATATATATTCATAAAAAGATCAAGACATCAAATATCAAAGAGAAGAGTAAGTGGAAGCAGGGGTGTATGCAGGATGGAGTCACCGGGTTCACGTGAACCCATGCTTCTCTCCCGAAATCATATATATATTTCAATAATAAAAACCTAAATGTCAATCTAATCAATTTTTATCTTAGATCTACCTTTTCATAATAGTTTACTCATCATTTTGAAATCTTGAATACGCCTCTACATGAAAGGAACATAATTATACTCACAATCTTGATGGATAAAACCTTTTTTTTTTAATTCTAGAAAGTATTTTTTTGTATTAATTTGAGAAAATTTGTTGGAAACAATTATACTAGTATTTGATGAGAATATCTATGCTAACTTTCGCAAAATTATTTGATCTTTTTTGAATCTTTTACAACAGGGAAAAGAAACAAAAAACTAATTTATGAGTTCGGTAAAGAATTGAAGAGAAATTGTGTAAGTGTAGAAATGGGAAGAAATTAAATGGATCTTGTCTGCAGACAATCCCCCATTCCTCAGAGCACAAAAGAATTAACAAGTCAACTGAGACACCAAAATCCAAACCCCTACTATATATCAATGAAATCGAATCATTTCAACTATACCAAAACTCTATTAATTCACCAATTCATGTCCCACTACCCTGTCTTTAAAACAATATGATAGTATTACATGATAATTACTATTATCCACGTTACATACTAATTACTATATATGGTGTTGGAGTAGTCTTTTTTTAATAATCATCAATTTCTGCTCATCTCGACTAATTTCACTAATATATTTTAATTACCTCTCACCAACATCAAACATAAATATTTGTCTTCCAAATCATAAATTCCACTAGAATATTCTGAATATGGTTCTTGATCCACCGGTGGGTGCAACTGTGAAAGGTTTTTTTTTTTTTAAAAAAAAATCTTGGTCAGAAATGTTAGTGTAGTATCAAATATCCATGCCTTGCAGCAGAGTGAGAGCACATGGCCAACTCTAAAAACCTCAGATGATCAACTGCCATTCTTCAATCCTATCACAATTCAGAAGATACATTGAACTGCCAGAAAGCCATAATCAAATATTTTCACCTACATATGATCTTCTAGACAAGCTGGATAACTATTTAGTATGTAATTTATTAGTATCTGGAAAGGACATATATCCAACTACTACGTATAATTAGCTAAACTATTTTATTTAAGTAATTCAATTTTGTGCACACCAGATCGATTAGAATAAAAAAAAATAAAAAATTATAATATGGCCCATAAAGCAAATGCACAACCAATCGAATATAGACATATGTTGTAATATTTAGACAAGTTCGTTTTTGGTAGTTGTTGATAGGAGAAACTAACATGGCCGCACGCCAATAGATGAAATTAGTGAAATAAGACAAGCACTTAACACAAATTAATATCATTTATACTCTCTTTAATTAATTTGTTATCTGTCCTATCCCACCATGTCTATGTATAACCTACCTTGATAGTTCCATTACACATGAATCTCACGCCACTACTTTTTTAAAAAGATGTCCTTTTGAAATTAAGTTGCTTCAATAACATAATTAGTTGCCGCCCCCATTCTCAAAATTTTCTTTTCACATAATTAAATTGCTATAGTTGATTCTTCAAATAATAACTAGTCTTTTTCTTTTGAAATAAGGGGACTAAATAATCCTATATTGTTTGATCGCCAAAAATAATAATGTATAAATGACATTATAAAAAATGAGATTTGTATTCGTTAAGTCTTGCTGTTTATTATTAGAAGTTAACATAACATCATAGTGTTTTGACTTAAATAATTCAAAATTACTCTTAATATGATATGTTTTTCGCCAACATTTACTTCTTTTTCATGTATGCTTATTTAAAATTATGGGTAGCAAATGGATAATTAAAGACATTAAGTTAGGCCATTTGCTATCACTCCACCTTTTCATAATCATCTTGTTAAGATTTATTATATTTTAATTATATGCATATAATATTATTCGTTTTAATTTACCTAAGCATAATAATTTTCATCAATAAAATCTCACATTCAATTAAAAATACACTAAACCTTATATACAATTCTCCTTACATTTTAAGCTATTTTTTCGCACACTCGGAAGATATTATAAATTGATCGTATATTATTTAAACTACTCTTGGTAATTTTCTCTTCCACTGTTATATTACAAGATTGTTGAGTACGGAAAAGAAGAAATAGGACCCATTTTAGTAAACGAATATTTTGTTCATCGGATTCTTTAAATAATTGTATTAATTAAAGAAACAAGTGGCGTGATTTTTTCTTAGTTGCCGTACAGTCAAATCGTACACGAAAAGGTAGGCCCCACTACAATAATTTATTTACATTAAAAAGCAAAAAAAAAAAAAAAAGAGACAATCGGACGTGACGTGAATATCCACGAACCGCCCTTTTCTTTTTGCGTCAGTTACGTTGCTTTTTACGCCCCACGCAAATAAGCCCTTTAATACATCCCAAATTAACAACGTTTTTTAATTTTTCAGTAAAACAATATATTTTGCTTTTCATATTCTTCTAACCCCACCTTATTAAAAGATTGTCTTCACTTTTATTTAATTTAATAAAAAAATCAATTATATCAAATAAAATATTAGTATTACTGAATAAGGCTGATTCAGACTGTTCTTTAAAAAGGGTTATGATATTCAAAATTGGACCCACTTTTGCAGAAATTTGTATACAAGCCTCGACTCTTATATAGTAAAAAAAAATTAATGAAAATTAATAGTTATGGACAAAACAAATAAAAGTAGGACAATGGAAGAATGGTGTTTGAATTTTCCATTTATTCACATTTAGAGGATCAAGGAAATAAATAGAGGATCAAATATTTTTATTATTATAAATTGCTTAAAATCATTAGAATGTCATAAAGTTCATCCTCCCAAAGAATGTTCAAATAAATCTATTGGTATTTTTTGTCATGCACGTACACGCACACGCCGTAAGAAAATGAGTTGTCTTTAGATATATGAAAGAGAATATATTGTCTTGGAATTAGCCAAAGTATGACCTACTTTATTGAAGAGAGGTTAAAGTATAAATAAATTAGGATAAAAAGCATTATTGAATTCTAATAGGAATCTAATATACTAATCGATATCGAAATTACTCGTTTTCAAAGGGAGTCGATTAACACTCTTTCCCCGATTATATTCAATATTTTATGTATATATATATTATACTCCTATCTTTCTATAATAACATTTCACTATAACTTTTAGTGTATTTGCTAATGATTTTTCTTGTAATATTATGATATATACATGTTTTTTTATTCCGAAAAATATCATGGTTTATCATTAATAAAAGATGTTTGACGGTAGTCGATCGGTGTATACTATTGAATACGTTTAAAACTATACTCACTTTTTCACTGCTGGAGTCCATTTGGTCAAATTAAGGTGTGTAATTAATTTTCCTTTACTCTATTTTTGTTGTAAAAGTTTGGGTGGTTGACCAGCAGCGCAGTGAAATTAACAGTGCCATTTCCTTTACGTCTTTTTTGTTTTAAGGATTATAAGATGATCGATCATGCAACGTACGCCCAGAGATAAATATTAATGACTCACCAAACCACTTTTGCTTACGTTGTAGTCCACTTAAGTCATCTAAAGGATACTCCACATCCAATCCACTTTTACAAAAAGCCAAATAAAGATAAGGTTTTTGTTAAATCTGCCCATCTATTCCATTCCACTTTAGAGACTATAAATATATAAAATTATTAGAAATGAGCTTCTTCAAATTCTATACTAAAAACTTTACCGTTTTGAATTCCTTGTGTCAAATAATTCCTCCTTGGAATTCATCTACATCTTAATCGATTAATCTCATGACCAGAGTATCTAGCTAGCTATACGTACGATACATGGCTCGTGATGAACTAATTACACCTGTTTTAAGCATGTTTGACTTAGAACGAACGATATCACGGAGTATATATCTTTAACTATCTAAACCCAATAATTAATATGGGAGGATATTATATAAAATGATTGAACTTAAGTGACTAACAAAATCATATTTATTAGTACAATACTAAACATTGGATTATACATATATAATCTGGTGATCAATACTACAATCAATCAATCAATCTAGAGTCTTCTATAATGTTGACTATTTCTAAGAAGATGGAACATGAAATTAAATGAAAATACATTTAAATTGAAATTTGGAACTCCTATTTATTTGTGAATGGACATTTGGTTGAGGACTAACCAAACGTAAGTGATGGTCAGTTAAATTGGGTCACCATGTTGGGAAAGGGACATGTTTTTGTGTTGAATGCTAACGAGGCAATTTAGGTGAGACTGGGTCCTCTTTACTTCACAATATGTCATATTTGTTTCGCAATTTACGCAAGGATTTGGACCAGAAAACAACTCTACAATAAACTCTATGAGACAAGAAAAAATCTAGATATTATTTATTATAGTTTTGTTGTAACTCAATAAATTCATTTTAAAATTTAATAGTGACTGAAAGTCAAAATTATACGCTAAAAGTTCTATCAATTGGACTTAATTTAAAGATTTTAACACACTCTTTTGTCATAATCAATGAAGTCAAAAACTTAGTGGTTATCAAGGTCTTAAACTCTAACTCGCTTTGGTATTTAGCAGGAGTAAATTATTTAGGTTTTTGGTAAAATAATAGATAGAAAATATTGAATAGAGTCTCAATTACAATTAAATGATGTGTTGTAACGGATTATAAAATAACTTTCCTCTTAATTAGAGCTAAGTTTTAATTTCAAATTAATAAAATGAAAAAAAAAAACGTTTCCTCCAAGTGGATTCTTTTTTGTGCAAATTTAAATTAGTTGAGGGCTTCAAGGTGAATACCGAACAACAGATGGTATGCGCAAAAAAAGAAGAGGGACCCATTTTGAGCAAGTAGTTGGTTGGCAGTGTGTCCTTTAGGAATGTGAGGGAGTCATCAACTTTGTGCATTGACGATAAGAGTATCTTCTTTTTGATCAATTTCGCCTTCATCAGTGGAATGCTGACTAAATAACAAAAAGGTAGGGTTACCTTTTGAAAATAACGTTACAGCTCCCATTCCATGACCTGATTTTTTGTGTCTTTATGAGTTAGGTGTTTAAAATTCACTAATTCAGAATGTGTTGTATGCCTATAGAATGAGAAAAACTCTTCCTAACAAGAATTTTATTTTTGATTTTCAATGTTTATATTTAAGAGATTTTGTAAAAAATGAAGAGATTCTTATACATTCCATCTCACTCCTATGTGATTTCATTACCTTTTTTACTATCATTGTTATTATAGTTAGATGTTCCTTATTTGGGTTAAACACGTATCAATCAGTTATTAAATAGTTACACTAACTATATTTGGTGGCAAGCAACAAATAGACGTTTATTCGGATTGCAGGTCAATGCTCCTACTGATGGGAGGATGAACAATGAAGCATATAACGAGGGAGGCTAACTCAGTAGCAGATATATTAGCGGAATATGGAAGGAAGACTATGGGTCCAAATATGTCTATGAACAAGTTGTTTGTTTTTGAAGCATCTCCTTCCTTTACACTAAAAGCTCTTGAAAGAGATATGAATGAAACTATATTGTTTAGATTAGTTCCTTTTTGTATGGATGAACCTACTATTGAATAAATAAAATAGGCGTTTAAGATTGGGTTAGTTACACCTTTGGGCCTTTAGTTATTAGAGAATTTTAATTCTAATCCTTATATTATTTGATTAAGCACATTATCTTCAATTAATTAGAATGTGTATTTTTTGCTCATTTTATATCGGAAATATGTAGTAAAATTTATTGTTTCTAGAATCTTGTCACCCTCAAATATGGTTTAACAATAGAATTTTAACAAAATACATCAATAATGATATGATATAGTACTTATAATCATTAAGTTTGTGAAGATTCACAATTAGATAGATGAAAGACGCAAAATGCATATATTAATTAATCGAACAAAAAGATAAATATTAGAGTTTGTCGGTATGTATTTAAGGGACTAAAAGGACAATTTTCCAAAATGGTCAACTTAAATTTCATTACTTTGACTTTCTAAGTTTAACTTACAATATTTTATTGGGGATATTATTTTATTACATAGAAGAAGTATATATATGTTTGACGTACGGTACGTTCTATAACTCAAGTTATTCGGGAATAATTCCATGATACCATTTGAATTTTCGTGTTTTAAAAATGTTTCCTAACCAAAATTAAGAAAAATCTTAGAATTAAATTTGCATAAATGGCCGACTTGAACAAGTCAAACTGAAAATTCAATGAAAATAAACTAAAAACATAATCTTAGTGCATATGATTTAGAAGTGAACTTTGAAATATCAAGGATATTTATATAGTTATAATCACCGCAAGGGAACACGTAGGCATATATAACGGTGATAAAAATATATCATGATTAAATTTTTGATTATGATAATTTTATAATATTGATACGTACACACTAGCTATTAGGATTATGCAGAAGCTAAGGTATAGGTTATCATTGTTTAATTTTTGTTCAAAGACTGACATCATAAGGAAGAAGAATTAAGCTAAAAATTAATAGTATTGACAGAGATTATGGTGCCTTTACAGATAACAAAAAACTACTAATTATATTAATGTGTTGTAAACATCATGAATCTTGGAAATTAATAAGCCACAACATGTGAACACCACTTAAACTAAAATTATGTTGACTACTCATTTAAACACTTGTTTACTAATTAAATCATTTTATTTTTTTGTTTTATTAACGTGTCTCCAACTCATATATATATAATCACGACCTGTATAGTTATATATTTGGGCTTAAACGGCCAAAAGATTAAGAGAATACAATTTTCTCTTTTGGGGATTAAGGAAGAATATATATAATTGCATCACATGCATGGGGCGCCTGTTACTGACTATCGGGTTTCTATAATTTTGTTTGACTTTTCTCATATTTAGGGTTAAAAAACGGGTTTCTATAATTTTGTTTGACTTTTCTCATATTTAGGGTTAAAGAATAATTAACAGACATAACAATAATAGCTAAAATTATATTACATTATTATTACTTATCGACAAGGATTGCTATGATGTGTTGATTCACTATTTAATTTCAAAGTTCAAATAGTATGATTCAAGTTTTATTTTATAAGTTTTCTTTTCTTTTTTTTCTTTTAATTAAAACAACTGGTCATTTAGAACTTATTGGTGACGAGTAGGGCTCATTAAACAAGCAACATAAGATTTTCTTCATTTTCATGGTTCAAATACAATATTTTCTAATAGTGAAAGGATCAATTTCTTCAATATTTTTGTGATGGTCGTTGTACTTTGCTGAAAGGACAAACTTTGCCTTCGGTTTAATGTTTACTCATTCATGTCCTCGTCGTTATAATTTTAGGTCAATATTGTGCTGTCATTAACACAACAATCAACATGGTCATGAGTGATCGAACCAAACTTTTAACCACAAGGATAAATTTAGTCCTTGTTTGCCATTATATATTAACTTGGATCTGTGCACATTCCAGGAGTTACTATAATGTGGGGAAAAAATATTCTTAATACAATTACTTAGTAAAGCAAACCCCTCTCGTTTTGTTACTATAAAATCTCGTAATCTCAAGAGATTTCCTTTTTATTTTTCAAAATCCACAAGGTCTCATCAAGTCTTGGGCATTACAAGTCTAAGCCCAATAGCATATCAAATGGGCTTTTTCTGTGACAAATTTGGGTCAATACGAACTTTTGATCTCTCACACAAAATTGTTGAGGACGAATACATTGTTGAGAAAATTTCAGAAATAGCAAACACAACAGACATAATAAGGTTCTATAACTATAGTTTCGATAATTGCGCTCCATAACTATTGTGTCGTTTGCTATGGAGGCTACAGTTTGTATATTTTTGTCCGTTTGTCTATTTCTCTTGCTAATATACAAATAGGTAATTATATACAAATTTTATATTTATACAATTAGGAATTTTTCAGAACTACGTTTGTATATTCAAGGTAATTTATTATGAATTTTTCATAAATCTTATATATATAACTAGGGTAAGCATATAGAAAATTATGAATCTATACAATCAGGAACCGAATTATACAAATTCTGATTTTATACAAATCAAACGAATAACAACAATTGGAAAAACTGTAGACGCTAATTACAATTTTCTTAAACGGTAAATGTATGCTATTCTGCATAATTTTTATGTTTTCGTGGCCCAGTATAAGAGTTTTGCCGTGGATAATTTCAGACTATAACATCGGCAGATTGGTTTTTTTATAGTGTAAAAATTTCGTAAAAAAGTAATATCCTAATTCCTATGTTTAGGGAAACTTTAATTTTAGAAAAATCTTTTTGACTTCACAAATAGTGATATTGTAACTCTTTTTGCATGGAGTAATGTAATTTATCGTTGGGACGCTCATCGAGTGTTTATTATATTTCTGAGCTCGTTGTTTAGTTGTTAATATTAACTTTGTTATTCAGTCATCCTTTTTGTAGATTAAAGCTCTTAACGGAAGGATTATTGAGCAACTTTTATATATAACAAATATAAAAATCATATTTGTATGTTATAGCTATAGTTTGTATAATTGAGATTGTATAACTCGCTGGCCGGAGCTTCAAATTTGTATAATTTCGCTGACAGGCCGTTTGTATAAATTGCTGGCAGGTTTGTATATCTGCATAAAATTTAAATTTTTATACAATTGAATCGAAATAAAACATTTGTATATCAAATCTCTCTCTGTTCGCTTTATACAACACAAATTATACATTATAATTTGTATAATATGTGTTTGTATAAAGCGAGAAAGAGAGAAAGGCAAAAGAGAACTAGGCAGGGGAAGATCTGTATTTGTATAGTTATAAGTGTATAGGACGAAAATATATGTATTCATATTTGTACAGTTTTCTCTCGCTTCATACAAACACAAACGCATTTTATACATTTGTGTTTGTATAAAAGCGAGAGAGGCGAGGGAGAGAGTGGAGAGCGAGAAACCTAGGGAAAGAGGCGAATGATAACTGTTTGCTACGGGTTACAATTAAATCAAACTGTGGTTATAACATTTAATTTGAATTAATAGTTTGCTATTTTATACTCCCTCCGTTTAAAAAAGAATGACCTCCTTTCTTTTTTAGTCTGTTTAAAAAAGAATGGCCTCTTTCCTTTTTTGGTAACATTTTAATTTCAGTTTTCCACGTGGCATGTTTAAAGCCACATGATTAAAGGACAATTTAGTACATTTGACATAACTTTAATTTAGGACCACAAGATTCAAACGTCTTCTTTAACTTCTAAAATTTTGTGTCAAATCAAATCAGGTCACTCTTTGTGAAACGGAAGGAGTATAATTTATTAATTTTCCAGGATTATTTCACAGATGGACCATTTAAGGCCCAAAGAGAGGTTGCATCTGAAAGGCCCATTAATTAGCCCAAAATCTTATCCAAAATCAGAGATTAATAATGGTGTTACATATTTGAACAACCATAAATATATAACGTAACATTTAGTAGAAGATTTGTTTCAATTGGTTTTCTGACCCATTACAATTTTTAAAAAGCTTTAAATCAAAATTCCTATAGATTTTATGTTTTCACACATAAATAGTAATAGCAAAATATACGAAAAAATATTGAAAGTTTACTTGCACAAATAAATAACATGTATGATGCCAGATCTTTTTGTCAAAAGTTAAGACTCCGGGTGTAATTTTTTTCAACTTCGATTTCATACATCTGAAATTGATCATAAAGATGCTTATCTTACACAAACTTATAAAACTTTAACTATGATTTAAATAACGGTCCTCAAATCAACTATTTATGTACTTGTCCCATATGTTGTGTAAATATGTTTAATTTTTTAATGAATTGAATTAAGTGGATCAAAAATTTTGAGTCATCAAATAGACAGATCATTAACCCAACAAAACTTGAATGGAGTGGACAAATTATATATAACATGAGTTAATTTTGTCACTTCTACGTCCGGCTGACAACTTGAGTTGTAGTTTAATTTGAACTTATCTTCGTTATTAATGTGAACAAAGATCCCGCGTATGTCGTCGATAGACTATTTCCATATTTAGAATTTTGGTGTACTACTAATATAATATTCTTCGACTACTATTAATTATAATTAATTATCCTACGGTTTCCTGCACACCAACTCTGAGTTTTGTTAATTTGGATGTTGAAACATTTGTTGAATATTCATGGCTACCTCTCAAATAATATTCTCCTTTCTATCTTATGACTTTGTATTCTAACACAATTCAATTCAATGGTTATGTCTCTATCAAACTTTTTTGACTTTATACATAGAAGTAATAAAAATAACAAATTAAAAAAAAAAAAAATTCGAATGGGAATAAAATTAATTTTTATATTTTTTTTTATAAAGTTTATTATATAATTTTATTTAATCTTTCTTATTCATGGTATTTTGGTTTTTCTTAACACTTTTTTTCTTTTTTATTTTGTTTTTTTTTTTTTTTTTTCAATTTTTAATTTTTTTTTTTTTTTTTATAATAATTTTTTTTTTTTTTTTTAAAAAAATGATTCAAATTTTTTTTGGGCCTGACTTTATATTACTTTTAATTAATATCTGCCTTTGAGTTCCCATGTGTTAATTTTTCCTTGATGCTTTATTTTACCTCACCAATTAATGCAACATTTTATTGGTTTGATTGTAATTAAAATATATAATTACTTTTATAAATGAGTTATACGTCTTAATACTTCGTCCGCCTCAAAATAGTGTTATTCTTTTTTTTTTTTTTCTTAATTATTAACTTGACTAATATTCAAAATTAAAAATTTATTTACTTAACTCAATAATTTATGATGAAATTTTAGATAGTCATAATTATATAAAATATTTATATAAATTTCAATCATTATAACATCAATATGATAAAAATATATATTTTAAAATATTAGTTAAGATTTATATAGTTTAAAACTCAAAACGCCATGAAAAACAATTTGATGCGGAGGGAGTAAGAAACAAGAAGGGTATTGGTTGATCATCTTATCCTGATTAAATTGATTAGAACCACATTATATTTCACAATCATCAATGCCTGAATATATGGATAAGGTATTGGAGTGCAACGTATTCAACAATGATGTGTACTAATATTAATATCACTAATTCATTCACTCCCTCTGTTTAGTTTCATTTTGAATTTTACATACTTCATATGATTTATCTGACTATAATATCAATAATATTTGATACATAGTCCAAGATTATTACTCATACTAGTACTACTAATTAGTAGTGGGGTGAAAATAAAGGTAGTACTACTAATTAGTAGTGGGGTGAAAATTAATGTAATCATAGGAAGGTGAAATAAAAAGTGTGAAATTGCAGTGTTTGGCCACTTGGCAAGCAGGGTTTATTAATTGTGGAGGTTTAAATTAATACTCCTCCCAATTATAACTTGATACTAAAAGTTACCTTGAATATGGGTACCAGCAGTGGAAGTTCAATAATTATTAAATAGAGGAGGAGGAGTTGCACCAATTAAGATAGGTTTCTAGGAAAGTTATGATGATAGCATTGCATATTACCAAGTCACCAACCAAACCCATATTGTAACTTATTCTTTTTTCTGCATTAACCAAACCCCCTTAGTCAACCATTGACAAGGTGCAATTATATATTTATTGTTCATTCATTTGGCAACTGCCTCTCTCTCTCTCTCTTCATCTTTCATCCTGCTGCTATCTCAAGAATAAATTAAACATGAAGAAGGGGGCGCTGCCGTGGCCGTGGGCATCATATGCTCTAATATTGATGTACTCGTTGGGCATCATCTTTCAGATAGCCGTAGCTCAAACAAACTCAACAACTGATCCTTCTGAAGGTCACTTCCTCTTTTTCTCCAAATTTACTTTCTCTCGCAAACGAATTATTATTATCGTACAAATATAAGCCTGGTTTGTCCAAGTTCCCCTTCTTAATTAACAAGCATGTCGTGCTAAATCAACAAAAAAATACCACTCCAAGAAATGTAACTTCTCAATTATTGATGTGATACCTCACTCCTCACTTTCATTCATGTTTTTAATATGCTAGTAGTTGGTTTATACAACAATGACTAATTTATAGCCATCTCTATATCTTTTTTCCAAACTTTATACCCAATTCACTTAAAATTACAAGGAAAAGAGTATATAGAAGAGATATTTGTAAGTTAATAATTATATTAAATAACAAATTATTTCTAGTAAATAAATGTGACAGCCCTAAAACACTTATTGAAGTAAAAAGATGTGAGAGAAAAGGCCAAAGTGAGGACAGCGAAAGTTCAGCAGTATTAAGAAAATTATTGTACCATGTTATTTGGATAACGACAGCATTGTGGTCCATGGAGAAGACTTGACCTCCTCAAATTTTATACTAAATGATTTTTATCCTTATTACTGCAATTTAATTAATTATTTTTATTCTATCAGTGTAATTTGTCTAATTACATACATCAAGTTTTCAATGCTAATAAAACGACAATATACTAAATGATTTTACATTGTCAGTGTAAACTTTAATTTTGAAAATTCTACAGTATGATTAGTCTCTTTTATGAATGTTGCTTAATCTATACTAATTTTGAATCATTTAATATTTTACATAAGAAAGTTGGTTTAGTTGTTGTTAATTAGTGACATTTGAATTTGTGATGAATTCAATTTTTATATATTCTCATAGTTGTGAGTGTGCAGCCCGTATATTAAACTCCATCTTCCAAAATTGGGGGATTTCTGCTACAAATCAGTGGAATATCAGTGGTGAGTTATGCAGTGGAGCTGCCATTGATTCAACTTCCATTCTAGATTTTAATCCTTCCATCAAATGCGACTGTTCTGCCAACAACAGAACTCGTTGTCACATCACTGGCTTGTAAGTCACTCTACACAATCACCTCACCTCCTAATTCAGCTCCTGTATTCTAATGGCATTTATTTTAGCATTGACCTCAAAAAATCTTAATAGTGCTACTGCTTGTATGCAATAGTATGTAGTGTTCAGGTATTTACTCTCACTTCTGTTTCCAATGCTTCTTTACAGGAGAGTTTATGCATTGGACGTCCAGGGTGAAATCCCAGATGAATTATGGAGTCTTACCTTCCTCGATGATCTGTACTTACTTCCTCCTAACTCTAGTTTCATCTTATACTTGTCATGTTTTATCTCCCAACTACTCATATTTTGGTTACAAATTGCAGCAATTTGGGCCAAAATTACTTAACAGGCACACTGTCCCCATCCATTGGCAATCTAACTAGAATGAAATGGCTGTAAGTCTACTCTATTTCAGTTATTTATGCTCAATCATGATATTTTGTGTGAACATGTTTGAAATAATTTAAATGTTTGGTGTCTTCAGAACCTTTGGCGTCAATGCTTTGTCAGGGGAGATTCCAAAGGAAATTGGGTTGTTGACTGAGTTACTATCATTGTATGTTCTTATAATTATGTCCTTTAGACCCTTGGTTTTATGATATATCATCTATCGATGTATGAAGAGCATCAATCTTCATCGTTTCTCTGCATTTGTTCATCATTTCCTTGTGCTGCAGGAGTCTTGGTACAAACAACTTCTCCGGGCCTCTGCCTTCAGAGCTTGGAAACTTAACAAAACTGACACAAATGTAAGTTATGATGCATTGTTTAACATTCAGATCTTCATTGTTAGATTTTTGGAGTTTGCATGAGAAATATGTTATTTGTTCGTGAACATCATGCTGAATCTAGATGGTGTTGCATTGTTTCAATATATATGTATTAAATGCAAGACCCTGAAATTATATTAGTAGAGCAGGAATTTGTCAACGCTCTAATGCAATCTATGTTCTGCTTGATCTACGTTCATGCTAGAGGAGTATAGTTAATTCAATCCTTCTCTGGTTTCTGTATAAAGTAATCATTCCTCGTCTGAAGACTATGAGAAGCTATGTTAGGTTGTTAATATTTGTCACATGAATCGCAAAAAGATATAGAATACAACATGGCCAAGACATATAACTCCCACTTTATGTACGTTAGTGTCGATCTTCCTTCCCCTTTTTTCTTTTTGTTTCTCATTCCATTCTACATGTTTGAAGCCTTAAAATTCTAATTTAAACATGCAACATACAGAAATAGATAGGAAAGAAAAATAGTATAAATTGAAATATATAGCACACATTTCAGACATAGCAGATGCCAAACAATAAAACATAACAAATACATGAGAGTTTCTATCAAACATAGGAAACGAAAGTTATTTTCTCCTGAATAGAGACTTCTTGATTGTTGAAATTTCACATGTTCATAGGATTTTTGTGACGCATGAAACTATTTTCTTATAACAGAATATATGTAACATCTTTATATTTCTTTATATTTAATTATTCTGTCATTTCTGTAACTTGATTTTTTTTTCTGAAAAAAACTACTATTTCGTTGCTTAGTTATCTCAACAGCGCTGGTGTTAGTGGACCAATACCATTGACGTTGGCAAGACTGCAGGACTTGGAACAAGTGTAAGAGCTCTTTGTCACGTGTTTCTTCTATAGCTTCCCAATTTTTACTTGGAGAAGCTTGTGTATAAGAAATCTAACTGGAAAACGAACTATTTGTCTTTCAGGTGGACTTCAGATAATGCTTTTACAGGGAGGATTCCTGATTTCATTGGAAATAATTGGACAAAGCTTACTGTATTGTGAGACCACAGTTACTTGAACTATGTCCAGTTTTTAATTCTTGAGTTCTTTCGAGAATGGTGTCTCTCTTTTTTCTTGCAGCATTGCTATAATGCCATTGCTGCATCTCCTAGCATAGTCTGTGACTGAGATTTCTATTGCCACAGGAGGTTCGAGGGAAATGCTTTTGAGGGTCCAATACCAGCTTCCTTTTCCAACTTAACCACTTTAACCGATCTGTGAGTTTTTGCGACTGTTTTATCATCTTTGTTCATAGTTTAGAATCTCCTTTTACATTTAGCAGAATCTGATATTTCATCTGCTGCATAACTATCAGGAGAATAAGTGATCTATCCAATGGGAGCTCTTCACTTGACTTTCTCAGGAATATGAAGTCTCTAAGCAAGCTGTAAGGAACAATATGACATAGCACCACATGCTACAAATCTTGACATTTAATCTTTTCTTCTTCTTTGACCAACTGAATTTGGTATTTCCAGGGTTTTACGAAATAACAATATTTCAGGTTCCATCCCAAGCAATATTGGAGAATATCAGAGCCTGTCACTACTGTGAGTTCTGAGCATGATAATGTTCTTATAAACATTTTAAGTCCTCAGTCTTTTTGGATTGAACTTTAATTATCTCACTTATATGACCATAGCATCATATGTGAGCATAAACACTTCTAACAGTGTCGTACTACTATATCAACTCAAGTTCATGTGCTACTATATAGATCAATTACTACCCCTTTGGTCTAACCTTTATTTTATTATTTTCTTAGGGATTTGAGCTTCAACAATTTGACTGGGCGTATTCCAGATGCACTTTTCAATCTGACTTCGCTGACTCACTTGTAACATATGATTTAAATTGCTTACATTTGATACCACCTTAACTATGTGTTCATGTGCTAATGCCCCTTTCGATCATCAGGTTTCTTGGTGATAACAAGCTAACAGGCGCCCTGCCAGCTCAGAAGATACGGTCTCTCCAGACTATGTGAGTAACTCTTGTTTTTATATGATATCCTTTCTGTTGAAATGAATATGCTGAACTATCAAACAGATTCACCATCTTATTAAGGAGAATGAAGAACTATTTCTGTTATAAGTTATTTCAGCATCTTCCTTACTGAAACTTTGAGGCCTTACTAGGTAATACTGATAGGATAATACCAGAGGCTTTACTAGATTGATTCATAATATCTAGCATGTAATTGTGTGTATAGCATACAGTCTTCAAATATTTTTATCTTATGGCCTTCTTGAACTGATGCTGCAATTTCATGTGGCTGGAGCAAACTCTAAATTACTATCTCCCCTCTTACATATAAATGCTTGACATATTTTATATTTTTGCGCTCAAAAATATCTGAAATGCTTAACATCTCATCTTTTCATGTAGAGATTTATCTTACAACGAGTTATCTGGAAACTTCCCTTCTTGGATCAATGAAAATCTGCAATTGTAAGTATGAGCATAGCTGAAGTTTATATAATGCTTCACCTTATCTTTTTTCTCCCTACCTTTTGGTCTCAGTTTTGATTGTGATCAGCATGCTAACAAAGATACTTGGCAACTTGCAGAAATTTAGTTGCCAACAACTTCACAACAGAACAAATAGATCAATCAGATAGCAGGTAATCAGAAATTTAGTTGACAGCAAAATTATAGTTGTTTCTTTATTTGAAGAACTTAAACGGGTGATACTTCCTTTGTCTCCAGTTCTTTGCCTTCGGGGTTAAATTGTCTTCAACGGAATTTCCCTTGCAATCGAGGACGTCCAATATGTAAGTGCTTCCTACAATTCCTTGACGACAAAAATCCTACTCCAAGTTTCTGGTTTCATTAGCATGAATAAGTTTGAAAATTGTTGTTCTACATTTTGTATCTGTGAGAAATATATTATTGAATTGTATGTAAATTGTTACATTGAGACCCTACTTATAGACACTACATTAGAATCCTTTTCCAACTAGGATTATATTCTTCTTATTCCTATTCTATCTAAATACTACTATATTATATTTATATTCTAACTCTCAAGTAGGGTCATATTTTATATATCGCATCACGAATTAACGCTTCCTCGACTACTATCACAAGAAGTCATAAATCGACGCTTACAACACTCACAGAAAAAATATGTCGTCGTGAGTCATCAGATCGAGAACTTTCCATCGAGGCAATGGCGAGCTAATTTATCTTTTTTTCTCTAAGCTAAACAAGTTAAAGCGTCCCCAAAGACACGGGGATATATATAAAGATGGATCGACAAGAAAACAAATGGAATGGAATTTTCGACGATTAAGAAAGAGGCATTCTATTTATCAAATAACAAGACATAAGAAAAAATCATCAAAAAAGTTATGCTACAAGGCCTTGGCTTTTCCAAACCCTTTTGTTTTTGTTGATCCCATCACAAAGTAAAATAAGAAAGGAAGAGATTGAAATAACAATATAAAAAAATAAAGTGATTTATTACGGAGATATGATGATCGTCCACCACCCATGTTCCAAGTTCCAAGAGTACTACGACACGCAAGCAAAATTATTTGAACCGTGAATGAGTCCGCAAGTGCAGGCGAAACTTGTGCTTCAGCGTGTGCTTATTTTTGCGATGCACGAGCATCATTCATCATCCATGTCCAGCATGAGCATTATTATTGGGTGGATGATTAATTTGAGCACCATATGCTATGTGGAGAGTGTGCATTTCTTGATGCAGGCGAACGGACTCGTTATATTCCTTGATATTTGATCACAATAGGTCATCATGGATCATGCAAATATAACATATGTCACGAGTGTGTCGAGCGTGTAATGTACACTGACAACACTGATGAGTTTGAAAAATCCTCCTCTCCATCCTTCGATTCGCTCCATAGATTGATATATGCGCCTTTTTCGCTTTGAGAGAAGAGTTGAGATCGAGATCAACTTTGAATAATTCATCTATTGTAGGAAGCGTGGCTAGCTAAAAAATCGATCGATCATGAATCATGATCGGGAGGAAGTCCAGTAAGAAGTAAAAACTAGAAAACATGTTTTGTCGTTGTTTTTTTTTTTTTTTCGTAATCAATCGGCATCAGCAGCATCTACTTTCTCCCATTGTGCTTTGACATTATTATCTGTCTCACTTGCTCTGTCTCTTGCCTTTTCATCTACCACACAAGTATTGTTGGTTAAGTGATCTTGAACGCCTTGCCCCTTGCACCATAACTCTACCGAGAGGCCAAGCTAAATAGTTTGAGCTGCCCATTAATGGCTCAAGTGATCATAGCACTTGAACTACCTATATTCTTGGAGCCAAAATATCAATCCCTAAAGACATATTATGAATTTAGAGAGAGGGTAAAAAATAAAAAAATAAAAATAAGGCTGGTCAGAATCTGGAAAGTAGGTCTGACTGCCCAAACTGGTCGGAATAAGAAAATAAATATATAGTCTGCCTCGGAATGGAGAGGCCTCAAATGAAAAAATTGGTCGAAAAACTGGCGTGATGGCGCGTGACTGGAGTGAAACTCGAGAGAGCTCGGGGGGGTTCTCTCTCCCCACGCACCACGCGTGGTGGTGTGGGTTGTCACACTACACTTGAAAAACAAGACAACAATGCAAACCAGCCATGACAGTCACCGGATTCTGACCTTTTTTTTTTCTTTTTTTTTTTTTGATAGGTTTCTCACCAATGCTCTGATACCATGTGAGAAATATATTATTGAATTGTATGTAAATTGTTACATTGAGACCCTACTTATAGACACTACATTAGAATCCTTTTCCAACTAGGATTCCTATTCTTATTCCTATTCCTATTCCTATTCTAAGTAGGAAATACTTATTTATATTCTAACAGTATCTATAAACCAAAATATCAGAATGGATCAATATCCGTTTAGTTGAATTCGTCCATTTAAGGTAATATACCTAAATCTGTAATATTTGTCCTACATTTTCTGTTCTTATGATATGTCGCTTACCAAGAAACAAGGACATCTCCTACTCTATTCTACTGCTAATGTTGTAATATAAAGCTGTGTAGTGGTTTCTTATCTTCTCTTGCATGTGACTTTTCATAATTCACAGATTCCGACTTTGCAATTAAATGTGGAGGAGGGCGTGCAATAAGATCTAGTGATCAGATATCGTATGAGAGGGAGAATGAGACTCTGGGTCCAGCAACATATTTCATGACTAGTACAGGGAGGTGGGCTGTTAGTAATGCTGGTCTGCATTCTGACCGTCCAAATCAGAGCTTCACAAGCTTCACCTCATCTCAGTTTACAAACACCTTGGACTCTGAGCTCTACCAAACTGCACGAATTTCCGCTGGATCACTCAGATACTATGGCTTGGGCCTTGAGAATGGTAATTACACAGTGACCCTCCACTTTGCGGAGTCAGAAATCTTAAATCCCCCAACTTGGCGTAGTGTTGGAAGACGTGTGTTTGACATCTATGTACAGGTATGCATTATTTTTAAAAATAGAGAAACATATATTATTCATAAACAAAGAAACATTGGAATGATTTGGGTCCGAAAAGACCATCACTTTAATAATTTTATGGTTATCTTTTTCCAGGGAATTCGGCGGTTGAAAGATTTTGACATTAAGAGGGAGGCTGGAGGAAGATCCCTCGCAGCTGTTCAAAGGCGATTTACAGCTCAGGTCTCTGATAATCATCTTGAAATACATCTCTTCTGGGCTGGAAAAGGGACCTGCTGTGTACCTATACAAGGCACATATGGACCTTCCATATCAGCAATCAGTGCAACCCCAGGTATCCATGAATTACAGACATCAATTAGATTCTTAAATGAGGCATTCAGAACTGTACTCACACTGCTAAGCTTTTCTACAGATTTTGAACCCACTGTTAGCAACCAGCCTCCTACTACAAAAAAGAACCGGACCGGTCTGATAGTGGGTATTGTTTTAGGAGTTGGAGTCATAAGCTTGATTTCATTATTTGCTGTCTATTACCTAATTCAGAAAAGAAAACAGCAGAAGGCTTTGGAGGATGAAGGTAAGAAATGCAATCTGATCTTGTATGGTTTTTCGGTCTTTGACTTTCAAGTGATTCATCTATCTTTGAGTTTAACTGCTAGTTGGAAAGTCGGTTAGCAACACTTCCATTTCAAGATTCTTTTTTTTTTTTTTTTGTTCTTGATATTGACAATTTGGTTTCGTTGAGCAAGAGTTAATGCAAGGAGTCAGCATTTGCATTCCTTCAGTTTATGCACCTTATGAAATAATGTATAATGTATGTTCTAGTGTATAAGTCCCAGATATTGATTCCTTCGGCTTATTAAGGACATTTTCTCTTCAAATTTGCAGAGTTCATGGGGATAGATACCAGACCCTACACTTTCAGCTATTCAGAGCTTCGAGCTGCTACTGGTGACTTCTCTTCTTCTAATAAGCTTGGAGAGGGAGGTTTTGGACCAGTTTACAAGGTAATATCTTCTTCCACATGAAGTCCTGAAGTAACTAGTGTTCCCATATT
Organism: Solanum pinnatisectum; assembly: GCA_035578085.1. Taxonomy (NCBI): domain Eukaryota; kingdom Viridiplantae; phylum Streptophyta; class Magnoliopsida; order Solanales; family Solanaceae; genus Solanum; species Solanum pinnatisectum. The sequence continues at coordinate 45,664,195 of CM069082.1, read as the reverse complement.
GCAATTTTTGTTGCACCTATAGCTCACATGTTTCTCAAACATCAAGAAATTATGTTTCATGACTAAATACTTGTGCTTTCTTGTTTGCTTTAGTTTTGCTATGAATTATGGAAAACAGGAAATGATTTTATTGAAATCATCTGAATCTTGAACCAATTTTATGTGGTCCATAGGGAACACTTGAGGATGAGAGGGTTGTTGCTGTTAAACAACTGTCTGTGGCATCACATCAAGGAAAGAGTCAGTTTGTGGCAGAGATTGCTACTATATCAGCTGTACAACACCGTAATCTTGTGAAACTCTATGGTTGCTGCATCGAGGGAGACAGACGATTGCTTGTTTATGAGTACCTTGAAAACAAGAGTCTTGATCAAGCATTATTTGGTACTAATGAATACAATATCTTGGAATTTCTGCCTTTCATCATATAAGAGAAGAGAAAAAAAATACATTTACTGATTTTTATAGAATGATTATTGAGCTTATCGCTTCAATTGTGCAGAGAAAGGATCTTTATATCTTGATTGGCCAACACGCTTCCAGATATGCTTGGGAGTAGCAAAGGGTCTAGCGTATCTTCATGAGGAATCTCGAGTCCGTATTGTCCATCGAGATGTCAAGGCCAGTAATATCCTGCTTGATGCAGATCTAAACCCAAAAATTTCAGACTTCGGATTGGCAAAACTTTATGATGACAAACAGACACATATAAACACTCGTGTTGCAGGCACAATGTAAGATCCTGAAAATAGAAGATGTCTCATATTCTTAGACTCCTTTTCTATAGTTTTGTTTCATGCCCGTTAGCATTTTCTTTTAGAGGGTATCTTGCACCAGAATATGCCATGCGCGGACATCTGACAGAGAAGGCTGATGTGTTTGGCTTCGGAGTTGTAGCTCTAGAAATTGTCAGTGGTAGAACAAATTCTGATGAGAGCTTGGAAGAAGACAAGATCTACCTTCTTGAGTGGGTAAAGTCCTTTCCTTCTTTGCTTTTAGTAAAGCATTAGAACAATGTGCTTTCATTGCTGCTCCAAGTGGTTATGCAACTTCTTGCTTATCAGGATTGATATACCACTTGGATTAACGAAATGGAAGAATATCTTCCTTTGCGTTCATGCTTTTCTACTTTTTATCTCTATTATCTATCTTTAAAGACTTTGACTTATCATGCTGTACTGTGGTTCCTACATTTATCGTTCAGTTCTAACCATATTCACTGACTCCTGTGTACACTGCTCTTCTAGGCTTGGCAGCTTCATGAGAACAAGCGCGAAACTGAGCTAGTGGATGCAAATTTATCTGAATTTGATGTAGAAGAAGTGAAAAAAGTAATTGGGATAGCTCTACTATGCACTCAAACATCCCCAGGATTACGACCCTCAATGTCCCGTGCAATAGCAATGCTTACAGGAGATGCTGAGGTTGCCGCTGTGACTTCCAGACCTGGATACCTGACCGACTGGAAATTTAAAGATACAACAACCTTCATGAGCGATCATTCTTCTAAAATGCAAAATTCATCAGTGGGTACAAGTACAGCCACGACTACAAATTATTCACCGTTAGGTCAGGACACACCAATGCTCAGTGACATCATTGGAGAGGGTAGATGAATTCTTGTATTTTTCAGTCAGAGATGAAGCGAGACATCAGATAAACTTTTACCCTTTTGTTTGCTTTGAAGATGTCATTTTTCTTTAGATTCTTTCTGCATGTATTATAACCATTTGTGTATAGGTTTTCGTTGATTTAAGGACTGACTACTTTGCCTATCTTTTTTTAAGAGAGTGATACTTGAGAGACTCAAAATATTGCTATGACTAAAAGATACATAACCAGGTGTTGAGAACTCTTAATTCTCCCGTGATGTAGCAGCAATTGCGCTCCCTAGATAACTATAGGGAAAATCAGTCGGGAATCTTGTAATGAATGAGGAGAAGATCAGAGTGGCCTTAACAGAGGATTTGCGGGCAGGGACATTCTAAAGAAACAACGTATCTTTACATTGTTCCATTACGGGGACCTACCGATTGGCTGAAACAAGCAAAATAAAAATAAAAAACAGGTGAAAGTATTAATTGGCAGTTTGACATCAGTTGCATTTATTCACGATCACCATTAACACCCCAAATAACCAAAAGCTGAACAATATATTGTGCAACTTCCCTTAACCTCACATAAATCATTTTTCTTCTACTACATGATTTCAGAAGCTAAAAACTTGAGGCTATTCATTTGTAGAGCATAAAAGAGCTGCAATTTAATTCTTAAACCGCACAAAATGGTCCTCGTTCTGAAATAATCTGTCAACTATAAATACACTTATTTTCTGTTGTCTCTTTCTTTTATTTCTTCTCCCAGGAATAACAAACTATTACTAGAAAAAATACGAGTTACTAATATTTTCTTCACATAACTTCAGAGGCAGGATTTCATATATATAGTAGTCTAGTTATTTAAAATAATTTCTGCATAAATAATCCTAATAGTAATACGTGTCACGATACTTGGCGCTTTTGTATTCTGATACTTTTAAGAACATTTTTTCTGAAAAGATTGGTCAAACCAATGCTACTTATCAATTATTGATGAAAGATAACTTCTCAAATGAGCCAAGTCTAGTACTACAAAGGAATTTTATCCTCTCAAAATAAGCAATTTTTGAGACCAAATAGATTGTTAAATTATAACTGTTCAATCCTTAAGCGTCTGTTTGGAAAGCCATCTGGTAATTGGAATTAGTGTAATTACTATCCGTAATTACTAGGGTAGTAATTACACAATCTAGTAATTACGCTGACCTGATTACACTGTAATTACACATGTCCTGTTTAGATGCCACAATGTAATTACAAATGTTGTGTTTGGATGCACAATTGCAATCATAAAATTATATTAAATTTTAAAAATAAAAATTAATTATTTAAAATTTATACTAGACAAATAAGAAACTTTATAAATAATATTAAATTAAATATTTAAGAGATATATTCTTTTTTGAAAATATATTACTTAATAAACATATGTTTTTAACTAATATTATGAAAAAATTATTGATTTATATTTTTTTTAAATTAATATATTTCAATTGAATTGATCATAAAAACTAAAAGTATGAAATTTAAAAGATTAATATATAAATACTATGTCATAAATTATTAAATATTCGACAAAAAGATAATATATCAAGTCTAATTAAAAAATGACTTGCAATGTGAATTCAATATTACTAAAACAAATGAAACTGAAAAATATAAACATAAGTTATAAATTCAAAACAAAAAATTTAACATAATACTCTTATAGCAAATTTCAACATATCATACATAAATATGATTTATTTTTATTTTTTTAAAAAAAAAACGTAAGTCTATAACCTTACTTAATAATAAATTCTATTTTAATTTAAAAATTAGAATACTAATAAAATTATGCTAATGAGAAAATAAGCATGGCATAAAGAAATAGATAATACGAAAAAATTGCATAGAATCACGTGAAGGTTGAAAACGAGAAGAAAATGAAATATAATAATATAAAATAAAAAATAAACTTCTAATTTTTAGAACAATAAAAATAAAAATAGAACTTCAAATAATATAAGTGAAAAAAATTTAAAAACAAAAAAATAAAAATAGAAAAAAAGAGAAATTAAATAGTAATCAGCTGGTAATTACACAATGTAATTACCCGCAATTCACAGCCTCTGCCTGTGAATTGGAGAGTGTAATTACCCCCTGCCAATTACACCAATTACCTGCTGACCAAGTAATTACCTTGTTCAACCAAACAAGATAGACAATGTAATTACACCAATTACACCAAATTCAATTACCAAGGGTCCTTCCAAACAGGCCCTAAGGGTACTAAATATTAACTCTATTACCATGAGCTTAGATCCTGTTGTAATTTTAGTGAATATTGATAGAATATAAATTTATATTACGTGTAAAAACGTACTCCATTGAATTCCGGTTGCATCTCCTAGACTCCTACTTCAATCAAAGTCTTTTTGGTCAATTGTTGTGCAGAAGATTTACGTTGTTAGCCCGTTGTATTGTATCGTATTATATTATTAGTTTAAATATAATTTTTATTTTGATTGTTACTTAAATTTTATTGTATCGTATCGTTAGATAACGATAAAAAGACCTTAATATTTTATTCTCATTTTGTCTTTATTTATTTATTATATTTTATTTTTTATCCTACTTTTTTACAGTGGCTTTACATGTACTCTATTTTCTTGTAAGTTTATTATTCATATTATAGATATGTAACATTATGTAATGATAAAATCTATCCAAACACTATATATATATATATATATATATATATATTAATTAAAACTATATCGTATAATACAATAGGATATATTAGATTAATGACCATCCAAAGTGTTAAAGTCGCGTGGGTCCTCCTCTAATTAAGTAGGAGAAGGAGTACTTATGTTTCATTATTCCATATTAATGGCCATATTTGACAAAAGACAACGTCCGGCGAAATTTCAAAAGGCTCAATCATTGCATATTTTGTCAAATATAATATGACATTAACATAACCAAGCACTAAGCAGTGCATGATGAACTAGCTAGGAAGCAGTATATTTGGAAAAAGAAATTAAACATGAAGGCAAGCGGACTATTTGGCCATCATGTTTGGTCTACTGCTGGAGATAGCCGTATGTCACGGACTTAGAGTGATGGCTAAAGCTTCGTGCGGCACTTGACAACTTACTCACTATTCTTTCAAGATCTCGTAAGCTCAAGTAAGCCTTTATATCTAAGATCGCTAAGAGAATGAAAGGAAAGAATTTGGAAAGAACAAGAGAGCTTTTTGGAAGAAGGCTTTGTATATTGCTTTGAAGGCTTTACAACTTTGCTTGGTTGGTTTACAAATGAGAGGCCCTTCTATTTATACTACTTTCTAAGGACCTAAGTGCAAATAAAAATTACTTTACAAGTCCCTCTAATAATTACACTTTAGTCACTTATCTAGAAATCTCTACACTTTTTAGGAATTTCTAAAGCTAAATATCTAGCCCCCTTCTAGAATTCTCTACTAGTCTAGAGAATTCTAAGGTCTTCTAAGATTATCTTCTAAGTTATTCTAGAGGGATCTAGGGAATTCTAGAGTCTTCCACTAACCTCCCCACAACTCTAGATTATTCCCCCTTCTTCTAGTGTCAAATTTGAACTGTGAAGTGGCGGGACATGACACTCTCCCCCACCTATTGATGCGACGACCGCGTCGCATTGTTGTTGCATCTCCAACCGGGTCTTGTCTTCTCGTACGTGTGGCCAATAGTCCATTGACTCGATCAAGGCCTTTGCACAATGCCTTCAGTTGCTTCCTGATCTCTTTCAGCTCGGCCTTATGATCTACCTCCTTCCTAGGAGGCACACGCCTCGGCGGCTTTTTTGGCATCACGATATTGTTCTCCTTCTTCGTGTATGGTGGCAAGGACCTTTTTGCACCATTGTCTTTTTTCGAACTTGCAATGGTAGCTATTAACATCGACTCCTTCATCTAAGAGGTTTTCTCGAGCTGCATGGCAGTTAGACGAACTCGTCCTTCTGCCGTTGGTATCTTAACCAAGGGCACCATGCATGACCTTCCTTGCTCCATAAAAATGAGTTGTTGGAGGTAAGGATCGATCACCACATGGCACTGTTGGAAGAACGTTTGCCCAAGAATTATGTCAAAGAGATCTAAAGGAGCGACAGTGAAATTGGTCTTACCTTGCCACTGGCCCAGCTAGATGCTTACTCCATGCGCCACTCCACACACGGGAGTCGGTGGTGCATTGACTGTCCTGAGTTGGGTGTTACTTTGACTGTAACTCAGCCCCAACCTTGTCGCTGCCATCTTGGTCATTATATTAACCTCTGCACCCGTGTCGACCATAGCACAAGTCGGCCTTTCATTAATCGAGAGGTTGACATATTGCGCACCATACCCTTTTGGCTTCCCTGGCTGTTTGGTGATAGCTCCGCATAGTCCTATCAAGCCCAACTGCGTCGTCTCTGCGCCTTGTCCTTGCCCCTGGGCGTCTTTCTCCTTGCGCTATCGTAGGATAGCACCAAGGCTCTTCAGTTCAGGGCACTTTGCATAGCCATGCGGCCCACCGCATATGTAGCAACCACCTATTTTGGCCGTTTCTGCCTTTCTCTCCGTGTCACCATAACGTGCAGACTTCTTGCCATCGGACTTATAGGTATCATGCTTCTTGGGATGTGGCCGCTGCTCCTCGACTTTGCCACGATCTCCCCCACCATGGTCATGACTACCTCTCTTCTCTTCTCTTCTGGCTCTGTCGGGCTTCTCATGCCTGAAGTCTGTCAAAGCTTCGGCCTGCGTGATGGCTTCATCTATAGTCCTGACTTGTCGACGTTCCAACTCCATCCTGGCCCAATTTTGCAGCCCATCCATGAAGTAGAACAACATATCATCATTCGTGAGGTTAGAAATTTGAAGCGTGAGGGTGGTGAACTCCTGCACATATGTGCGTATGCTACCCGTTTGCTTCAGCTCCCTAAACTTGCACTTCGCCTCATAGATGACGTTGTTAGGGAAGAAAGCTTTCTTGAACTCCTCGCGGAATTGCTCCCACGTGTTGATGGTGCACGTCCCTTTCCCTATCTCTGCCTCCTTGCGTCTCCACCATAGCATGGCCATCTTAGAAAGATACAACACGGCAGTGTTGAAGTAATTCTCCAAGTGCCACAAAAAGTTCTCCACCTCTTGAGCGTCGCGGACGCCTTTAAATATAGGTGGCTTGGGAGCCTCGACCCTGGCCTCCCTTTCACAGTCGGGTGACGCCGATCTTCCAGCTTCCTTGCCTTCCTTGAGTGCTTTCATCTCGGCCTTCATGGTCTCTATCGTGCTTAATGCCTCTATGAGTCGACACTCCAAGGAAGTGATGGCCTCATTCATCTCGAACTCAGCTCGCTGACGTCCCTCCAACTCCTTTTGGATGCTTTCGATCTCTTCAAGGGTGAAGTCTTCAAGGGTCTTGAAATTGCTGTCGGCCACATTCATGCGCCGGCCTAATATCTCCACGGCCTGCCTCGCCATTTCAACCCTTGAGACCCATTCTTCTCCAACGGTGACGTCAACGGCCTCCTCGCCACGTTCATCGTCACTTGGCTCGGTGGTTGAATGTGGATGAGATGTTAGCGCCTCGCTCGGTGTGGGTTCGAGCAGCATTTCTTCATTACCCTTTTGATGTTTCTTACCCTTGCGGTTTTTCTTCCCACCATCCAAACGGACGTTGGTGGTGCTAGCGACGTTCACGTCTCCTTCTGTGGCCATTCTCTTAGTATCAAACCTGGCTCTGATACCACTTTGTCACGGACTTAGAGTGATGGCTAAAGCTCCGTGCGGCACTTGACAACTTACTCACTATTCTTTCAAGATCTCGTAAGCTCAAGTAAGCCTTTATATCTAAGATCGCTAAGAGAATGAAAGGAAAGAATTTGGAAAGAACAAGAGAGCTTTTTGGAAGAAGGCTTTGTATATTGCTTTGAAGGCTTTACAACTTTGCTTGGTTGGTTTACAAATGAGAGGCCCTTCTATTTATACTACTTTCTAAGGACCTAAGTGCAAATAAAAATTACTTTACAAGTCCCTCTAATAATTACACTTTAGTCCCTTCTCTAGAAATCTCTACACTTTCTAGGAATTTCTAAAGCTAAATATCTAGCCCCCTTCTAGAATTCTAAGTTCTTCTAAGATTATCTTCTAAGTTATTCTAGAGGGATCTAGGGAATTCTAGAGTCTTCCACTAACCTCCCCACAACTCTAGATTATTCCCCCTTCTTCCAGTGTCAAATTTGAACTGTGAAGTGGCGGGACATGACACGTAGCTCAAACAAACACAACTACTAATCCTTCTGAAGGTGCGTGCCTTCCCTTTCCCCTGCTTTTTTCTGGAATTTTACTCTCTTCTTGCTCTGTTTTTGGATCAACTTCTTCTGTTAGGTTTTAAAATAAATTGGTGTCATGCAAAAGTTTTAATAAAGCAATATCTATCAGATAATAAGAGAGAAAATTTTTAACCATCAATGATACTTTGTGTATAACAGACAATAGGAGACACTATTTGAAAACTTTAAAAGATGAGGACATTCAATTCCAACTTCATATTGTATGCACTATTTGATGTAACTTCTTTTCACTAACCTTAAATTCATGTGTATTACTTCATGTGTCTAACAATAGTTAATTACTTGACACACACCTTAAAAAATACTTATTAAATAATAGGAGTATTATCATAGTACCTTTGAATATATTAAATTTAATACTTTGGAAAATGTATTAGATATTAAATAGTACATTTAAAGCAAGCCCAAAATAGACATAAAAATGTAAACTATCTCTTGATTTTCTAATCTGGACAATTATTTTTAGTATACTGGATAAGTAAAAATGGACGAAGGGAGTAGCATTAGTTCCTTGTTACAACATCAACTTTGTGATATTTTTTTTTATCATGGCATCATCAATTAGATTCTTATAGTTGCAAGTTATTGATGTTGCAGCCTATAGGTGGCAAATGGGCAGGCTGAATTTGGGTGGGTTAAAATGGGTTGAGTGAATAAATGAGCAGGTTATGGGTCCGCCTAAGAGTTACTTGAATTGAAATGGACTAAAATGCAGGTCAAAACTCAACCCGTCCAATTCCTACTAAGTTTTAGTTGCTTTATTTATTTTTTTTATATTTTTTTTATGTTTTATTATAACTATGTATAATGTATAAAATAAAATAAAGTGTGTTTTTGAGTATATTTTGACAAGATTTTTCATTGATCAATGTGGGATAGATATTGTCCAAACTTTCATAGGATGAAATGAGGTGAGCTAATAAATGGACAGGTTTGGGCGGGTAATGATTTCATGGATTAATTTTGTCCACTCTACTGCAGCCCGTGCTTTGAACTCCATCTTCCAAAAATGGGGGATTTCTGCAACAAATCAGTGGAACATTAGTGGTGAGTTATGCAGCGGAGATGCCATTGATTCAACTTCAATCCTAGAGTTTAATCCCGCCATCAAATGTGATTGTTCTGCCAACAACGGAACTCTTTGTCATATCACTGGCTTGTAAGCCACTCTTTTCCCCGTGTTATTCACTTAATTGACATTTTTAAAGAGACAATCTAAAACGTAGAGGTAATATGATCTCCTTTTAATGTATATACATATATAGAGAGATATCTTTTAAATGTTAGCGATTTGTAGTTAGTAGACACACATTGAGTGAGGTTGAAGTATCTAATAAGTACAAGCCTCAAGTTGAGTTAGCTAAGCTACAGTTGTAGCCAAGTTAAGGAAGCCTCAGCCATCTGTGTATTTCGCCTTATATTTGTGTTTACATATATGTATTCCTAGGTTACATGTTGGACCCGTCTCTACGTTGTATTTGAATTTATTTTAATGTTGACCTCAAATAACCTTAATAGAATGTGCTGCTGCTTCTTCTTCTTCTTGTATGCAATAGGATGTAGTGTTCGGTATATTTACTTACCATGCAACTCTGACTTCTCTTTTTCAATCATTCTTTACAGGAGAGTTTATGAATTGGACGTCAGGGGTGAAATTCCAGATGAATTATGGAGCCTTACCTTCCTCGATGATCTGTACTCGTTTCCTCCTATGTGTAGTTTTATCCTAGACTGTTCATGTTTGATCTCCCCACTTCTGATATTTTTGTTACAAATTGCAGAAATTTGGGCCACAATTACTTAACAGGCACACTGTCTCCATCCATTGGCAAGCTGACTCGGATGAAACGTCTGTAGTCTACTCTGTTTCAGTTGTTTGTACACGTGATATTTTTGGTGTTAACATGTTTGGAATAATTTTAATATTTGGTGTCTCCAGAACCTTTGACATCAATGCATTGTCAGGGGAGCTTCCAAAGGAACTTGGATTGTTGACCGACTTAAGTTCATTGTATGTTCTCCTTATGTCCTTTGGACCCTTGGTTCTGTGATAATATCATTGATTTATGAAGAGCATCAATCTTCATCACTTCTTCTGTTTTTTATTCACCTCAAAGATGCAATTTTACTTTGCTGCAGTAGTTTTGGTACAAACAACTTCGCTGGACCTCTGCCTTCAGAGCTTGGAAACTTAACAAAACTGATATGAATGTAAGTTATGATGCATCTTTTGACATCTTAAAAACGTTACCATGTCAAAATCTTGTTAGAGTTTTGCGTTTTGCATGGAATTTATACTATTTGTTTATCAATATCATGTTGAATTTTGATGGTACTGTGTTGTTTATACATCAAATGCAATGCCAGAAAATTATAACCAGATAGAGCAGGAGGTTGTCAGGATCGTTTCTTCTTGGTGTGTGTCAACCATTTAACTATTCTGCCAATGATCTAAAGCAATCTTCTGTTCTTCTTGTTCTATTTTTGTGCCAGTGGAGGGGGTATAGGAGTTTAATCCTTCTCTGATTTTCTGATGAAGTAATCGTGCCTTCTGTCACGAGTATGATAAGCTACATTAGGTTCTTATTATGTGTAGCATGTCATTGATTTTTCAGAAAATGCAGAATACGACATGGACAACACATAAAAGTCTCATTTTACGTACATTAGTATCCCTCTTGTTTCTCTTTCCATTTTATATATTTTAAGCTTTAAAATCCTAATCTGAACACGCAACATACAGAACTAGATATGAAGGGAGAAATACTATTTCATGAAATATATAGCACACAGTTGAAACATAAAAGATGCCAAAAGATAAAACATATTCTAATGAAGACATGAGAGTTTCTATCAAACATAGGATCTATGGCGTACTGAATTTTCTCCAACAAATCTCATGCTTGACAAAATATATAACATGCATGTGATAGCCACTTAAAAGAACATCAAATGTGGTCAATGAAAAGCTAACTTTAAGTTATATAAGTTATTTTCTCTTGAATAGTGCCTTCTTTAATAATTTTTATCTTCTCTGAAGAAAATATTGTTTCCTTGCATAGTTATCTCGATAGTTCTGGTGTTAGTGGTCCAATACCAGTGACGTTTGCGAAACTGCAGAACTTGGTCACAGTGTAAGAGCTCTCTGTCACATGCTCCTTCACTAGCTTCCCAATTTCTACTTAGACAAATATGTGTAGTAAATCTCACTGGAAACTAAACTATTTGTGCTTTCAGGTGGGCTTCAGATAATGATTTTACAGGGAGGATTCCTGGTTTCATTGGAAATAATTGGTCAAGGCTTACCACACTGTAAGATCACAATTATTTGAACTATGTCCAGTTTGTTATTCTCAAATTGTTTCGAGAATGGTGTCTTACTTTTTCAGTGCAGCATTGCTATAATGTTCCTTACTGCATCTCCTCTCTAACACAGTCTGTGACTGATCTTTCTATTGCCACAGGAGGTTCCAAGGAAATGCTTTTGAGGGTCCAATACCAGCTTCCTTTTCCAACTTAACCTCTCTGACCGACCTGTGAGTTTTTGCGACTGTTATTATCATTTTGTTCATAGCTTAGAATCCACTTTTACATTTAGCAGAATCTGATATTTCCTCTTCTGCATAACTAACAGGAGAGTAAGTGATCTATCCAATGGTAGCTCTTCTTTTGACTTCCTCAGGAATATGAAGTCTCTCAGCAAGCTGTAAGGAATATGACACAGCACCACATGCTACAAAGCTTGACATTTTATTTCTTTTCTTCTTCTTCCCTGACACAACTAAATTCGGTATTTCCAGGGTTTTACGGAATAACAATATTTCAGGTTCCATCCCAAGTAATATGGGAGAATATCAAAGCCTGTCTCTACTGTGAGTTTTTATAGGCATTTTAAGACCTTGGTATTTTGGATTGAATTTTAATTATCTGACTTATATGACCATGGCATGATATGTGAGCGTAAGCACTTTTAACATTGTCGTGCTACTATATTCAACTTGAGTTCACGTGGAAGACGTTGGAGCCCTCATTCATTAATTACTACTCATTTGGGCTGACTTTTATTTATCTTCTTCTCAGGGATTTGAGCTTCAACAATTTGTCTGGGCGTATTCCAGCTGCACTTTTCAATCTGATTTCGCTGACTCACCTGTAATGATCTAATGTTTGCTTATATTTAGTACCACCTTAACGGTATCTTCATGTGCTAATGCCCTTTTTAATCATCAGGTTTCTTGGTGATAACAAGCTAACAGGCGCCCTGCCAACTCAGAAGGGACGGTCTCTCCAGACTATGTGAGTAACTCTTGTTTTTATATGATATCCTTTATGTTGGAATGAATATGCTGAACTTTCAACATTTTCACCATCTTTTTAAGAAGAATGAAGGACTACTTCTGTTATAAATACCAGTGGCTTTACTAGATTGATTCATAATATCTAGCATGTTATTGTGTCAGTGTGTAAAAAATAGTTTGTTCATCAGTTTAAAATTTCCAAATATCTCTCCTTCAAATATTATCTGATGCTGTAATTTCATGCGGCTGTAGCAACATAGGCTTTCTACATATGCATCGTCTAAAACAACGATTTTTATCAGTTGTAGCAAAGAAAGAAACTTCATAGAAGTCAAAATAGGAAAAAATAAAAATGCCTAGCAACTTTTTTCTGTGGATATTAATGGATATAAGGCTTTAATTGAGAGAGATAGAGGAAAAACTTCTTCTTTCCTGGTCAGGTCAATAAAGAATGGATTTATTTGAACCCTTTCAGAGTGGTATCTCATTGATGGCTCAGGCATTGCTACTTATGCCTAGATCACGGATAAATTGAAATTTTATTGATAAGACCTTTACAATTGTAGCCAATATCTTATTATGAGTAATTCCGACAACTTCAAGAGAAAAAGAGGCATTTACTAGATTGTTATTGCTCAAAAACCTTTTGTCTATCTTTCTAGATCCCACTAGCTTCTGTCTCTTGCTTAATCCCATCGCCATACAGTTGCATTAGTAATAATTTCTTAGATGAAATAAATGCTCAACATTTTCTATTTTTTGGATGCAGAAATATCTGAAATGTTTAGCTAGTTGTTGCTTAACGTCCCTTCTTTTTATGTAGAGATTTATCATACAATGGGTTATCTAGAAGAATCCCTGCTTGGATCAATGACCCAATTGAACAATTGTATGTATAGGAATAGCTGAAATCAACATAATGGTTTGCCTACTCTTTTTTCCCAGTTTCCACTGTGATCATTATGCCACCACTGATATTTGACAACTTGCAGAAATTTAGTTGGCAACAACCTTACAATAGGACAATCAGACAATGGGTAATTGTAAATCTAGTTGTCAACAATGTTGTAATTACAATTAACACTGACAGTTCCTTTTGTTTTCAGTTATCTGCGTTCGGGGTTAAATTGTCTTCAACGGAACTTCCCTTGTAATATAGGATCTCCGAGATGTAAGTGCTTCATACAATTCTTTGATAAAAATCCTATTCCAAGTTTCTGGTTCCATTAGTATGGATAAGTTTGAAAATATTTGTTCTACATTTTGTGTCTATAAATCACAATATAAGAGTGGTCAACATCCATCTAGTTGAATTCGTCCATTTAAGGTCCTATACCAAATCTGTAATATTTGCTTACATTTTTCTGTTCTTATGATATGTCGTTTACCAAGAAACGAGAAGGCGGAGGTGAAGTAGTACATCTGCTACGCTATTCTACTTCTGGTGCTCAAATATTTAACTGTTTTGCTGGTTTCTTATCTTCTCATGCATGTGATTTTTCATAATTCACAGATTCCGGCTTTGCAATTATATGTGGGGGACCTCCAATAAAGACTAGTAATCAGATATCGTATGAGAGGGACAATGAAATTCTGGGTCCAGCCACATATTTCATGACTAGTACAGGGAGATGGGCTGTTAGTAATGCTGGTCTGTATTCTGACCGTCCAAATCAGAGCTTCACAAGCTTCAAATCATCTCAGTTTCAAACACCTTGGATTCACAGCTCTTTCAAACTGCACGAATTTCCGCTGGATCACTTAGATACTATGGCTTGGGCCTTGTGAATGGTATTTACACTGTGAACCTCCAGTTTGCTGAGTCAGAAATCTTAAATCCCCCAACTTGGCGTAGTCTTGGAAGACAAGTATTTGACGTATATGTACAGATATGCATTATTTTATTAAAACAGAGAAGCCCTTATTTGCCTTGAAGAGTTGAAGACATATTATTCATAAACAAAGAAATATTGGAATTATTTGGGTCTGAAAAGAGGTTTCATATAGTCGACCCCTACTTTGATGCATAGTTTATTGATTGACTGATGTAGACAGGTTGTCCTCCTTTCTTTTACCATTTCTCAAAACGAAAATCGCAACCTTATTTCACTGCTTTGAGCCATTCAATACTGCTCACGACAAACTTATTTTGTAGAAATAACTTTTATTCTCCTTTCCTACATTTACATCGTAAATTAACTTAATAATTTGATGATTATCTTTTCGAAGGGATTCGGAAGTTGAAAGATTTTGACATACGGAAGGAGGCTGGGGGGAGCTCCCTCGCAGCTGTTCAAAAGCAATTTATAGCTCAGGTTTCTGAAAATTATCTTGAGATACATCTGTTCTGGGCTGGAAAAGGGACCTGCTGTGTACCTATACAAGGCACGTATGGACCTTCCATATCAGCAATTAGTGTAACCTCAGGTATCCATGAATTACAGACAATCTGTTCAACCACAAATAAATTAGATTCTTAAATGTAGGCATTCAAAGCTGAACTGAGACTGCCAAGCTTTTCTACAGATTTAATTCCCCCTGTTAGCGACCAGCCTTTGACTACAAAAAAGAACCGGACTGGCCTGATTGTGGGTATCGTTGTTGGTGTTGGAGTCATAAGCTTGATTTCATTATTTTTAGTCTATTACCTAATTCAGAAAAGAAAACAGCAACAGGCTTTGGAGGATGAAGGTAAGAAACACAAACTGATCTATAATGGTTCTTCCGGTTTTTTGACTTTTAAGTGATTCATCTATCTTTAAGTTTAACTGCTTCTTGGAAGCTGTCTAAGACTGGATCATACAGTAAAGTCGCTTTACCAACACTTCCATTTCAAGATTAAAGTTTTCTTGGAAATGCTTGTGGCGCATTTCTTGATTGAACACTTCCGTTTAGACTGCAGAAGTTAAAAGTAAAACGCATGAATCACCCGAGCAAGAGTAATGCAAGGAGTCAGCACATGCATTTCCCACAGTTTTTCAGCTTAAGAAATAATGTATAGTGTATGTGCTAGTTTGTAAGTCCCAGAAACTGATTCATTTTATTAAGGATATGTTTCTCTTCAAATCTGCAGAGTTCCTGGGGATAGAAACCAGACCCTACACTTTCAGCTATTCAGTACTTCGAGCTGCGACTGGTGACTTCTGTATTTCCAATAAGCTTGGACAGGGAGGTTTCGGACCAGTTTACAAGGCAATCCATTCTTCTATATAAACTTCTGATGTAACTAGTGTTCCCAATAGTGCTATGTTTGTTGCACCTATAGCTCACATGTGTCTCATATAACCTTGTTCTTTCCAAAGCCTTTCTCTTTAGTGATTTCTTTATTTCCATTTCTAGACATTGTGGCCTCCAATAATCTATATCTCTGCCATCAAGAAATGTTTTGTGACTAAATTCTTGTACTCTCTTGTTGCTTTAGTTTTGCTATGAATTATGGCTAACAGGAAATGATTTCATTGAAATTGTCTGAACTTTGAACCAACTTTTGTGGTCCATAGGGAACACTTGAGGACGACAGGGTTGTTGCTGTTAAACAACTGTCTGTGGCATCGCATCAAGGAAAGAGTCAGTTTGTGGCAGAGATTGCTACTATATCAGCTGTACAACACCGTAATCTTGTGAAACTCTATGGTTGCTGCATTGAGGGAGACAGGGGATTACTTGTTTATGAGTATCTTGAAAACAAGAGTCTTGATCAAGCATTATTTGGTACTAATATAATGAATACAATATCTTGGAATTTCTGCCTTTCCTCATATAAGAGAAGAAAAAAATACTTCTCATTTTATAGAATGATATTGAGATTTTGGTTTCAATTACCCAGAGAAAGGATCATTATATCTTGATTGGCCAATACGCTTCCAGATTTGCTTGGGAGTGGCAAAGGGTCTAGCATATCTTCACGAGGAATCTCGAGTCCGTATTGTCCATCGAGATGTTAAGGCCAGTAATATTCTGCTTGATGCAGACCTGAACCCTAAAATTTCAGATTTCGGATTGGCAAAACTTTACGATGACAAACAGACTCATATAAGCACTCGTGTTGCAGGCACAATGTTAGATCCTCAAAATTGAGTGTCATATTCTTTGACTCCTTTTCTATAGTTTTGTTTCATGAAGCTATTTTTTTTTTTTGTAGAGGGTATCTTGCACCAGAATATGCCATGCGTGGACATCTGACTGAGAAGGCTGATGTGTTTGGCTTCGGAGTTGTAGCTCTAGAGATTGTCAGTGGTAGACCAAACTCTGATGAGAGCTTGGAAGAAGACAAGATCTATCTTCTTGAGTTGGTAAAGTCCTTCCCTTCGATCTTTGCTTTTAGTAAAGCATTAGAACAATGAAATATATGTGTTTTTATCGGTTGCTGCTGCAAGTCGTTGTGCAACTTCTAGCTTCAGGCATTTTTATTCAATGTAAAGAATGGAAGATTCACAACATATACCACTTGGATTAACGAAATGGAAGAAAATTATTCCTTTGAATTCATACTTTTCTACTTTTAATCTCTATATACTTTTAAGATGTTTACTTTGTCCTGTGGTTGCTACATTTTTTGTATAGTTCTAACTTCTAACCATATTCATCACATATCACTGACTCCTGTGTACACTTCTCTTCCAGGCTTGGCAGCTTCATGAGAATAAGTGTGAAACTGAGCTGGTGGATGCAAATTTATCTGAATTTGATGTAGATGAAGTGTAATAGCAATGCTTACAGGAAGATGCTGAGGTTGCCACTGTGTCTTTCAGACCTGGATACCTGACTGACTGGAAATTTAAAGATACAACAACCTTCATGACCAAACATTCTTTGCAAATGCACAATTCATCAGTGGGTACAAGTACAGCCGCTAATACAAATTATTCATCATCTAGTGCTGAAACACCATTTCTCAGAGACTTCATTGGAGAGGGTGGATGAAATCTTTTAATTTTCAGTCAGAGATGAAGCGAGACGTCAGATAAATTTTTACCCTTTTGTTTGTTTTGAAGATGTCATCTTTCTTTAGATTCTTTCTGCACCATTTGTGTATAGGTTTTCGTTGATTTAAGGACTACTATATGCCTATCTTTTTTAGAGAATGATTCTTCAGACTCAAAAATCACTATGACTAAAAGATACACAATATTGAGAACTCTTTATGAGGGGCATGAATCGGGATCCCTATGAATATAAAATGCATAATCCACCAAAAGCTGAAGTATTACTATTGTACAAGGCATCTGATGGATAAAATAGCAGAAAAGTTTATAAAAACAAATAAGGGTGAATTGAGTTGCAGGGAACATTCTAAAGAAGCTGCCTTTGCAGTGTTCCATAACCAGAAACTACAGGCAGAAACAATCAAGCAAAGCTGAAAATGTTGAGAATTCATTGGCAAATAAGATTCATTTTTAACTGCAAAAATACATAAAGAACACTCAAATAACAAAAAGCAGAACAGTATATTCTGCAACTTCCCTTGCCCACAATTAATTTCCTTTTACTAAATGATTACAGAAGCTTGAGGCTTTCCAGTTGTAGAGTATAAAAAGAAAAGATACAGCCCATTTTGCGGCAATTCAAACCTTGTAAGTGTCAACCACACAAAATGGTCCTAGTTAAAGCGAGTACCAGACAAGTAACA
This sequence comes from Solanum pinnatisectum, assembly GCA_035578085.1. Taxonomy (NCBI): domain Eukaryota; kingdom Viridiplantae; phylum Streptophyta; class Magnoliopsida; order Solanales; family Solanaceae; genus Solanum; species Solanum pinnatisectum. The sequence continues at coordinate 45,646,316 of CM069082.1, read as the reverse complement.
GAGAAGAAAAACAGAGACACAAAGTCTCTAGCTGACCATTTTCGAACCACCTTAGCTTCAACCCTCAAACTCTTAGCCCTCCTAAGAGCATCAACTTCCTTCAACAAATCAAATTCCATCCCTTTTCTCTTCAACTCCTCCACACACTTAGCCAGTAATTTCCCATCCTCTTTCTCTCTCTCCAACAGCTTCTCTAAGTGACTCTCCGTATCCGTCTTGTACCTAACAGCCCAAATGATACCCATAGAACAGAGGAGAGAACAGATTGACGGGATCCATGAACGGTGGCAAAGGCCCATTTTCGAAGCCCATTTGGAGGAAGCACTGAATAAAAGCATAAGCGAAATCGAATGGAACAGGAAGAAAATGCAGTAAAGCTGGGTGATTTCATTGCGGGCGGAATCGATTTGGGTTTCTTTGGTAGCGATTCTGTTGAGGATGAGTTCTTCTTCTTTCAGCCATTGTTTGAGAAGCAACTTGTGAGTTGGGGTTTCTGCGATTTGGTGAAGTGGGTGTAAGGGCTTGGATTCCATTATTGAAGTGTTGTCCGCCATTGGAGATCGAAAGTTGCTTTGGGATTTGGGGAGAATGAAGGTGGCGAGCGGGGAAAAAGTGAAGAGGAGCCCTCCTTTTTAACGGTCCTTTCGGATTTGAAATAATGTAACGGTCGATTTTATGGATTTCGTCAAATGTGACTGACTCCTATATTTACAGATCTAGCAAATCTTAGCTGGATCTGGATTCATGACTGTATTTTCTTCTTTTTCTTTTTGTTTTCTTGAGAAAATGGGAAAACGTCCTACAATTATTTATCAAGTAGTACTATCTTATTATTTTATAAATTTTTTTCCTTTTCCTTTTGAGGTTTTTGAATATGTTGTCTTATGAAATAGCACGTGCAACTTTTTGTACAAGTTGAAGAAGTTTTAATTATTTGTTTAGTAGCAAAATGCTTCGATTTTTTTATATCAAATCATATTGATAAATGATTCTATATATGTCATCATCTTCCATTATTCAAGTAATTTTGCTTTTGATGTCCAAGGAAAGTTAATTTTATAGTATAAGACATATAAGCTAAAAAATATATTATCTTGTGCACACTCAAAATATAGCGGCTGTGAACTTTTTCTTGTCATAAAAAAAAATAAAAAAAATATCTATCTCAGTTAAAAATGCCATCTATATTGCATAAGCAGATATTTATGACTTTTTGGATGAGAATCAAAGTGAACTCTGTTGCCGCTTTTGTTTCATAAAGGATCAAATCTTTCTTGGTCACAAACTCTCTTAGCCAAGACTATTTGATCGAAGAAAACTCTTGTAGATTTTGATACAAGACAAGCTTTCTATATTAAATTACAAAAATCACATAATTTTTTCGTCCTTTGATTAATCACGTGAGTACACATTCAATCACCTAATGGTTATAAACTTGTCTATTTATGGTAAAACGATAAACTGAAATGATATTACATATATTCAATTAATTGTGATTACAAGACAAAACTATAGTATAAAATATCAATTATATATTCATTGTTTGGAGTAAATATTAACCGTATAAATAAGTCTTTTTTTTCTTGTCAGAAATACTAATATGACAAATCACACATTATATTAGTAATTTGTCTCATTTTTTACTTTGATAAATTTAGTTGAATAATATTATTTAATTATAATGTCTAATGACTTTAAGCAGGTACTTGTAAAAGTTGAAATAACCATATAGCAGATTAATAATTGAATATGTTATTGGTGATTAATATTCAAAATTAAATGGTTCTATACTAGTACTAGTATATCTTTTCCTTTTTCAATTTATTTCCTTTCCCAGTGACGGGACAAGAGGAAGCATTTTGGAAAAGGGTGGACCCGTAACTTTGCTCCCGCTCATACACGCATTGCCGCTCCGCTATTTGCCCCGATCGATTACTTCCTTCTCTGATTTCTTCAACCTCAATTCTCCCAATTTTTCAAATTCAAGTTGCTGTTTTCTGTATTATTCGATTCAATTTCTTCGAATTAGGGTACATACAAACATGGCCTCATCAGCTACCATCAACAAGATCGAAAGTGCTCACCAGATGTACAGGGAAGGTAGATATGCCGAAGCTCTGGGTTTTTATACGGATGCACTTTCTTTGGCTAAAACCAAGTCCCAAAAGATCGCTCTCCACAGCAATCGTGCTGCTTGTTTCCTCAAACTTCACGATTTCAAAAAGGTTACATCTTTATTTATCTTCATCCATAATTACATCAAACATTTGTTGAATTCGAGCTCTGAAACTTGGAACTTGATGCTTTGACCTTTCTGATTTCGAATGGTTCCGAATCGCTAGCTGATATAGTGTTGTGAAACCATGGCACTGGTAACAAATGGCTGCTCTTTGGGAAAATAGCTTAAAAATGAAATTCAATCTTTTACTGAATTCATCATGTACTATAAAGTTTCTCTTTTCAGCAATAACATAGTTCAAATGAAGCAAAAAAGGGATATCCTTTTTCCTTTTTATAGTTAATGTTGACCCTACTTGCTTGGGCTTTAAGTTCCAAATCAATAAATCAACTTTTCTTTTTCTTTGATTAGTTACACCCATAGATAGCAAATCAGCAAATCATCTTTTTCGGTTTCTAGGTCCTTGGTTTTCCTTGTTGGTTGGCTCTTTATATCTCAAAACACAAGGGCTTGGATGAGTAGCTTAAGGTCTTAACTGATGTGCACATCATGAACTGAATATTGTATTGGACTTTAGCGCAGGCGTAGTCAGGATTTTAGTGACGGGTGTTCAAACTTCGAAGAGGTAAATACAAAAAAATGAAAGAAGAAAAATCATGAATGGGCGCGAATTTTTTTAGTGAAGCTACATAATCTTTAGCTAAGTCATAAAAGCACTTGTTATGGTACTAACAATCGTATAAATTAAAACCAACTTAAAAATAGAAAAAAGAAATCATTCTAGTGAAAGCATAATCCAAATAATTATTCAATCCTACTCGAAAAGATTTCATATCTTGAAATTTTTTAAAATAATAAACTCATTAGAAACAATACCAAATATCTCTTCATTACATTAGGCACTATGAAATTGCCTAAAAAATTATCAAATTGTATTATAAGTGTTGAGTCCCACATCTGTGAGATGAGAAGAATTTGGACTCTTTATAAGGTTTTGGGCAATCTTCCCCTCATGAGCTAGCATTTGGGGTTGAGTTGGACCTAAGGTTCATTTAACGTGATATCGGAGCTAGGCCCATTCCAATTTGTGGTTTACCAATGTTGGGTCCCCTTATAAATTGTCCACACTCCAGGTGTCCAAATCTAAGCGTGAGGCTGGTGTTGAGTCCCACATTGGTGGAATGAGGAGAATTTAGACTCTTTATATGGTCTTGAGAAGTTCTCCCCTCATGAGCTAGCCTTTGAAATTGAGTTAAATCTCTTTGAATTTGAGTTAGATCTCGAATAATGAAATAAAAGAGTATGTTTTGTGCTTAGTTTTGTGAGGCCTATAAATACTATACCCCATTCGTTTCAAATTATATGATCTGTTTTTTGCTTTCCGAGAGTCAAGTTGACTAATCTTTGAAGCTAAGTTGGATTAAATCAACTCTATATTTAAATTATGAAAATTACTAGTATAAGTTATGACATTTCTCATGTCAATATGATAAAAATAATACATTTTAAATATTTGTGAAAATTTACAAAGTTTGAATCTTGAATAGCGAAAAATATCACATAAACTGAAAGAGAGAGAGAGTAGCTTTTAATGAAAAATATTTTCCCCTTTTTAGATAGCAATAAAATATTTCTCATTGTCTTCTTGCAATAATAACACAAGAATCCGTTAAGAAGAATATTTTATATGAGAGTATATTTTCTCAGCACAAGCAGCAAGAGCTAGTGAACGACTCACCTTATTTGTTCTATTTTACTTTAAAAAAGATGTACACAAATAATAGCTGTAGGAGTTGAACCCATGCTTCTTTAGAAAGTTAGATCACCCTTGCCGCTGAGCTATCACTCTCAGTTGTGTCAAGAGTGTACAAGAGTGAATAATTGTATGTTAAAAACGATATTTCAGCTCTACAAACAGTATAATTTTCCTACAAAGAGTGTTCAGCTGACCACCCTTCCAAGGCTGTAGCTCCGCCAGTGGATGTTAGTAATTTGTTTACAATGACTGGGCTGTGTACATAATTGATAACTGGGTAACTGCGAAGTTTTATGTATCCAAGGTTTGCTTGATACCCGAATACAGCCAAAATTTTTTGAATACCTTGTTCATTAATTACTAAAACTAGCATATTGTGTTTCCTATTAGAAAATAAAAATATCCAAGTTAGCTTGAACAATTTCTTTTTTGTTTTAGGTTTTCCCTTTATCAATAATGTAGTAAGCATGTGAGTGAGCGGAAGAAGAAGTGATCAGTCAGTCTCATTTTTAGTAAACCGATAAACTTGAAGCAGTTGATGATGACGATCCTAATAATGGACAGTACTCCAACAGCGTTGAACGTGTCTCTTGTCAGATATTTATGGCCTTTTCTCTGAGCATATTTTATCAAAAAAATGATGCCTGGTTGCTATAGTTTGTGTTGCTGCAGTATACTGTATGTTCCTCTTGTTATTGTTTGAAGAAAGATAAATTAGAGAAAATAAGGAGGATTTATCTGTTCAGTGCTTTCTTTGAGCTTACTGTTGGGTATTATCTCATGTTGCAGGCAGCAGATGAATGTACATTGGTGCTTGAACTTGATCAAAAACACACAGGCGCGCTGATGTTGCGCGCTCAAACCTTAGTCACCCTCAAGGAGTACCATTCAGCACTTTTCGATGTCAACAGGCTAATTGAATTGAATCCATCATCAGAAGTGTATCAAAACCTGCATGCCCGTCTGAAGACACAATTGGTAGTCATTCTGCCTTTCTCTTGGGTTTTCTTTTTATGTTTGTTTACTTTTTTCACCAACTCCTCTCTACCCTTTGCGGCTCTGTCTATGGCTTAACTATAATGGGCCTGTGTTTCTTTCTACTTACATTATGGTGCTTCTTGATGGAGTAAAGCTTTCATGTATATTTCTTTCAACAATCTGTTCGTATGTTACCATTAACTCATCAAAATGTCATAGTTAAGCATTTGTCATATATTTGCTAATTCTTAGGGGAAATCAACATCACCCAAATTAGGATGGACTTTTGGCCTAAATTGGTCAAGCAAATGAATTGACTCTCATTATATTCTGATTTTCTTTCCTCCTTTGTAATTGAGTCACCATATAGTCGAATTTAAGTGCTCATATAGAGTAGTGGTTTCATGATTCTTCATTTCTGGGCCAAAAGTGTTCAATGTAAATGAGATTTTTTTCCTCGTCTATCTGACCTTTTTCACAGATGGTAATTTAGAGATGATTTTCTTTTGTTCAAGGAAAGTCACTTGCTCCAATACCTGAAGATGAAGCAGAGCTTGAAGAAGATGAGGACGAAGATGATGACTTAAAGGTAGATTCGGAAGAACAATGTACAAATAGAGAAACCAATGAAGTTGATGTAGGAGAAGACAAAAGAGATGTTGTGGAAGTAACCACAATAAAAGCTGAGTCTGGAAGTGTCACACAGACAACTGAAGTCAGTGATGTTCCGAAAATGGAATCGTCTGAACAACAGTCGTCTAGCTGGGAAGCAATCCCACAACCAAAAGGACATTCACGGCTTGACTATTCTAGATGGGATAGGGTTGAAGACGAGTCTAGTGAAGATGACGATGATGATGACGATGACGATGATTCTCAACCTCAGTATAGATTCCGTGTCAAAACTATTGGTGTGCGAGCTGTTAAGTAAGATGAAGAAAGTATTTAATGCAAATTGCATGAATTGGGCCATACAATTCTTTGTTGTTTCATTACATATGAAGAGAGCTGAAGTCTATTGGGCTTCAAAATGATGCTTCAGCATCATGTGGAAGCTCTGGCTCATGTTGATAGTTCCTTGTACTTGTGAGCATAGAAACAATGTACATTTTATATGAAGTGAGAGCAACAGAAACTGGAATATCTTCTGCCAGAGTGAGATGGTTCTGGCAGTGTTACTATGACTCTAGTGCTGTTTTGATTGTTTTCCATTCCGGAAAACTGGTGTCCAGGCAGCTGGCTGTACAATTCTCTTTGGTGGCACATTGTAGATTTACGTCATTGGATGCATGATTCTGTTGAATGAATGAATTGTGAGACCACCAACAGTGTGTTTCTCCGTTAAATCAAGGTTCAGAAATGTGAAGAGGAACATACCTTTCTTCTTCTTTTGGGGATTGTGTTGTATCTTTTTACATTAGCAAAGCATATTTTGTATTGATAAAGAATCATAATGCCCCCCAAATTAAATTAAGTACTAATAATATCTGCAGTCACCTTTGGTTTCTAATCCCCTCTTCTTCTTTTTTTGGGATGAAGTTCAAAGTACGTTAATGAAACTAATAGTAGCATTTGAAATTCAGGTTTGATTGCAACTTTACCCCTATTTATCTATTTAGAGATAAAGTTCAAGTACACCAACTTCTTGTTTAGACAAAGTTATAATAAGTTAATGATGTCCAACTTACACATAATTAACAAGTTACTAAATTCACAAGTGCATATATACACATAATAGAAACAAATACAAGGTCTAAGCTAACTGAATTCATCTGAAGACGCACCTAATAGTTTAATATAGTAGCTCCGCTCCTTTGTTCCTAAATTTAGCCAAAAGTCAGTATCTACATATTTGTTTTCTAGTGTAATAAAAAGACATGGACTGGGCCCAAACAGAAAAGGACCCCAAACCTTTGGAGGGAAACCCAATTATAATTCAAACCCACCGCAAATACATTTAGAAACAAAAACAAAAAAGAAAAAGCAAAGATACAACATCGTCGTCGTGCCTAGCTCACACACATTCCTCCATTTCCAAACCCCATTTCTCTTACAATTTTCACAAATTAGGGTTTGGAAATTTTGGAGATGTCGGAGAACAGCATCATCGAAAGCAGTCGGAATGCCGGCCCGGATTTTCACCTTCCCGATGAAATACTTTCTGTTATTCCGACGGACCCATATGACCAATTGGACCTTGCCCGGAAGATCACCTCCATGGCAATCGCTTCTCGCGTTACAAGTCTGGAGTCTGAGATGGACAGGCTCCGACAGAAGCTTAACGGAAAGGATCGCGTCATCCTCGACCTCGAGGATAAGGTCTCCCAGCTCGAACAAGCCTGTCACCAGGCCGAATTGCGATTGAACATCACTCTTCAAGATAATGTATTTCTGCAAAAATCACTTCTTTTGCTTTTGCTTTTCATTTCCATTTAAAGGGAATTAATCTTTTCTTTTTTTAACAAAAGAATAAATTAATGTTGCTTTTTTTTTTTTGTTGGGAATTATAAGATGAAACTGTCGAAGGAGAGAGATAATCTGGCTTTTACTGCAAAGAAGCTTGGTCGCGACTTAGCAAAGGTTAATACTTTTCTTCATTTATTATTATTTTTTTTTACTTCTCGTGGTCAATTATTGGAATACTCTCTCATGAATCATGGTTTTTATTTATCTGTTTATGCTCTAGCCTTTCTTAGCATATTCTGGTCTATTTTTTTAAGAAACTTTTGAGGGTTACTTTCAATTGCTGATTTAGATGATCAATTCACCAGCAGGCTAGTGAAACAGATGTTCTTTTCTTGTAATATTAAAGTAACTCTTACTATGCTAAAGTCTCTGGAAACTAGTTGTAGTATTACTTAAGCTGACCATTATAAAAAATCTTGAAGGGAAAAAAAACACCATTTTTAACATCTGTGGGTATGTCTGGGATTGCAATGAAACAGAACGTTTGCTACTTGCTTAGTTGATTTGGAAAAATCATGCAAAACTAAATGCTTGACTACATGTCTCCCTTCACACATTTGGTCTAACATGTTCTTGGTGTCAATTTATAAACCTGAGATAATTTTTGGGGAGGAGGAGGGGGAGGGGAGGCATCCATGCTTCATTTTGTTCTTGGGATGCAAATGAAGAACTTCAGCAATTGAATTAATTTGCTCTTGTGTTATATGGAATACAAGCAAGTAAACTGCTTGCTAATAAGTTCATTTAAATGTTTGAAGTAGAGCTCATTTCATGATGATTTACTTTTCCTGGATGGCTGACATTTATAATACACATGGAAGGGAAGAATCCTTTCCCTTTATTTCAGCTAAAATTGTTATTATACTTGCTAAATACTGCCAGCGAATGTGAATGTGTTAAAAAATTAAAAAGCAGAGACTTATGTTTTCTGCTTTATATGCTTTTGGTTCCTTCACAGTGCTTTTTTCCTGGTATTGGACAGTATTCTTGTCATCCCTCTAAGGAAAGAATATTGAAAGTGGAAATTTCATAGGCTAATTCATCTGCTATTTTCATTTCAACTGCATAAACTTACTTCCTTTTTTGTTTAAACAGTTGGAGACCTTTAAAAGGCAATTGGTGCAGTCTTTAAGTGATGATGACTCATCTGTAAGTTTCATAATATTCATTTTTTGGCATTTCTTTTGAGAGTATTATTAGAAGGTCACCATCACTTGCAAAAAGAAAATTTGCGTATAATCTGTAATATTCTAAACAAGAATGAACGTGAGTTCCATTTGACTTGTAGGACAATACAAAAACTTGAGGCTCAATCTCTTCCTTTTAGAAGTTTTGTTTCCCTTCAAGAATTTTCTTCTTTTCTTTTATCGACTGTGATGATCTTTTCTTTTTTCACCATGGCAGCAAGCTGAAACTGTTGATATTGGCATTTATGATCAATCTGTTCAGAAGTCCTATCCTTTAAAAGGTAATTTCACCATTGACATTTCAAGTCCTTTGAATTTTGTTTGCTTTTCATGTTCCAGATATCATGTAACTTTAGCTGTTTCAAGCTTTGGAGACCTCACGTTCTGAGTTTGATTTTGATAATTCTATCTTGCAGAGGAGGTGAATAGCTACACAATGCATCATTCTTTCAGTGGTTCTGTAGACGGAAGAGGAAGTAATGGTGACGGTATTTGACTTTACATGTTCTTACATGATAATAGTAGAATGTTGTGAAAGCTGTGTAATTATTATTCTTTTTTCTTGGATCCAGCTTCAAAGCACGCTTTGCAAAGGTTTTCCAGCCCTCGCATAACACCACTGCTTACTCCAAGTGACACACCAAAAATAACTTCTGCTTGTGTATCCCCCAGACGATGTTCTGCTGCAGTATCTCCTCGGAGGACATCTGGCAGTACCTCTCCAACAATTCCTCAATTTCAACGCCGAGTTTCAATGTCATCATTCTATCCTTCGAGTCAACAGTCCTCAGCAGCTAACTCTCCTCCAAGGGCACGGCCAAAACCAGGTTTCCAAGAGCTGTCTTTTTTCTTTCCAATTTCCTTGTATAAGCTTATACAAATGTTACTGCTGTAGATCTGCACTTCTGTCATTAAACACATAGAGAGTCATTCTTTATATGAGATGCAAACTTGTGTTGATTCCAATATTTACACTATATACACGATTTTGCTCAAGTGTAAGAATGATTCTATACGTGTGTAACAAACATTCGACTACCTTTTCTAGCTGATATTGTTTCCATTTGGACAAATTGTTGCATTACTAATTAGTTCATGTATGTGAATTGTAAGCTCAAACTCCTCGAGCTGATGGGAAGGAGTTCTTCCGTCAAGCCAGGTATCTAATTTTTTGACTTTTGTTCTTTTTAATTTTTTCAAGTAAACGATCTTTCTCCTGATGATCAGCATGTGTTGATTCAGGAGTCGTCTGTCTTATGAGCAGTTCAGTGCGTTTCTAGCAAACATAAAGGAACTAAATGCTCAAAAGCAATCTCGTGAGGTGATGAATATAATCTTAGTTATTAGACTGTCCTATGATTACCTTGTATTTGCTTAGTTCAATATCTAAATGCTTTTCTGCTTTTTCTTTTTGCACATCGTATTATTTTAGGAAACTTTGAAAAAAGCAGAAGAGATTTTTGGAACGGATAACAAGGATCTCTATCTATCATTCCAAGGGATGCTTAACCGCGGTGTTCGTTGACAGTACAAAAAGTCATCTTGGGTGTATATTCCCATCTTATGGTAGCTTAAACATTTAACATAAGTCTTACTTAGTGATCTAAAGTTGACCAAAGGACTTGTGAAACTCTTGAGCTATGTTCCAACTTGAGGTGCAGTATCGCTAAACATCAGCTCAGAAATCTTTTGAGGTGCAACCTTATAGAAATTCAAACAATTGAGATTGGTACAGATTGTGCTATTGCTAGCTGATGAGTCGATGATCTCATGTTTAAATTCTCATTAAATCATGGATGCATGCTGTAAATTATTCCCATCTTTTTCTCTCATTTCAGTTTTGCATTTTCAATTTTACCGTCACGTGTGGCACATCTGAGAGGAGCGGGTGGTGCCAGCAGATGGCAGTTGGATCAACTCGTGAGTTGAATTTCCTTCTGTTGCTGCTCTCGCTCTTTCATTTGCACGCGTATGGTATGGGTATGTATATCTTCTTCTGCTCCACTGTCAGCAGCTTGAAATTTTCTTCTGTGGAGAAATGAGTATCTGCAGTATTGGCACTAGTTGTGTTATCATGCGGACATTAATATGTAAATTGAAGGGTATACTATTGATACTTAGCATCCATAACTAGCAAACCAAAACTCTGATGTTGTAGTTGTATCTACTGTAAGAATCTTAATACAACACACTATCAGTTTCATTGAATTGCAGGATCTCTGTTCATATCCGAACTTCTATCGTTGATTGGTACTTATCAATATTTTCTCCTCCTATACATAGTAAACACAAAATATTGAAGTTAAAAATAATTTAATGCCAAGGTCAAGAGCTAGTGAGATGAAAAAGTTAACATAGTTTGCATGTGGGCTGGAAAAGCAATTGATCCTACTTTTTGACAAGAGGATAATCATGCCTTGATAATAGCGTGCAAAGAATTGGAACATGTAGATTCTCAATATATATTTGTTGAACAAGAATACTGCTGTATGATTTTTGTTGATCGCCTTTACCAAAAGAAAGGTGGTATCTTTTTATGATCGATGTTAAATCTATGGATAACCCAATAGCTGCAGCGCTCTTATAAAGTGTAGAAGCTTTTTTTCCTTTTTCTTGTTCAAAGAATAAAAACATATCAATAAGTGATAGGATGCATTAATTTGACCCCATAAGTGGCACTAAGGTTCGAATTCTATAATGGAGCTGAAGCTTTACTTGGAGAAATAAAAGGAACGTGTAAAATCTGAGACTAAAGAGCTCATTTTCTTTGATCTGAGATCATATGCTTAATGTTTACGGCTGGCTATCTAGGATTAGAACCAAGGAGGAACAAAAACTAGTCGAATCAAATCCTTTGTTGGTATCTGCTAGTTCTGTTGAGCTAAGATTGAATACATGATTGAATGATTAATAAATAATGAAATGAATTTACTGATAGATCATATATATGGCTAGGCAATTTGGAGCATAACTGGTACAATTTTTCAACTTGTTCTTTCTTCATAGTCTGTTTTTTCTTGTATAGGATATATAGTTGGTCCTTAAATCGTAGCACTAGCACCTGATACTTGGCCCTTTTTCACTTTAACTGCATGCTTTTTGCGGAAAATAGGCTGGTAAAGAGAGAAAACATATTTCCTCTCTTGTGCTTTTCTCTTTTGTTATTTCTTTTTGGTGTTGCATTGGGAACAGATTCTTTATATCCATTTTGATTCCTTTCTAAGATTACATACACATGTTATTGTTTCCCCTCTTTAACTATTTGAATGTGTTAGTATTTGCCTACATTATATCATGGCAACCGTTTTCCTTCATTTCATTCAATTAATAATTATCCAGATCTAATAGCACATACAGATGACTACATATCTTATGATTTTGTTTTCACTAGATTCAAATAATTATGATCGTCTTAATATTATTATTAAGATATTAATTAGTTTAAGGATTTTGACATTTCACTTGTTCGCCAAAATTGTTACCTCATTTCACTAACCACATTGCTGTCAATCAGCCATCTAGCCACCATTACCACAACAACCATCATTCATACACCATTATATATGGTCAACCACTAGCTACATATATTGCTGTCATTATATTGATCTGAAATAGTCTCAGCTATTCATTATTTATATTTCAATATGATACCTTGGTATATTCAGGCATGTATTTAGATTTAATATTCAGATCATCTTCCTCTCATTAACATTTAGAGTAGTAAGTAAAATGATAGTTACTGGTAACCAAAGAGAGGAGGCATATATATATATATATATAATAAAATAAAAAAGAAGTTTGATAGGAGGTATATATTGTACCTTGATAAATCGTGATCTAGACCCATGTGTTAGATTCTAAGTCTATAGAGTAGGCACAAAATTATTAGTGCTAAACTTTTCAACAGCATCAGAATAGTAACAACATGACCCCCGCCCCTCGCACTCTTTTTTCTATTTCACCTTTCTCTTTTTTTCACTACGATTCCTTTACCACACTAATTAAATATCTACATATATATATTTTCATCTTCCAATATCATCATATGCATCACTAGTAACACATTTGCACTGCCCCAGACTAGGATTTGAAATTTATAAATTTCTATAATGACTTTTAAGTTAATTTATGATAATAATTGAATTTACAGTTTGATATTTAATTGATAATTAGATACGTTATATAGAATTTGTAAAGAAAATATTATTTAGCTCTCGTGAATAGAGTCCCGCCTGCATTTTCCCTAGCCACCTTTTATCCAATAACAAATTGATACCTTAATGAAAGTTTTATGCAGCTTAGTGCTTATTAACACAAAAGCTTTAATGATACGCTTCAAATTCAAACTATACCTCTTATAATGCTTCAAACAGGAAGATAATTGTACTGTTGGTGAATAAACAGTAGCGTAAAATTGGAAATAGATGAAAATTTTGGTAGAGATATGATCACGAGCTACAAGAATATTTATCTTTTTTTCTCCATTGGTAAAAGGTTATATATATATACCCCACTATTTGTATTAGTAGTAGTGTTGCAATATATGTATGTATGAATATATATATTCAAATCAATGTTCACTAATAATTAAGCCGTTTTTGTGGATAATATTATATTATATGGAACCCTTTATTACACCATATATAAACGCATCAAATATAATCATGGACGTGAATATGTTTAAATTAGAAGCCGTATTAGAAGGTAATAGAAGTTATATCTACGCACCTTTTTATTTCATTCAAAAGTTTAAGACGACGGATATTTTTATTCATATAATTATGTTTCCACACGCTCGCTCCGTTTATGTACCAGAGAACACACTTTGATTTATCTAATTGTGTCCCCCTCGAGATGTGCAGGTATGATTTATATATGAAGCCAAACACATGGATTTATCATTTCTGGCGATAGTTGGTGACTCTCAAACCAATTATCTTTATTTGCTACTCTGATATCATGCTAAAGTATATGATTATCTCATCTAAAATTTTAAGATACAAAAAATAACACAATTATATTTTCAACTAAAGGAAGTATATATTTTGTTCTTTTTATGTGTTTTCGCTAGCAAAGACTAATTACTGTGTTTCACACTAAATCATCATTTTTTTACTTAGAAGCTTGACCAAAACAATTCATAAATCATAAACTAAAAATGGAAAAGTTTGGCTAACATAATTCATAAAACTAACACATATATTACTCAGATATGTCGAGCTCAGACGTGGTATATATAATATTATTCAGGAATAAACAAAATAGAAAAAAAAAAAAACTGAAAATTAGAAAAAAGTAAGAGACAATATATAGAAACATAGAGAATACAGCTAGAGCAAGTTGCCAAAAAGCTTTAATATAGCTATAAATAGTTAAGAGCACAAAATCCATATCGACCACCCAAGTCAAAAATTGACTCATTAAAAACATCACTATAGCCATAACACCAAATTATACATTTTTTCAATAAAAAAAAAAATGGCTTTCACTCCTCATGATCATGAATACTATACTAGTCATGGCGTTTTCTCCAATGAATTCATCAATTCTTCTCTTGTTACAACTACTAATCCTCTCTCCCAAATAACCCCCACGTCACTTTATGAACATAATATTAATGAACAACTAGTGAATATAAATTCACTAGATCATTATGTGCCACCCTCAATTTCAATGATGCCATGGTTCCCTGAGCGGCTAGGGGTTTCCGACATGACGGTGCCGGTACTACTACCAGCATCAGCATCGTCTAATTCTAGTGACTATAGTACTAATACCCATCAGATTTATGCAGTCGATAACCATAATAATAACGGATGCAACGGCCAACACCACGAGGGTTGTGAATCTTGGGATGAAAATACTGACCAATCCAACTTCTGGTCCTCTTGTCCTCTCGCTACCTCCAATAATTGGGTACGTTTGTTTCCTCTATTTTGCTGAAATACATCATCAAATCTTCTAATAGTTTAAGCTATTAGAAAAAAAATATTTTTATTTACTTATTATTAACTAGTACGTAATATATATAAATAGTCAACATATTTGTTTTGTCACAAACTAGCTATGCTAGTGTAACGTTTTGTGCATGGAAGGTTAAGAAAAAGCAAAAAAAACACGTTGGGTAATGGATTGGGGAGTTGTCTCCTTATGTATTCCTTGATAATCCTTAATTACCTCATGAACTATTTTTTTCGAAAGTGAGATTTATTTTTTTCTTAACAAAAATATATGTGTGTTGTATCATGTATTAATGTTGACAGGGGGCTCAAAGGGAAACAAGTCCAAAAATCAAAGAAACGCCGGCAATGAAGATCGGCAGGTACTCAGAAGAGGAGAGAAAGGACAGAATTCTCCGATACCTCAAGAAAAGAAATCAAAGGAATTTTAACAAAACTATTAAGGTATATCTCCTTATTTTATATTTTTAATTGTATAGCATATAGTTTAATTTAAATAATGTGGGCGTACAGTATGCTTGTCGCAAAACCCTAGCAGACAAACGTGTTCGAGTTCGTGGAAGATTTGCAAAGAATAATGAAGCCTGTGATGATCATGAAGTCCTCATCAAGGGGAATGTTAATTACCACCAAGACAAAGATGTTTGCTATGATCATAATCCACAAATCCAGGTTAATTCATTTCTATCTACTTAATAATATATAGTGAACCATCCATCTTATTCGTCTCAATATAATTTTATAAGTAAATAAAACTATAATCTCTCTATGAAATATTGGTGCCTAAATATTTTTGCACAAAATTCTGATTTTATTTATTTTTGTTTTAATTATTTGCAGATGAAACATGGTGATCATTATAATGATCAGGAGAATTGGTTAGAAGAGGCAATCACAAATTTTATGTATATACCTTATATAGGCAGCTCCTATGATGGAAATTTCATAAGCTGATAGCCATTTGTTTATTACTCCACTACTTAAGTCTAGATCTCTCTAATTATAAAGTTGATGTACTCCCATCCATTATATATGAATGAATGAATAGTTGAGGTCCACTTTCCTTTGATCTACAACTGTTCCTCCTCTAAAAGAATGATTGCATAAACAATACTAGCCTCATTAATCTCTCTTTTGACACATTGAAAATACTATACTAACCGGTTAGTATACATTTTTCACAAATATTTATATCAAGATAGACTGTCTACATCACACTCTTAATTAAATTGTTGTCTTTTGTATCTAGTTGAACCTGAGATGCTTCCTATACTGAACTATCCTTTTTATGATCTCTATAGTGCTAGAAACTATCCGTAATAACGAACTTGCAAAATAAATTTATGATGATTCATCGTTACATGGCTCCTAAGTGATAAAAAAAAAAAAAAAAGATTTATCCTATTCTTTAGGACCTTCCTCGCTCACTCTACCAAGGACCTCAAACAGTTAACCACTACTAATTAAAAGGAGTATAATTAGCTAAGAAGCTCGTCACTAATCTACCGTTAAATAACCATAAGCTAATATAACAATTTTTTTTTTATAATCGTTAATATATAGGATTAGCTGTGGATTATTGATGTTTAACAATAAAAATTGCTCATCACTTTTTTCTTCTCCTCGTAATGGATGGACAAAGTTATTCGATTCATAATAAATATTTTAAAAATTAAATATATAGTCCAAGTATATATGTAAGCAGAAAATAGTCTGGACACACCATAGTTATTATTAAAAAGGGTTTTTTTTTTATTGGAACTAGATCTAATTGGCTATACAGAGCACACGTCTTTCATCATCCAAATTAAAACTCGATATATATATATATATATATATATATATATATATATATATATATATCTTAATTAAACAACAGTAAAAGGTTGCTAACTATATTAGCTTAGGTATAGCTAATCAATTAATACGTTAGATGTGATCCAAATAGTGTATATTAAAAGGAAATTAGACAAAAGAAAAGGTTTATTAGATTAGAATCTAATAAAAAGGGTTTGATTACCTTAAAGAATCACAACAACTTTATTTTCAACGTTAGCATCAATTCTGTATCCAGCGATTATTTGGAGTTACTTTTGTAAGGTACCGTTAAGCATCTTTTGGTACTTAACTAGAATGAACATCATCATTATAACGTTGAATGTATTAAAAAGGTAAGAATTTAGATTATTTTTATTCCAGCAGCTGCTTGCTTTCTTTGAAAAAGATGGACCTTGATAAAGCCTAGCTTCGACAATATAATAGGGGAATAATTCTTATTTCTTTCGACATATTTATTATAATTAAGTACAAATTATATTACTCCTATTATATGATGAATATATATCTTAGGGCTGCTGATATGGTGTTTTGTTCTTTATTCCTCTGCAATAGATCAGTTTAGATTAGGAAGCATTTTAATTTCAGGTGACCGTGCATGCACACAAACAACAAATATCGGCGAAGAAATTACTTGCATGTTGTGCCTGTCTCACTCATGGGTGGGGCTAAAGGGTTCATTTGATTGCCAACTTTGGTGAAGTAAATTCTCATAGCTCAAACTAAAGAATATATTTTTCATATACACTAAAAAATTAAATGAATACTATTATTTTCTTTGTCCTAAAACAATATATAGTAGTATTTATTTATGTAGTACAAGAAAGCAACAGTTTTCGGTTTAAAAAAAGAAAAGATTCTGTTGACTGATATTTTGATGTTTCCTTTCCGGCATTAATTAGTGTTTATATGAGCTAATTCAATAGATATTACGGTAGAAGTGTACAGTCATGATCAGTCTTGTTTATGTCAAATGAAAATGATTAATCAATCCAATAGAATTGATTCTTTTGAGGCCATATATCGATCTCTTGATTTTACATTTGAAAATGAAATAAGACCTAATGAGAGGTCAAAATGGAGCTAAATATATTGTGTTATTATATTGACAATTATAAGATACTAGGACGACAAAAAAAATAATATAGGCAGACCTAGCTAGGCCAAGAAGATGGGGATCACAAGTATGCCTTCTTCCAATCGCAAGAAAGCACTCAAATTGAAGTGACTCCATTATCAATGAACTGTCCCAATCACCACCTTCCAAGTCTTCAAACCCCACTCACTAATCAACCCTGTTTAAGTCTTCTTGATAGAAATTACAAAGACAAAATTTTGATTTTCTAATTATTTATGTGAATTTTATCGAGTTCGAAATCTAAATAAGCCACAAAAAAATAAAAGTGACAAAAATAAATCACTATTCTAGTAAGTAACTAAAATAGACTTAGTCGAAGAAAAAAATTCCGTTTTATGCAATATTCCAAACATTTTTCATTAGTCTCATAACGTGTATATTTTAATATATAATGAAACTATTTTTTACACTTTGTAAAGTGGAAGTTTTTCTTACACATTATAAAGTGGAAGAAAAAATTATGTTTTATAAAGAGGAATATTTTTCGCATTTTGCATTAAATTTTATCTCTTTATGAAACTTTTGTAGTGTTTGTCATACAATTATATTGATTTGACATATCATGAAAATGAAAAAAAAAATTACATTATGTATTTTTATTTTTTTTATTTTGAAAACTCCTCCAAACTCTATTTAAGGACGTTCAAACATTGCCCTTCAACATCTTTAGTCTTCTATTTTTCTTCATTTCAATCACAAAAAGATGTCTTCTGAACCAAAAGTTAGAGTTTTGATTTATTGGGATGGCGAAATTATACATGACGGAAATACCGTTTATTATAAGTGTCATCCCAAATACAATGCAAAATATTAAATTAATGTCCAATATCATAAATTTCTTTCATCAATTTATAAAAGAATGGGTATAAATAGTACTGATTATAATTTGATTATAGTCGTAAAATACCTCACTTTATTTTTATCACAAGGACAAGTAAATTTTGGAGAGTGGATTATCTATAATGACGAATCGTTGACCGACTTTTTGAGGGTTCAAAATGACTACATAGATCAAATCAAGTTTACCATACTTGAAATCTATGTTAGGAAGGAGCCTAAGACTAGTCAACAACGTTCTCCTATAACAATACTTGAAAAATATTCCTCTTTGTAAAACATATTTTTTTCTTCCACTTTATAAAGTGTAAGAAAAACTTACACTTTACAAAGTGTAAAAAATAGTTCCGTTATATATTAAAATATACACGTTATGAGACTAACGAAAATCGTTTGAAATATTGCATAAAACGAAATTTTTTCTTCCACTAAGCCTATTTTAGTTACTTACTAGAATAGTGACTTATTTTGGTCACTTTTATATTTTTATGGCTTATTTAGATTTCAGACTCAATTTTATCTTGATCCTGTTATTTGTGTTGTCAATATTATTATATTAGACCTTTATTTTGATATGAGTACCTTTTTAGTGAATTTTGATTTATCATTCATTCATTCATAGCCAAATATGGTGATCAATGATTACAAAAGTAACCAAACTTAAGTATAGTGTCCTTTGAAGTAAGGGAAGGTTATATATTATTGGCTTAACTCATATACGGCTCCTTCAAGTTATTCGCATATTTCAGTTAGACATGTTAACTAAGGTCAGTACCTATTGAATACTTTAATCTTAACAAATTTATATCTATTAAACACAAAATGAAAATCGGGTGAAAGCCAGAAGTGCATGTGTCTCAAACACAAATACATAGCAGATAGACCAATAAAATGATGACATGTGGCAATTAGAAAAAAAAACAAATTATTTCCAAGCAACCCACGCCCACCCCTCCCCCGCCCCTCTTCTTCTTCTTCGTCAAAATCTACTGCCATTTCAAAGCTTTTCACCATTTTGGATTTATAATCACTTACTACCATAATATCTAATAAAGAATAACGACTTCTGCTAAAAAAAATAATCAATTTATATTAATTTTATCAAAAAAATGGAACTTTAAAAAAAATGCAAAAGAAGAATAAAAAAGGGTTAGAGAAAGAGAGGCAGACGTTTAGAGGGTGGTGCAGTGAAGAAGAAGACAGGGATTTTCCATTTTATTTTTATAATTTTTTTAAAAAATAAGTTGAAAAAAATGATTTTTAATTGCTATACGCGCTCAAGGAGTGTGGAACACACTTTTTTTGTCATGTCAGCATTTTGTGTCTAATAGGAATGATTTTTGAATAAATAAGGTGTTCAATAGGTACAAGTCCAAGTGGAGGTGTCCAAGTGAAATATGTGGACAATTTTAAGTGGTCGTAGATGACTTAAGCCTATATTATTTATATTAGTAACAAGTTTGTTGGTGGGATCAAATGATAAACAACTATAGTTATAACATGATAGTCAAGTTAGTTTCTGGAAATCTTTGATGAGTACTACTCCATGATAGAACTTTCTCATGAACATACTGTGGATGAAAACGGGCAAGCTATATATGGCAATCAACATCATATCAAACTTTAATATATTTGAGAAAGAGATGGAGGATCAGTTATATATTATCCCCCTAAGATTTGTCGGTGATAAACAACCATATATATATGATTAATTGTGACCCACATATATATATCAAAGAAAGCCACATCTTCATAGTCTCCATGCTTTTGGTAATATTGGATCGACTGACTACTACAAGCTAAGGTTGGCAATAAGTTGACCCTCTCTTTGTTCATATATTCCAAATTGGGAAGGTGGTGGACTCTTCTTCAAAAGCTAGTTAGCATCATCATTATGATAACTTTGACTATTGTATGTGTAGTACTTAATTTCGCGATTTACAATTTCAAATATGCGGTCAGAAGTTAATTAGTTTTAATAAAATTTAACTTTAGATATTAGTTGAACATTAATCATATATAACTTCACATAAAATTTAAGCTTTTACGTTAGTTTAGTTGCTAAATGACCCAACAATGGCATCAATTATGACATTTAAAACAAAGTTTTTGCTTAGATTGTCTCTATTTCAGGGTGGTCTTTATTTTTCTATTCCTATTGTTTATTTAATGAAATTTATTGGTCAAACTACTATTAACTGTAGCTTAATTTCACAATGTAACTTTTGCTCCGTCCGACAAAATTAGTTGTGTAGTTGTAACACCTCGAAAACCAGACCCAGAAAAAAATTGCAGAAACTTACCTGAAACCAGTGAACCACGACAAGGTCCACGGTCCGTTGACCTGCCCGTGGTCTAGAGTTGAACTCCACCAGGCCCAGATGTCAGACCACGGGACCCTTCACGGGCCGTGGTCTAGACGACGGACAGTGGTGGTGTCCATAAGGGCTTAGCTAATAGGCCCTAAAGCCTAGCCCTCAGACACCCCTTGCCCAAGTAAAGACCACGAGGACCTTCACGGTCCGTGGTCCTGAAGACGGGTCGTGGAGGCGTCCGTGAAGCCTAACTAGTAGCCTCATTCGCTAATTCCTTATAGCCCCACGCCTAAGTGAAGACCACGAGGACCTTCACGGTCCGTGATCTTTCACACGGGCCGTGGGAGGGTCCATGAAGATGGGGCCTCAGACCACCAGACCAAGTGAGGACCATGGGGATCTTCACGGTCCGTGGTCCCTCACACGATCCGTGGAAGAGGCCGTGGTCAGCTCCGTCTGCAACTTAAGTCAGGGGCCTTTAGGTCTTTTCCTATTTCGTTGGACCCCTAAACTACGTCGTTTTAACCTTAAATTACGTGGTTTTGATTAGTTTTAGCCTAGAAACATAACTAAAACTTACCTAAGTTAGATCTTTCATCAAAAACTTAGAAAATTAGAAGCGGAAGAGAAGAAAAGGTCGAGCAACCCTAGTTCAAGAACGCAACAAGTTTCCTCCAGTTCCAACCCTAAAATCGAAGGATTTCTCCGTGGAATTCGTCACCAGGTATGTGGGATTTCACTAGTGGATTCCTTTTGCCCATTAGGTCCCTAGAATTTAGTCAGATTCTTGATTCCCTATTATTAACTAGACCTAGGGTTTCTAGAACTTTAGCAGACTATCATGAATTAGTTATTTATATGTTCCAAATTAGATTATCATGTTATTACTTCGTTTCTTGCATGAATTTCACAACCCTAGCTTGATAGTTCTTTAGTTCTTGAATTATACATACTTGGTCAGATATTTCAGTGTTTCAGATATATATGCCTCAGCTTGAATATGTCATTATCAGTATATAAATGTGCATTCTCAATTTTTATGTCAGTTTTGAGTTATCCAGTATATTTCAGTAATTCAGTCATAATGTGTTAATCATTTAATCTATTGGAAGTAGAATAATACCGAGTTGGACCAGGGTCAGTCACCCATATAGTCCCAGAACTACAAGCCACGTAGGTTGTAAGTCCCCTCTATGGGCATCATTTTAGTGATCACGCCAGCATGTCTCTACACCTTTGGCCGGTGTATTGGGTCATCTCAATGGGGCGTATATATCGGACTCCATATTTAGCTCATGTGGTTTTATTATCGGTTATTAGTAGCTCCCACAGTTCAGTCAGACTTCATTGCGTTGACCACATTTCAGTACAATCAGTATTCAGCATCAACATGCCTAAATTTGGTTATTGCATTCAGTTAGCTCAGTATTCAGTATCTATATCATGTTCAGATTATACTCTTGCTTTATTGCTTGTTCAATTATATGTTTATTTCAGCTTTACTTTATCATGCATGCTCAGTACCTTTCAAGTATTGACGTATACTCTGCGCTATATCTTTTCGTAATGTAGGTTCAGGTTCTCAGCATCCAGATCACGCTTAGATCGGTTCTCGATCTCCAGTTCAGCAACATCAGTAGTGAGTCCTCATTCTTCGAGGATAATAGTCATGTTATCTTTTCATTATTTCAGTCTTTTAGTTTCAGTTTTGCTAGACTTAGGTGGGGCATGTCCCAGCACTTTTAGTCAGTTAGAGGCTATTTTCAGACATAGTTAGATTCAGTTTAGTATTTGAGTTTGATGTTTCTTTTGTATTAAACTCTCAGATTTGATATTCAGTTTCAGTATATGGGTATTCCCTATCATTTCAGATTTATTTATGATTAGCTTCCGCATCAGTTTTTATTTCTCGGTTTATCTTTAGTACGCTCAAAATTATGCCAGGAGGGTTAGCTTATGGTCACTTGTGATCCTAGGTCTGGTGTCCGCGTCTCGGGGGTAGCTCAGGGCGTGATAAACTTGGTATCAGAGCCACTAGGTTTAAGAGTCCTAGGATGTCTGAAAAGCCGCACAAAGTGTTTTAGAAAAAATCTTTATTTACTTGTTACTCTTATTATGCGTAAGGTATGATCTAATTCTATTCTAACTCGATGTTCTATGTTTCAGTGATCATGCCTTCTCGTAGAGCTAACGCCAAGAATGCGAATGCCAGGAAGGCAAACGCAGCTCCTCCAATCCCAGATCAAGAAATTTCGAATGCAGAATTCTAGAACGCGATTCAGATGTTGGCTCAGAGTGTGGCCAACCAGAACAATCAGCGGGGCTCCAGTTCCGGCAAATGCTAATATTGGGTCAGCTACAGCCAAAGTGTGGGATTTTGTTAGGATGAATCCGCCAGAGTTCTTAGGATCGCAAATTGGTGAGGATCCCCAAAACTTCATTGATGAGGTCAAGAAGTTCTTTGATGTAATGCAGATAATTGGAAATGATCGGGTTGAGTTAGCATCTTACCAACTTAAGGATAAGGCTCATATATGGTATACTCAGTGGAAAGAGAACAAGGTTACAAATGCAACTCCTATCATTTGGGATTGATTTAGTGAGACCTTTCTGGACAGGTTTTTCCCAAGAGAGATAAGGGAGGCGAAAGCTCAGGAATTTATGAACTTAAGACAAGGTAGCATGACAGTCCAAGAGTATGGGCTCAAGTTTATTCAACTTTCCAGGTCTGCTCCTCACATGGTTGCTGATTCCAATGCTCAGATGAGTAAGTTCCTGTATGGAGTGTCAGACTTGGTGAAGACAGGGTGTAGAAATGCTATGTTGCTAGAAAATATGAGCATCTCTAGGCTCATGACTTATGCTCAGCAGGTTGAAAGTGATAAGCTTAGGGAACAGGCTAAGGAGAACAAGAAGGCTAAGACTGGGAACTATGACTATTCTCAGCAGAAATTGGGTGGTGGAAATCGCTCGCAGGGTCAGCAAAAATTTTCAGCTCCAGCACCTTCATCAGCTAGTGTTCCGTCCTCCAAGTTTAGACAAGATAAAAAAGGTAGGGCATCAGGCTCTAAGTCCCAAGGGAGTGTTACAGGTACCAAAACCTACCCAACTTTCCCTAAGTGTGGTAAGAACCATCCGGGCGAGGGCTTTGCAGGAAAGAAAGGATGCTTTGGGTGTGGTCAGTCTGGTCACATGTTAAGGGATTGTCCTTCTAAACAGGGTTAAGGAGGCAATGCTAATCGAGCCCAATCTACTACTTCAGCAGCACCAGCAAGTCGCCCGACTCAACAGGCTAACTCATCTGGTACAGGTGGCGGACAACGCCAAAACATGCTCTATACTCTTCAGGCTCACCAGGATCAGGAAGATTCTCCTGATGTAGTCACTAGTACGTTACGAGTCTTTGATCTCGATGTTTATGCTTTGTTAGATTCAGGGGCTACTCTTTCCTTTGTAACTACGTATATAGCAGTTAAGTTTGATGTTAGTCTAGAAACTCTCTCAGAACCTTTTCTCGCCTCTACTCCAAAGTGACCCGATTATAGCTAGATGGGTATACGTAAATCGCTTGTCACGCTTCTCTCAAAAAGTCACCTCAGCAGATCTTGTAGAGTTAGAAATGGTAGACTTCGATGTCATTCTAGGCATACATTGGTTACATTCCTGTTATGCCTTAGTCATTGTAGAACTAGGATTGTTTGTTTTCAGTTTCCAAACAAACCAATCTTAGAATAGAAGAGTAGTAACTTAGTGCCTATGGGTCGATTCATTTCTTACCTTAATACCAGAAAAATAATTTTTAAAGGTTATCTCTATCATCTAGTTCGGGTTAAGGATTCAAGCTCTGAAACCCCAACTCTTGAGTTAGTTCCAGTGGTTAATGAGTTTCCAGAAGTGTTTCCAAAAAATCTTCCCAGAGTTCCTCCCGAAAGGAAAATCGACTTTGGAATTGATCTCCTTCCAGATACCCAGCCTATATCTATCCCTCCTTACAAAATGACTCCAGCTGAACTTAAGGAACTAAAAAAGCAGTTGAAAGACCTTCTAGACAAGGGTTTCATCAGACCAAGTAATTCACATTGGGGTGCACCAGTGTTGTTTGTGAAAAAGAAAGATGGTTCACTCAGGATGTGCATTGACTATAGGCAGTTGAATAAGGTCACAATCAAGAATAAGTATCCCATCCCCAAGATTGATGACTTGTTTGACCAACTCCAGGGTGCTAGTCATTTCTCAAAGATAGACCTCAGATCAGGTTATCATCAGCTTAAAGTCAGAGATAGTGACATTCCGAAGATAACCTTCAGGACTCGATATAGTTATTGTGAATTTGTAGTTATGTCATTTGGACTAAACAATGCTCCTACAGCTTTCATGGATTTGATGAACAGAGTGTTCAAGCAGTATTTGAATATGTTCGTTATCGTTTTCATTGATGATATCCTCATTTACTCTAAGAATGAGGAGGAACATGCGAGTCATTTGAGAGTTGTTCTGCAAACTTTCAAAGATCACCAGTTATTCACCAAATTTAACAAGTGCGAGTTTTGGTTACAATCAGTTACTTTCCTTGGGCATATAGTGTCTAGCAAAGGGATCCGAGTGGATTCCCAAAAAATAGAAACAGTGAAACAATGCCCAAACCTACCTCTCCTGCAGATATCAGAAGTTTCTTGGGTCTAGCGGGTTATTACAGAAGGTTTGTGGAAGGATTTTCATCGATAGCCTCACCATTGACTAGGTTGACTTAGAAGATGGCCAAGTTTCAGTGGTCAGATGATTGTGAGAAAACCTTCACAGAATTGAAAACTAAGTTGACTACAACTCCTGTTTTGACTCTACCAGAGGGTTCAGACAGTTATGTGATTTATTGTGATGCATCCAGGGTTCGCCTAGGCTGTATGTTAATGCAACGAGGTAAGGTTATAGCCTATGCTTCTAGACAACTTCAGGTACATGATAAAAATTATCCGACTCATGACCTCAAGCTTGCAACAGTGGTGTTTGCATTCAAGATTTAGAGACACTACTTATATGGTGTTCATGTAAATGTGTTCACTGACCATAAGAATCTTCAGTATATGTTCACCTAGAAAGAGTTGAATTTTCACCAGAGAAGATGACTTGAGTTCTTCAAGGATTATGACATGAGTGTGCATTACCATCCTGGTAAGGTAAATGTAGTAGCAGATGCCCTTAGCAAACTATCTATGGGTAGTGTAACACATGTTGAAAAAGAAAGAAAAGAGCTAGCAAAAGATGTTCACAGGCTTGCTCGTTCAGGAGTTCGTTTTATGAGCATATCAGATGGTGGTGTGGCAGTTCAAAATGGATCAGAATCTTCATTGGTAGTGAAGGTTAAGGAAAAGCAAGACAGTGATCCGATATTGCTCGAACTCAAGGGTGCAGTCCATCAACAGAGAGTTGAGGTATTCTCCCAAGGGGGAGATGGTGTGCTTCGCTACCAGGGTCGATTATGTGCTCCTAATGTGGGCGAGTTGAGACAACATATTCTTGAGAAACCCATAATTCCAGGTACTCTATTCATCCAGGCGCCATTAAGATGTACCGTGATTTGTGGAAAGTCTTTTGGTGGAATGACATGAAGAAGGACATATTAGATTTTGTGGCTAAATGCCTCAATTGTCAGCAAGTAAAGGTAGAACATCAGAAACCAGGGGGTATGACTCAAGAGATCGACATTCCTACTTGGAAGTGGGAAGAGATCAACATGGATTTCATTACAGGTTTACCTCGTACTCGCAGATATCATGACTCTATTTGAGTGATAGTTGACAGAGTCACTAAGTCTTCTCGATTTTTGGCGTTCAAGACTACAGATTCAGTACAGGATTATGTCAAACTTTACATTAATGAGATAGTCAAGTTGCATGGGGTTCCTTTATCTATCATCTCAAATAGAGGTCCTCAGTTTACCTCTCATTTCTGAAAGTCATTTCAGAAAGGTCTAGGTACTCAAGTTAATCTTAATATAACATTTCATCCACAGATGGATGGTCAGGCAAAGCATACCATTCAGACCTTATAGGACATGTTGAAAGCTTGTGTGATTGACTTCAAGGGTAGTTGGGATGATCACCATCCTCTTATAGAGTTTGCCTACAATAATAGCTACCATTCCAGCATTCAGATGGCCCCTTATGAGGCATTGTATGGGCGTAGATGTAGATCTCCTATTGGTTGGTTTGAAGTAGGTGAAATAGCCTTGATAGGGCCAGATTCAGTCCACTATGGAGAAAGTGTAACTCATTAGAGATAGACTTAAGATAGCCCAGAGTCACCAGAAGTCTTATGCAGATGTAAGGAGAAGGGAACTAGAGTTCCAAGTTGATGATTGAGTTTTCTTGAAAATGTCACCTAAAAAAGGGGTGATGAGATTTGGCAAGAAAGAGAAGCTCAGTCCTAGATATGTAAGCCCTTACAAGATTCTGAAAAGGATTGGTAAAGTGGCTTATGAGTTAGAGTTGCCAGCAGAATTAGCAGCAGTGCATCTAGTCTTTCACGTTTCATTATTGAAGAAGTGTGTGGGTGATCCAGCATCCACAGTGCCATTAGAGAGTGTGGATATAAAAGATAGTCTTTCCTATGAGGATGTACCAATAGAGATTCTTGATCGTTAGGTTAGAAGGTTGAGAAACAAATAAGTCGCTTCAGTCAAGGTTTTGTGGATGAGTCAGTCCGTAGAGAGAACTACTTGGGAAGCAGAAACAGCCTGAAGTCCAAGTACCCTCACCTCTTTCCTTCCGATTCCACTCCAGCTTGAGGTATTAGTTCCTCTTCAGTTTTTCAATTATTCATGCGTAGAATCAATCTTAGTATCATGTTCCTTCAGTCTGTTCTTACATTTCCAGCGTATTTGCATGTTTTTGAAACTTAGTTCAATTAGAAATCAGCTTCCAGAGTTGAGTGGTAGGGTTGCAACTCATCCCCTCAATTTCAGTTAGTTCAGTCTTCATTCGAGGACGAATGATCCCAAGGGGGAGATATTGTAACACCTCGAAATAGGTTATTAAATAAATAATTGGCTAAGAGTTAAATAGGTGGCTACGTATTGCCATTCATTTCCACGTGAAAAACGTCTCCAAAGCCCATCTGACGCCGGTATTTGTTTTGAACATTATTTTGTAGTACTTCCTCACCACAATAATTTCAAGTTATATCTCACCTAATTTTAATCGGCAAATTAAGAGGACAGGTTTACTATCTTCTTCAAGTGTTGAATTTGTTCCGGGATAAGAAATTCCTAGTCTCAAATTGTATCTCAGAAGCGTAACCGCGGCAAAATGAACACCGAATCGGAGAAAGAGCAATTTTTGAAGGAATTTGGAAGCGATTATGGTTATGCAAATGCCCCAAAGAACATTGATGAAATTAGAGCTACTGAATTTAAGCGCTTAAACGGTAAGATTTTTCCATCTTTCAATTGCAGATGATATCAGAATTTTGTTGAAAATTGTTCACGTTGACTATACATTTATTTACTTGTAGATACGGTATACTTGGATCATGCTGGGGCGACTCTCTATTCCGAGTCTCAAATGGAAGCTGTTTTTAAGGACCTCAATTCTACTGTTTATGGAAATCCTCGTATCCTTCCTATCACATTTGTCTATTAACTTGTCTGCGTTTTTGACTTTCTTCAAGTATAGCTAACTAGTTCGTTCAAATTATTTGAATTTTACATGTTTGATTCTGCATTTGTTCGCGACCCCCTTTGATTCCTTAATTCTGTGAAAAACAATAGATAGCCAGAGCAGTTGTAGTTTGGCTAGCGAGGATATAGTTGGGAAAGCACGCCAACAGGTGAACATCTCTTCTGCACAATTTATATTGGTTGTGGTACTATAATTTTTGATAAATCATACTTCCTCTGCCTACAAAAGTACTCCACAATGTCCTGCACATGTATATTGATGTATGTATTCTGTGTTTAAGTGATTGATATGATCTAAATGCTAAGCAATCAAGTCACAAGCACCACAATGTTGTACGGAAGTGTTAATTTTAAATAAATACACATGTTTGTCGATGCCAATCTAATGAGAGCCACTAAATTTCCTTCTGCATATTTCACATGTGATAAAGTTTCTGTTGTTATACTTTCTTTTACCATTGCATCACGACTCTGTTCAGGTCCTTAGTTTCTTCAATGCATCACCAAGAGAATATAGCTGTATATTCACTTCTGGGGCAACAGCTGCACTAAAGCTTGTTGGGGAGACCTTCCCATGGAGCAGTAACAGCAGTTTTATGTACTCAATGGAGAATCATAACAGCGTCCTTGGGATTAGGGAGTATCCTGAATGGATTAAACCTTTTCCTCAAATATTGTTAGTTCTGCTGTTGATTAATTCATGAAAGCTTTCCTCTTTGGTTATGTATTTAGTTTCTTAATCTACGGTACTACTTCCTGCTTCAAGTGCTACTCTTTTCCACTGACCTACCGGTCCACCAAATCAAAGGCTCCCGACAATTCTATAAATTATCAACATTTTCTTCATGAGATATTTCAGCAAATGATCGCATCTCTACATGTCTCTGCATCTGGACCATGCTATCTTTGGACATTTGAAAGAATTACCACGACTTGTATGTGTTATCGATGATGTTTCATATATGCAGACTGATTAGTGGATATGTTCAACAATGTCATTGTTGCTCTTATCGACTGATGTTCTGATGCATTTAATCATGGTGGTTCTTTTTGAAGTTCTATGATTCCATTCACTTCAAAATCGCTTGTCCCACACTTGTTGCTGAAGTGAGTTGTAGAACTCTACTGTTTATCTCATGGATATGATTATACATGTTTCTGGTAGAATTCACTGTACTTTCTAAGGGTAACTTTTATACTTGACAGATCGTAGTTCTATCTAACCAGCCACAAAATTTCTATTCTTGTTATTGAAGTGAGACCAAAAATCAAGAACACCCAATTCATCTCTAATTTTGTGTACTATTATCTATGTGTTAATACTTGCTCCGTACAGATAAACCTATTAAGCCAGAAAATTGAAAGAGAAAAAACTTTTTTACACAGTATGAAGAGTTTGCAGAAACAGTTGAGTAGATGGAAGATTTTGCATGATTTTCGATCTTGGTTCGTTTTAACATTTGTGTGTTTCTCAAGTATTCTTTTCCTTAAGAGTTACTAGATATGCTCTCAGCAAAGGAGCTGCTGCTTTTGCAGTTGACATTGAAGAGGGCACACATGTTGGTAAATCAGAATGCCCAAAGTCTAACTTAAAACTAACACAGCACCACATTCAGAGAAGAAATGAAGGTGGCGTTCTGAAAGAAGGGATGACAGGTACCTTTTTATCAATAGTTTCATCAACTTCTACCTTCCACCCCCTTCCACCCACGAAGTCTATAAAGGTAGTTAGCATTTTCAACTCAAATTAGATGTAGTCTGAGTTCATTAAATCCCATCAATCAAGAGAGCTTGTATGGCCTTATACCTGTTAGGTGGATTATCTTTTTCCTTTTGTTAGTTTTAGAAGTGAAGTAGAAGTTGCTTCACTAATGAGGCACATATTACCAATGTCTTTATCAACTTCAACTTGTTGTATCTGACACTGTCTTCTTCTTGTTACAGGTAACGCGTACAACTTGTTTGCATTCCCATCAGAATGCAATTTTTCAGGTCGAAAATTCGACCCTAACCTGATTAAGATTATCAAAGAAGGGTCTGAAAGAATCTTAGAAAGCTCCCAGTATTGCAGGTAAAAGAATAAAAAACTAGACTCTAGTGATTGAGAATAGCCGAGGTGCTAAAGTTCTGACATTTATCTGAATAGTACTTGTAAGATTTTTACTCCCAGTAAATCTATAAGAAAATAGACCTTCTCTTTTAAGTTTGGTTGAGAATAGATTTTAGTGCCTCAAACATTCACCAAAAAAGATATTTGTTTTTAGGCTGGTTCAAGTTATGGGTGTTTCTAATGATTTTGATATGTTTGACTACCAAAAAAGTTAGAACATGCTATATAGTAACCAGTCTATCATTCTTAAGTATAGCGGTGCAAAGAAGATTATTTGTTTGTCAATAGCTACAAGAGGACATGCTACATTTTGAACAATGTATGCTGATTCAGTCAGGGTTTTGGCTTGAAATATTGAATGATCGACCTTTTGTCCTCTATGTGGTGCTATTCTTATCTCATTAGCTGACAAGCTTGTTCTTATATCTTCGAAAATATTTTATATCTCCATCATTGAGTTGGTCTTGTGCAGATGAGCAGATATAAATTTTCTTTTCTGAATGCAGAGGTTCCTGGTTAGTTCTGATAGATGCTGCTAAAGGATGTGCTACCAATCCACCAAATTTATCAAAGTTTAAAGCAGACTTTGTTGTTTTCTCGTTCTACAAGGTACTTATATTTTGATACGTGCTGTTTTAAGATTACAGGAGGTACTTATATTTGATACCTGCTGTTTTAAGATTACACGAACATACGACTAACATCATGGAGCTTGAAAAGAGTTTTATTTGTTCTTCTTTAGTTATTTGGCTATCCAACTGGCCTTGGAGCACTCATTGTTCGAAATGGTAAGCAGCTAAATAAGAAAGCTGATTTTTGTTGTGTGTTTCCTCACTGTTTAATTTCCTTCTTCGTGTAGTTTACTTCTCACTTGTTTCCCTCTCTGCCTCTATCCCTCTGCTTCTCTGTTTATGGAGAGAATCTTGGGTGGAAATGGTGGCAAAGATACCTAGGTTTCATGTTTTTTCTAGTTGTGAAACAAGATACACTTATATTTCTCCCCTTTTTTCCTTTTCATCACTGTGAGAATTAACAATATTTCCTGATCTCTTTCTATTGATCAGATGCTGCTAAGCTGATGAAGAAGACCTACTTTAGTGGAGGTTTTTTTTAGTGCCTTCCCGTGTTATGATTATATAATTGAAAACTCTAGCAATTTAAGTTAACCTGGATTCTTGTAGGCACGGTGGCTGCAGCTATTGCTGACATTGACTTTTTCAAAAGAAGAGAAGGTGTAGAGGAATTTTTTGAGGATGGAACCATTTCATTCTTGAGCATAGCAGCAATTCAACATGGGTTCAAAATAATTAATATGCTAACAACATCTTCGATTTTCCGGTAAGTGAGAGCTTCCTCTCTTTTTTTTTCTAGATAAGGTGAGAGCTTGCTTCTTTTGTGGGTGGAAGATTCTGAAATTGAATAATAATCAGAATTTTATTGAGATTGCACATATTTTGCTGTCATTACACATGAACAGAGACATTATATCGTTCACACTAGTAACTAGATTTATTGCACACTTTTTCGCTTATAGAATCTTTTTATGATTTATCTAGTGAGTGAGTCCTGCTAATATTATTTGATTATTCCTGCTCATTGCTGCTTTGTAGATATTGTTGAACTTTTATTTTTTTTACTACATAGTACATAGGTACTGCCAACCTTTTTATAACTAGATGTTACCACAAGTACTGAAATAAGTCAATTTTTGTTTAGCTGTTAGGCTAATTATCTTTTGAGTGTAAAATTTTGGGACGGCAAATTTTCCTATGCTTTTTTTGTATCCGTTTGACTTGGCAGATAAATTCCTCTTTGTTTAGAGGATATATGGGCATAGTTTGCAGTATCTTTTTTGTGGGTAGAGAAACTAGTCATTCCTTTCTGAATCATCTAATTTAGTGCCAACAGAAACATACCAAGAATTTTATAGAAACTGTTGCCCCATTTCTCTCTCCCCCCTTAATTGAAGTTGGAGCCTAATGAAAAAACATGTTCTGAAATGTGCTATTCTTTTCTGTAAGGCATACAACATCAATTGCAGCATATGTGAGGAATAAGCTTTTGGCACTGAAGCATGAAAATGGAGAATTTGTTTGCATGCTGTACGGGGTAAATATATCAAACATAGCATTCTCGTGACTAGGTTCATGTTTTTGGAATTTGGTTGGAATTAGATCTTATCCTTATCAATTGCAATTATATGATATGAGAAAGTCCTCCTGAGTTCTCGTGAAGAAATTTCTTTATGTCCTAGGCAAAGGCAAGTTTGTTACTGTTGCTCATTCGTGCAGTGGTGATGCAATGATTTTGTTTTTGGGTTGCTTTTTTTTTTGTAGATTTTCATTTTAGTCGCGACTTTTTCTTTGGTATTCAGTCAGTGTATGAATTGTCTCTGATGGTTTGTTATGAAATTGTCCTATGGTTCCGAAGGTGACTAAGTTTATATGACTTGTTTTTTTGAGAATGGTAACTTAAGTTAATATGACTTTTATCTCAGTTATTGTCTAGTGAGATGGGTCCCACGGTTTCATTCAACATGAAAAGACCAGATGGAACATGGTATGGATATCGTGAGGTGGAAAAATTGGCAACCTTGGCAGGAATACAACTGCGGGTAAGAGTTCAAAGGCCATATTGTCTATGAAGTATGGATTTTGTTCTGTTTCCCTTGGGAGATGAGATGCTTGCTACTTTATGCTCTTGAAACATAACCCCAGAGCAGCTTGATACTGCTGTTTCCGATATAATGTGCTACTTTCACATGTTATCTTTTCTCAGTGTCAAGGAGGATGATATGACTTCCAAGAGGTGTCTTTTTATGATTTATCATTTGTCTTCATTTATATCTGAATGCCTTGATATGCTTATCTGGATTTATGAAGTTCTCTAGTTAAACTTCTGTTAGTTTGTCTTTGATTTGTGAGTTTTGGTCCTTCAGATGTATGGGTCACTTACTCTTTTAACCGCCTTCACCTCTGTTAGATGTGTGAACTGCCACATTTAGAGGAGTAGTTCAGTCTTGAGTTATTGTCCTCCACAATACATGCAACCTTTTTACTTTTTGGAATGAGCAGATATCTCATCATGTAGTAATAACAACTATGGGAGACCAAGTAAGGGATGACTTGCATCCGTACTAACACAATAAGGTTACTGTCTCCTTTTTATGATTAAGCTTTTGTCCACAAATACTGAGGGTTGTTTTATACATTTGGTTATCAGTAAGCCTATTTGAATATGTAACATAATTTTGGCCGAGAAGTGTCTAAAACAGGAGTTTGAATGTGAAACAACGGAGTAGTTCAGTGAAAAATGTAACATTTTTGAAATAATAGAAAGTAATAACAAATTATCTTAGCTGGAATTGTCTGAGAAAGAGGAGTTTGCAATACAAGGAAATGGCAAATATTTTATGAGAAAGCCCCTAAAGAATGGTCTATCTTAATTCTTAAAGGAATGGAGGGAGGATTAGTCATCACAACTTGTGAAACTGGTAATTGAAGATCTCAGATATATAATGCTGTTATATGCTATGACTAAACTCTTGCTTCTTTTTCCCTGTATTTTTGTGTAGACAGGATGTTTTTGCAATCCTGGTGCTTGTGCTAAATATCTTGGTTTGTCACACTTGGATCTTCTTTCAAATATTGAGGTATGTGTTTCCTTTCCCCTCATTTTAATTGTTATATGTCTTCTGTTACATGGGAAAAAGGGACCACCAATGGCAACAAATTCAAATTATCATTTCATTTAGGCTGGGCATGTGTGCTGGGATGATCGTGACATTTTACATGGAAAACCAACTGGAGCAGTCAGAGTATCTTTTGGTTACATGTCAACATTCGAAGATGCCATGGTAAGGGAACCACTATTCCCAACCTAATTCCCGAAAAATGAAGTGTAGTTCTATATTTTTTATAGTAGGGCATGCTTCTTTCTTCAAGATTATGATGTGCCAAATATTGAACAGTTGGAGTTAAAATTTACATTTCAACTCAAATGTGGGGCAATCTCTTTAAGCCTAATTTGTCTTGGGCAATCCTCACTTCACAAGCTAATTTTAAGGTTGAGTTAAGCCTAACACGCACTTTCATAATAGAGAGAGAGGAAAATATGTAGCTTAATGGTCACATAGAACAATAATTGCCAACTTCCGATTTTTACTTTCACTTGGCCATTAGACAGGCAAGCTGAAAAAGAGAAGGAATAAAGAACTAAAACAAAGATGATCTCTTTAGTTCTTCAAGTTTCTGTCTGAAGAAAGAGCAACTTCTAGTCATTTGGATATAAAAAGCTACTTTTCTTTTGAAATGGTAAAGAATATATCTAATACAGCAATAAGAGTGCTGAAAAAGCTAAATTGTTGAAAAACGGAAAATGTTTTGCTAGTCCTATTTCTTTTTGGTTCTTTTCTATTTCTATATTTCCCTTTTCTGTTGTTTGTTTTGGATATTGCTGGGCAGAAGCTTCAATTTCTATGAAGTTATCTTGTAATTGCCTGAATGATTGATTAGCAAACTAATCTTTGCTCTGGATGTTCCTTTGAAAGCTAGTCTTATTTGCTACTTCATTCTGTTCTACTTGTCTATGCAGAAATTTGTCAACTTCGTGGAAAATAATTTTGTGATATCATCATCTAATCGGTGTGCATTTCAGCCAAGGTCCATCTCTCTGCCAATTGAAGGTTAACTTTTGTACCTTTCTACTATTCGGCATGCATTAAATATATATATTGATTTGGCTTCTTGTAGACCAGAAGTTGGTTGTAAGTGTGGAAATTTGTCATTTTAGTACCATAAAAGATATTGTGCAAACTTGTTTAGTCAACCTATGCATTTCATTGACCAATTGCAGGGATTGCAAAAGCTGCTGCACGGCATTTCCTCACATCTATTACAGTCTATCCAATAAAGTCTTGTGCGGGATTTAGTGTGGATCAGTGGCCTCTAACATCTACTGGTAGCTATTCTGCTACATCTCATAGGAAAATTCAGTAGTTCAATTTTTATGGTACATATGATTTTGTCAAAATCAAGAGATATTTGCTCATTTCAATTGCATATAAGAAATTGATCCATGTTTTCTTTAGAATATCAAAGTATTTTGAATTTCAATGTATCATTCTTACATGTTGTCATTCCGTTCAATATGAATTTAGGGTTATTGCATGATCGTGAATGGATTCTCAAGAGCACAACCGGTGAAATTCTTACCCAAAAGAAGGTAGAATACTTTATAATTCACATCGTGCGTGTTGATGCCTGTTATCCATGTGCAAAACCCTGGTAAAACTACCTTCATTCACCTATTATAATTGAATTCAGTAAAGTGGAAAACATAGCATTGTTGTCTATCATTTGATTTACCCATCCTTCAATGTGTTTTGGCTTTAACCTTGTTAATCCCCTATACATGCCTTACTAATAATGACTATTTTCTCAAAGTAGCATGCAACTTCTTAATGTGGGTTGTGTGCATTGTCAGGCTACATGAGATCTTTTTTTCAACCTTCCCAATGAATTTATTCATTCTCTCTTTTCTTGTAATTCTTTTTTCTATTTGTTTGAGACCGAGGGGTAGTTGGTGTTTTCTAATTTGATTTTCTCACAGTTAATAGGAAGTTAAACTCTTTGATTGGATTAAAGTTATCTAGGAATGCACTTTAATTTTGATAAATGAGTCACTAGTGGTTAGCATATATTTTTGCTTCTTTTTTGAAGCCTTACAATGCTCATTATTATATAAATAATTGATTAGATGCCATCCATTTTGTACTAGATATTCAACAATCCATGGTCTTAAAAAGAAGTTGAATAGCCTATAATCTGTACTACCAATAACATTTCAAGTCCCTTGTATTACTCTCCATTATCTCAATAGCTAAATCCTATTTTCTCCTGTGTTCCACTACTAACTTTTAAGTGTCTTAATCTCTACACTCCATGTTTTTTAGCCTGTCATCTAATTTACTTATTTTTTGTTTTTCTCGAAAACATTCTTGAAAATATGTAAGTGTCCATGCATTGGGATATGATCTCTACTTTTATATCTAGACACATTTTTTTGTAAGAGAAGCAAGTAATTACAGGAAGCTTATATCTTTGAAATACTAGCTATTGCATCTTAATTATTGTTTCCGATGCAGTGTTGATTTCTTCTGCATCAATATCTAAGTCAGGTGTATTTGCATTCTAGGTTCCAGAAATGTGCTATATTTCCACGCTGATTGATCTCAATTTGGGAAAACTGTTTGTAGAGTCACCTCGTTGCAAGGAGAAATTGCAGATTGAACTCAAATCCAGCTCACTTGTCACTGAAAGAGATGAAATGGATATCCAAAATCATAGGTTTGAACTTCATCTTCACTTCTTTCCTTTTGATATTAAATACTTAAAACTTGCTACCTCTTAAAAAAAAATCACGTGAATCAATATGTAGAGCTTTACAACTCAACGAAGAGATTCACATAGCCGTCAAAAACAATTCAAACAGATTTATGTACATACGTATATGACATAGTATAGAATCTTATAGTACCTAAAACTTATTAACCTGTGTGAGCAACTATGTTTTTTCAGACTATTTTAATAGGTCATATGTGTAAGAGCCCAACTTTTCTTCTATTCTTGAGTTCAATAATTTTTCCTGTACCTATGTTACTCGGACTCTTCCAAAATGTCAAATGGTGCGTGTTGTATTTTTGGAGAATCCGACACGGGTGTGGCATCAAAAGTGAAGAGCTCGCTCATCTTAGTCCTGTAGCACTAAAATTTGTATTTTGAAACTTAAGTTGTTAAAACTTTGTGATCGTGTGTCTTAACCGACTTAAACAATGTTGTGATGCAGTTTCATTTTGGGCATCCATTAAGTGAAGGGTTCTTTCTTCACTTTTACAGTTGTACTTATTTTTTAATCAGAAAGGTGAAGTTTCATTAAGATAGCACGGTTTATGTACAGTAGAAAAAGTTAGAAAGGAAAAATAGTGCTCCTTAAGTTTGCTCTAATATTTATAGAGAACTTTGTTTGTGGGTTTGCATGTGGGCTTCTAAGTTCTAACCACTTAGATGTTGTGGTTGAAAAGATGATTAGGGTATGTGCATTGTACTGGTGTAAGTTGTGTTGTTGACAGTCTAGTATGGTTGCCTTTAGTGAAGCATGTGAAGCTTATAATTCTTAACTATGTTTGCCCTAGTATTTTTGAATGGTGGTGTCCAGGCCAGTTTGCGCGACCTTGACTGTTCCATCAGGTACCAACTGCCTCCCACCCAGCAACACTACTACCGGGTAACTTTGTCCACCAAGGCTTAGGCAGATAGGAAGAAATCACCTAGTGTTTTGTCTCTACTGTGGTTTGAACCCTATCTCTAAGGTTGACACGCACTTCATTGACCACTGGGCCACACCTTTCGACTTTCACTATGTTTGCTTTTCAAAGATTGTACTCATTGTTGTATGTTGGAGACTATAATTATGTTCGTTGTCATGTAATAGAGTGTTTGATTAGGATAAAGTGGGTATATTTCTTATCTGAACAAAGATATAGTTTATGGAACTAACTGTTTTTAAAGCTTTGGCTGATTGTCGAGCTTCAAACTTCAATTTATTCGTTCCAAAGCAGATTTTAACCAGTTGTGATTTAATCAGTTGCTTTATTATACTTCCCAAAAGACAAAAGCAAGACAAAAAGAAAGAAACTAAAAAAGGAGTGAACAGTGTTTTGAGAAGGATGTCATTATTTTAGTCTGCATGTTCTTAAAATAGCTACCGTTATCTGTGACTACTGTGGTAGTTCACGTGGAAATGAAAAAAAATCTAAAAAGAAGAGTGTAGTGCATGAATATAGTCTATTTAAGTGGTGTTTTTGAATTAGCAGTATTATAGTAATGCTCAATCATTTTTCATGTCTTTTTGATGTGGGTAGATATGAAGTCAGAAGTTACAACAATGAGGTTGATATCTGGTTCAGCAGGGCGATTGATCGACCTTGCACTCTACTAAGGAATTCTGGTTCCCAGAGTCACTCCTGCATAAATAAGAATGGGAGTCCTTGCATGTGCAGGGATGTTGGCGCTAGATTGAATTTTGTTAATGAAGCCCAGTTTCTGCTGATATCTGAAGAAAGCATAGCTGACCTCAACTCTAGGCTGAAATCAAGTATGTTTTCTTATCTTCTCCCTTTCTTAGTATAGTGAGCAAACTCTCTTTCTGGTATTGAGCTCTTCTGAAATAGGAATATAAGGAAACTAGAGAATGCACCCAATACAATTAGCCAATTTGAGGATATTCCTCTGAGCTGAATGTATAACAACTTTTAAACCATGTCTATACAATATTAGTGCAATAACTTCTATTCAGAGGATACAAATGCTTTGCATTACATGAATCTAAGTTAGAAGCGGTGGTATTTCTCTCTTTAGAGGAGACTTGAGTTCAGAACTCTTACCTGTAGTAGCATGGCTGTTGCGGCCATAGGAGGATTTAAAAGGAATTAAAAGTAACTGTATTTGCTGTCTGTTCAGTATCTTGTATAGTCCACTATACATGAATTATTTTCCTGCATAAGTCACTTGTATCACTTAATATGCTTCCTCTGATGGTGGTTAGTGATTTTTACAGAAAGGTGAATGTATAAAGCAAATAGGTTCATCAAAAATTCATTCAACCTTTATTTTATCTTTTTAGATTTAGATGGACGAAGGAGAAACGGTGGACAAGCAGTACAAGTTGGTGTGATGAGATTTCGACCCAATTTTGTAGCATCTGGTGGTGAACCATATGCAGAAGATGGATGGAGCAATCTAAATATTAGAGGCAAATATTTTATGGTGAGTTCTAGCTCCTAACGAGACTCCACTTAGTGGGATTTCACTGGGTATGTTGTTGAGTTCTAGTTCCTATAAAATTAAGATACAGGAACATGAAGTGACTAGACATTCTGTCCTAAAATTATAGATGAGTATTCTTGTATTCAGTAAGTCAACCGAGGTGCTAAAAGTTCCTCATGTGTTCATACTGATATTGTTAAGTGCAGTCATTGGGTGGTTGCAATCGTTGCCAGATGATCAATATAAATCCAGAGGCTGGGGAGGTGCAGAGGTTTACTGAACCTTTGGCAACTTTAGCAGGTTACAGGAGAGCAAAGGTTAGAACCCACCTAAAAATGAAGAAAACCCAGAAATAAATGCAGTTTGCTTACTTTGTTAATTGCTTCTTACCATATCTCCCTTGCAAACAGGGGAAAATAATGTTTGGCATACTGCTAAGATATGAGAATAATACGAAAACCGAGTCAGATACATGGATTCGTGTAGGAGAAGAAATAGTTCCAAATGGAGATAGGCATTGATTGTTTTTCATGGAAGTTCCTATTTGAGACTTGTAAGTAGTCACAACAGAGGTGATACAAGTATTCAATGTTGTGAAGCAGCGCAGAAATACTTGCTCTCGCCAGGTCAATACATCAAACTGTACTTTGTTGTTTGTTCTCTGTATGCAAATGAGTATGTTCTTCTAAAAGAACTCGCTGAGATCTTCATTCTTTGTAACCAGTGCAATTATAAGCTAATAAATAATTGTAATATTTATGTTCTTTAGGGCTGCGTACAGTTTTATGTGTGGGATATGTAAGTTTTTAGTTTGTGTAGTGACTAGGTGTGCAAGTGCAACCCATGGATGTTGTAATTTGCCAATGTTGGCTAATGTATCAATAACATTCATATCCGCTATAACTCATGGCATTCCTTGATATATGAATGATGTAAAAATCCTCAGGACTTTGCCATGATCTTATCAATAGTGCTTTCTCGAGAGTTGAAACACGATTTCATCGTGTCCACCAAACCAGTTGGAAAAGATAGTGGTTTGACATGAACTTTGAAAGCTTTATCCCTCTCAACTATGAAGGTTAATTATGAGTGTACATGTTAATACTTAGCAATTTTGTCAATGATATTGGTGGTAATACATTAAGTGGATGAATATTTTTGTCATTTTGTGTTGTGTCTCAAGTATTTGGTATAGTTTTCACTCTTCACAAAGGAACAAAGACTCCATAGCTCAAATTTCAGAACTAAAAGGATATACTATATAT
This sequence comes from Solanum pinnatisectum, assembly GCA_035578085.1. Lineage (NCBI taxonomy): Eukaryota > Viridiplantae > Streptophyta > Magnoliopsida > Solanales > Solanaceae > Solanum > Solanum pinnatisectum. The sequence continues at coordinate 45,605,789 of CM069082.1, read as the reverse complement.
CAATTATGTCTTGACTAAAGACTTTGACCATTTCTTTAGTTTCTCATTCCTTTAATTGTGTTTTTTTGCGTCTCAGTTTTTATTCACTTTCGTAGATGGCTGCTGCTAAATTCCAGAAAGAGTCTTCACACCAGACTTTTGGTACTAACTTTTCCCTGATTGAATAGATATGACAAATTTGATTTTGGTTGGAAGTTGGAACCATTCATTTCCTTCTTCTAATATGGACTACCCATTCTGCTATTACTAAGTAGCTTTGGTTCAGATTTTGTATTTGTTTTAAATTATTTATTACATACAAATTTATCAGAATATAATAACTTTTAATTAAACAACTCTTTATCTTTTCAATTTGACAACTCTTTTGGTCCAAACTAGAACAAGCAGAGTCAAAAAAATATAGAGATATTATTAATAGTAGAAAAAGATATAGTAGCTAGCACGAAGTCAAATCGACTTGGTTGATGGGAAGTCGTCCACCATCGAAATTTGTCCACGCAAGAACTAAAGCAATTAGCAATAGCGCAGGTTGATTTTTCATGAAAAAGAAATAAGGGCGTGTTTGGTATGATCTATGAAAAATAGTTGTTAGGAAAATAAATTGTTTTTATAAGAGTGGTGTTTGGACCACTTCACGTGCGCACCTCGACTAATTCTATGAAATACATGCTACTTCCAACTATCAGCATGTATCAAGTAACTTTGTCCATCAAGATATAAATATAGGGGAAGAATTAGTTTATGATGTTTACATAAAATACAAAAAAAAATATTAAGTTTTAAGAACATTATTTATATTTAATTTAGGCAAACACTGATAAGATGGAGATGGGGAGGGGAGTGTGGATCAGGGTGGGAGGCAAAAGGTCCGGGGGATCAGGTGGTGCAGGGTGGGGGTTGGGAGAGTCGGTACTGGAGGTTGGGGGAGGAGAGGGACAATCAATACTACTTATGAAACTTATTTTTCTCGGTAGACGTCATTTATCTTGATTTTTTAAAAGAATTTGTTTCAACCTACTAAACATTAAAAAAAAAAGAAAAGTAGAAAGCATTTTGATAGCAAACACACCCTAAAGGTTGAAGGTTTCATTTGTTGAAAAGGTAAAAACGGCCGGCAGTTTTAGTGGTTAAAGATTACAAGCAGAGTAGTCCATAATGGACTTGTTCCAGTAGTACTCAATTATAGTAAATAAAATATTCCTTTCCTAAACCTTAAATTTTGGCTGGTCAAAATTGACACACATATATATGTATCTTTGCTGGTTTGGTCCTTCACTCTTGTCAAAAATCTCCATTCAATTTTACATGCATTCTATGACTTGGTTTCAACTAATTTCATAAACTCATTTATTAAAATTCATGTGTTAATTAATATTTGTGGATTATGATTGCTTCTAGGGTTTGATTACAAAAAAACTAAAATAAACTTTATTATGATTTTCATATTCCAAATTCATATTTTTTTTCTCTCCCTTTGTGCGGAATCAATATGTTTTTTTTTTTCTGATATATAACTAACTAAGCCTAAAGGAAATCAAAAATAAATTACCTATTATCATAATACACAAAGCATTTACATTAATTGTTATTACTCAGAATTGAAATCAAAGTGATTATATGACTACGTATAAATCTATATATTAACTAGCACAGTAAAATGATAATATAAGCAATAAAGCTTAGTCAAATGAATTAGTTGAGGAGTGTAAACCTTTTTCTAACTAGCTATACTAGTTGACGAAATAGAAAGTGGGATATAGACTTTGTTATATGGTGACTATCTTTAGCAATCTACTAGTAAATATTTTCTCCCAACTAAGAATTCAACGTCACCAATAGTAGCAATCAGCCAAGACTTTGTTATATGATGACTATTACTTATTATTTTTTTATTTTGTGTATTTATTTCTTTATTTCTTGATTCTGCGATGCCACTGAATTGAGTGTGCTTCTAGGTGGGGAAGGAATTTGGGCACCTATATTCTAAGTCGTACCATAGTGATAAAATATAATGATGACAAGCCCAAATATAAGACTGAAGACTTGTTCCAATATAATTTGAATTTTGAGTAGATATTTATATACTATCATTTGGTCCCTCAAACAAAAAATTAAAGTCAATACAAATCATGACTTGACCCAAGTCTAGTCGAGCTTCTTGATTAGTATTCCACATCACTTTCTTCTTTACATATAAATATCAAAGCTAACTACTCATCAAGCAAGAACAAGAATAAGATCAATCTGAAGTTATAATATATATATATATATATAGTTAATAAGAAAAAAATATTATGGAAGTGAAAAGTAAGATGAGCACAAGCAAATATTACACAAGAGAAGAAGAAGAAGAAGAAGAAGAGGATGAGATGGCACTTCCAGGATTCAGATTTCATCCAACAGATGAAGAGCTAGTAGGGTTTTATCTAAGGAGGAAAGTTGAGAAAAGGCCGCCTATCAATATTGAACTCATCAAACAGATTGATATCTACAAATATGAACCTTGGGATCTTCCAAGTATGTATATATCTACTATCTTAATTAAGCTACAATTAGTAGATTTTTGCTCTAGATATATAAGTAGTAGTATATTGTTATCTCTTTTGATGTGTTTTTTTAAATTAATTTTGGGTGCATGCAGAGTCAAGCAACATGGGAGAAAAGGAATGGTACTTTTTTTGCAAAAGAGGGAGAAAATATAGAAACAGTGTTAGACCAAATAGGGTGACTGGTTGTGGATTTTGGAAGGCTACTGGTATTGATAAACCTATCTATAATAATTCTACTGAATGCATTGGCTTGAAGAAGTCATTGGTTTATTATCGAGGGAGTGCTGGAAAAGGCACAAAAACAGATTGGATGATGCATGAGTTTCGACTTCCTTCTGAAAATGACAAATCTACTAAACACATTGAAGCTAAAACCATTGCTCAAGAAGCTGTAAGTAAGCTACATATTGAATTGTATGGTAACCATATATGTCATGTCAGGTACTTTTTATTATATATGTTATGTCTCACACAATAATCTATATAACTGTCGTTTGCAGGAAGTTTGGACTCTATGTAGAATCTTTAAGCGAAATAAGTGTGTAGCTGCAGAATGGAGAGCAGCAAAGAGAAACCCAGTAGTTGACTCAGAAACAACATGCAGTGCGGATTCTTCAGATTATATAATAAGCTTTGCTCCAACTGTGAAGCACATGAATACTACTATTACTCATGATATTGTTCATCAAGACATGACATCATCAACAAATAATAACCAACAGCTGCTACTGTGTAGTACTCAACAACCTTCATCAGACATGAACTTCGAGTTGTTGTTAAAGAATAATGTAAATTATTGGGATGAACTTACATCTATTTTAGACCTCGATCGTTATTAATTGATACCTTCATTCTGGTGTATATGATTAATCTGTACACTGAAATAACAATATGAATGATATGCAGCTTCATCGAGTTATACTAATTTCCCACTTTTCGATTAGTTCAGAAGAATTAACATATGCAAAAATTCGTTGATTTACACATGTATATGGTCATTCTTAAAGTTATCAAACTATTTTTTAGTTCAAAAAAAAGAAAAAATAGAGTTAATTTGGATGGTCATCCAATTTATAGAAATGAGTTATGAATAAAGTCATTCTTGTTTGTTGGATGTCAATAAAATAGGTCATGTATTTTATCAATTATTATCCCACAAAATAACTCTTAAATGAAAATATTTGAAAATGACATCAATTATTTCTAAAATTATGCATATATATATTAGATTCTTTAAATTTATAGTAATCTTTAGTCCAAATAATTTTCTTGCATAAGGGAATATTAAATTTGATAGGTAATGGAATAAGACATCTTTTTTTCTCAAAATTAGTTGATGACAAAATTAAACAAATCATCTAATTTGTTAAATAGTCGACCTTATTTGCATTTCTTTGTTATAAAAAAAAAAAAACCTTTTATGTACATTTTCCTTTCCTTCTGGATCGTGGATTTGGTTGAGGTGCAAAGGTGAGAAAATGAGGTGGCAGCATCTTAGTGGTTAAAGTCACGGTAAGTGGGCCCAAAAGCCGCTTTTTAAGATTTTTAAACAGCTGACATTAGCTGGATGACCTTTGAGGATAAGTAGCCAACAACAAAGAACAAACACCTTCGTTTTCTCTCAAATCAATTCCTTCGAAAATGGAGAAATTTGTCACTCTAAATGCTTCAAATTTGAGCTCCGGTTCCCTTTTACCAATTGGGTTTTCTTCGCCTTGCCGGAAATCTGCAGTTTCAGTTCAACGCCGGCGGGTCCACGTTATCAGGGCTTCCATTGCTGTAGAACAGCAAGCTCAAACTAAGGTCGCCGTCATCAGAGTTGGAACGCGAGGAAGGTACTGTCAATTCTTTACCCAATCTATTTGTACAAAAATGCCTAATTGGGTTTATCTCAGCTTAAAGTTACAGTCTTTCAACTGAAAAATTGGATGTGCGGCTTTTACCAACTAAAATTGGTGTTTAGTCTTATGCCTTGATAAATGATTCGAGATTAAATAATTAATGCTTTAGTCTTATGTTTTTCTCTTGATATGCTAAAAGTGATAAGTAAATGTGAAAATGTATTTAAAGTATAGTGAACAAGTAAAAGTGAACGGAGGGAGTAATTGTCAGTGACATTGAGGGTGTAATTAACCATATTATTCACTGAGGTGCCATTTGTCTCAGAACATTTAGTAATCAGAAATGAAAATATGGGGGTAATGGCCCCATAGTTGGACAGAATCTAGATTTAACTTTATTCTATCATATCCTCCAAAAGAAGTGTACTTTTGAAGGATCTGACACACACCCGTAGGCATTTTTGAAGAGTATACATGTAATACTACTGACCTTTGCTGCCCTGTAATGTAATGATGATAGTTGGACATATTTCGGATTAGCTTTATCCCAATTTGTTTCCACATTAGTTAATGGTCACGTTTATGCTTTTATCGATACTGTGTTATATTTTAGTTATGATGTGTGCTAGTGTTAGTCAAAATGTAAGCTTTTTAAGGGGATCTGGCATTATGGGGAAAACAAAAATACAATTTTGTATGCTTGACTCCTCTTTGTGCTTGCTATTAGAAATTGACTAATGTTAGCAGCAGATATACCCTTTTTTTCTCCTTGCATTTTTCCCCTGGCATATATTTTCTAGCCAATCTATTTTCTTTTTTATGAATAAAAATCTCTTGTGCGTACTTCCCTTATTCGATGAACATATTTGGTAACAACCATGTAATGTATACGGGATGAGTTTCAACATCGCTTTGGATTAACTCTTCGTTCTTTCTCCTTCTTTGCGTGTGTGGGTGGGATGATAGAAACTGACTGATATATCTATGACGTGCTTTTGCTAAAACTCTTCTCTTATGGATTACATATGCAATTACTTGTGTAGGACAGCCCCCTAGCTCTTGCCCAAGCTTATGAGACTCGAGCAAAGCTAATAGCCTCATATCCTGACCTGGCTGAAGAGGGAGCCATTGAGATAGTAATAATAAAAACCACAGGTGATAAGATATTAAGTCAGCCTCTTGCAGATATTGGTGGAAAAGGGTTGTTCACAAAAGAAATAGACGAAGCCCTCATCAATGGCGATATTGATATTGCTGTCCACTCAATGAAAGATGTGCCCACATATCTGCCAGAGAAGACAATCTTACCATGCAACCTTCCACGTGAAGATGTGAGGGATGCATTCATTTCTCTAACTGCAGGTTCCCTGGCTGAACTTCCATCAGGAAGCACAATTGGTACTGCTTCACTGAGGAGAAAATCCCAGATTCTCCACCGCTATCCCTCACTCAATGTAAGTCTACTACATATCAACATCATAGTCTCTGAAGAAGACCCACCAATCTCTGAGTGTGTGTTGATATCAGAAACAAAGTGAATTAAGAGTCTCCGTAAAGTTTTCCATCAAGCTGCAACCATAATTTATTTGCGTCATTGCTTCATGTATTGTGTTGGTACATATATGCCTTCTATGAAGGCAAAAACTACTAAGTTAAAAGGTTACTTTTGCTATTACTTGGAGATTGTTTGCAACAATTAGGAATATGTTGAAATGAGCCAAAATAATAAAAGAAATTCTGTGTGCTCAAAAAGATGGGTAGGATGACCAACGAGTGGAGAAAGAGTAAATTGAGGATTGTTTGTTACTTGTTCTGATATGTCACATAGCTTGGTATGATCCAGGAGCAGTAATTGTTTTCTTAATAAGCCAAATGTGAAGCTCAAGTTTTCTATATCTGAATATCTTTTAGATGAAGCAAAATTTGTGGTGAAATTTTTTATGGTGGTTATTTCTGGCCTGAATTTTCTGATTTAGCTCAGTTCTGGCAATCTAACAACTTTTCCTCTTTACTTTTATTCAGTTTGAAAAGTCATGCTAATTATTTTATGTGAATTTTGTTTAAAGGTGTTGGAGAATTTCAGAGGCAATGTTCAGACAAGGTTGAAGAAACTGAATGAGGGGGTAGTTCAAGCTACATTATTGGCACTGGCAGGGCTTAAGCGTCTAAATATGACAGAAAATGTATCATCGATCCTTTCTATAGAGGATATGCTACCAGCTGTTGCTCAAGGGGCCATTGGTATTGCCTGCAGAAATGATGACGAGACAATGGTATTTAGCACTCTTCTCTGTTATTACAAAAACATTTCCTGCTCTACCATTGTTCATTTCTCCTCTTTTTAAGGGCTTTGTTTCACTCATAGTTAGCGGATGCAATTATAGGCCAATTACATTGCCGCGTTAAATCATGAAGAAACCAGATTAGCAATAGTTTGTGAGAGAGCATTTTTGACGACCTTGGATGGGTCTTGTCGCACCCCAATTGCTGGCTATGCCTGTCGAGGTGAAGATGGAGATTGTATTTTCAAAGGATTGGTTGCCTCTCCAGATGGAACTCGAGGTAAATGTTACTCCTTAGTTACAGAATTCTGAGGGATGTGAGAGTTACTTATTCTTTATGTGTATTTGATGTATAATCTTGTCTCCCTTAATTTCAGTTATTGAAACCTCTAGAAAGGGACCCTATACGTCTGAAGACATGATACGGATGGGTGAAGATGCTGGCCAGGAACTACTCTCCAAAGCAGGTCCAGGATTTTTTGGCAACTGAGGAAAGCTTATTCTCTTATCGTCGACCTCTGCCTATGAATGCAGAGATGTATCGAATAACAGGGATAGAGATCGGAATTTTATATTTCACCCCTACGATAGGATTTATGAGTCCACTTATCCTTGTAACTGTATCGGCAATAGAAGTTGAATACTTTGTATATTAGTGTAGCATTTTCACTTCAATTTGGAGTGTTCAGCTGGTTGTTAGCCTTCAGTGTATCCGAGGAATGGTGAATGTTTGCAGATTTGTTAGAAAAGTTGTACTGGGGGATTCTTTTTCATATGGATTGTTAAATCACTTTGAGTAATTTGTGCAACTGTTGTAAGCTAACGAAAGAGTATTCCATCGTTGGCTTAATTTATGCAAGGGGTTTGATCCAAATTGAATATTTCGTTAAAATGGACTGTAGCAATCTTATCATTGGCTTTATTTTTTGAAACTTTTGTATCACAACTAGTAACAAGACGGTTCCTTCCTATAAGATCTTTGAGAAAGAGTATCGAGTTGATCCTTTATGAACACTTTGATGCACTATCTCCCTTCAACTCTTTGAGTGGAATGCAGTAAAAAAAAATTCATGAACTAACCCTATCATCCACTCCAATCATAGAACCTCTGTTAGTAAGTGAAGCACATTAGTTTTCAGGACAATCACGATAACGATACGATGAGCCTTCATTAAGAAGTGAAGCTACACCTTTAAGCCAAATAGTAGTCATAACTCTTAACTATGTTCTAAATTGAGGTTTCTTGTTATTCATTCTCTTAACCATTACAACGTGATTTAACCATAAAGTGAAACTCTTTTTGTGGAAGCAATACTTTCCATTTTTTAGTTCAATAATTATTGGAATTGACACTTTGATACACAGAATGTTTGGGAATGACATGAAAGTATCCATCTTATCCAGAATAGGACGAAAATGGGACAGAGATACTTGTATAGGTTGAGAAGATAGAAAATTTATTTGGTGCAAGCAACAGAGTTTCCCCATAGAATCCTCTTCCTATCAAACTCTTGTGCAGTTTCTTCTAAAGTTGAAATAACGAACCCCATATTGAAAAATGAAAGTACACTCCTGCATTCATCCTCTTCCCTGCACTCCCTCCACCGGAATTTTGGTCTCCGGCGGTCGTACGGAAGCTAAGCTTGCTGCTAACACCAGAAAGCTTTATTCTTTAACTTTGAATTCCTCTAATTATGCCCCATTTCATTATAAAGATCAGAAATTTTCCAGAAGCAGCTCTACGGATTTTTCTACAATGGCTATTGGCTCGGTATGCTTCAAGCTTTCCCCCTTTTTCTTTTCTTGTGAAGCTACACCACTATTTGTGAATAGCTTTGGATTTTGCTGTTGCTGAAGTCATAGTTGTTGCATTTTGTTGAAAAATTATCCTTTTTGAGGTTCAGAAGGCATTCGTGTTGCCAATTTTATCTGAATTTTACACGGAACCTGTTAATTAGCAGTGTCAAATTTTATTTTTCTGGTTGCAAAGAATGTTTTATGTAATTGTTGGATTTTCCAGCTAACTCAAAGGATAATTTTGACTTTGCCAATAGAAAGAGGAAAGAGTTAACTGCATTTCACTGTTAATACAACTTTACTGCCCCTTCCGAAGACATTGATTAAGAAATCTGCAGTCTTTGCCTTTATTTTGTGCCGTTGGTTTAGTTGTATTAGATATGATAAAGTATCTGTAAAAGTGAGTGAACTTGGAAAAAGAGAGTTTATACCCAATGAAGTGAGTTGTGACATCTTTAAGGTTTTTGTGTATGTCCAAACTATCTTTATCTCTCTCTAAATTGTCTCACCTAATCAACACTCCACTAATTGGAGAAACAAGGGTGAATTTTTGGGAGAAAAGGTAATGAATGCTTCTTGTTTTTCTAGAACATCAAATATTTTAGCAAAAATGGCAAATATGAACCGGAAGTAGTACTATGTATTTTTTGCCCCCAAGGCCTAGCTCAAGTGGCAAAAAGTGGAGGATTTGTGGCTTAGGTCGCAGGTTCAAGCCCCACACCATGCAAAGCGAAGCCTAGTATTTAAGTGGAGAAGAGTAGAGGGGCGGGCCCATTATCCACCGAGTTTAGAAGGCTTTGATTGGTCCAAAGGGCGGGTCACAGATGGATTTCTCGGTTATCAAAAAAAAAAAAGTAGTACTATGTACTTTTTCAGAAAAGAGTTTTTTTCAAGGTGAACAACTACCATACACTAGCCAACCCCAAATTGTTTGGGATTGAGATATAGTTGTTTGTTTGAACAACTACCTATACACTGAATATAGTTTTTAGTAGTCTTAGTTCAAAGTCTATTCTTGAGGCTCTTCACATGTGAATTCTTCTGGTTAGTCTGTGATTCATTATGAATGTATGATAATGTTTCTGCTTTTGGTACAGAATGTAAGTGAAGATACAGATGACATGTTTGATGATCTCCTAAGAACGCATGGGAAAGTGGTATACAAAAGAAATGACCAAAAACCTGCTAGTGAGGAGATTGATGATGATGCTGAAAGCCTATCCTGTAAGTTGTTCTAAGACTTTTTCTCACGTTGCCGAAGCTTTGGCCTCATAGCTTATGGTTTTACTTTTCATGGTGGCACGTACCTCTTAGCTTATAGTTTTATCTTAGGAACATCAGTTGATTTTTATCTTTTAGCTGCCTTGTTTTTATGATATTGAAGAATGTGTTGACCAACTTTAATTTCAGAACTCATGGAGCATCTATTTTCTTGTTTTTGTTATTTTCCTTTTGGGGAAAAAAGAGTATTCCGCCCTATGATTGATGGACTTGCATTATACCTCTATGTAGTGAAAAAATAGGCTGAGAACCCTTTTAGCTTCAAAACCATCCATTTTTACTCGCTTAATCAATTCCATACATGTCTCATTTGTTGTTCCTTCAAAAATCACATTGAAAATGTCATGAATATCCTCCATTCTTATGTGTAGGAACTCCATGCATTAAACTGTTCATGTTCTTTCATTGCCCTTCAATCTAATAGTAGTTCTACCAGAAGGTATTTCAGATAATATTATTTATATCAGAACTCTCTAACATAATATTAAGTTTTTTTTACCTTAATATAATTGTTAGTTATATTATAGAATTTAAGGTAGTATAGCCCAAAGGTAACCGTAATTTGATTCATATCATTTTGCTTACTATAACTTTGAGTTGTTTGGTGACATTTACTGGTTATGTTGTTTACTTTTAATGTATATTAGTGATGAAATATTTTTACCTAAACTATTTAAGCATCATCAACAAACTACAGAAAATTATACAAGATATAATCCAAAAAAGCACACTAGAATCTGAGAATGAATATGATGATTGACTTTAGGCAGAAATCGTTGACAATACTATTCCCTCTATGCAGTTGCAATGGCTGTGGCTAAAGTTGCAAGTGATGTCAAGGCTGGAGATATAAAGGTTCTCTTTGTCAAGCCTCTAGTATATTGGACTCGATTTTTCATTATTGCTACTGCGTTCTCTCGCCCACAGATTGATGCCATTGGGTATGATATCATATCTTGAGGTTTTCTACTGTATATTAACCAGCAGCAGCAGCATAAATAATCGCAAATGAATAAATAGACGAAGAGGATTGAGGATTGTTCTTTGTAATTCTGAATTTTGTCTAAATTTCTCATAAAGGACCAGAGTAAGAGATATGGCTGAGGAACAATATGGAAGAGTTGCTTCTGGAGATTCAAAACCCAACTCATGGACGCTACTGGACTTTGGTAAGTAACTCATGGTACTTTAATAGTCCTGCTATTATTTGTGTAATGGCTGAAGAATTTCACTGGATATGAATTTATCTATTGCCCGTGTTCTTGATTCACCCTATTTTTTAATTTCATATGTAAACAAGTGCAGTTAAGGGACAATATCCTTCTGCACATTAGGATTAGAAGGTAGTAACTTTGTTGTTGACTAACCCACTCCTCCGACTACTTACTGTAACTGTGTTGCTTCAAATTGTCCAACATAACTTACCCAAACATAGTGCTTAACTGCTACAAGGTATCAAACTATCAAGGAACTTGCAAAAATCCGTTATTATTCAGGTGAGCAAGAAAAGGGGGTTTAAAGGTTCACGGCACAGAGATCTCTGACCCAGCCAGAGAGCATTAGTTTGTATCATGCCCTGCTTCATATGGGTGGTGCTTTTCAAAAATAATCCCGTGTATAAGGTTAACTTCTGGTTTCAACATGGACTAGCTATCCCAGGGGGGCCAAACATGTTATGGTCAGGGTCAGAAGAATGTTATCTCCAATGCTATAAGGACTAAACATGAGTGGTTTGTTTATATTATGTGCTACTATTTGACCCTTGCAGCAACCATGTAGTATGCCATGAAATGTGTTATTCTTCTTGTTGATATGTCGCTCCATGCCTCTCTTAATTACAGGTGATGTTGTTGTTCATCTATTTCTTCCTCCGCAGCGTGAGTACTACAACCTGGAAGAATTCTATGGCAATGCAGCATCCATCGAACTACCATTTGAGAACCAACAACAATTGCGAGGACCTACTGGATATTGAAGTCCCAACAGTTTTGGCCTCGTGGTGATTAACAGAAAGTGTAGCAAATTATGAGGCAATCGCAGTGTTCTCCCGATTGCTGACAAGGAACGATTAACATATCTGGGCAAACTCTGTTGATCCACTGGTTGCGTTATTTTTCTTAAATTAGTTGTAATGTAATTGCTCTTGTAGAAGATAAAGCTCTGTACTACGTTGTCTCTGTAGAAATATTGGTAAAGAAATAGTTTACATGCATTCTGAACCAAAAAAGGTGCCAAAGGGCTCATTGTCACGTCTGATGAAAGACCTAACATCCTTTTTCTTTTTTTCCCTTGACGTGAGTTGAATTTAAATGAAGCATGAGGATTTAAATATTTGACTTCATCTTGTGTGGGATGGAGGCGTAATTGTTATTTGCTATTGTTGGTCAACTATCCTCTCACAATTCTCTTTATGTAATCAAAGAAAAAGGCAATGCTCATCCAACAACATAACCGTCCAATTGGTTGAACAAAATAGCAAATAGGGGTTGAAAAATGAAAACGGGAAAGTTAACTTAGCTTCTAAGGTCCAACCACTATATAAATTCTTTGGTCAACATAAAATGCTCCACAAGAGCTAAGAGTAGGAGAGCCAAGAAAACTACGAGCACATTTGGAAATTAGAACTAATATTCCATCAAATTTTACAAACTAATATGTACAGGGACAGCGATTAGGATAAACAAAGGAACAGCTCATTGTGCCTTCATATCTTAATTGAAATTCGTATACAGATTAGCAAGATCTGAATGAGACAAGCGTAATTAAGCAGCCAAATATTGGTATAAAGAATCCAAGCACTCATCAGGCAGCATTCTGATAGAGATATAGATTCCTGCAAAACACATTTTTGCTTTCAGTATATACAAGAGCCAAAAAGAAACGAACAGGGAGGGTGTGAACCTCTAGGAATGCATGAGTAGATGAACAGAAATGCTTCTTCAAATGTTACTAGCAACATGGCTGATGGCTGATGCAGAAGATAGGAAAGATGTGAACTTATATGCCATCTCTCATGCATAAGCTACTAAAGAAATCAGAAACATCTACTGCTTAAATAAAGATACTGATGCAGAAAAGCAAGGCTAATTAGGGGAATGATAGTTACAGTTAGTAGTGTGTTGACTTGGCTGTCCGGGATCGATTAGGCTCAACTCCATATCATGAGTTGCAGACCAACCAGGTTCATATGTTTCAAGAAATCCAATCTTAGCCTTATTTGGGAGATCATGTGGGTGAACAAATGGAACTCCCGGTGGCCATCCAATTTCCATTCTTATGTTCGTACATGGGCTATCAAGTGACTGGATGTGACTTTCACAATCCTTTAAGGTGCAGAACCTCAGCTTGATGCCCTTTTTATCAGCTATGTCTTGAACTCTCTCTTTGAGAACTCTTTGTGCCTCCAATCTCAACCTCTTTGAAGGTGGAAGAGGTTTAGATCTTGAGTTACTCTTCCTCCTCCTCATCATGGACTTCATAGATCCTGTACCAGCATTTCATCAATCCAAGGACCTGTTGTTAAAAGCTTCTTACTAAGGAATACTAGCAGAAAAGAGCTCAATTCAATGTTAAAAAAATCCAGCCAGCAGTAATATATTGCTTGAGGAAAAAGTAAAAAACACCAAAACTATCAAAATTACGAGAAAACATGGGAGAGCATTTAACACAAGATAATGTAACAATAAAAAGGCATCCTTCTTTAGTTCCATTACTTGAAACTGCAAGTAGATTCAGCTTCTAGATACCTCCTTCACAGTGATACAGAAAGAAACTAACAGAATCTGGCACCTTTTAACTCATAAAATTTAACCAATAGAGCCTGCTTTATCTACTTTGACCATGTTTGAAAGTCATTTCCAGATATTTGAGATAATAACAGCCTTTCAGGTCCTCAACAAGCAAAACTAAGACCTTTTCACTTCCAATTTTAAAAAACGGCTAAGCTTGTCACAAAAATTTTCATATTACCGACCACAATCATACGCGATACACCAGCTTCAGTCAGCAATGTGTTTTTGTTCTGAATAAATCTTCAAAATTAACATCAAATACTTTTCTTTGGATGTATTCGGAAGGAAAGGAATTAAGATATTTTGAAGCTACAACCAGCTCCTTATAGAAAATTAAGATGAACTGCATCCTTCTTTTGAGTTTTTGGTCTAATTCTGAGTGCATAGATGATCCTAATACAAGTCAAGATGTCTTGGATTCCTTGTAAGAAGAAGAAGGAATGCTGTGTTGAGGTTCTTTTCTCTGATGTAACACCCATGTTTTGGTTTCCAGCACAATCTGTGCTTTGTTTATATATATATATGTATAAACAGGAATACATCACCATCCTAAAAAAAAAAACTAGTCCTTCTGTTCAGAGGTATTAGTTGTGTTGACTCATAATCATGATAACTCTAACTAGACGCTATTTTAGACTCACATTTTTCAAAAACCATAGAAGTTTCAAGATTATGAACAACCTTCTTTCCTAATCAAGTTGTCAACTGGCACTCCAACTGAAAACATTAGGGAGCACCATCTATGAAAGCCAATTCCAAGTCACCTTATCCTTATCATGTCTACTAATTCATTTAAATATAAAAAGAGAATAGAAACAAAAATGTAATAACTCTAGATTTTCATTTTCATACTGATAATGCAAATAGGAAAAAAGAAAAAAAGGATGTCCTACCGTCTTGGACTGTTGGAAAGTTGAATGTAGGGAAATTGCTCCTGTTAAGCAACTGATCAGTTGATCTCTGCATGAAGTCATCAACAGGTACGGGAAGCTGGAATTGAGCTTCAACCCCATGACCAGCAGCCCGCATCTCTGAACAATTGAGGTTGGTCATGGACTTGGGCATAAGTTTAAAAGAAAGAGAACAGCGTCCATACATGCTACCCTGCTGATTACCAATGTCTGTCCGATGAAGTGCAGGGCTGATATAGCCCGCAGTTGCCTGATATAATGCAAGGCCAGGATAAACTATTGCTTCTTGGGGGCCAAGATCACCATCCACAAGAACCCAGTGACCGTGAAAATCTCTCACATGTAGATCAGGCCTATCCGACTTAACAATAGTAACAAGGCTTCTGTCAACCTGATGCTCATGATCCGAGAACATCCCTAACTGACCATCCTCTTGCGTTGTCAGGCCATGGTGCTGAGCACCCTGAAAAGATGGTCTGGCATGACAACAGACAGATAATACAGAGGATGATATTTCTCGGTTTCTGAGTGGAACATTATCAAGTATTTCAGTAAATGGAGAGCTACGCAGATTTAAATAGAAGCTGATGGCGTCCAATATATCTCTTGCTGCTCTTCCAAGCAAAGAGAATATGTCAGACAAACCAGCAGGAGGGAATTCAATATCACTGGTGGGTACCGAAGGAGTGAGCCCTGGCCTGAAATCATAAGTTTCTTGCCATTGTTGAGGATCTGCATGGTAACCAGAGGTCTTACACCACTCACGAGAATCATCAGAATGAATAACATCTGCAGCAGGATAAGAGGGTTTGTGTTGAAAGTAAAGTCGGGCAGACTCTAGACTAGACCTTAAAAGAGCTCCATCACTTGTGGATAGCTGGATAATGGCAGCTGAGTACTGAGCCAGTGACTGTGACAAAGTTGAGACAGATAATTTATACGAATCAGAAGGAAGACCTTCCAATGGTATCAAATCACTGAGCTTCACACGACCCAGAGCTGGCAGGCCATTGCCTGCCATGAAATCCTCTAGACTTTGCACTGCTTGTGCTGAAATATATTAACTCGAGACCATACCCACTGAATGACAAATAGAAAACCAGTCAATTCAGAAAATAAAATGAAATAAAAAAAAAAAAACTTTCACCATTGAGGTCGACTATATGAACTCTCAGTATCAATATCCCTACTGGACCAACTTTTTCATCCTATACTCAATAATTTGAGTTCAATTTCTCTGTATTTAACAGACAAATAACACTACTAGCAACCAATATACCAACATCACTAAACCTTAATCCCAACTACTGGGTATCGCCTATAAAAAAAAACTTGGCAGATAACAAGCTATAAATATGTGACAAGTTTAGGAGCATAATAAGGAAAAAGGTTGAGCTTGAAGATCGAAAAATTGAGGCTGTTAACGCACCAGAGGCAGACGCTGCACTGCAACCGATTTCACCAAGCATGAAAAGTCTCAATCTCGAGAGAGAGAGAGAGAGAGGAGGAATCCAAATGCGAGAGGAATAGAGCGAAACGCACAACTCGAAAGGGAGGAACAGAATAGTTCGCAGCCGCTGGGAACAGTGGTCGTTCAGCTGATCGCCGGAGACGGAAATTATTGGGGCCATATTTGCAGGCCCATTCTTGTGTTGGAGCATTTGGGCTTCTAAGATACGGCCCTATAGATGGACAATGTTGGACCCAAACAAATTGAACATGTACCTTTGGCACCATCATTTAAGCGTAAAATTTGGTTAAATAGCGTGTCCATATAAGGTATCTTGTGATTTATTTTTTTACGAGTACCTTCAATTTCTTATTGATTCATTCCCAAAAAAATCGTACGATAATTTTTTTTTAGTTTTTTGTTTTTGATTTTTTGATATAGTCATGATAAGTACAAGTAAAGGCTTTTTATTAACTTGATTTGAGAATTAAATGAATAATAAAAGAACAATTATAACCCATCCATTTAACCGCAGAGCCCAGGAGCGGAGCCAGCTTCTATTAGGAGTTCATCCGAACGGCGGAAAATATTATTATTTATACAAAGGTTAAAATTATTTTTTATATATATATAATAGATGTCGAACCATCTTCAATTAGTCGTGTATTTAGTTTTCAGATTTTAAACCCGTTGTTAAAAATCCTAAATCCGCCACTGGCAGTGCCTATAAACACATGCACATGCATTACATATATATACATACATTCGGTTCTTTTCGTTCAACACTTGGTTTCATAAGATATCCAGCATAAATATACATCAAAGGCAAGTTTTTCATGTTGATGATTTTGAGACTGCATGGAGCCATGAATCAAAATAGCTCAAGAAAGCAGCCTCATTTTTAACTTGCATGTATTTTACAAACGGATTTTGCACTATGACATGTTCAAATACAAAAACTCTTCACACACAGGTTGCCATCAATGGCCACATGATGAAAATTTAGCACCTCAAAAACCAAATTGGACCTCTTTCTTGTTTTAGAACCAAACACCAAATGCATTTCCGTGGAAGACCTCAAAGTAAAATGTACCAGCAGATAAAGGAGAAAATCATTCTGGTTCATCTGCGCTTGGTGGAGGTTCTGAACATCTTCTCTTGGATTCATGACCACCCAACTGCAAGGAAAACCTGATGTCTTCATCAGAGCCTTTCCTAAGAGCTGAGAGATTCTCGTATGCTGACTTATCACGATGATCGTCTTGATTAGCCGGAGGTTGCCCATTGAAGCTTGGAATGAATTGATGTTCAACACTTGCATCAAAGTTGATCCCACTTTCTACCAAGTTAAATGTAGCTTCCACAGGTGAAGAATTCATATCAGGGCCACCAATGCCATCTTCCAAGGGAATTTGTTGAATGTGAAGCCCAAGAGGCTCTATTTTGTCCTTTGGAAGCATTATATCAGGAGGTGAAGAATCCCCAGCCGTAGAGCCCACCATTGTGGCAGAGGCAGCTCTCTGTTCTTGCACTGCAACTACACCAGTGATGGACACAGACAAGGTTAAAACATACCCGCAAAGAATTGAAGATTTTTTAATCGGAAAAAAGAGGGGACGTCGATGAAATGGTAAATTTATCGGACTAAGTCCTACAGATGTGAAAGGATTTAACGCAACGGAACCTACATCATTTTGAATAGACATTATTTTGTCTCCATGGATTGGGATTAAGAATGGGAGTCAGCTTAGTTCTATTCTATCTTGTGGTGCAAATACTAATGGTTAGCAGAAGGGATGGAATTCACTTGCTTTATCCTACACAAATTATACAAATGAAGAAAGGAATACCGTCTACCCAAATAACGTCACTAGAGGAAATTGAGCATGTCAGTTCAAGAAGGACAAGTCATTATACAGGTGCTTCTGAACTCTGAAGCTAAACAGACCTACTGGATGCCTGAGAACTCACATGCAAACAATGGGATACTAATAACTAATTCTACAAAACAATTCATCATGCCTTCTTGGAACTCCTTGCGTTCACAAATTTTTCAACAAATGTCAAACTACAAACTACTAAATCTAAAAGAGATGGTTTTTGATAAAGATATGGTTAATTTAATGTTGATTCAACCAATGAAACTTGTCCACTTTGAGAAAGATAATCAGTCAATTGCCAAGTGGCTTCTAATAGGCCAATTTAGTATTGTTAGATCTAACAACTCGCAGAACATCTCTCAAAGATCTAGACATCCATTGAGCTTCTTAGCTTCTCATCCACTCTAAAACACGCATGTTTTTCCTTCTACAACCACCCCTCTGAAAAACTTGGGATGTATCACTCTCAACATCACATACTAACTGTAAGCCCTATGCCTGATAAACAAATTGGAAAGCACAATGGTAAAAGATATATTTAGGGGGGGAACACATTGGAGATTTGTTTTTTTGTGCATGTAACCAAAAAAGAGAAAATCAGCTTGCTTTATCAGCAGAAACCAAGTGCTGAAGACCACAAACCTTTTAGAGCTTCATCTTTGGTGATGATATCAAGTTCAAGGAAATTGAGCAGGCGCCCTAGGTCAACTCCACTAGTCCAGTTTTCTGGAGATTGTCCCACCGTTAGTTTAAGCCGTCCCCTATTTGCAGTTCCACCCCAAATAATACCAATTGGTCGGGGTTTCTCCCCATTCTCACCCTTTAAAACGATTAAACTTCCACTGTCTCCTTCAAGGTCAAACGTCTGCTGGTTTTCTCCATTGACAAGAAAATCAGTCAAGAAGCAAATCCCTTTCTCATCATTGTATTCAAGGGCATATGCCAAGACAGTACCGGTAGTCAATCCAGAGCTTCTTCCAACCTTCGTCACTTGCTTTCCAATGAGACTACTAATAGGAGATTGCAAATCTATAATTTTGACATCTCCAATTTCCCCTATGCCCTTAACAGAAGTAGTAACAGAGGTCATATCAAAATCATCTGTGAAAGGGATGAATGCACCATCTGCCCTAACAAATGTCTCTGCACGAGTAACCAATTCCACATTCAGAAATCTTACTAATGCTAGAAAAATAATAACTCTAACAAATTAAGAACCTTCAGGAGCAGAGCAGGTAACATGCAAGTGTGCAAAGAACAATTTTTCATCTATCTAAAAACATAAGACACAAAAATGAAGATTTCTAGCATGGGTTGCACTTGCAGTTAGTTCTACTATAAGAGATCTAATCCATGATATGTTGTGGAGGCAGGATGACAATATAATCACATGGGACAAAGAGACATTGTCTAACACATTCTTTTATAACAGGTGGTGTGCGGGCCACTTGCGCACCTCGACTAATCCCAGAGGGTACCTGCTACCTCCCATCAGCGCGGGTATCGGATAACTTTGTCCCCCCATTAACAAGACAACCTCATTTTTATCATTTGACTATATTTAATTTCATATAACACCTTATGGATCAATACAGTGGAATCTGATTAGTGAGATCTCGAATAAGTGTTTACATAATCTTCTATCCAAGAAATGATAGATATAAAATTGATGATGGAGAAAGGATTAGTCTCACAAGACATATTTACCAAAGCACTATTCATTTAGCGAGTTTCAATAATGATTTGTAGCATCAGAAAATTCTTCCTTCCAACATCAAATCAGGAAGAAGTTTAAGAAGAAACACTTAACCTGGATTTATGCCAGCAAATATGCCATACCAAAGGTCGTCTCTGATAAAAGATGTAGCTCTCTCCACTGAACCCAGATATACCCCAGGTCCAAGTGTTGGAGGTAAAGGATGAAACATTTTCTGATTTGGGTAATCTAAGTCAACAGCAACATGCCGGTTTGTTAGGAAACCAACTTGTCGATTGCCTGACAGGCTCCTCACAATAGCACCCAAGGTTCCGTATGTCTCCTGGCTTGCTACCTAAATGTTTCCAATAAAATGTGGTGAATTAACATGTACTATCAGAGTGATAACCTTAGGGAAGAAAGAATTGGTAAGCCAAACAAGTAGTTTACATCTGATTTCTTCTGCAGACTCTTTAATTGTTTATCTTCCTAAGATGCAGTTTAAATGACTGGAGATCTCAACAAAGAAGCTCAACTAACTTGTTGACAAACAAAATCTTTCTCCGAGTCCCTTTTTTATGTATTAACCTTGCTACAATGCAATTTAAAATGCTGGAGATTTCAAAGGAACTCAACTGATTTGATGACTAACCAATTTACTCAGAAGGGATGTGAGTCTAACCAAACAATGGAGAAAGGTGTCAAAAAGTATCTTTGTGCACATATAAAGTTTATGGGCTCTTAGACACATTACAGGAAATCATCATCCATTTCTTCCACCCTTTTCAAAATTATTTGATGCCTTCCAGTAATATAAGATTAAAATAAGGACAGTCCTTACTGCAAAGTTTCAGAAAAATATGGTAAGCATAAACCTAGTTCCGATACTCTATGATAAGCACTTCAGAAAAATACAAACTGTGCTCAGAAGCAAAGAAGTAGATGACTCCAAGGATCTGCCACACCCAAGTAGTTGTTCCATGCAAGATGCTTAGGGTCGATCTACGAACCGGACTCGTGAAAATAACAATACTTATCATAAATTTGCCCAACCTGCGGGATTTGAAAATTAATTGATGCATTTTCTAGGACTCTACTCAGACTTCAACTATCATGTGAACCCATCAAGACTCAATCAAAGCATCCTTAGAGTAAAAAGCTGCGATAAACATCAAACTACCTGAGATCCTGAACCAATATATGGGTCACTACCCCGCAGGTCATCGACTATCTCTGTGTACAACTGCTCCTTGGGTGTCGGCTCGGGTGCACCAAAATAGGAGAACTCGACAACATCCACTTCACACCACACACCTCCTGGACCCTGATGATAAGTAACATATTTAAGCATATAGAAAACTAAGGAATAAATGATGCAAGAATAACATTTCTTAGCAAGTGTTGATTCTTTGGGCTCTAATAATAGTTGAATTCACACAATTGAACAATCCCTATCGGGAAAAGTGACAGGGAGGAATACAGCAAGAGAAGATAAAAGAAAATCAATGAAGTAAATTTGATCCTCTTTTGTTTTTATAAGGAAGTAAAAGTTTCATCATCATTCTTTGTCCTAATTCAGGAAAATCTTTCACGAGAGGGTGACAGAAATAGGATAAAAGATAATTAGGCATCCTTTTGATCACCTCTAAAGCAGTAGGTAGACACTGAATTTGACTAAGCCATTGTTTGTGAACTTTCCGGGATACAAACACTAGTATTGCTGGTA
Organism: Solanum pinnatisectum; assembly: GCA_035578085.1. Taxonomy (NCBI): domain Eukaryota; kingdom Viridiplantae; phylum Streptophyta; class Magnoliopsida; order Solanales; family Solanaceae; genus Solanum; species Solanum pinnatisectum. Next base: position 45,584,585 of record CM069082.1, on the reverse strand, counting down.
TATCAGTCAAAACACCACGTCGAATACGAAAACCGATTGCTGTACCGAGACTGTAGCAACGCAAGAGTTTGCTATGAGATGCCCTAATAGTCATGAGGTCAAGTAAGGTTGTTGCTCGCTGCCCCTCGGGCAATCGGCCAAGAGTTTCTGGCAAAACCCCTTTCTGAAGATTAGCGAAATAGTTTGCTCTCTCTTCAGCAGCGTCATTTAGCCGACTAGGCCAGGAGAAGTATGCAGCATTACTCTCGGAGTGTTGTCCAGCGGATGCATAAGGTTGAAGTGTTGGTGGACTAAGTGACGGAAGATTAGAATAACTGCAACAGTATTTTTCAAGATCTAAGGCTGACTCCTCTGACGGTGTTGAACCTGAGCAACGGGTTCTTTTATTTAACCTTGCTCGATCCATATTTCTGCTCATAGACCATAGTTGACAAACTTGTTATTCAAAGTCCAACAAGAAGAAAACCAAAAAATCACCCTAAAGTCTGACTTTCAAGGACAAGATCTTTGCTATCATAGAGGTATGCTCCAGTAATCTATGTCAAAACTGGTAAAGGAACAACAGTGCTCAAATCATAGAGAACGGACAATGCAACAATTTAGCAGAAATTCCAGTTTGTTTCACATGTTTCTTTAATTAAAGCTGCAACATTATTTAAAAGATCTAACAATATCCAGTAAACTCAGTCTCAAAAATGGAAATGAAAGTCATACAGTCAAAACACACACATCTACTGAATATAATATAGTCAACATCACCAAAGGGAAGACTGTAAAAAAGATCCAAATGATTAAAAGAAACTATAGAACTGCTGGCCGTGAGTAACTTTATCGTTCCAGTCCAATACAAGTCATGATAATATAGACTCTATAAAGTGAATAGTAAGCAATTTGAAAGCTATTTAGATCCGTCAAATGTGTTATGGTTCCTTTAGTTAGCCACAGCTTACAACAAGATTATCCATCATATCATTTCTCTCAGCTACTTTAAAATCTGAAAGAATGACCTCTTAAGATGATAAAACTGCCTCAATAATCAACACGGCCCTAAGAAAACAGGTATCTTTCTCAACAGAAATAGATAATAAGTTCAACAACAACCGTAATCAATCAACAATATGTCAACAACTATGCATCAATCCCAAACTAGTTGAGGTCCAATATATCCTATTTCTCCAACAACCGAAATAAATACAAAAAGTTCTCAGCCAAACATACATAACCAAGGAAAAGCAACAGAACCAGGAATAGGAAAAGTGAAAAGAAACACTTTGAAGAAAAACGGATAATAAATACAGTAATATTGAAGAAAAAGCACTTATTGTGATTAAAGATTGTGCACGGTACAAATTGAGGAAACATAATTAATGGGGTCCTGGAAAATTCAAAAAAAACATGGGTGTGTGAAGATAGCTCTGCATGAAGAAGAGAAAGTGAAAAAAGGAAGATCAATCGCAATAGTGATGGATTCTTGGAGAAAAAAAAAAGATGGGTTTTTTTTACCTCACATAGGCAGCCTAAACTCGATATGAAATTGGGAAAGGGAAACAAAAGGCCGCAAACATAGTCAAACCCACGCTACGCCATGAGATGCCCCAGTGTTCAGAGTATTATATTTTTCTCTTCACTACAAGTATTGGAGAGTGTGACAAATACTATGTTGTCCATCGGCAACTTTGGAGAAATGGCGCGGGGGGTGCATCATATGCGGGCCACTGAATAATTGGACGGGTCGCCTTATAACCCTTTTATGGGCTCAATTTGAATTTCAGGCCTCATAAGAATATTTTTCTCTTTTTTATTTTACTTTTTCGAGATAAATTTTATATTTTATTTATTTGTTTACTTAAGATAAGAGGTGGAAATCGAACACTCACCAATAAGCTGAAAATTTAGGTAGTCAATCAACTAAATTACTAAAATTCTTTGTTTTATTTATGTCTTATATGTTCTTTTTCAATCAATTTCTAGAAGTGAATCACATTTACATAATTAGTAAAAGAATCGTTTTATATTTAACACACTCTCGTATAAGAATGCTGTAGATGTTTAAGACTATAATATAAGTTTCCCCATTAAAGAAATCTTTACAAACGTTTAACTATTGCTTTGGTACATTAAGATAGACTTTGGTTTTGGTATCTCCTTTCCTTTTTTTTCTTTTTGTGTTTTCATCTGCTTTGGCCTTTCAATTACATATTAGCATGGCATGAGATTTCTTACTTGAGATTTTTTCCTTGACTGGGCTAGAATTAAGACTTTTAATTAGGAGTAGAGGGATTCTATCAATCCAACCACAATTCTTAGTAGGTTAAGTCTTTTCCTTAATGCACTACATACCACATTCATAATTTGGATTTTGTGAGCTCATTAACAAGGGGAAGTGATTTGGATTCTCACGGCAAAAGGCTCATTAACAGGGGAAGTGCTCCCTAAATAATTTTTCTCATTCACAGGGCTCGTACTCAATATCTTTAGCTTTGATCAGAAGTGGAGGAATTATATTCCTCCCATCACTACTCTTGGTGGTGGAATTTCCTTAAACCAATACCACAATCACAATTTACCAAACACAATGAACTTTATTGATTTATAATTCTTACATTGGATATCAACAACTTGAATAAAGAATTATGAGAGCCGTAAACCAAGGGGAAAATGCATATATAATAGGAATCTAAGATCCTTATCATTTTTTTATGAGAAAGATGTCACTCCTCAACATTTATTACGACTAATTACATGAAAAAATACTGGACTTAAAACATATTTTTGACTAGAGAAACGAAAATAAATGGCAGAATAATAATGAAAATATTCACACTAAACAACATATAGATCAGCCAATTCCTCAAATGAATCAGAATTAAGGTTGATAGGATCAGCATTTTCAAGTAACCAGAGAAGATGATCAAAAAGCACAACTTCACACTTAACAGAAAGATGATCTTTTCCCCCATGCTTTTGCTTTGATTTCTCTATTAAAGCATTCAAAAGTGGATGGCTCAAGTATTTTGATTTTATCACATATTTCCTTCTTGAGTTGCCAACAAGAATTGTCTCAAAATCTTCTATATTATCTTGATGAGATTCCACATTCCAAAAATCTTCTCTTGTAGACTTTGACCTTAAACTACTATAAGATGAGCTTCTTCCTAGTTGCCTTGACAAACTCTTACACTTCCTCAAAAACAAATTCAGCTTCTTCATCTTCTCTTAATTTCTTCCTTCCTTCCTTCCTTCTTTGTTTCATTAATTAAAATACTTAAATATGATATTGAGAAGATGAATATTGCTAGATGGAAAGATGAATGTGGTTGGAAGGTCATTGTTTCATGGTTCTAATTGGGGACCTAAACTATTTCAAATGACAAAGACAAGCTATCTTTTAGTCTTTGTTTCAGATGGGGTCTCATGTGCTGTTTGCTCTGTGTGTGTACTCATGATCAAGATTTTATTCATTGTGTCTTTGGAAGAAAGATAAGTATGGCCTACTATAATTAAGGTGATTAATGGAGGGTAACAAGTTAGCTAACTTTAACCAACTAGGAACTTGCCTAAGTCCTCTTGTGTCTTTCCTTTACATATGCAATCATAGGCACACCATAAAATAATGTAAATCAATAATAAACTTAATCCTTTTATGCCTGTTGAGATGTCACTCCATTAATTCTTTTATGGTGGATAGCATAACTCAATAGCTTCAACCCTAAATCATGTATATGTATTATAAATTCATTAAATATCGGCATCTTAAAATTCAAAACTCATAAAGTTCAAGTCATGAAATTATCACGGCTTTTATGGTTTTATTGACTACCAACCAGTATGTTTTTTTCCCCAAACCTATAGATAAGCCCGCCTTCCCATTTCCCCAGAGAAATTTTTTTTCTCTGAACATTTTCTGGGTTGTCAACTGTAATAGAGCTCGTATACCAACGAAGATGAGATATTGTTTTAGTGGGCACCAACAGATCTTGGAACAGATTGCATCTTAATTTTTTAACAATAAACAAGCACTAAAGTGCCCATGGATTGATAGAAGTACATCCAATTCACTGTACCATTATGTGTTATTTTCTTTTTGACTGGATATTAATATTGTTAGTGCTTTCATGCGTACATTTCTCCAATATCTTTGTCGGTTCTATAAATCCATGTCGTTTTATTTTTTAAGTGCGTCACTACATGCATTATTTCCAAGGAAAAGAAGGAATAGTACTAGATATTGTCTAGACCTTCTGTCCTTTATTTGGATCTCTTTTTTAAAATGCCAAAGCATTTGCTGATAAGGCAACCACTTGGACAAATAATAGACAGACCAACAAAACGCAGTTTCTGCAATTGGTTCACTTGTACGAGAATCCTACCCAACAAAAACAAAATCTCGTCGATTAGGACAGAATTATATTAGTTCATAAGATACAATAATTATCTTGTTGTCTTAGTAGTTAGATAAGCGAATCACTAAATGAAGGAATCAAACACGCCTACTATTTGTCTCATACAAAATAAACTGCAGATGAAGTTACATTCCACCTACAAAATGTCATTGCTATCTGATTATTGAACATATAGTGACCAGATAATAAAAGAATAGGTACGCCTTACCTGCGCAGTGCTGGTAGAAGGGAAACAAAAACCCCTTCCATCTTAGCTTCCAAGCAAAACTACAACTGGCAATTTTTATTTTATTTTTCGTTAGGAAAGCAAGTTGCCATAGTGCAAAAGAGCATATCAAATGGTGTGAATAATTGACCACAGAGCAAAAACTAGACATTCCAATTGAAAATAGTAATAGACTAATAGTAACTGTGAAAACAGCAAGTCAAAGCAGGACGCCTTATACATTTATCCTTGTTTGGTCAAGCTTCCAAGATCTATTTATTTAATGCTCTCACACAAATGAAATCAAGAAGAAAAATGAGCAAAGAGAAGTTCCAAGTATCTCCAACTATGCAGGTAAGGTTTCAAGCTATAGAATTATATGAATGAGCAGACTGTTTGGACAATTCATAACCCATCAAACTGACAAAAGTTCTACTTTTGAATCTTCTTCTTTCCGTTTATTGCTAAAATCATATTGCATGCCCATCTAAGGCGTATGGGGGAGGGTAATAAGGAGTGAAAGAATTACAATAATATTACACAAGTCAAAAGACATGGACATTGAATGTTACATGACGAGCCAAAATTGAGATTTCTAGCGGCTGAGTGAAAACCATAAATCTATCTCATCAGCACCAGTTGCAGTGCCTTAAATTCACAAATCTGGCTAGCTCATAAATTTTATGCTTCACCGTAAACCTCTCATAGCAAAATCTGCTGTCTCAGAAATCTGAATGGTTCAAAACAACCGTGAGCAACATAAAAATTCGTGAAATCTCCTTCACCAACTGTGTTTCAATTAGACATTGAACCGAAACAGCATTATATCCCCTTCTTGCACAACATAATCTTTCCCTTCTAACCTCAACTGCATACACAAAGATAAATCCTGTAACCAGCTTGATCTATTCTTTTGTTTGCAAGGGTCAGTAGACTCAGTGCTCAAAAAGAAGCACTATTTACATTCTATTACACAAGTAATTATCTTTATGAAAGAAAACTACATACTAGTAAAAGTTACATGAGATTAGCAGCCCCTTTAAAATTTGGGGGTAGGGGAGGCAATGAACATCTTATTTTTAAGTGCTGGAGCCAAAGTAAGAAGGTCAGGTAACAAGTATCAATATCCAATTTACACAAACTAAAGATATTGAGGGTATCTGACATGATAATGAAGTGGTTCACTAAAAAAAATTTAAAAAGGTTTGCTCCAGCAAAAAAATTTCCAATCAACATTAATCAGGAAATGACACCAAAAACAACAATGGATTCTATATTTGTGTTTGCCAAAGCTTTTTCCTTCGGGAAGGTATTTTGATGTAGTTACTGCATGTGCTTACAAACCAAAGATAGATTCTAAGGTTATTTTATGGGCATTTTTCTAAATAAAGCTTTTCAAGAGCTAAAATTGAAATATTTAGCTTATTTACCGTTACTTTAAATATTTATCTTTTGAAATTACACTGCAATCACGAATCCTAAATTTTAACTGATTCCTCTAGATATTTCAGGAAGCCAAGGAATATCTGAGGTACCTTTGGCCCATGGGGGAATACCCTATTTAGGTTCAGATATATCTGAAATTGAAAAGAGGGCAAGTTTTCAAATTTCAATCATACACTTGGTTCAGGTTGGTAGACTATCAATGGGTTATATACTGCTTTACTGTCTCAATCAAATACTACAAAGACATTTTATACAATTCCCAACATCTGAGGTCAAAAATCAACAGAAGTAACAGTATCAAGAACCATAAATGATCAGAAAGTGCCAACTTACCAGTCCTTTCTCCCTTGCAGCTGCAAAAGAACCAGCAGAAACAAAGTCATCATAAGCAACCTGCAAAGAAGTAAAGTTGACAAACCATTTAAAACTTAAAAAAAAGTTTTCATTTTAATAGGTAAAGGGAAAGACCGTTCAAAAACTTATAGTGAAAAAACACTTGGCTAATAACATACCAAGACAATAAAATACACTAGATGACGAATCATTGGAACTGTTAAGGCTCATTTCTCCTAAAAATAACGAAGGATAACTACTATAGTTCTACGTTAGCCATGGTTGAGTCTGTTCACAACAAGCTCATCCAGTCTTGGGTGTGCGTATGAGGTTGGAAGGGGATGATCAACTAAGCTGAAATGGTACCAACATCTAGGTTGTGGCAAGTTAAGCCTTCTTCTGAGCAAAACAACTCCAAGCACTCATAAGACAGTTCTATTAGTTCCACATAATCAGTGTGGTGAGTTTCTGGGCTACTTGAAATGAAAGACAAAAGATAACCACACAATTAAGCATAAAAAAGGGCAACATAATGGATCTAACCTTCAAATTCACAACCAAACAAACCAATCCTAAATCAATTGAGCTAAGATCCACCCTATTAAGGATTCATATAACCACTACTACTTGTCTGAATGGAGCTAACTGGATGCTGAGGATTCATGTAAGCGGCCTAGTTAGTTTGGATTCACTCATATTTGTTGTTGGTTGAGCTAAGATCCACCCTATCAACAGCTACTATCTGAACATCTTTTAGGTATTATTTTATGCACAAACGAACCTAGCAGCACCAAAATAACATTTAAACAGAATCTCTATGTCTGGTAAATTGGGTAAATGCAGACTCATGATTACAAGTTATAAGTTATAACCATGTTAGCAAATCTTATATTTCCAGCCAAAAAATAGACTTTATTCTTCATAGTCACTGATAATCACATATCACATAACAAAACAGTTCGATCAAACTCCACCTTTCATGTGAAACCTTGCTTTGACTTGCTCTATCCATCTAAGGTGACTAAACACTGATAGATCAATCACATTAATTTGTATTCACAAAAGTACAAAGCACTGTCAGCATATCTTCATCATCTATGATCTAACCAATGTGAAGCTCTAAGCTCTCAATCATTACCTTCGTGATGTTTAGGATATATATGCATGCCTACTAAATTTTATCAGAAATATCGAGTATATGGTCGTCCTCTAAAACAAAAACAATGTACATGATGAAGTTCTTGGAAGTAACCAAAGCATAGTTTACTGTTTCTTATGACTTGCCCTCTTTTTACATGATACTCACCGTCTCTGCCCTGATGAAGCCCTTTTCAAAGTCGGAGTGAATAACCCCAGCTGCTTGGGGAGCAGTCATTCCTATATAATCATAATGGTTAGACAAACATTTCAGGATAAAGAATGTGAAGGGTTAGATGCCACGTGGTCAGTCAAGAGACAATCAAATACTCAAATCTGTACCCAGTTTCAGCAAAATACATAAGAATTTTTATTCTTTTCTAGAAGCTCAAGTGACTCAGTTATAAGTTCCCAGTAAAGGAAAATTTTAGAGAGCAGTTTTAGTCCCTCTATTTTTTAAGCACATAAAACTTATTGTTTATTCTTGAAAATTGACCTAAACAACCATCCAGAATCTTTTTCCCGAGAAATTGACCCACAATGAAGGAAAAGAAGAAGAAAGAAAAAAAAAGAGATGGAGCCGGAGAATAAAGATATTTTGCGATTTAAAGAAGAAATAGGGGAGAAAGTGATGTATCACTCTTTTCTTTTTTTTTCTTTTTTTTACTTGGAGAAATGGAGAAGACTATTGAGTTGGATCTGGTGCGGTGGGATGTGCAGGGAACTATTGTGATTATTTTTTTTATTATTTATTTAATTTATTTACAAAGGTGGAGAGAACTAATCTGGAATCCAACTGGTCCTCAAACATGACCTTGGGCTCAAAAATATAACAACATGATCAGTAATACAACATCAGAAAAAAGAAAATGAACTAGGGAGAAGAAGAACTTCCATGTGGAGGAGCTTGGAAGAGGAAAAAAGTGCTGCATATGGTTGTTTGCATGAGCTGCCAAAGGAGAGAAAAGGCAGCAGCCCGGAGAGGGAGAATAAGTGGGAAGGCTGCTGGTTGGAGGGGAGAATGAATGAGCCTTGCAGAGACAATGTGAGAGGATGGATAGAAAACGATAAGCATGAAGGATATGATCTTTTTGCGCTTTTCCTTTTCCCCCCTTTTAAATGATTAAAACTAAACATTTTAATCAGAGGAAAAGACAGAAAAGCTAATAAGCCATTTAAGTAAAGCTACTAAAGAAAGACAAACAAAGTAGATTCTATTAACTTGTAGAAGTGCCATTAACAATAGGCTTAAAAGAGCAAAAACAGGAAAAGTGGAGATTTTATGTGCTTAGCCAGATAAAAAAAACTACCAAAATTGGAAAATAATATAAGAGAGGGACCAGAACTGCTTGTTTTTCACATTAAGAAAAGATTAAAATAGAGAAAATATAGAGCAAACCTGTGAGGATGGTCCATGCTTTGGTTTCCTGCAAGTTGACCAATGAAAAACTCAATACTCATACACTACAGTACCCAAAAGGCAAAAACTAAGCCGACGATCAAAAATCACTAAAGCTCTTTTATTTGTTTCACCTTCTCGCCAGAAGTGAAGTATGTACGCAACCCTAGGAGACCATAAGTTTCTCTGATGAGATTTCCAAGGCCACTTTCATTGACACCAAGAGATTTCAAATATTCTGTTCTTTCTTCTAAAGGAAGTTCAGATAGCTCAGATTCAACCTGCAATAGGAAGACCATAAATAAGTAGCAACTGGAAGTAACCCTATGATGCCACAGATTTTTTATAGTGTAGAAAGCTAGATTCACTTTAGCACATCATAAATCTTACTCCCTAAAGGTGGAAAAAGTTAAGGATACGTATGACAAAGAAAACAAGTTGGTAGATAATAGCTCCTCTACCTAAAATGGTTACGAGATCTTGACAGGTCCCGATTTCCATGAAGGTCAGTTCATGCTTCTCACCCCTTCTCTCATAGAAAGGTAATGTCACATGTCCCGAATTTCCGTCTGGTTACCTAAAATGGTTACGAGATCTTGGCAGGTCCCGATTTCCATGTGAAGGTCAGTTCATGCTTCTCACCCCTTCTCTCATGGAAAGGTAATGTCACTTGTCCCGAATTTCCTTCTGGTATTAGTTTTATCATAAGAGTTTCTAGACTCGTATCACCTTCTAAAAAAGAGAGAATTTCTAGACTCGTATCGAGGACCACAACTAGGTATGACAATTAAAGTAATTTCCAATAGAGCAAATAGGATAAAGATCTCCCCCTGAAATGAAATAAGCCGTGAATTTTGATCGATTCAAATACAAAAGGGAAAAGGAAAAAGTGAAAGAGATCAACTAACCTGCGCTGAAATAGTCACCACACCAGAATTTAACTCAGCAGCTTTTTTTATTACTTCCTTGACATGAGGATTATTTTCAGGTTCAGCTACCTCTGATTCCGCTACATTTGCCACAAATATGACAGGCTTCATTGTTAGAAGACAAAGCTGCGTTATAGCATCCTTTTCAAACTCTGACAAAGATACTGATCGTGCTGGTTTTCCATCCAATAGTGCTTGTTGTATTTTCTCCAAGGCAGACTTTTCTGCTTCCTCCTGAAACGATAGTATTAAAATAAATATCCCCAACGACAACGTTTGTAATGTAACTACTAGGATGGCAATCATACAACAATCAACATATTAAAACCTTGCAAGGATGAACTACCCATTTAATCTCCCAGAAACTAAAAGATAAGTTTACCTTTACTTTAGCTTGTGAATCTTTAGCTCTGCCTTTTTTGAGTTTCTCCATTCTTTTCTCAATCTGCATTCTTGTAAACTTAGTGCCATTAGTTGGCACACATACCCAGAAACTTTACAAGGAGAAGAAGAATACAAAATTAATGTTGAAAAAAAAAAGAATATATCATCCACATCCCTTGTCTTATGTGCATTTTGCTGACATCATCAGGAGACTGCCATACATGCTTCATAGGTACATAAAAAGCTATTATTTATATACACTTCTCGTGCAATACTATCATCATCACATGCGATTGAATCTGTATTTTGTCCATTTTAATTAAAAGCGAGTACTTTTTATGTTTATGTCCTCTTTTTCCTCCATTTTTCTGCATACATCTCCATGAGCTATACTCCTAGTTCATTTTAGACAAATGAGGAGGCTCGGGTAGGTGATTGCCTCTCTATAAGCAACTAAAGATTAGCAGAGTTCAAGTCATTCCCATGATCATTTCTTATTCTATATACTTCTTTTTATCCTGCAGCATTGTCTTACTTGAGCCCAAACAAAATGAGTTATATTGCAAATAAATCATCTGCATTTTTTAAGTAATTCACTTTAAGCTCACCTAAAATATAGACATCAACTTAGGAGGACTTTATGTATGATAGGAAACACAGTTCCTCTCCGCCTGATATTCTTAAAAAGGAGAATTATATTCTCCCTTATAGTAATGAAACTAATGCTTTTTGAGATTTTTAATAGACTACATGACAACAGTTAATTTTCAGTTACTTTATTTTTCCAATTAAATGTGTTTGTAATAGATTCAGAAGGCAAATTTGTATTACGTAAAGCAAGATGGTCCAAAAGCATGACTAAATGTTTTAATTTCAGGTCATATTGCATGGGAGAAATTTTATTTTTCACATGTGGTAGTCTTTTCAAGAATTCCTCAGATATTTTATTGCAGTTGAGTACAACAACTACTACACCTCAGTCTCAAGCAAGTTTGGGCAGATCAAGTGATAAACCATATTTTTTTAATAGAGCTTAATTGAAAATCATTCCCCTGAACCGAAGATGAAGTGTTCATTATTATGAGTCTGCTACACTAGACAATTTACTGACCCACAGGATATCTACTGAATGTTTAGAACTGACACTGGTCAGCAACAAACACTAGAAAGTAAATGACCGTACTTAAAGTTTCAATAACAATTTAAACCATTAGTACTATACCCTGTTCCGAAGCAAGAAATTAAAATCTCAAGCATGCAGTCACGTTTTGCCTAACAGATTATATCACTTCTTTTTTTTTTGAGAAAGGAGATTATATCACTTCTTCATAATACATTTCTAAAAAGCAACCTGCATGCAACAGTACAAAATCTAACAAGTTGTTTTTCAGCATAACAGCCAAGACTCAAGAGCACCCATAGCTTTCATGAAAATCATATGCTAATATCCTTATCATAAATTCCAGTGATAAATGAACCACTGGAACTGATTTCAGAAAGGAATGAAGTTCCATCTGAGCTGTAGTGAAAAATAAGAAGGAAGACAAAGTTTAAATGGATCCCAATGACAACTGCTTTTTCCCTTAATTTGTGATGGTCTTCACACAGTTTCTTTAAAGATCACACATTAGCATCCTGTAAATGTAAAGCAGAATTGTAACAAGTACCTGATCCAAGTCTGAGAATATTAATTCCAAGTTGATTACATCAATATCAGCTTTTGGCTCAACCTTCCCATTCACATGAACAATGTCATTGTCCTCAAAACAACGTACTACCTAAAATAGTACACAAAAGCAGTTTCAGCAAGCAACAAACAGAAAATATATGACAGAACAATTTTAAAATCAGCAAGGAACTCAAAACATACTGATGGAGAACTCTTCCTTCTCTTTAGTCTTTACATGCTCATACGCTAGGAGTGCAATATAACAGTAAAATAAAGCCTTACAACTCAAAAGAGAAAAAAAGGCCTTGGAATGATTATTTTCATATTTGAAATGCAATTGAAGTATTAAATCTGGAAAGAAAGTAAGACAATTGAAATATACAGACGGTAACCAGAATAAGTTCAGAGAAGTTTCTTTCCTGACTTTGATCTCAAGTTGACCATGGCAATCTAAGTGATACTTCAAAAATTTCTTCATTACTTACCAAAAAGGGATACATCAAGATCTATATTTTATGTAATATTTCTCTCTCGTTTTTATACCAGGATCAAGTGACACTCTTCAATGAGGTCAATCTAATAGATTCATCATTACTTCCATGGAAGTGGGAAGTGGACACTAACATGGACTTCAACATAACACAAGATTACAGATAATAATGATAAAGGAACTAGAAAGTATATAAACCTGAAGTATGGAGTCCACTTCACGAATATGTGACAAGAACTTATTCCCCAAGCCCTGCCATAGAAACTTTTTAATATAGCTATTGTTGTATCTTCAATTTATAATGACACTGATGCAATGATACAATAAGTGAAAACATGACTAATAACAATTGATGTTAGGAAACTTTAGGTTATTGAGAATAAACCTCCCCTTGACTGGCTCCCTTTACAAGCCCAGCAATATCAACAAACTCTATTGAAGCAGGGCTTGCTCGTTTGGATTTGCTTATATCAGAAAGAACATGGAGACGTGTATCAGGGACAGCAACTATCCCTACATTTGGCTCTATTGTGCAAAAAGGAAAATTAGCAGCCTGAGCCTTTCCATTCTCAACCTGCAAGAACATTGGCAATGGCTATAAGGGTAAGACCAACAACAAACATACCAGCAGATAATCAAAGGAGTTATTTGACAGCAAACTACAACAATACAATGTCAAGTTTCCAGCATATGCTACCATTTTTTAGCTTTTTAGACTGGAATATACAGAGAATGGACCATAGTAGATTAATAGTACATATGCAGCTGACACCTGCTAGCAAACAAGAACTTAAAAGCTGTCAAACACATAACCCATTCTGTCAGTTAATGCTAGAGGGTTCCAGAGATACCTGAAGTTTATGATACAGTGATGATCTGCATTGACAACCATAACAAGAAGCAGCACAACAATTACCATTTTTCTGGTTTAACACTTGCACTGAACACACAAATTATTCAGTAATATGATTTTTTTTGCCCCAACTGTAGAACTAATAATACATTCATCAACACAAAACCTCAGTTAGAGTCCCCCTGACTAGCAAATAACATCATTCATACAGATGTGCAGTATGCATAATAACATCAATTAGGCTCAGGTGACCAATAATATTGGAAATTGGAGAAGCATCTAGGAATATACACAAAATCAACCTTCCAATAATTTCCTACAGAAATTGTAGTTTGCCCCGGCATGTAGAACTAATAACACGTTCATCAACTCAAAACCTCAGTTACAGTCTCTCTAACTATTGAATAACATCCTCCATACAGATATGCACTATGCAGTATGCATTTATCAAATAGATGTACAACAAATTCGGCTCTCGAGAAGCATCTAAAAAAATATGCAACATCGATTTTCCATTAATTTCCTACGGATTGTAGTTTTCCAGTTTAAGAGCTATCCAATTTTCAATTAACAGCATCTACCTTCAATTCCTTCTGACAGAAGGACCAGTAACTATACTTACACTCCAGTAAACATCTAACTCACTACACACTTAGTTGAATTTCTAAGCTTCTACGTCCATTTTCTGAGCTTCAATTGCATGACTACCGGCATTTCTTCAAATATATGTGGTAAGCATTCAAGTGCGTCCTTGCAGAAGGAAATATATTGTGAAAATAAACTTACAACGGCGTTGAACAGCGTGGACTTCCCGACATTAGGAAGGCCAACGATGCCAGCTCGCAAACTCATGCTTATCTTAGCGACGGAGAAGCGCCTTTTGATGAGTACCACAGGATGCGTAGATTCTGAGAGTCGTAACCACTGGTGAGAAGAACCATTGAGGAAAGAAGACTTGAGCGGAATTGCCATGGAAGGAAGAAGCTGACAGCAAGCCATTCTCGCCATTTTACCACTAGCAGGTTGAAGTGCTTATTGAGTGGTACACACAAAGTTGCGGCTATCTATCGCCGTGCTACAACTACAAATATTTCTCGGGTTCAACTCAGTGGCGACGGTACATGTAAAATTAGAAAATTACCCAAATGCTTGCACCAAAATTGAATTTGAGCCCAAAAAATTGGAAAAATGAAACAAAACTAGTCCCTGCCATTGCATTATTTAAAATACCCTTATTTAAATGATGATGTATATTTGACTTTTTCATTTAAGCAAAGAAAAATTAGAATTAATATCGAACATAAGCATGATTGTAAAATATATTAGAGTTAGACTAAATTAGTTAAATTAATTTGAGTTTCTTTATTTTAATAAAAATGATGTAAGAAGTAAATAAAAGATGAGTCTATTGGAGGGAAGAAAATAGCCTTATATGTATACCTTGGTAAGAGTTGTATAAAAGTTGAGCACTTGAGCTCAAACACTTTTACTTGCTCTGGCTACGTTATGAGTTCAATTCACACTCATATAATTAAAACTTTATACTGAAACTTGAGGAATTCAAAAACAAAATTGGAAGAAACAAGAACATATGAATCCAGTTCACACTCTCATATAATCAGAACTTTGCACTGAAAATTGAGGAATTCAAAAACAAAATTGGAAGAAACAAGAACATATATTTGGTTCATTGTCTACATAATTTAAAAGGCTGAAACTGCGTGCATCTTGCTTGTGCTATATTATCACTATTTTTCAAATTATCTGTGATTTCAGTTCATACGTGTACGCATTTTTCATTCAGGAACATCGTTGGTTACTAAGCTCTTTTTGCGAGCCCTTAAAGTGTAATGACTAATTCATACAACATACACCAAAAAAGTGTCAAAGCACAAACATATCATACATTGAAATATCATTATCTAGCTAAGTTCTCCAGGCTCAAGTGAATGATTTTCACCGACTTAATTCCTTCTGCCACGATCATGGTCACGAGCTCGATCACGACGACGGTCATGGTCACGGTCACGGTCACGAGCTCGAGTATCATCACCCTCTGACCTTCGTTTTCCTCTATCTTGTTCTTCCCCTCTTCCTCTATTCTGTGAATTGTGTTTGTACCTAACATCATCTGCATGACCACCATCATATTCCACCTCATCTCTCCGATCCCTCTTTTCACTCTCCCTCCGATAACCCTTGTCTCCATGCCTCACATTATCCGCATGTCTCTTATCATGGTCTGGTCTTTCCCCCCCAGCCTTACGGTTATCATAATTAGTGTTTCTTCTATAATCCAGATCGTTTCGACCCCTATAATCCTTCTCCTTCTCTCCACTTGCTCTCATCCCACTTCCACGATGCCTCTCTTCAGTTCTATAATCATTACGTCTATCCTCCTGCCTATGCCGTTCATATCCATCTCTTTTTCTATCCTTCCTGGCTTCATCATCTTCCAGTTCTCTACGTTTAGGATTCTGATTCTCGTAATGTTTTCCACCTTCAAATTCTCTTTCCCTCTTATTTCTTTTTGGACTTCCAGCAGCATCTTCATCAAATACCATTTCATACCTTGAATTAAATGTTCAGAAGAGTCAAAAAAAAAAAAAAAGAGTTTTTAAGAGAGAAAAACAGGAGGAATGAGGCGTGGGCCATTTGTTCCTGCTAACCTTGAGTTACCGTCTCCACCACGCTGCTTGTTGTCTTCTTCTTTAAGTATGTAGTTCGACTGCTGTTTGGTGGCATCACCAGTGCAGTCTTTAGCCACGTGATCAAGAGAACCACATTTGAAGCAACCTCTTCCTGAAATAAATAAATGCCATTGATCAGATCTAATTTCACAGGGGCTGCAACAATGTTGCTTGCTACCATATGTTCTAAATGTGCAGATACACATAAGAGAGTTTTGGAACTACTTTAAAACGATAAAGTCGTTATAGAAAGTTCACATGATATTTTACTTGAGATTGTGGAAACAATTCGCTGGCAAGCTTACAGGGATATGCTGGAAAGGCAGCAGAGATAGGAATTTTTATGTCATTTTTTTTTTTAATCAAGAACTTCTATGTGAAAATCTTGTTTTTTTGTTAAGGTAACTTTATATTCACATCAAAACTCATCAGCAAAGCCTGATGAGGTGGGATTTACAGCCCCCATGGGGTAAGTTCTATGTGAAATCTTGTTATCAGACTCTGACGAGAAATGCGGCTCGGGATGGTGCTACCATGGACAAATAATTTAGAAATCAAAGCTCCTATTAGAGTAGCTTCTTTTAGATGGGTTACAGCACATGATACTTGTTTGACGCAGGAAAAATTACAAAGAAGAGATTTTAACTTTTGTAGCTGGAGCTAAACTTGCAAAAAGATGGTGAGACAGTCGATAGCTTGCTACTACACTGCTATTTCGAGTGGCATATTTGATGTATATTCAGATGTTCCATAGTCTTACGGAATTCAGTGGGCTATGCCAGCCAATGTGAAGCAAGCCCTCTGTATAGTTGGCAAAACCAGAGTTTGAAAAAGGAGGAGAAGAAGGTCTGGAAGACAATTCCATTGTGCATAATGTGGACTGTTTCGTCAGAAGAGAGAAATCGAAGATGCTTTGAAGGGAAGGAAGAGTATTGCTTTAGTTAAAAGCACATATATTCAGAGTTAGAATTTTGGTGTAATGCTGACTTTGCTTTTGATGTTGATGTAATGCTGGAACTTTGGAATCCTCACAGCTATAAGAGGATTTCTACTCAGCATGTTTTTGTACTTGTCCAGTACAATCTTGGTACTGAGATCCGTTAAAAAAGACTTACTTTTTACCTATCAAAAGAAGAAACCAATCTATCACCCTATTTAGCAACCTCGAGGAAAAACTTCCAATAGGATAAACCTGTTAAGTTGCATTTAAGAAACATAATCCGTCAATTGGTCACACCAACTGAAACAGTAATTTTATCATACCAGAAAAATTAAACTGAAACAGTAATTAGTTTTGGGGGATCAAATGGCATAATAATGACACTGAATAGAAGTATCAACAGTAAATATAAAATGAAGTGTGATCCTAAAAAGATCAAATTCCAATAAGCACTTGCATGGACTCAAAAATCACACTAACATCTGCACAGATGAGCGAAGTATTTGATATCAAAAACAAACCATCATACAATCTGATGACATCATCTTGCTATAGCATTCAGTTTTTAATACAAATAAATTCCATTCAAAATTGATAGACGAACACATTACAGGATGTACATAGTTACCTTTACCCGTTTGGTCTTTGCGTCGATATTGGGACCACAACTTTGCAACACTCTGGCTGAAATCAACATGTATCCTTCGATCATCAATTAAAGCATTATCCATCTATCAAAAATAGCAGAAGTGAGTCATCGAAAATCATAGTTCCCCCACCATATATGTTGCTACATTCTAATAAGTATAAACAAACACACAACTTCAATGTTCAGGTAACAAGTTCATAAAAATGAAAGGATAAAACAAGCTAGACAGAAATGCACAGCATTTGCAAGTGCTCCTGCCATTAATATTGATTGCCCACTTTCCTTTTTGGTGCCTTTAAAAATAATGTCTACTTCCATAAAAGGAAATTTCTACCACATATTTCATCACACCAATCATTGCAAAGATTCTACTTCAGATCACACCTCTTGTATCCATTGGAAACCAAAAAGTGGAATGTTGTTCCCCTACGTTCCTCAACTAAAACTGCTTACGATAAACTTTTAAACCTGACCTGGGAGACATAAATGCTCAACAAGACATTCCATTTGAATGGAAGAAACATGTTTTTCTAACAAAAGGAGGGAGGGGGGGGCCTTCATAAATTAATAGGCAGGTCATGAAAAAAAAAACTATGCCAAGAACATGTATATCAAGCACTACTTCTATAAAGCAACTGCCTTAATACCCACCAATAAGGATCTTTAAAATCAAGCTTTCCTGTTGGGTTATGGAGGGTGAATATGGCGTCATGCGGAAGCTTATAATTTGCAAATCATATATGGTTGATAAATAAAAAAAACAAAAAAAAAAAAAAAAAAAAATTATATTATAAAAAAAAAATAAAAAAAAAAAAAAAAACTTTAGAGAGAGAAAATAAATCCATAAACAAGACTCTCTTACTTGACTATTGTGGATGTTCTGTTTATTGTGTTAGAGAAACAAAAACTAATTTTATAGACCTCCTAAAACCTTTTCTTACTAGAAAAGGACTCTTAAAACCTTTTCTAAAAGGAAAAAATAAACCAAATAATAAAATAAAATATAATTTTATTTTTTTTTCAAAAAAAAAAAAAAAAATTTTTTGTTTTTGTTTTTTTAAAATTAATAAAAAAAAAATAAATTAAAAATCATGAAAATTTCCAACTGGTGGTATTTCACACACATTATTTATTTATTTATTTTTATTTTAAAAATCTAGTAGCAGACCCCACTTATGGGATTATATGTTGTAAAAAAAACTAGTAGTATGGGTGCTGCATTATCAGTATTGGCTTTCCTTACACTTAACATCAAGATAACACAGACTATCATAGGACAAGTGTCCATTAAGTGATATACATTCTAACACCAGCATTCAAGTTTTACATTCAATTTGGAGCTCATAAATATGAACTTCTTAAGCCCTTTGATAAATAGACACAATTAATAAAATACATTCATACATTCCAATCAAGACGGATATTATTCTTCTTTACTACCTTAAAATATGCTTGTTCACAGGCCTCTTTGTCCTCAAACTCTGGCACAATAAGAAGTTATAAATCAGTACATAATGAAAAATATACGAAAGAAAGCAATTACTTGCACAATGATTAGTTGGGGCTAAACAAAGAGAGAACAAAAAACAACATAGTTAAAAACAGTTTTCCCAGTTTAGTTGGTAACGAGACAGAGAAGAGGAAACCAAAAGTGCAGATATGAAAGAAACAATGTCTACAAGCTTTTCAATCCCTTAAAGAGGAAGTATGTCTTTTTTTGCCTCCCTTGTATTGTACATATACAAACCAAGGGGGATTAAGTCATTAAGGGGGGAAACATGTGCAAGGTGTCCCTGATTCACATGAAGGGACTTGATAAGGGGAAGAAGGCCTTGTCTAAACACAAGGGTTTATGAACTTGGACTAAGGTTAATCAAAAGCCATCCATGTGCAGACTATAATCATTAAAAGGAAAAGGGGGGTTTGGGTAAGTTACTCCAACAGGGCCTGCTTTGGAGAAAAGCAGAGGCAAGGAAATTTGAAATTTATTATTTTATTGCATTTGATTTTGTAAAAGATATATCAACAGAATGAATATTGATTAGCAATCATATTACCGCCTATGATTTTGTCCTTCATAGAGACTGAGGTTCTAATGAGAAGTTCTATAAAAGAAGCTTCTGCATGATTTCTAGATAAGATTTGAGCTTTTAAGTGCTAAGTTCTGTCCCTCTCTTGCCTTCTCTTCTAGTTGCTCCTCAAAGCCCACGCAAAAGACTGATACTCCAACATTCTATCGTTTTTGTTCCTTTCATGTTCCTTCAATCCAAACAAGCCCTAAGATTAAGATGGGCTATTCCTAGTGAGGAACAGAAGAGAATCACTGGGAAAGGTAATGCAGGTTGTAATATGATCAGTGGTGAAGCAAGCAAATATTTGAATAGGAGATACACCCTTGTGGTTAGAGATCAGGGTGATGGCATTCACCACTTTAGATGATGATGATCAAGGATTCAAGGTGTTGCTCGTTAACAATAGATTGTTACTTCTGAAAAAATAGCAGGTAACAACAAAATCAATTGGAGATGAAGGTATTATATTCAGCGACGAGTAGTATACAGCTAGATGAGGCAAATCAATCAAGATTTGGGGTATCATACCGATCAGATCACTATTGAGAACTTTGCATTAGAAAATGTTGATAAAGAAGTACACATGTTGGAATTGTTTTCAAAAGTATATATAGGTACGGGTATCGATCAAACATATGTCCTCCTTGGTTCAGATAATTTAGAGAATGTTGCCCTAAATAGTGCAAAATTAAAAGGAGGTCTTCCTCAAGTGATTGACTGGTCAACAACAGATGCTCTCTTAAGAGGTTTTGACACCCTCGATGAGCGCCAAAGGTACAGATATCATTATAGCACGCTTAGACTTGTTAGCAAGCATGGGACAACTCACATCACATCCTTCAGAGTCTAATTTTGGAGAAAAACATCACTGGGATCTGGGGAAGAAGCAGCAATAAGATGCATATTTATATTTGTTAAGCTTTTACCTCACAATTGCTTCAGTGGAAACTTAAACTTACCAATGAAAGCATAGCAGAGGCTATCCCCAGTCTTGAAGTCCCTAATTATTTCAGCACTGAGGAGAACAAGTACTAAGAGATGAGAGAAATTTCAACGCATATTGACAGATAGGGAAGAATAAATAGCACGTAAAAATATTGAACATATCAAGAAATCAATGACTTACGATGTCACGGTACCAAAGCGTGAAAAGATTGTATACAGATCTTCATCCTGCATGGAAAAATATTGTCTGATAGTACCAGAAAGAAAAACGGCATACTTGTTCTAATGTTGGAAGACCAAGACTAAAGCTTAGACAATAGTCCTAAAACAAACACTTAAGCACAAGAATAAAGAAGAAACTCACTTCAGTAACTGGATTCAATTTACATACAAAAAGCACATTGTCAGGCGGCTTTATCTCAGCATCAGGAATGTCCCCTACCTGTGACACAAGTTAGTACAATTACAATTTGGTTGTTTGGCAATTTTTGAATGATATAGTTGATAAAAGTTCTTACACTTTCAAGTACTACTGCTCGCGAATGTGCTTCTTTTGCACGCAGAACCTCCTCAAGTTCTTGCATGCCTAGTTGCTCATCCATAGGCACCCAATCATCTTCTAGTCGTACATCATCTTCAACCTAAGTAGATAAAAAAATGTAAGGGCAAGAAAAGGATAAATAGGTAATGCTTGAAAGTGGACGGTGAATATACTGGGGATATTTATCCTCTTTTATAAAAATTACATTCACTTCCATTGCAAAGGAATATGGGTATAAAGAAGAGCCTTAGGTCCCACCCTGAGATCACATCCAAGTGAGCAAGTCATGCAGTTTCATCGAATATCAGGAAAGGAATTGCAAAACAGGCCTAGTGTTTTACACTACAACAACAGCATACCCAGTAATCCTACAAAATGGGGTCTGGTGTTTTACACTATATTTTAGAAACAAAAACTTCTCTATGCAACATGCTTTAGGAAAACAAATCTCTGAGTTTTTCTGTAATCACACATATCTGACGCGGAACTCTATCATTCTTTTCAAATTAAAGCCCAAATACAAAATTCTTGACTAAATATGGAAGAAGAATTATTTTGTCAGATAATGCAAAGCTTCATAATCTATCATAATCCTCTAGCAAAAAGACCAATCTAAAAACAAGAAATGTGGCTCTCATGCTCTATATTCTGACATTTACATTGTTAAAATTTTCCAGAAGAAACAAGCTTTGCTGTAGACAAAATTCTTTGTCTAGAACTGAACAGTGGAAAGATGTGAGTACTAGTTTATTCGACTTTTAATAGAATTTCATTGACGTCCCTACTCAAGATACCCTAATTATCTTGGCATACTAACTTTAAATAGACATCTTTAAATTTTATATTAAGCTAAAAACTGGTTCACAGATTAAAAGGAAAAAAGAAGAAAGGAAACAGACAACAAAGCTTTGCAGAGTCTTTAGGTGGATAACCTACAGTCCAAAACTTAAAAGTTTGTCCATGTATCAATTAAGATCTGCAGAATGAAAGAAATGAACTTCACGGAATACCATTGCATATCTTTACCAACATAATCTTGAAAAAAATTGAGAAAGAATAATCTTAAATTTAACGCAGAGAAGGATGAACTAAAATATACTTGAGATGCATAGAAACTAGGGGAGGTGAACAAGTGGACCAGTAATTTCTACATTCTTTACCTCATCTTTTGGCTTTCCTTCAGGTGAAGCATCTGGAACCAAGTCGCTTAGTTGGGGAGGATCGTCAAAAGGGTCGTCCACTATGTAAGTGTGTTTGATTCTGAAGTGTGGAAATTATCAATTAGAAGAGATCTACTAAATAGTGAAAAAGAGAGCATAAAATACACCAACAACGAACCGGATATTTTTAAATGGCCTGCCCTTCCCATCCACATAAGCTTCATTTATCCTATCCAACGTCTCCTGCCCTTCTGCAATCTCTCCAAAAACCTGACAGAACAAAACCCATTGATCAAAATGTCAAGGATTAGGAGATCTTAACAACTTTAAGAGAACACACAGGAATTATATAATCAGAGGCTTCATACCTTTTAGCCTCATATTATTCACAAAGAAGTCATAATAAATAACAATGAAATAACATGAATGATGCAGAATATAAATCTGAAATTAAGCAAAACTATGTAGGAAAACCAAGACAATCAAGGAAATAAAATATAAAGATATTTCCTTGACTTTTTATTTGTGATGCCACTATACAAGATAAAATTCTAGCACGTGGATATTATGCATCATCTTCAGACCATAAAGAACATATCAAATAAAAGGTTGTTAATACACTCTATTAGCCATAAGTCCTAGACAAGCACAAACATAGATACAATAGTACTAATATCACTATAATGAGTGTAGTTATTTTCAGAATATCTACAGAAAATCACAACCTTTTTTTGGCAACTACTTCACATAAAAATTTAACCCAACATAGTGAAAAATCCACAAGAAGATAGGAGAAAATAGTATGTGAACTTAGTAGGAACAAGCAGGAATAGTTTGAAACTAAGATATGATTACTTGGCATATCCTTGAAATATTTCAGGAAAAAAAAATTAAACATCACAAAATGTAGGTCAGCAAGTATCGGAAATTATGTTGCCAAGTAGTTTTCTTCTTGTTATCACTACTAATGAGTTTCACAAAAGTATTCCAGAATAGGATTCTCCAGATAGAATCTGAGCAACATCAAAAAAAAGAACCCCTCATAAAATGAATCCTTATTTGGCTATAATTTTATATCATCTGATAAAGATTTCAGTACTAAACTGGATCCCTTAGAACTTTCAATGGAAGGTAATATATTTTTGTGCTATTTCTGGCATAATACCTCCTACCTACTTAGATGGGGGTAAAAAAAAATGTCGATCGGAACAATGACCTTAATGCCTGTGATTTGTGAAACCATCTTAATTCTTAGCTAAGAAATTATCATATTGTAGTGCAACTGAGGTAAACAAATAAGGAAATGCTCATAGTGCCAAAAACATGGTTAAATGTTAATGCAGCTAATAGAGAAATTTATAGTGCATGGATCAACGAAATAAGTTAAATTTTGATGCCTTAATAGAACAAAGAGGACGAATAAAGTTTAGGATAGAAATACTCACAGTGTGCTTCCCATCAAGGTAGTCGAGATTATCACGCAGTGTGATGTAGAACTGAAAAGCCAAAAAGAAGAATCACATAACTATATGATGTTGTATCACAAGCTATGAACTCGAAAGGGACCAAATGAAGACAAAAGCTACAAGAACTTCATTATAAAGGATTGTATGGAAAGCTAATGTGAGGGAAAATTACAAGACCTGAGAAGCATTTAGGTTCTCCCCAGCGCTAGCCATGGCTACAGTTCCCATCTTTGAATGCTTCAAGTCCAAATGAATCTCATCTCCAAAGAACCGAGCCTGGTCACCATATAAAATTCTGAAAACACATTGAGTGATGTGATCAGGCTAATATGAATACTGCATCTTATAGCAAAAGACAGTACAAGACCCCTTTTACTAAAATGTATTAACAGATACTATAAATAATCCAGGGGTAGACAACACATTCAAGCCATTACTTGGAAGATAAGCCATTAAATAGGGGAAAATAAACGTACAGCCAACTGAAAGAATCCTCCACCTCCAACTACGAGGTTGAGGCTTGAGTCACCAGTGAGTGAAACTGGATAAAGTCAGTGTCGGCCCTCAGATGGGTGTTTGGGTTCACCATATCAAATGAAAGAAAAATGCACTTGAAAAAAATGAATTTAGTGCATCTACAACTACTGCTTACTTGTAAATTGAATCGCCCCCAGATCCTGTTCCAGTGGGATCTCCGGTCTGCGCAGTGAAATCCTTCTGAACCGTGTGGAAAAGGCAGCCATTGTAATACTTAATCCTACATTATCGAAAGGAGCGAGTTTATAAGTTTAACGCTCCTTGAACATATATGCATTTGTTTTACATATTGTTTTCACTTCTCATCGCAGTCAGATACCGGTGTGTTGCATAGAATATAAGAGAACATACACAACTCGTTCATAAAGGTAATTATGGCCTTTTGGTGACAGCCATATGAAACAGAATGAAAGACTTGCATAAGAAACAGTACCAACTTTGACACATCATTCAAACCTTGACAATTCGGATCTAATAAACCAACAAGACAAAAGTAATCCAAAGAGAAAAGCTATGAGCTAATAAAACTAAAACTAAAACACGGAAAACTGAACTAAGAAAAAAAAAATTGATGTTGGATGCAATGAGTTTCTTTGTTTTTTTTCTTGTTTTGTTTTTATTTATGACCGTGGTGTCCGGGCGACCTCGACTAATTCCACGGTATACCTGCCACCAGCATCAGGTACTAGTTACTCTGTCCACCAAGGCTAGGATAAATGGGAAGAACAACCTAGTGTTCAATGAGTTTCTTTGTTTTGCTTCTCAATGACCCAGGAATATTTTTTTATGATTGTATTAATTCAAAAAATGGCTGACAGCTAAATGCAACTCCTATATGGTTCAATTTTCTAGTTTCAACGGATAAATGCATACACATACCTATCTTCGTCGCAGTAGATTCATAGTTAGCATGTTAGAATTAGTATACAAATAGGTTTCTGATTGACACAAATACAACACCAGATAAGCAACGAATTGAACAAATTCAGCAAGTTTTTTCCAATATCGCAGCTTAAATCCGCAACTAGACGAGTATAAACAGAAACAATAATATCCACAAAAGCAGGTTCAGCGTAAACACTTACTTGCACAGCTTCAAAAAATTCTTGCATGTCAATGGGCAGCGATCCGTAAACAAGTCAATAACCATTTCTCCCAAACTCGTCACTATCATCACTGACATTTTTCTCAGGAAGAAAGGAGATTGAAGAGTGGGGAAGAGGGGTTTTGCGTTCAGCAGGTTCGGGGAATATTGAGGTAAAGAGACCTCCAAATCGAGAATTTAAAGCGAGTTATTGAAAATTGAAATTATATTTAATTATAATTATGAATATAAATTGAAATTATTTTTATTTTTAGAAAAAAAAAAGTATGATTTTTTTTTGCACCATAAAAATCATGATCAAATATTTCCTAAGTTGTTCCTTTCATTTATTTATTTATATTTATATTTATATATAGAGATTTCTTTTTTATTCGACATTAATGTATAAGTGATATTGAGAAAAAATATTTGTAAATAAAGAGTACTTAGTATTTGAGAAGGGAAAGGAAGGCTCTTTTTTTTTAGAAGAGAATTTTATGAATTCTATCTGATAAAAATAATTTATAAATTTGAATTATGTAATTTCTAAATCATGTTTGATAAGTAATTTATAAGTTGTGGTTAAGGACAATGTTTTATAAAACACTTTTATAAAAAGTTATTAGAACTCATATATGTGGCATGATTTATCCAAAAATTCTTTCAAAATGTGGTTAAATTATTCCTTCTTCAATTTAATTTTTGGAAAATGACATAATATATCCTTGAATTATAATTTTTGGTATAATAATATCCTTCATTAACCTTTCAGACCATTAATGTCCCCGACGTGAGTTTTTTGGCTCTAAACTATCCTTATTTTAAACGGTACTTTCCAAAAATAAAATTACAAAATTTATTTATTACGTGGCACAATACTATTTGTTGATTTTAAAATAAACTAATTAACTAAATTTTCAACTCACAACATGAATCCACCTAATAACCTATACCCACCCACCTAAAAGCCTCGTTAAACTCGTCGTCTACTTATAATTTTAGCCTATGAAGCAACAATACAACAAGGATATATACATCTTCTCTGAAGTTAAATTCACTCTTAAATTTGACCTCAAAGCAACTGATTCTCTATGCAGAAAAATACAACAATAACAAATTCGGGTATAATGTTCAAAAAAAAGTTAACAAAGATTTCACCAATTTCTTCATCAAAATTGTGTGGATGAAGAAACTCAAAATCACCGAAGTGGATCAATACAAGTACAAAGCTTTTCCTAATTGATTCATTTGAGAATTGAACGACTAAACACTGGACGGGCACTTGCCATTAGCGAATGCTCCGAGAGAAATCCAATTGACAATTTAAATTATTCAACTTTTGATTATTAATTTTTTTGGAAGGGGGAGGGGGGAGTTGGTAACCTAGATTTTTAGCTTTTAAATTTTGAGAAAGTAAAAAATTGTTTTTTAGGCGAAAAATCTACTACTTAATCAGTATATCAAAATAAAAACCATGCAATAAAAGCTTTTTTCTTTCCATTTTATGTGTTATTATAAAAAAATTGTATCAAATGAAGGTTCATCTTTTTCGCTTTTAAATGGGATGTTTATATGGGCGGGTATTAGGTGAATTTGGATTGTGGGTTGAGAATTTAATTAATTAGTTTATTTAAAAATTAGCTAATAATATTGTGGCATGTAATAAATGAATTGTGTAATTGTATTATTGAAGTGGGTTGATAAAAATAAGAGTGATTTAGAGACAAAAGGTTGACGTTGATGACATTTTTGACCTAAAAGGTTAATGATGGGTATTATTGTACCAAAAACCATAGTTCAAAAATATTTTAGGTCTTTTTCATCTAATCTTCTCAAACAAACTTCAATATAAAATTGTTTTTTTTTTAAAAAAAAAGTATTTGTAGTTGTTGAGAAAAAAATATGAAAAATTTGTATAAGTAAAAGGATTTTGATTGTCGCACTCCATCCGTTTCAAAACAAATATCAGCTTAGTAAAAAATATTGTTCTTGAAATAAGTATCACTCATGAGTTCAACGTAAAAATTAATGTGTTTCCAATGAGAAAAAGTCTAAAATAGTCACTTATCTTTTGGCTAAGATTAATATTAATGCATGTTTTGATCTTTTCCTAAACTTTCACGTACTTTTAATGCTGGTTCTATTTACAATTTAGTGATGAAATTTTCAGTCAACTTTCTTTATGTTGAATAGAAACAATAACTCCACTTAAGAGAAGGTAAGAAGAAGATAATATTTATTCAATCCAAACATTTTTACAATCAAATTGAGATTTAGATTTTCCCTTTTCAAGTATATCAACTAATTGTTGACAAATAATGCTGTAAGGAAAGAAAACTTAGAGCCCGTTTGAATTGGCTTAAAAAAAATAACTTTTAAGTCAAAAATAAAAAGTTAAACTAAAATGACTTTTAAGTCAAAAAGTAAAAAGTAGGGGAGATCTACTTTTGGTTTTTGACTTATTTTGAGTCATTTTTACCTTGCCAAATACTTCTCGACTTATTTTAAGTCATTTTTGATTTATTTTAAGTTATTTTTTATATTTACCAAACACTTCAAAAAGTCAAAAACTGACTTAAAAATAGGTTTGACCAACTTTTAAGTCAATCCAAACATCCTCTTAGTAATGTTGCATGTGAAATATGATGTGACGAATCTCTCGATTTTTTTTTTAAAAGGACAAAAGTTTGAGGGCAAATAAAAAACACACCAATATTATAACATGAAAGACTAGTGTTTCTTATGAAAGAACAAATATAACTTTGTGTCTTAGCCCAAAGATAAAGAACTACTTTGGGCTTCTTCTTCTTTTCCAACTATATATCCTTAGTAGTTTATCTTGTTCCATTTTCTAGAAACAATAGTTTATTAAATCATATATCATATTTATTATTTTTTAATAAATATGATTTTTATTAAAAACGTAACAAATGTATATAATTCGGGATTTAAATTAGGATCTGGCAATTCAGCACAAACAAATTTGTTATATGCCTCCTGGAGTTAATAGCTTATATTTATCTTCTAGTATAACAAGGAAATGAGCACGTGAAAGTCCTCTTTTTTGAAACTCTATAGTACATATGAATGCTGTAACTTTATCTAAAACTTATTTTGAAATGGAGGGAATAAGTAATTGTTAAAAATATCTAAGCAACTTTAATTAGCTTGAAGTTCAATTATATTAAAACCTATTTGAATTGATTTATGTTAAGTATTTTTAAGCCAATATAACTTTTAAATAATACTTATAAACTAAAAATCATATATTAAATTTTTTACAAAAATGCCTTTTCAGAAATTTCCCAAATCAAATGTCAGCCTTTTCACTTTTCAGAACTTACAGGGGTCGCAAGCACAAGTAATGAAACTAGAAGTCTCTGAACGTAATTCATACAAAAAGATTTTTAACATTATTTCCTCTTATTTTTTAAGAGGTTTAGGGTTTAGGGAAGCAAACCTAACACTCATAAAACAGAGCCACTGTTCTTCTTTAGAGAAAGCTATCAAGATGATTACTGGCGGAAGAAGTTTGATTTCTTCACAGCCGGCGTTTTCAAATGATGCGAAGAAGCTTCTCGTATGCACAGGAAACACTGTTTCTATTTTTAGCACCTCCACTGGCTTACAGGTTCAGTTTACGTTGCCGACAAACTCAACAGCTAAAACAAATTCACTGTATAAGTTATTGTAAGTTGTTAATTTTTGTAATTTTTACAGATTGCTGAATTGGAAGGTCATAGGGGATTGGTAACATCGGTGGTGGTAGTACCATCTACTACTCCGGCAGGCAAACTATTGTGCTACTGCTGGACATCATCTGAGGATGGTACTATTAAATATTGGGACTTTTCGGTGCCGGAGCTGATGAGAAGTATTGATGTTAAGTTGCCCATTCACTCAATGGTAAACAGCTTTTTACTTTAAGAGTGCCTCATCGTTTAACCAATCAAATTTCGACACGAACAAAGTACTATGAAACAGTGGATTAGGAAGTGCTTTGCACCTTATGTGACATAAATTCTAGATGTAGTTATGCATTGTATATAATTACCTCAAGCACCTCCACTGTTCCATGGGTACCTCCTACCAAGGCCTAGACAGATGGGTAAAAAGGCACCATTTTTTTTTGCCTCCGTTTAGTATTTGAATCTGGAATCAATACTATATCAATTCTAAAGTTGAGAATTTCATGTTTTGGACTTCTCAAGAAAATATTGATTTTACTGAAAAATAATAATATATTAACTGAAATTACAAGGAGAAAACGGACTGTTAGTGAAGAATAGGATCTAGCATCAGGTGACTCAGGTGTTAGTGATGCTCTAATTTGCTAAATAAATGCCATGCCAAGGCATGGGAATTTCTAGAACTATATTTGGGCATGCACACAAGTATTTGGATGGTACAAAACTAGGAATAGTTAGCTTGGGTTCCTTTCCTACTTGAGGAAATGATAATTGCCTAGATACCAGGAATGTAGGACTAGATTCCCAGAAGAACTCACGAATTGCACTATACACTAACAAAGTAACAACCCGTCAAGAAGAAGCCATTTCGAGCTTCGCCTCTGCTGTTGTTTTATGTTGTTCACCAAGTACTACTCACATGTAGCAACATCTCTTTCTCAGACTATGTGTTTGACATTGCACTTTGCAGCATAACTATCTTATCATGCATCGTTCCTCTTTATCAGGTAATTCCAGGTTTATCATCACAACCCAGAGAGAGTAGTGAAAAGCCTTCTGATCTTTTTGGATATGTGTCTGTCATAGTGTTGAAAGAACAGCTGGGAGGAAGTTGTGCTTTATGGTGGCAGATAAGGAAGTGTAACTTAACCAAATCTACTTTGGTTGGTGGAGTGACTCTGGCTGAGGTATGCAAAATTGTCTGCCATGGCTTCTCTTTTTACAGGGAAGAAAAAGTGTCTGTTGATTGTTATTTTTGCACTAAGATAGCTCCTTGTACAACAACAATTTCTTACCTAGTGTAATATTACACAAGTGGCGTTTGGGGAGGGTAATGTGTACGCAACCTTACCCTTACCTTGTGAAGGTAGAGAAGTTGTTTCCGATAGACCCTCGGCTCAAATAAAGCATATCAAAAGATGGCTCCATGTAAAAAAACAAAGACGGTTAGGTCTAAAACAGTAGATTGTTGTTGAATTGTTTAAATTGTGACCAGTGTTCCATTACTTTAGAACTTTGCCAATTTAGATTGTGCCAAATAGAAAATCTACTACAAAAGGAATGGGCTTTATTTAAAAACTTTTTTGTTAAATCAGTATGAAGATACCCATTCTCCATTTCTCTATCAGATCCAACCGTGAATAAAATTTTATCTATCTTACATAAAAAATATATCACACCAACTAATGTTAACAATTTTGCAAGTGTTTTCCGGGGCAAAATATATGGTTTCAGGTTGGACTCTTTCTAGCTTGATTAAAAGTTGTCTGAGCTATCTTTTACTTCTAGATTGTTCACACCGTAAGTCACTGTCAGAAAGGTGTTGATGATCTTTTTTATCACTGCATTTGCCACTGTCAAATATTTACTTACCTTAATTACAAAGTAAACTCACACAATAGCATTTTTGTATGCGATAAAAAATAACCAACGCTTATAACTTTCTCTCCAGAGTAAAAACACACTTTCTATAACATTAAGCTGCTCTGGAAGATACATGGGCGTCTGTGACAAGCGCAAGCTTCGCATTTGGGAAATACCAACTAAAGATTCTGATCATTCAGTGCTTCAGAACATCAGATTACATCATACGAAAACCCTGAGCACTCTAGCTTTTCATCCAACAGATAGAATAGTTTCAGCTGGAGATGAAACAGGAAGGATCTTAATATGGAGGGGTGTTGGGGAGCATAATTTCTCACCTGGAAACAAACAGAGAAGTGGAGGACTAATGAAGGACATGGAGGAGAATCCTGGAGTTAGGGATAAAGATGAGGCTGATATTTGTACCACAAGGCATTGGCACTCTGCAGAAGTGAAAGTTCTCTTTTTTTCTTCCGACGGTGCCTATCTTTACTCAGGTATAAAATTAGTATGATCATCATGGTTGGTTGTATAAAGATGAGACTCATGTGGATGTTCTTGTGTACAACTTATTTTATACAAAGTCAGAGCTAGTAGAGATTTTTTAGGAGCATTACTCTTTTTATTTATTTGGAATTTAGAGTAAAAAATGAATTATAATTCAACGTTTACTTGAATTAGCCACTATTTAACTTGATCCAGGTGGGAAGGAAGGAGTTCTCGTGGTTTGGCAGTTGGACACTGGGAAGCAGAAATTCCTCCCGCGGATAGGATCCCCCCTTTTGTATTTTACCATCTCATCTGATCCTTCTCTGTCCTCTGTAAGCACATTTGTCCATAAAGTAAAAGTAGTTGTCACTGGATTTGTTCTTACCAAGTAAATTTGTCCAGATATCTTGTGCAGACAACCGAATTCACCTTCTTAAAATGCCTTCTATGGAGGTATCGAGGTCCATTCAAGGAATCAAGGTTTGTTCTTCTTCTTTCTCGGAGGCAAAACATCATTAGAAAAGATTAAGAGTGGAGAAGAGAAGGCTTCATGCCTGTCATCATTTTGCTAGGATGTTGTTTTGTGTTCATAATACTGATAAGGAAAAAAAATTCCAAGTTCATTAATGAATTTTTTTGATATATGTATATGAGCATCTGGAATGTTTTTTTTTTTTGATGAAGAAGCATCTGGAATATTGCTTCCAATCGCTAGAACAAATCTATTCTTATTGCAGCTGTACATGTTACTATCGGCTTGCATTTTCCTTTTGGTTTCATTCTTATCTTGTTTATGTGGACTCTATGATCAATAATAAAGATTCCTCCAGCTCAATGCTTGCAGTGGGTTGGATGATCCTCTACGTGCATGTGCTATAATGTCTTTGTCTGGAGTGTATGGTCAATCCATTCAAAACACTTATTTCCTTCTTACCTGATGTTTTGACATGATATATTGATTTTTTTTGCTTTGGGAGACCTTACAGCTTTAATTTTCAGCTTCGTAGCATGGTCTTGGATATATCTGACGGCTCATCTGAAGGAATTGTTTTCGACTCTGCCACGGGGCTAGTTGCCATACGTTCAGAAAATTACTGTATCCAGTTCTATAGCTTGTTTGATGACCGTGAGGTTTCTGAGGTAAGTGGATAGGAATAAGTAGCATCAGTTGATATTTTCTTTTCTGTTTAGCTCTAAATTTTCCCAGTTAACCCCATCCTCACAAAAATAATGATGAATTCAAAAAAGGAAATAAAACTTGCAACTTAATTTTTAAGTTACCAGTTTCAAAAAAAAACTTACAACTTAATTTTGTTTTACCCTTTTTCGGTAGCACACCTTCATGTTGTTTCTATTCTATCATTTTGTGTGTTGGTTAGTTCGTCTGCTTGCGCCATTGGGGTATTTACCTTTTGCTTTGATTCACAGTGAGGGGTTCTGTAGGTTTCCTTGGATATCTGATGTTCCCACCTTTATGATTAGTATCAATGCATTCTTATTTTATAGTCAAGCTCTAGATATATCCAATGATTAGTGGAGGAATTAAAGAAGCACAAACTTTTGAACATTGTACTTTTGTAAGCTTGCAAACAGTTTTCCTCTTGTATTAGTGTTGAAAGTATGTATTCTTTTTACTAGAGTTGGTAGTTGATTTTGCCCCAATCTGTCCATTTGTAGGTTCAAGTTTGTGAAAGAAGCCACCAACCAGCTGATGAAGTCACGGTATAGAATTTTTTCCTGTTGATCTTCTTATTCTATTTGCTAAGTCCTGAACGGCTATATATATAGATATATATAAATATTTATATTCCAGTACTTGAATCAGCATATATAATTGTTTTTATGGATGTGTGTGCGCGCGCGCGGGCTTGAATGGAAGTTTGTCTGTGTATTTGACTAGTCCACTCCGTAATTTTGTACACATATCGTATATCCTAGAATTAACTAACCTGAGATTTTGGTCAGCTCTTCTACTACCTTGTACCATTTGCTTCTGCACCAAGTTTCATGCCATCAATAGAATTAGGAAATGGAACATAATATGACATTAATGAATTTAGATGGAACTCATGAGTTTGCAAACAAGAATGCGGCACATATATGGTCTTATGAGATGTTTGAAACATGATCTCTTTTAAGCAATAGTGGCATCTTTCCACTCTCATTAAGAGATCATTCCTCACCTCAGTTTCCCAGATTTTGAGCTCAAATTTGGGGGCAGAAAGTACCTTCTATGAACTTTGGAGATGGAGGAAGTCTAGAAGTTCAATAGCTTACACCAGAATGAGGATCTTTTCTTTGTAGATTGGTTGTATCAAATGCTTCTCCCCAACAAATTTTCTAAGGAACAGAGAAGAATGAAAAAACTTAAGCTGATATTGGCATTAATTTTCCTTTTGACCTTCATCCTATTCTTCACATCAATAAACCTATTACACTCCCATCTTGAGTTCCATAGTCTTCATGCTATACATTACACTATAGACTACTGGAAAAAAATGCCCAGATGGTTAGAGACCCTTCTACGGAGAACAGTACTTTTGTTGATATTATTGTAATAATATGAACAAGCTGTTAAATGTTGAGGGTTGAAGAGCTCTTTTTTGGTCTGTTGCAGGTGGTAGTGGATTTGGTCGCCCTCTCTCCAGAGGGTTCCATCATGATTACGGTAGAAACCAGGTTTGCTGAAGAAGGAATAGGAGGTCTTGTAAGTTTGAAGTTCTGGTCATGCAGCTCTTCAAATAAAGACTTCAGCTTATCCACAGTGGTCTATGAGCCCCACAGGTTCTTTCTTATTTAATTCTCGGAGCTACTTTGGTCTCAAATATCTTTTAGCTTGTGCTCTAATAAATTGGGCAGTTATTCTCTCTTGTAAATAATACTCTTATCTTTCTTTCATAAATTGACTTTCAAGCATGGGTGGGTTTGCAGAGATTCTGGTATTTCGTCCATTGCTTTCCATCCTTTGCGTCACATGGCTGTTACCACCTCACGGGGTGCTGATTTCAAGGTAAGTGGATAAATTTAGATTAATTGTGAAGTTATGTGTTCACACATTGTATTAAGAGTAGGGTGGGTGAAATGGAGGCTCGCTTTCGGAGTACTGTGTGGCAAGAATGTGTCAACCAGGCTTATTGGTAGGTTTTACAGAGTGGTGGTTAGACCAACATTAGTATGGGACAGAGTGGTGGTTAGACCAACATTGTTGTATGAGGTAGAATGCTGACCAGTCAAGAACACTCACCTTCAAAAGACGAAGGCAGCAGAGATGAGGATGTTCAAGATGAATGTGTTGGCATACTAGGAGAGGTATGATTAGGAACAAAGTTATACAGGGCAAGGGTTACTACTTTTGGTGTACTTTTGCATACATGCAAGCTTTTGCCCTTTACTAATGAAATTTGTTACTTCATAAAAAAACAGGGCAACATAGGGGTGGCCTCTGTGGCGAACAAGGTGAGGGAAGCGAGACTGAGATGGTTCGGACATGTGAAGAGGAGGTGCGCGGATGCATCACTAGGGAGGTGTGAGAGGTTGGTTGTAACATTAATTATGAGGGACAGAGATAGGCCGAAAAAGAATTGGGAGGTGATTAAAATTTAGACAAAACAATCCACAACTTCCGGTTACTGTGTGGCATGACCCTAGATAGGAAGTTTTGGAGGTTGATGATTAGGGTAGAAGGCTAGTAAGTAGCCTAGTGTTGTCGCACTTCGTGTGGGAGATTTGGGGGCTATTTAGTAGTCGCGTAATCTGTTATTCTTCTATGTGCATTACTACCCGTTGCTTCATTTGCTTTATATCTTGCTATTATTTTGTCATATTATTTTTGCAATCCTTCTTGAAAACATTTCTTTTAAAATAACCTCTCTACCCCTAAAGGCAGGGGTGTAGGGTGTGCTTACATCCTACCTTCCCAAGACACACCTCATGTGATTACACCGGGTATGTTGTTGTGTTTACTAACATCACTGTGTTTTTTGGTAGGTTTGGATCAGCAGTCAGGAGATGCAACAAAAAGACCAGATGCAAAACGCTGGATGGACATGCCATTCTGTTGGTTCCTACAAGTATGTTTGGCTTAAATTTTAAAGGATGACTACAATGGTCAGATAAAAAAATTGCCCAACCATGTAAATCCTAACTGTTTGAGAGGAGATTCTAGATGAAAATGCCACTTCCTTTGCTGTTCATTTTGTTTATTTGCACATGAACACTAGCAATTAGCTGTCATTTGCATTTGGTGTTCTATGATTTATGGTGGCTCGGTCGAACTTTGCCATTGTTGAGGACTACAACATAATAAATTGATAGGACCTCTATTTTCTTGTTTGACATAACGTTCTCCTTTAATAGGAAAAAGCCAATGACAGCTGCTGCCTTTTCTGGAGATGGTTCTGTTCTGGCTGTAGCTGCAGAAAGAGTTATTACATTGTGGGATCCAGAGAGGAATATTCTTGTGGCTACAGTTGGGGAGAGTCTTGAGGTAAGTTCTTGGCATGCTAGTATTAATTTTACACTATTGACATATCAAAAAATAACAATTTTACACTTCCGAGTTCAAATTTAAATTGCTTACCTTGGGGAAAGAAAGTTTTTTACTTAGTATTTGAAACCTTTTTACTTAAAGTGTTCTTTATGACTCACTTCTGAGTTGCTGTCTGGTAACTTCATTGGACGGCAAAGAAGTTAGCTCTGAGGGTTATCCTTTTTGTCAAACAAAAAACGGAAATATGAGCCCATGAAACACTGAAAACAAATCTTGAAAATCTTAATTTGCAGTTTTGATGCTTTCCTTGTGGCACTTTATACACCTTTATCATTCTTTCTGTCTCTATACAAAATGTTTCTCATTTGAACTATTTTCTTTGTGCAGCCAATCTCTTCCTTAGCATTTATTGGGAAGTCAGGGTATGTTGTAACCACATCGCAAGGTTCTAAGGCACAAGTATCAGTGTGGAGCATGTCAAAGCTGTCTGTATCATGGTCTTACAAACTTAAGATAGAAGGTTTGTATATCTCTTGTTTATCATACTTCGCCCCAATAAACTTTAAACAACTGTAAACCACTTGCTTTTGGCAGCTTATGATAATTCTCTAATCCTTGTCATTTATTTCTAACGTTCTGCTTCTAGTTAATGAGAAAAAATGGATTAATATCGACGCAATTGTATGTCAGATACTGAAATTTGTTGTTTAAGTGCAACTTGATCATTATAGTGCTCAATTCTCTATGTACGGTATTTTTAATGTCATGAAGCGTGTGCTTCACTTTTGCTTAAAGCCCCATGGATGCTTTTGTTTTTTGTGATTTTCTTCAAAATACTGGCATCGGAAGTGTAATTGCCAACCATATTTCTCCATTTTTGAAGTTCTCATAATTTTTGCTTCCGAAGTACGAGCTTGGCTCTTGAATTATTAGGTGTTGTATGCAATCTTGCTAAAAATAACTGAAGCAAAGGGCTGGTGGATGTATTGATTTATTAGTTCTGTAGTCAGGCCAATGGTAGATTATGCATTATGATAGTCTTTTTATACCATGAATCTCACTGCCCTTGTTATCAGAGTGGCATGGCTTGGAGTACAACTAGTAGGCTGATTCTCTTTTCAAGCAAAACTCAGGACAGGTCTTTTGGGGAAATCTTAAGCTATCTTGCTTGTGCTAACAGTCAATTTGGCTGCATTGGGATTCCTATTAACAAAAGAATTGCTGAATTGGAATAGGAAAGCAGGAAATGACTTGAAGAGACTCGGATTCTAAAACAAGTTTTCTTAAATTTGCACCTATATGTATAATCTAACCAAAAGGTCTGAATAAGTCTAGCAGATTAATGGTGAACTTGTAGGCAGATGTGTTATACATTACTGTAAAACCTTTCTTAATGTTTCATCCTAACTAGTAGCTTATTAATCACTGCAGCTGTAACTTGTGCGATGGATGACTCCTTGTTTGCCATCCTGGCCCTTCTCCCAAAGCCAGTTGGACCTCTGATGTCTAATGAAGCCACAACTCTGGATGGTGATGGAGTGATCTTATTATTCAGGGCTGCAGATCATGTTCCTGTAGGGATCTGGTTTGTAAGAAAGGTATTGACTCCTGTCTCAAATTTTGAGTTCTTGTTTCTTTCCGAAGTTTTAAGTTGGGAACTTGATGTCAGTTATAATGGGGAATCGAATCACCTTGCACTCATTTAGAGGTGGTAGATCTTGATCTTATGGAGGCTGTTGGGAAAATAATTACATTCACCCTGACCTAGGTTTTGTCTGTCTTCATTCCCTTGTGTTTCCTGCACCCAGGGTACAGATGTTTTCTGACACCCTTCTAATTTCCTGTCACCTTAACCCTTCTGACAGTTTCTTGTGCCTTTCTAATTTAATTCAGATATTGGGAGAGGTATCACATCTTCTAAGGTGGAAACTCTCTCTATAGATGGGACGAGAACTGGACATCTTTACTTTTTTTGCATCTCATCCTTTCTCTTTACAGGCAAAAGGTGCTTCACTTGCTTTCATTCGTGGAAGTCCGAAGTTAGAGGATGGTGTTACTGATGGCAGATCAGTGCAGTTGCTATTAGCTTACCTCAGCATTGATCATGAATATATGCTTTTTGATCCACTCG
The DNA here is from genome assembly GCA_035578085.1 of Solanum pinnatisectum. Taxonomy (NCBI): domain Eukaryota; kingdom Viridiplantae; phylum Streptophyta; class Magnoliopsida; order Solanales; family Solanaceae; genus Solanum; species Solanum pinnatisectum. Next base: position 45,546,592 of record CM069082.1, on the reverse strand, counting down.
ACAGCCACACCCATATACATAAGATAAGCCGAGGAAATTTTGCTGATCTTGAGGAAACAGGTGTGTTTCATCTTCTCCGCCTAAGTTCATGTCTGACACAAAGCTTTTATGTATTTCAGTTTCTGGTGTCTATTAATCTGGGGATGTACATGGGCCTTTTTTGGTTTATTTTATGTGATAGGTTGCTTCAGAATACTTTGGATTGGATCAATATACCGAAGTATTTGAAATAAACCTTGTTTTTAAAAACTTTATAATGGGTGCTACAAGCCCTAAAATGACGAGCCCAGAGGCACAAAGATGCATGGTTGCTGAACGGTGTGTTGTGATAAGAAGAAGTCAACAACTACACCTCATTACCGAATAAGTTGGATATTAATCCTCATTTCATCATTTAAACTCATATCCTGCCATCATCTTAACAAATAAAATTCGACATGTCCCGTGATAACCTTACGAGAGAGAAAGGAAATGGGTTTGATGTATTTGTTCTCCTCTGCCCACAAGGTCCTTGGTTCTTCATGGCATCATTGTTAGATCAAGCACATATTCTTGAAAATCTTTACCAAATTCTGTGGATTAACGATGTATAAGAGGAAGCAAGCTTTATCTCTAGTACATATACTCGTTGGAGAAATCAGATGATGCATTCTTTAGCTTTAACAGGGAGGGAGGGGGGGGGGTTGGTTGGGAAAGAGGGCTAAGGGGAAGGGCTGCATTAGGGAATTGAACACCTACTCGACAGAGCTGTAGAGCAATTCTCTGCAGGTGAAATATCCTGATATTTGATAATAATCCTCAGAAAACAGTGTTTCTTTAAAAAAAAAAAAAAAGATAGACTGTCATGACTGATGAAAATATATGCTATCCTATTTGCAGGGAGGTTCGGATATGCATCTCTGTACGGGGACCTACCAGACTTTAGCTTAGAGAGAAAACAAGCTCCATCGATCACATCAGTACCATCAGAAAGATATTGGGAGACGCTATTCAGTGGACCATCTCACAATCTTCCTCCTCTTGCTAAATTGTGTTCCACATTCCTGGAATCATTACTACAGAAGAGTAGTGCAGTTGAGTGATTGCCAGTAGCTTCCGGTTGAGCTTTGTTGCAAGGCAGACTTGCTGGTCTAATCTACGCTCATTGATGAAACAGCAACATTGTTGTTGTTAGGCTTGATCCCATTGTAGCCGAGAGAGAGCTGCCTGACATGCACATAGTAATACTAGCTCGAAAGTGTGAACAGTGGGGTCGACTTGTAATCTGGTCTAAAAACGAGCCAGCCGTTCCGTTAAAGCTGTCGAGTTCAAGAAAAAGATGCCCAGATTGAGTGGGTTTAAAATTTTGGTAGCACGGTTAGATGTTTTGTCTGGATATTGAATTTTTTGTAGCTTGTAACTTATTGAGCCTGCAAGGCTAAGTAGGAATACTAATACTGAATTGATGTACGAATTCTTTTTTGACAATACTTAAGTCATGTTGTGTTTAATTGTAACATTTATAAGCGCAACAGAGTCGCTATTTAATTGTTGCTCCTGTTATAGAATGAATTTCCTATGATGTGTTGCAAAATTAGGTAGACAATTTTAACTAGGTTAAAACTGTTTATTACTATTATCAACAGTACAAGAGTAACCAAAGATACTTCACAAACATGTGCAGAACAAATAAAACTTAAAAAGCTGATGATGAGGTCTAGTTTCAACTCAAGGAGGGTTTGTTGTCCAATTATCAGCCTTCTTGCTATCAAACATGAGTGTTGCAGCTGCTGGAGGCAAATTTTTATCCATATTCTCATCATCATAAACATAAGTATTCATTCCCTCCAAATCAGAAGAATCTGTAGGTTTTTCTTCTTGTTGGGATTGTTTTTGTTTTGCTGCTGCAATTTTTTGTGCACTTGAGGAGAGTTCAACAGGTTGAGAATCAGCAATCTTGCCTTGTTGATTCTCAATATTACGAGCACTTGAGAATAGATCAACAGGTTGAGAGTCAGCAATTTTTCCTCCTTCAAGAGGAGTTCCTGCTTTGTACCTTATTCTAAGAGCATCATCTTCAGATAGTCTTGCTTGAGCTATCCCATAAGTAATATCATCTTTGCTCTTTGCCATAACTTTTGCAAAAGATAACCCTTATTGTTTCACTATTCTCTATCTTTATAGGTATCAAATTGGCACTAGAATGGACTTAATTTAATCAGTTCCATGTGAGTCTTATAAGCAATGATGAGCATGGCTGTTTCTGCAAGAGAGGGAGACAAGTGTTTCTACTTATGAAAACGTGGACAGTCTTTCTTGCTGCCCAATAGGCTATGTGTAATACTACTAACTTCTTGCGAAGCAATACGTAGCCTATATATACATTCAAAATTTATGCTCGGTCCGGCCAATCTTCTGGGAAGCTAAATATATAGTATATATGTTCTCTTTAAAAAAATCATCATGAGTGTGAATATAATATAAGTGTCTTGAAAATTGTCCATTTTTAAGCAATTCAAGCTAATTGACATGGGGTATTTTCGTATCACAATAACATATCCAATTAAATCCATAAATGATGTTTTAAAACGGGTGTTTTCGTACTGCACCTACTTATTTTTGCATGATAAGTGCATCATTCCTACTTTCAAGCCATACCCAATATCATTTCCTCTTATACCTTTTCTTCCTATTAATTTAGAAATGAAGTTTAAGGTTTAAGATTTAAATATTTAGTGAATTTATAATACAAATATAAAATTTAATTAAAAGACAATGAATTCGTCCGAATCCATTTCTACTATTATAGTTCGTCTATGCCCTATTATTCACAATCCCACCCAAAAAAAAAAAGGCCTCTTTATGACTAATCCCTCACCCATCTTTTGGATAACACTGAGAGGGAGTGGACAGACTTGACCCACACCACACCACACCACACTAGAAGATGGAGCTCAACTGATTTAGTCCATTTTACCAACTTTACAAAAAGAAAAAATCTGTTTCCTCTGGAACAGAATACTGTACAATTAGAGGGCAGGGAGAAGAAGAAGCTCTCTTTTTTCAAAATCAAGAATGGCAGAGATTCTCTAAAAGACCCCATATTGTATGTTCTTTTGTGCTGTTTTCTTGTCTTTCTTTATGATTGATTGTAGAGAGCTGACACCCAGATCATTTTTTTTGGTTTTTATGATTCTTTTCTGGTTCCATTAGACATTTTAGCTTCAATTATTTTCTTGATTTCATGGCAGTCCCATTAAATTCAGTTTCCATAATAACAAATCCATCACCAGAAAATGCAAGAAATTCTTGTGGATTTTCTACCCACATACCAAAGTTCCTTCCTTTCTTCCAAAGTAGGAGCATTTCAAGAAATTTAGCTTCTTCCCATTTAAGTCCAGCTCTAAAAGAACAGGTACCAGTAGCTTCAAAGGGCAGTATTTTCGCTCTGCCTAATTGGAGGTCAGGCAAAAATGACCCGAGAAACAAAGAACTTAGGCTTTATGATGCATTTTTGTATTTGGAATACATGGTGGGAAAGGGCCAAAAGCCTGATAAAACTCATGCGACTCAGCTTTTGTATGATCTTTGTAATTGTAATAAACTTAGGAAAGCTGCTAGAGTTATGGAAATGATGGTGAGTTCTGGTACTATACCTGATGCTGCTTCTTATACTTTCTTGGTGAATAACTTGTGTAAGAGAGGAAATGTTGGTCATGCTATGCAATTAGTTGATAAAATGGAAGAATATGGATATCCAACAAATACTGTGACTTACAATTCTCTTATAAGAGGACTTTGTATGAGGGGGAACTTGAACAAAAGCCTGCAATTTGTCGAAAAGTTGATCCAGAAAGGGTTGGTACCAAATGCATATACTTATTCTATATTGCTCGAGGCTAGTTATAAAGACAAAGGGGTTAATGAAGCAATGTTGCTTTTAGACAATATTATTGCCAAGGGTGGAAAGCCTAATTTGGTTAGTTACAATGTTCTCTTAACTGGGCTGTGTAAAGAAGGAAGAATAGATGAAGCGAAACAATTCTTTAGAAACTTGCCATCAAAAGGGTTTAATCCTAATGTTGTCAGCTATAATATCTTGTTGAGGAGCTTGTGTTTTGAAGGACGTTGGGAGGAAGCGAATGAGTTTCTGGCGGAGATGGTTGGAGAAGATCGTTCACCATCGATTGTAACATACAATATATTGATTAGTTCGCTTGCTCTTCATGGCCAAACGGCTCATGCTATCAAGATTCTGGATGAAATGTACTTTGGAGAACAGTTCAAGCCAATTGCTGCTAGCTACAATCCGATAATTGCACGTCTCTGCAAAGATAGGAAAGTGGATGCAGTAATTAAGTGTCTCGACCAAATGTTAGAACGACATTGTAGTCCTAATGAGGGGACATATAACTCCATCGCTGTGCTGTGTGACGAAGGATTGGTTCACGAGGCCTTCTCAATTCTCCAAGCTTTGAGGATTAAACAAAGCTCCTCCAGTCATGATTTCTATAGAGCTGTGATTTCTGGTTTATGTAGGAAAGGAAACACATTTGCAGCATTTCAGCTTCTGTATGACATGACAGCCCACGGATTTACTCCAGACTCTTACACCAATTCTTCATTGATCAGAGGATTGTGCTTGGAAAAGATGTTGGTGGCTGCCGTTGATGTATTCTACATGATGGAAGAAAATGGATATAGGCCTGATGTTGACAATTTCAATGCGCTTGTGCTTGGTCTCTGCAAATCCAAAAGAACAGACTTGTCGCTAAAGGTATTTGAGGACATGATCAGCAAAGGTTATATGCCCAATGAGATAACATATACCATTCTAGTAGAAGGCATCATCCATGAAGATCACAAGGAGCTTGCATCAGTAGTCCTAAAGGAATTGCACCGGAAAGAAGTAATTAGTAGAAATACTGTTGAAAGACTTGCTATGCAATATGAGCTTGAGGACATGGCAGTATGCTGATCCTTCACAAAAACAACGGCGTGTGGTCACAGGATGAAAAACTAACAAAGGTTATTCATCAGCAAATGCTAAATACACCAAATCAACAAAATTATTCTCATGCTGTATGTCAGATGGGAACTTACACAACTAATAAACCTTGGGATAATTGGTTTTCAGATATGGTAGTTGATTCATAGTAGGCTTTAAATAGGTGAGTGGTGAAACTTGTCGATTCTCACTAGCTTGCTCTTGCTACTCAATTGCTGTTACAAAAATAGTTGTATATCTCCTTTATCTGAGGCTTTCTTTCTAGTTACCTATTGTATAATAGAACATACAGTATTTGCTTTCTAAGTGAAACCTTACAGCTTCTTTCCCCTTGAAACATTGTATATTAACTGAATCTTACATGTAGAAAAACCCAAAATTCTTTTCATTACAGTGTCAATATTAATTTTTCTTAGGTTCAGTATCACGGTTCAGTGCCAATTCAGTTTTCTAACTTCAACCGAACCTCCATAGTCCATATTGGTAAGAGCCTTGGGGCCTAGTGCCTTCTTTAGTCTCTTTAGTATAGTTTCTCTTGAGGAAAGAGGCAAAGCCTGGAGCATACGCAAATGATACCCATCGTTACAACATAACCTGTGTAATCTCACAAGTGGGGTATGGGGAGGGTGGTGTATACGCAGCCTTATCCCTTTGAAGGTAGGGAGGTTGTTCCCATAGACCCTCAGCTCAAATGACACCCATGGTTAGTCTAAAGTAAATGTTGAGCATGAGAAAATTGGTGTCGCCCAAGGTGTAATGACACTCTTCTTTTTCCACACGTGTGTACATTTTGAACATATTTCGTAAATTCTGCAGAGCTCGATCTAGTGAGTATTTTTACTGATAAATGAGAATTTCCATCTTTTATGTTATACGTATGTATTACACAAAGTCACCAAGCCTAATGTGGCTCTTTCCCCAGTTAAGAGAGTTCTTTCCTTCCCCTGGCAAGAAATCGGCATAATGATTCAAAGAATTGTTTTGTTCCATTTTTTTTGTTTTTATTTGGCAAATTTCAGTTCTGATCAACCTGAGTAGACCTCTTGTTGATTCTAGTAAACATGCGACTTATTTGTACGTTAATGTGGTATAAACACTTGCAATCAACATGATAGATGTTCTTCGAGATAAATCAGATTCAATATGCCTTGATATTCTTGAACCAAGCAAGCACAAGCATGATCACACTAGATCAAAACCAATCATGTGTGTCACTTCACACTAGTTCATCATCAGAACCTCACATGAAGTACTAACGTTCAAAGCCAAAATTTATTCAAATGAAATGTTAACCCAGACAAACAGAAATCCTCTTAATAACGTCAGCTTGAAAGAGAAAAGGTTCAAGATAATCTCACATATACCCTTGGTTGACAAAACTAGCAAGTTAGCACAAAAACACAAACCAACATCCTTACTAACAATACTTGAAACTAAAACTAAGCTCCTTCATAGAACATAGTAGATTAACTAAAGCACAGCTTCAAACAACAGATAACCTCCATTCTTCAAAGCTGCCACAGAGATGGTAAAAGGCAGCAGTTTCAACCAAGAAACCACCCTAGGCATCTGGACCCCTGCTGCTCTACTTAGATCTCTGTCTCATCTTTCTGCGCTTCCTTTTCAGTCTCCTCATACGCTTCTTCTTCCACTGCATTTGAAATAAAAACATAAGTGGCTGTTACAACTACAATGGTACAAGAAAACAAAACCTTAGCTAACTCCCTGTTCGCAAAACAAGTTGATGGCATACTGCGGTGCCGACTGAGTTTTGACACAAACACTTAATTGTTATCTAAAGAGGCTAAAAAACATATCACATTGTCTCATCTTTCCTCTAAATCTTTTAAGGCCACACTTTTCAGAACATCTATATAGAAAAAATATATATTCAATTCTGGGGCGCACACTAACCCAACACATTCTCACCCATTCTTTCTAAAATAAAGACTAACAAATACTTTTTCCATGGAAGACACAGAATTTCAGAATGTTTCTACTGCAACATTAGATCTCGAAAGACCCAACATGGGCCTGACTTCAAACAAATACTTGAATGTTTTATTGAAATGTGTTTGATAAGGTACAAACAAGTACGCCTCGTAAAGCAACTGAGTGTATATTAATATAAAATTTCCCAAATGCATAAGATAACACCTTACCCAACCTTTTTGGCTAAGATCAAGAAGACTATGCAAGTATAGAAAGTAGGGGTCCACCGGGGCAAATATTTTTCATACCCAAACACAATTTGAACCAAAGCTCCATAGCTCCAATTCTCACTCTACTCCTTCATGGTAAGGGAATTCTAAGATCAATTATGGCTACTCCTTCGTTGATTACGTGATTCTAACCTCAACTTGTCCCCAAGTTACAGTAAATCAAGGATCTTCCCAAAGGACTCAAGTAAAGAATTTCAAAGTTTTGATCAACAATTAGCCATATGTCTATATTCATGTATGTATTTTTCATGTATTCTACGGTTAGGACTCACGGGACAGTGATTGAAAGCCAGAAGTTCAAGCCTTGAATTTTGTAAGTGATGAATTGGGGATTGTGTAGGTAGGGGGCCGTTTTGGTTGTTGGTAGACCTCGTAGGAGATTCATGTGAGCTAGGAGAAAGGATGATTGCGGGAATATACCATTGTAAAAGACCTTGGGCTCGTAATGTGTTCCACAAATTGCCCAAGTAGCTTAGGTGATGTTTGATCGCTAACTTGTGTCCCTACTCCCTATAATCACTATTGTTGTAGATTAATGTTGTGAAGGAGTAATTGAGCAAAACCTCCCACTTCAAGCATTCCTAACCGAATCTCTTATACAATATATCCTCTTGTGAGCTTCCATTCTACCTTATATGGTTTGTAGTTTCTCAAAGTCTATAAATCATCTCCAAGTATTACGATCACCATGAATCATGTATTATAAATCTCCAAGCATGACACACTAGTTATCCTCAAGTAATCAGATAATGCGTTCAAATAGGTAACTGAAAATACGATGTGTAAGAACAAATTCAACAAAAACAATAGCCAATAGGTCCTTTAATCCATCATAGCAAACACAAACTGTTTCATTACTAGCAAACAACAATTGCAAATTTGAAGTTAAAGCAAAAACATAACTGAACAGCAAACACAAAACTTTCAATTTCGAGCTAACAAAACCGAAAAAGATAACACGAAATGCATTATTTAGGATCAGATAACAGACCTTGGCCCTCATGCTTGCTCAAAATTCACCGTCGACTCTCTCTTTATCTTGTTCCGCCGCTTCCACGGTGCAAATGCGGCCTCTTCTTGTATTTATAGGGTGGTAACAAACCCTAGCTCCTAGCAGGTGATTCTAGTAATTTCACCTTCGTTTTTTCTCTTTTCCATTTTTATTATTTCTCTAAATAAATAAATGATTTTGAGTGTTAAAATTACGAAAAAGAATAAGCAAACAAAATAACATAAAAATCTAATGAATCATCCAAAATTAATTAGAAAGTTACCCCAATATATTAATTAGTTGGTAAATGTGAATTATTCATATTCATGTGCTAAAAACTAAAAGTCTTTTTTCTTAAAATAATTAGTATTCGTTTAGATTTTGTTTAAATTCACATTAAAAAATTATTAAGGCACATTTATGTATTATGTAATATTTATTAATTTTATCCTCTTAAATAAAAAGCAATATTGATTATTGAGTATGTTTATGATTAACAATGCAATAAATATAGCATATGATCACATCACATTAAATTTTATGTGGACAATAGTGAGTTATACCTGTTTTAATTTTCTCTAACAAATATGACATTTCTTGATGACAAGAGTGCTCGTTATTTTGATCTTTTTCTATGTTGAGATCCTTCCATTGTTATATCATATGTTATGACAGCTTCAGACGACTACTGGAGGCCTCTACTACAACCATAAGTTATGGCAACTCTAGCTAGCAATCATCAAGGTTTGCCCTTGGATACCTAGAGTAGGTTTAAAGCTCAATCTACTTTTGAATCATGTTAGAGGAGAGAGGTGAGCAAAAGAGGGCAGGGAGTGGGAGAGAGGCTAATTGTATTTGTATATCTGTCATATAATTCTTCCTCTAACATGATTCGAATGTAGATTGAGCTTTAAACCTCCCTCTACCAACCTCGCTTGCCAGATATACAAATGCATATGTGTACCAATTACATATATACAATTATCTAATAGACATACATATATAATTTGTTGCTCTCCACTCTCTACCCTCTCTCGCTCACCTCTCTCCTCCCTCTCTCAATCGTGCTCGCCAGATATACAAATATATATGTATATCAGTCACATATATACAATTATTTTGACAGATATACATATACAATTCATCTCTCTATTCTATGCCCTCTCTCGCCCTCTTCTCTCCTCCCTTTCCCAATCTCGCTCATCTCTCTCCTCCATCTCACATGTAGCGAAAAATCGTAAACGTTAGCTATGGAGAATAGTTAAACTATCTTTGAGTGACTATATGAGAAAATTCCTCGATTTGGAATCAAATTTGCATGAAAAGCAAATTTGTCTATTTTTCATCATTAAGGAGTAAATCTTAGTTAGTCCATTAATAATAAAAACATATTTAGATCAAATTCAAATAGGAGGAATAACTATAATTAAGGCCACCAACATGGGTTGTGGTGCATCGGTTGGAGTGTTTCACTCTTAACCAGAGGTCTCAGGTTCGAGCTTTGGGTATTGAGAAAATCTTGTTGGGAGCACCACCCCGAATGGGCCCTGCAGAGCACAATCCGGATTTAGTTGTGGGCTTCCGGACAGCGGGTGGGAAACTTAAAAAAAACAAAAAACTATAATCAAGGCCAAATTTCAAGTATTTTTTATTGGAAAAATTACAGAAATCCCATCTTTTAGTTAACTTATTACCATTATTACTTGTAAAATTTACAAATCTCCAAAATCCCTCATTTTCGCGCATCAGATTAGTGTATCATGTATAAAATGTAATGTCTCTTATTTAACGATTAATGTATCTCGCGCATCAGATTAATATATTAGCGCTTATATTATTATATCTATTTAAGGAATTTATGTAATTATAAACTTTTAAGGAATAAATTATAATTTTACCTTAAAAGTATGTAAGTTCTGTAATTTGGCCTTTTTTATTATTTTTTTCCCTTTTGACATTCCTGCTGACGAGTACGGGGAAATACAATGTCGAACGAAGCCCCAGAAAAACCACCGTGCGACACACAGAAGCATGACTCAGCCGGCGTCAACGGCGTTGACAACATCAACGACACTTCAAATTCTGCCTTAGCGAAGGGCCTTTCCACTATAATATCTTCTATAATCCGGGAATTTGATGATAGTGCTGCCGCCACCTCTCGTAGTCAAGATCAGCTCTCTTCCACTCTCGATCGTCTCACTGGAGGTAGAACTCATCACCTTCTTCTAATTGTATTCAATGGACTTAATTTCGACATTTATTTCTGATGCTCTGTTTAATTGGATTTAGGGATCCATTTACTGTTTTAAAGGCTGAAACATTTCATTTTTGTTACCAATTGTTATTGAATGGTTTAAAGTAGGAAGCTTGACAAGAGGGGGTTGCTCGGATGATAAGCACCCTCCACCTCCAATCCTAGAGTTATGGGTTCAGTTACCAGTGGAGCAAAAGGGTGGGAGCTCCCAGCGATGGATAAAAAATAAAAAGTAGGAAGATTTGCAAACAAAATTGCTCCATTATGGTACATCTTAGAAAGAGTCCAAATAATCTTTACTAAGATGGTTATTCCAACTGAATAGCTGAATGGTTGAGCCATAGGAGTAACAATCCAGCTGCAATATGATGTGCAGGCTTACCCTAACAGATGTGGTTGTGCAATGTAGCAAGTTGTTCAATGGATTGGTCGAGATGAGCACAAGATGCCATCACACCATTCTCATGTTAGAGAAATCACCAGGGGTGGTGTGTGTGCTGGGAGGCAATAGCTGTAATGTAATTTTGTTTGCACCTTCTAGTTTCATTTGCAGCTCACCAGTGTCTCCATGAGAATGAATACAATCACTTTCTTCTTCTTTTTTGCTCTTGCTATATGATATATTCTAACTTCTCATTGAACCATAAAGCTTCAAAAAGAGAATAAAAAAAAAAATACACATTGCTTTCGTAGATATTAACAGAAGTCTAATGACATTGTTTGTTGCACAAAGGTCAATCTTTATTCCATACACTTTGAAAAGTCAAATTAACTTAGTGGACTATATTTCAGCGTGTGAAAAAAAAGGGAGTTAAAGATATCTTGAAATAATTTTAACTTGCCATTTTTTTTGGCTCCTTCCTCTCCCATTGGTATGTACAGTGAGACTTTTGTGTTTTCTCTGTAAAGTAGAGATGTTGCCCATTCTTCTTTATGCCTGATTATTAGTGGCGACATGCAATTGCATTGAAAAATGGATGTAAAACTGTATTTCCTGAAGTTTTGTTACTACACGTCAATTGCATCAAGACTAATCTAATTGCCATGGGTTCACTAACTATTACATGCTCTACAGATGCAAGAGAAATCACTGTTCTATATAATATCTAAAGTATTAAAAAGGCTATTAGGAATAGAGATCAAGGTTGCCAAGTCTGGTGTTTAATCGAAGATTCTGTTTTTATGTGATTGATTTTCTTGTTCTTTCTTGGTTCTGCTTCTACCTGCAGAGCTTGACAAGCTGCTGGAAGATGCCCCATTGCCTTTTATCATGCAGCATGCTGCCAGAATTTCTGGTGTTAGGAAAAGAATTACATCATTGAACTCACTTTTGAAGTCTATACAGAGGCGTCTTGATAATATCGACCACACATTATCTGCTGGCTTGATACATGGTACATTTATTTTTTTCTTGATACATCTTATGTCGAGTTTTTTCATGGAAATTCGAATAGGATGTGTGCCTGTGTAATCTTTCAAATAGTTCTGTACATGAATTTGGTATTATGTCCAAGCTGTTGGACATAAAAGTTCCGTTGAACAGTAATTCCACAATTTATCTTGGAAATTGAATTTTTCCACAGGGTTAATAGCGTTTTGAAGGAAGCTTATATCCACTAATGCCTTTGTTATATCTTTTTGCAGAGAAGTCCACAGGGGATGGCGGGCGAGACCATGAGAACCATAAGTCTTCATTGAAGAGGTAATGTTGTTTCTGGTGTTCGATGAACATATAATTTCCTCACTTTGGATATGCATGAGTGATAACATTTAGGAGACAATTAGTGTAGGAGTTTGATTAGTGATATATTTCCTTGTCTTTTGATGCAAAAAGGTAGTCGAGGTTCATCAGGTCATATCTAATTATCCCTTACACGTTTATTAGGATCTAGAACACGCAATTCTAGTGCAGTAGTTGATTTCTCTATGAACCTCTTTATTTTTTAACAACAGTTCCTCCTCGAGAGGACATCAGAAACTAGTATGATAGACATGGCTGAGCGTCAATAAGCCAGTGATCCACACAGTCCACGCTTATTTGTACATTTATGGAAGCAGGAGGAACAGGTTACTTCCACTGTTTTGTGGAGAAAGTTACTGGTAAATCTTGACCTCCCATCCTGAGATGCCTATCTTACTCGATAAAGAAAAAGAATAATCACTCCATTCTTATCTTCACAGCAGTAATTTCTAAGTAAATGACTCAGTAATTTTGGATAAGTTGAGAAGTTTAAAATGTAAAACAAGACAACGAGGGTCCAAAGTAGGAGGCATATCATGCATGGTAAGTATTACCCAAACCTAAAACAGGCTACAGGTAGAGCCTGCTAACATAAACTTTTTCCAGCCTTCTTTGGAGTCAATGATATCTTCTTAGTTCTTACCATCTAACCTTTCCCAGTATGTGTCAAATGAATTAATTCAATGTACTCATTCTGTCTTGTGTTTCAATATTTTGGTGCTGCAATTGCTTGCTGAGAAAATCATTTGCGAGTTGGAGCATTATTAAAGTGTGTAATATTACTGGAGCATGCAACATGTGATAACCTTTAGAGAGCTAAATCTTTTTCAGTGTTGCTTTTATAATGTCTAAAAGGAAGTGTATGAGTTTTATGTCATTGACTAGCTTCTAAATCAGTTATCATGTGGTTGTTTTGGGGCAGTTCATGATCTAAATCCAGAGAAGATTCAAATGTCCTTTGCAGTGCCTGTAGACGCTCCTTCTGATTGTGTAAGCATTTGGAACTGATTCAGCCTGGTGGTGTAAAAGGTAGTCTGATGCATGAAGTTACAACACTCTGGCATTCTGAAAAGATGTTCTTTTACCTATCAAAATTGCTCGTTTTCAGCTTGTGCCACAGTATGTCCGAGTTGCCCAGAAAAGCAGAACATTATAAAATGGAAAACGTGTGGTGACTGGTTTAGCAGCTCAACTACTGTAGGCCTGTAGGTACAATTTGAAGGGGGGAAATCTTTGTGAAACTGAATTCTTATATTCTGCTCCGAAACATATTGTTAATCGTTTTGCATTGCATCAGATAGGTGCACTTTGTTTTACAACTTGACAATTTATTGTATAATGTGTATTCATGATTCTATAATTGATAAGACCAGTGATTGGTGGTTCTGAAATACCGTGAGAAGATTGCTCGAATATATTGTTCGATCTCTCTCTTTGTTTGACAATGGTCATTAACAAGAGAATAATCCTTTCTATTGTGCTTAAAATCAAATATTACCATCTACTTAAAGCAAGAATTTGCTCTAGGACGAGTATAACACATCTAGATGGTCCCTTTCCAGTTTGTTAAGCCCAATACTCAACAAAGTAAGGCACATTGAACTTCTTCGTTGAATTCACAAAAATAATCATATGAAAAATCTATAATAAAGTTATGAGGTAGTTTAACAACCATTTCATTTCAACTTAAAACCAAGAAAGTTGAACACATATACACAAATAAGTGTCCGCCAAGAAACTAAAACTTTGACAATTGGCTCAATCTTATACAACACCTAGGTGATGGTAAACTAACATCAACAACAATCTACCCCTAGCCTCCAAGAGTTTCCAAACCAACCAATCAAAAGTCATACCAAAAGTCCAAAACCAACAAATTAATAACTAACACTGTATAATCACATCACAATCTTAACCAAACTCCCACTATAAATACCTTAATCCATAGTTACTTTCTCATCACCATCAAACAAAATCTCAAACACTTCAACTCTAACTACACACACAATACATAAAGAAGAAAAACTATGGCTAGAAACACATACACTTGCATGTTCATAGTTGCTATCATCTCCTTAGCACTTAGTGGGAAATCTGAAGCTGGTCGTAATCTATTGCAAACCAATAACCCAAGTTTTCCAACTATACCAGGCATGCCAAATATCCCAAATATCCCAAATATTCCAAACATTCCATCATTTCCAAAAATTGGATCAATGCCACCAATGCCATCAATTCCAACAATTCCAAAATTCACAATGCCACCAATGCCATCATTCCCAAAAATCCCAACTTCTATTCCATCTATCCCATTTTTCACTCCACCACCTCCTAAGAACTAATTAAGTAGATTAGTCTACTTAATTATTCTAATTATATTGGATTGTGATTTACACTGTTTTGTTATTTGTGCTGTTCCTTTGTTTTGTTTTGTTGAGTTGATGATATGATTTGCATTTCCATTAGTTGTGTTATTAGTTTTTCAGGCTATTTGTCTTTGTGTATACGTCCTGGGGGACTATATATAGTTGGGTGTTGTACCATATTTCTATATGTAATTTTACAATTCCGTGTGTTTCACCTTTATTTATGATATAGATGCTTTTATTCTACTTTTGATCGTTTTTTATTTTGGGTACAGTTGAAAGACAAATTACATAAATTGTAAAATCGCTCATAAGAAATACGGCTAATATTAGGATAGGTTCTTACGTACCTTAATATTCTAAATGCTCTATTAACATACACAAGGAGACATATTTATTCGTTAATGAAAAATCCTAATTTGAGCCGCCATTTTTACGAATCTCAAAGACCATTCAATATGCAAATGTGAAAATTTGTATATCACGCTGTACTAATTCTTTTCTTAATGAGATGGTTATAATTATACAAATGTCTGACTTATTCGTGATTACAAGTTCTTTTTGACTAATCAAACACGCCGCTACGTAGTATATTAACTCTTGGATCCACGTCTATATTTATGTCCCAATTCTAAACCTAGCAAGTTGCACAATTGTGACATGTTAGCTTAGAAGGGGAAAAAAGATATATAAAGAATAGCTACTAATTTGTTGGTTGAACCATTTAAACAACAAAGTGGCTGTAGTTTAGTGGTGAGAATTCCACGTTGTGGCCGTGGAGACCTGGGCTCGAATCCCAGCAGCCACAACAAACACTACTCTTTTTTTTTTAAAAAAAAAAATCGTGCATATATAATAACTATACATTGAAGACAATAATATAATTGAACCTATTTAACTTTTAAGTTAGATTGATTGGTTCAGTAATTTTCTTGCTATCAGACCTTAAAAAGGATCATAAAAGACTATGAAGGTTTAGGTGACATTTCAAGTTTTAGGTGACATTTCAATTACTAAGACTTACGATTTAAGAAAGTTATTTTTACTACTCTTATGTTAAAAAAACAAGAGAAGGACCTAGATAGAAAAAGGTGTGTGCCCTTTTATTAAAATTCTACATTGAATTCACTAAAATAATCACATGAAAAACCTATAATAAAGTTATGAGGTGGTTTATATAACAACCATTTAATTTTAACTTAAAACCAAGAAAGTTGACCACACACACAAATAGGTATCCACCAAGAAACTAAAACTTGACAATTGGTTCAATTTAATACAGCACCTAGGTGATGGTAATCTAACATCAACAAAAATCTACCAAGAGTTTCCAAAACAACCAATCAAAAGTCATAACCAAAACCAACAAATTAATAACTAATAGTATTATATTCCACTATAAATACCTTAATCCATTTAGTTACTTCCAAATTACCAGTAAACAACATCTCAGAATCTTCTCAACTCCAACTACAAATAAAAATTTTTAAAAAATGGGTAGAAGCACATACACATGCATGTTCATAATTGTTATTATCTCCTTAGCACTTAGTGAGAAATATGAAGCTAGTCGTGATCTATTACAGACCAATAACCCAAAATTTCCTACTATACCAGAAATGCCAAACATGCCCTCCATTCCAAAAATTGGATCAAATATGTCACCAATGCCATCAATTCCAACAATTCCAGGATTTACAATGGCATCATTCCCCCAAATCCCTACTATTATTCCATCCACCCCAACACCTTCTGAGAACTAATTTATAAGTAGATATTGTTGCATTTTCATTAGTTGTGTAATTGTGTTATTAGTTTTCAGGCTATTTGTCTTTGTGTTCCACTATTTGTCCTGAGGGGCTACATATAGTTGTGTACATGTGTTAGGTTTTTGACATGATTTTCTTTTGTCATATTTAACTTTGAGTTTTACTTTTCTCTCTAACAAAAGTCATAACATTATCTCTCTTTAATATTTGGTTATTCCTATATTGGAGAAAAGTTTAGAACTAATATTTTCAGTTATGTCACGTGAGATACACTTTAACTTATTTGTATTATGTCAGGTAAGACACACGTGTCTACTTATTCAACTTTATACAAGTTTAAACGCCTACTTGTGCATAATCAAAGTCAAGGGGAGGGGACATAGATGTCAACTGATGCTAAGTTAAATGACACATTTATGTATTATATCTTTCAATAACTAAGACTTAAGTTTAAGAAGGTGTTTTCTATAATTGAATTCTTTCAATGAATTAAGGTAAGTGTTCATCGCTATTTATAAATTTACTTGTGGATTAAATCAAGTTTTTCCAACAAATATAACACTGAAAATAAGGTTTGAAGTTAGCCGTGACAAACATTTCATTTTCTCATAATTAGGAACCTAGAAAAGTGATATTTTCATATAGTTGTAAAGTTTGAAGCCAGAAAATGATTATTCAAAAGAAGAATATTTTATGTCTTAATGACAAAAGAAAAATGTCTATTCCAAAAAGTGAAGACAGAGTTTACTTAAATAAAGCAAAAGCCTTCACGTGAACCATATAAATGGAAATTAATCTTACATTCCCCTCCTATCTAAAAACAAAAGAACACATAAAAAGTTAACATTTTCCTCATAAAACAAGCTTATTATGATACTCCTTGTTAACAAATCAAACAACAAGAACATGATTATCTATCTTGAAATTGTTCTATTCTAAGTTTGGCACATGGGGTTAGCAGCAATAAATAACACTTTATATTAATTAATCAATTTGAAAGAACAAAGTATAGTGATCAATGATATAGATCTCGAAACTAAAAAGCAAATGAACAAGTTGCAAGACTTGTATAATGAGTATTCCACCCGACAAAGCAAATAAACAAATTAGCATGCCTCGTTCGAAAACAATCTCTCTACGTCACAAGTTAGGAACAAAGTCTATGTTTACATTAGCCTTTCCGATTCAAATCTACTTATGAAATTATACTAAATATATGTTGTTAGCGTAAATAAGATTATAATTTATACAAACTATTTTCATAAAGATCTCAAAAATATCAAATCATTTATAAGAAAAACTCCCCCAATTCACTTTTACTTGTTATTTTTGACGTTTTCGACAAAAACAATAATTTTTTTCCATGTCCAAATGATTTTCAAAGACATCATTTAATAGAAGATGATTTAGTAAAATACTTTTATCATTAATTATTTTCTTAATAAGTGTGTTAAGTCAAAATATTACAAGTAAAAGCGAAGGAATGAAGTAAAAAATAGGGAGTAGTACACTAAAATTATTTAACTACGTTCCAAAAACATCCAATGTGTTTTAAGTAAACGAGGTATACTTTTAACAGTAACCTAGAATTGCTAGTGTTGTATTTATCCAAATAATGAGGTCTTCAAGGCATATCTTAACATAACAACTAACTTTCTCGTAACAAATGAAACTCATAACTTTTTGCACAAAACAAAAAAGGTAGACTGTTGGCTATAAAAATACTCCACATAAGAGTGTGGTGCTTTTATATTGGAGTAGGGTGGATGAACGTATAAAGTGGTGATCAGATGAGTATGGATAGACGATGCAAGTAAAGGTAATAAAAATGAAAATGTTCAAATGAATGTGTGTGTAATGTGTATAATAGGAGAGTTTAGAAGATGGTGAGAGTGATCTTCATAATCGACAAAATGAGAGAGACGAGATTTAGATAATTCAAGCATGTAAAGAGAAAATACATAAATACCCCATACTTAATAATATTTTTTTTCTATCAAATGCTTATTTATAAAATCAGTATCTAACATTTAATAATGTTTCACAACACTTAATACTTACTACTAATTACTTTTAATTAGCTAATTCAACAGATCTCTTAATCAATTACTTAATTATTTAATTTCAGTTAATTAAAAGCAAAGCAGACAAAGTGACCAGTGCGCAGTTCAGCATCTGCTTCCGCGAACCATCCTAATTTTGCCCTCTTCCTCTCATATATATATATATATATATATAATACTCCATAATAAATAAAATATTTTAAATTTCTTTACAACGGTAATTAGTACTATTATTTTTTATATTTTTGCTTCAGATAAAATTTGAATAAAAAAATAAAAACGAATATTAATGTGCCCGCCATGATCCCCAAAACTATCCCGCTTTTTCAGTTTGGGCTTTTTGGACCCAAGTCGTCACATCGATTTGGGCTTTTTAAATCTTTGACCATATTACACGTGTCAACACCCCATTTGTAGTAGACAATGGACCCACCTGTTTCTGATGTTTCTATTTATGTGCTCCCCCTTCACATATAATGCCACTGGGACAGAGTCTCCCTGCTGCTTACTGCTAAACAATGGAGCGCCACATACACTGCGCTGCACTGCTATAAACACTATTCATAAACCCTAGCTACCTACTCTCTTATTTGCATCTTTCTGCATATTTTTTGGGATCTTTGACTCTTTCTTTTTATATATATATATATATATTCCATTCTGTAATCGTTAACTTAACGTTTCTTCTATTTGTATGTACGCCGGAAATTATGGCTTCAGCATGCGTAAACAAAATGGGTATGTCGCCGGAGAAGTTTTTGGATTGTTCTCCGGCTGCTAAGTATAAGTCATATGGTTGGTTAAGTCCAAGGATGTCATTTAGTAGGGACGGCGAAGGTTCCAAGGTTGCCGGAGCTAAGCAGACGAGTGTTGAAAATGATAAGGTGGAGGAATTAGATCCTGAAGTTTCGAAAGATATGGTGGATTTTGAGTTTTGCCTTGAAAATCCGGTAAATATGCTGCCAGCTGATGAGCTTTTTTTCGATGGAAAGCTGATGCCGCTTCATCTCTCTATGATCCGTCCTGCTGCTACAACCTCGGCTGCTGTTTCCGCTGGTGCAAGATCGCCGGATACACCTCAGGTTCGGATGAGAAATGAGATTTGTAATGCGGATCCTTATTTGTTCTCTCCGAAAGCACCGAGGTGTACTACACGATGGAGGGAGCTTTTAGGCTTGAAGAAACAGAATCAGAACAACATTAATGCCAAGCAGGAAACTCAGAGAACGTCGTCGTTACCGAGCAGTGCTGCTCATAAATCCCTGAAAAATTTTCTTCATCGCAACTCAAAGTCCTTCAGCTCTTCTCTAGACTCGTCTCTTCACCTTCCGTTGTTGAAGGACTCCGATACCGAGTCCGTTTCAATTTCTTCTCGATTATCCCTTTCGTCTTCCTCTTCTGGCCATGACTACGATGATCTTCCTAGACTCTCCCTTGATTCAGATAAACCAAACAGTTTCTCTCGAAATGCAAATCATATCTCTAATCCCCGCCGGGTTCGAGTTGTGAAACATAGAGTGTCATCATCTGATAATCCCCTTGCTAATAGAGCTAGCAGAAGCCCCGTTCGTAAACAATCAGAGTCTACTGTCACCACTGTTCGAGGAGCCTCTGTTGATAGTCCTCGCATGAACTCGTCGGGGAAGATTGTTTTCCACAGCCTAGAAAGAAGTTCAAGCAGTCCCAGCACCTTCAATGGTGGACCCAGGTATAAACACAGAGGAATGGAGAGATCTTATTCAGCTAATGTCCGTGTTACTCCTGTTCTCAATGTCCCCGTTTGTTCCCTTAGAGGCTCTTCAAAATCAGGAGTCTTCGGATTTCCCCTGTTTTCTTCTTCATCTTCATCTTCTACTGTAACTGGAAACAAAGCAGGACACCATCACAGTAACACCAGACCCAGAACAGATCGCATCAAAGAATGAAAGTTTTTTAGGCTAGAAACTTGGTAATCCTTACCCTTTTTCCGTTAGATTTTTGAGGGGGGTTTTTCATGCAATTTTCCCAGATTTCTACAGGCTGAGAAAAAAAAATCATGTAAATATGCAGGCAACTCTTAGCTTGTTTTACTTCCATTGTTCTCTTCTTCTTTGCTAACTCTGATGTTGAAAGCTAATGTTTTTGAATTTTAATTTTTTTTTTTTATGAATCTCATTAAAGGAGTATTATTATATTTCTTGTACCTGAAAGCTATGGGAATCTCTGTTATACTTTTCCTAAAAGTTCATCCCTTTCTTTTCATTCTTGAATGAATCATGATATGATGTTTATGTGTGCTAAAGCGTTTGATAACCACGCGCCATGGAGGGTCGTGATGATGGTATTTAAGATCACTGTAGCATTTTCTGGGCACAAGGAAGAAGGTAACGTGACATGCATTGGCATCTTTCTCTGCTATGCTTTACTGGAATTATAATTTCTTCTAATATTATTCATTTTTGTTTTTTTATTCTCTTTTAACCTTTTTCGTGTTGAAATTTGGGAAATGCTGAGTTTCTTTTTTTTTTTTAATACACACTGAGAAAATGGCAGGTTTTGCTGATCAATCTGTATTTTGCACGTCAATCTGATCCCCTAGCTACTACACTTACCTGTATCTGTATGTATTAAAATAATAATATATTTGATGTAATTTAAAAATGGGCTCCAAAGCTCGTAAAGATTGGATGATTGATATATATATATATATATATGGTGCTAGCATGTGGAAACTGTGTATCTACAGTCCATTAAATGTTGTTAGAGAACACCTTTCTCTACTCAACACTCAATTCCTCTCTTTCTGCTAAAAACCTTTCGAATTCGATATTTATGTTAAATCAATAGGAAGAGTTAACACAATATTTTTATCTTAAACAAAGCAGTGATTTTTAACCTGGGGCAGGGATGCTGCAGCTTTTGCAAGTAAATATAACATGGAATTTGTTTATCCAAAATAGTAACAATTCTTTTTCTACTTGAAGACAAGATAGAAAAAAGTGGGGAAGAGCTGAAGAGGTCCATGTATATGTGAATTTTGTAGTGTAAATAATCAGATAAAGATATAACAGTTCTTTCTATTGTCGTTGTCTCCATTTCATGTCCCCATTCTTTTTGTTATAATCTTCCTATTTATATAAGTCTTAAAATCTAAATTATGTAAATTGATGGAAGAGTCCCACTTGATTCCAATAAATTGACCATTCCTTTGTTTCGTTATCAATTCAGAATTTAAATGCTATAGGTCCTGATCTGTAGAGAGAGCGAATTGAGTGATTGATCCTTCATCGTTCTTATCCACTTTTAACGTATGTTGCTCGAATTCTTTTGAATCTTGCCAAATATATGTCTGATTCTTTAGTATACTATGAGTACAAGAATATTTTTGAAGGTTACAAGCAAAATATATATTTATATCGCTCCTTATTACTCACTAGTCAATTTTTCTTTGTATTGAAAGGCTGAAATTTTACAAATTTCAAGTTGGTTACTCGATTCTATCTGCTTGGAATTTCCATGATAAGTTGCTTGACTTTGACCAATGGTTTTTAGAGTGGACTCATAGGATTACTCACTCAGATATCAGTGCTTTTTAGACATTGGCAATACCAAAATTTGCTCTAGCAAATCAAGGTAAAACTAATATTTTGAGTTTACAAATTCTAAAATTTAGAAAAAATGCTTTTAATCTATTGTGTCAAAGAGAGTATTTTGTCACTTGTAATATTGAATTTTGATATTGACATTCAACGTGCAGATCTAGTGGGTGTTGCCCAATTTATTCATTTAGGTAGCATAGTGTTAGTGGAGCAGCCTAAAGGTTCTTTTTTGTAGTGCCAGTAAAGGAAAAGAGATACAGAAAGAAAATTTAACCAATTCTCCGTAGCATTTACTATACTATTGTCGCAGTAGTCGATGTTGCAGCCTTAGCTTCCAATATTCGTTTGCATTTTGGTCATCATCATCATTCATCCACCTCTTAAATTCCCCAATTCTTAAAATCATATCTAATCAAGTGATTTCTTTCGATAGCGAGTGCTTTACCTAAGTTATTAGTTGGTGTCAATTATCAAATTATGGTTTATATGCGAAAGGGAAATATTATCTTTCGTCTATATATTCATCTACATTAAACGAATTATGGATTGAATATCACAAATCTTTGGTCCACCACTTATGCCATACTCGTGATAGGTAAAAAAAAATTGCAAGTCTTATCTATTTCAAAATAATTTCACATATGAGGTGTCTGAAGTTTTATTTAGTCAAAGTTCTAGCACGTATAATTGAAGTTGTCATTTTTGTTTGAAATTCAAGTCTCTTTTTTGCTTTTTGCTATATGGATGATTTTCATCTATTTTTTTTTTTTCTGATTTCAAATAGAAATACTACATATCTAAAATTGTTCTAAAGTAGGGAGACATACAAAAAGTTTAAAAACAATAGATATATGTTAAATAGCAGCGCTAAAATGAACTACCTAATTCATAAATTTCAACGGACACGAATTTAAATTAATCGGACTAACTAAACTAATCTATAGGGTATGAGTAAAGGAAAGAGCCAGCGAGTGGGGCTTCACCTTGAGGTGCACATGCAAAGATCAATAAAATCTGTGTAAATTATTGAAAAATATTAGTAACTGAGAAAAGGTGTTTTGGGAACAAAAACATATATTAGAATAGTTTAATTATGAGATTAGTGGATTAGCATGTACTTAAGTATATACTTAAACAACTAATGAGCAAACCAAAGACAAATATTAGAATTGAAAAAAGCTGATGCACAAGTTGTTGTTTAGTTTAGACAGTGAGGCAAACTCCCTGCAGCCTGCCTTAATTTTATCAACCATACCATTGTTTTTTCTTCTTTTTCTTTAACCTTTGCTTAATAATATAATGTTTTTATTTGTCTACATTCTTAATTATATAATATGGTTGCACAGTGAATTTGTCTTTGTCTTTTTATATATATATATTAAAAAAAAATCAATAGTAGAGTTGTTAATATATAGTGTCTCTTTCTTAGTTCCAAAGGAGACATATAGATTGAGGAAATGTCTTGGGTGAATGCAATATATTTGTCTTGTGGTGAATGGAACGAGGCAATATTGGTTTTTGTCATACTTGAGTTTTTCTCATTCAGATTTGAATAAATTATTATTTTAATTATGATTTATGATAAAAGTTCTAAATTACCTCAAGATTTAAGTACACTTATAGTTCATTTAATTATCTAGATAATAACATATTTCACTGTAAGTTCATAAGCGATGTCTGAAAAGGATAGTGTATACATATATCTAACTAAGAAGATTGTTTTTGAAAGACAACCCATGACTCAATTCATATATTTTGTATGTCTTCCACATTTGTTCAATGTATACATCAGAATTTTTTAATTACGATTATGATAAAGTTTTAAATTATCTCAAGGTTTAACACTTACTGTTCATCATATAGTTTGTCTATGACAATAACATATTCATTGTAAGTTCATAAGCGAGGTCTGAAAAGAATAATGTGTATGCACATCTAGCTAACTTCTATCTCATAAAGGTAGAAAGATTGTTTTCAAAAAATAACTCTCGATTCAATTCATATATATGTATGTTTTTCATATTTTGTTCAATGTGTATATATATATATATATCAGACTTTTAATTTGGAATATACCTATAACACCAGAGTCCATAGATATGCTATTATTAACTAATTACTACAACAAAATTATATGCTCAACTGTTTTACATAGTCTTAAACCCTCTCCATCTCGGTTTAATTATTTTGCTTCCTATCTTGATATATGATATTTTCAAAAAATTATTTATGAGTAATTAAAACAAAATATATTACCTCTTTAATTAACTTGTTTGTATCACACTAAATTATAAAACAAGTTATTCAAGATATTGGATATATTACGATATTTAAATTATACCTTTGTTAAATTTTCCCGTCAATGTTGTTCCATACCATTTTGAATCCTAACTAATTCAATTTCCCTTTTTAAGGGATAAAATCATTTGAATTCGAGACCATTTATTAAAAACGTAGGATATTTATTATTTCATTGTAACTTTGATGGTAAATTATAATAGTAGTAATATTTATTAGGAACGTGATGTTCATGAAATTGTCGGTTCACGAGATTCTCTTTTACCTCAATAGACAATAAAATAAATAAATAATGATATTAGTACTTTAGTGATGTTGATGTAGGTGCTAATTTATTAAGGACAAATAGTGGGATTTGGAAATATTCGGTCGTCTACAAAATTCATCGACCCAATTTATAAAATTTCATGCATCTATCATGACAAAATTCACGAGACCAAAATTCAACACTCATTCCTCTTCTGCTACACACCACAGAGGAACAACGACTCAATTAGTGCATGCATCCACTTGATCATCAGATAAATATCTCTCTGACAGTGTCGTTTATCTGAATATTTTTTAATTATCACTACTCCATAATGTAAGACATTAAAAATGATTCTAAACCAAATTAAAGTTAATCTTTTTTGTAAAATATATTATTATCATAGCTATTGAACTAAAGAACCTAGTGGGATGAGTTTCATGGTTTGTTAGGTATTTGGTTTGTTGAAGTTGTAAGTATTAATTTTCTAGAGCACATATAGTTTATAGTCTTTGAAAATAGTTTTCATAGTTGAGTTGATTGTTGGTGATTGATTAAGGTATTCCTTAGGTTATGACTTGTAGCCTTAAATTACTTTTCAAAGTTAGTGAAGTTTGAGACATGTGTTCGTAAGTTGTAGTTTTTACTCCGTTCCACATAAAAATCTTTTGTACTTTTACGTTTAGTGTGGTAAAATTTACCCACAGAATGTTTATATCAAGACAATACATGCATGCCAATGATTTTGAAAAGCGTGGTTCTTGAATAGATTAAAGAAAGCACTGGTAAATGTTAAAGAGAAGTGAGTGGTCACATCGACATGCAGACCACAATGGTAAATGAATATGAAAGGCAAGGTATTCCAAAGTGTGACTTGTAAACGACAAATTGCTGTTGCTAGCTACCTCATACAGCTAACAGTCCTACTATACTAAAAACAACAACAGTGATCACAGTGAACAAACAGCAGTTCAAATTTTCAACAAGACAAACGACCATTTGATTTCACTGTGCTAGCTTTGCCTTGGAGATGATCAAGTGAGTGGCATGGAAGGAGATATGCGCGCGCGTGCATAGTGGCCAATCCAGAATATTAAGGTTGTGGGTGCTTCCTTAGCTATAGTGGCGGATCCAAAATTTCGACTAAGGAGTGTCAAAATATAAAGAAGTAAAATCGCGTAGAAGCTAAGGAGTGCCAATATATATATATATATATATATATTATTTTTACCGAACTACACGTGCACTATAATCTTCCGACAAAGAATTGTCGGTCGACACCCCTCGAGTATATATGCTCCATTATTGCTTAGCTATCAATCACAAATATATGTTCACAAATTTAACACTTGTTATAAAAAAGGACAATCATATTTAAGAACGATGATAAAAAGAATAAGAAGAAAAATTACAATAAAAGTTATCTTGGATTAAAAAAAAATGATTTTTTTCTTTGTAAAACTCAGTTTTAAAAAAGTTAGAAAAGACCACTAGCGAAAGAGAAAAAGCAACAATCTGCATGGGGAGAAAAAAATAAAATAAAGTCCAATTATAGAATAAATAAGTAAGAGAAGAGCTCATTTTTAAACTAAAAATAATGTCTTTGGAGGGAATCGAACTCTGGCAAAGAGATAAAAAGTGAAAGACCTTGAGCACCCATGATCAACCACCACGCCATTTATATTGTTCTCATGGGTGCTCGCTAATAAATTTATACAAATCTTCTATCTTTCAATATAAATATATATAATTCGATATAAAGTTAATGGGTGCTCGAGCATCCATATAGGACCATGTAGGTCCGCCCCTGCACGTACACACACAATGCTCGATCATGTGGGTTTACATAGTAATTCGTAAAATTTTGAGTACTTGTAGATTGTTGTAAATGGCCACGTGGACCTTAATTTAACAGGAAGACCCTGTGAATATTGGTTGTGCACACGAAATCTCATATACATATATATATATATATATAAGGTGTAGAATTATAAATAAACATTTAATGTTATCTATATATAAATCATTTTCGTGAAAACTGTACGAGACTGACTAGTCAAACAGAAAAATCTTGCTCTTGTGATTTAAAATTTAATAAGAAAAAGGAAAGGAAGCTTTCAGAGAGATGTACAATTAGAACTAGTTAGTTGAGTAAACAGTGAATAAGCTATAGTTGTTGAGGAAAAAAAGGAAAAGTAGATAACGATTGAGACCTTTTATACATATAACATATACTATAATTTTGTATGGTAGTACATACTACTTTGCAGTGGGGAAAGCTTTAAAGCTGCCTAAATTTATCTGATCTGTTTTTTCCTACTGTGTGCTGTGCTGTGCTGTGCTGTTGCAATTTCTGGCGTGCTAGTATGAGTTGTAACTTGAAAGTACTCTTATGTCTCTTTGTTGTGCATCTGCTTTTGCAACACTCTCACTTCTTTGCTTTTTCTTTATTTGGTCTTTGGAGGTTCTTCCTAACCATAGGGTATTACCCAATGTGTCATAAGTTTCCTATTCGAATTTTGGTTATGTAATCGCGCTCTACTGTTAATATGGAATTTTCTTGACACAAATTTGATTCCAATACAAATAGAAACATCAAAATCATATTATAAACAAATTATGCCACCTTTATTCACATTTAGCATATTTCCAACAAAATTAGACTTTATATATATTATTATATTACTTGTCCACATTACTAAAAATATGTCTTAAATTATTTGACAATTTACAAAATTAAAATAGAGGGAGTAGTTGAAATTACAATCAATTTGAGACGGAGGGAGTAGTTGAAACAAGTAATACTAAAGTTAAAAGTCTAGATAGTCCATGTCACTATGCTAAAATTCATCATATTTTGTTGGATTTTCACAAAAAAAAGGAATTTTCAAACTCCACATTGTATATCGGAGTTTCACTTGTAAAAATTTCAAACTTCTTCACACACACAATACTAGAGTTTCACTTAAAAAACATTTTTCGAACTCTAACCTTATGTGATGGAATTTCAATTGTAATAGTTTCTTATCATAATGTGCTAGAGTTTTTTTGTTCGTATTTAGCTACGGTTATTCTTATTCAAAAAATTATTGAAATTTCGACTATTTCTTACCTACAAAACAAATGGTGATTAAACTTTAAATATCAGCCTAAAAATGGCTAACCTATTCAAGTTTTTTCACCTAATAAGCTTATGTAACGGCCCATACTCCAACCAACGCCGGCCCGGTCTAATAATTCTGATCCAAATGGCCACACAATAACATCCAAGCCCAATTCAAAATATCTGCGCTGATAGGCCTTACGACCCTGCCTTATATTGTATCTCCTACACTTGAACTTGAACTGAATTCACCAGCAATCTGAGCTTAAGGTAACTGTGGCGGGAGTGTGCAAATCTTCCCTCCATGGCTGAAGAGTTCAAGTATTCTTGCAACACTGCGAGTGAAACCCTAGAATGGATCCATGCAATTATCAACTTCATTGCACCTTATCGTTATTTCTTAGATGCTCATGTCGTCAACTTTTTCAAGGTCTTCACCTTCTATTCACTTCACATCTGTGAATTAAGCTTAATTGAGCTGTGTTTGCGATTGTTTATGCTTCGCATATAGCATTCTGATATCTTATGTGTAGAACTTTGAAATTTTTTGCGAGTATATGCAGGATAGACTATGGGAACCTGTTGATAAAGAATGGATGGATTGTTTACGGAAGGAGCCGGTTGGAAATCTTCTCTGGATTCCTTCTGGTGTGGTTCAGGTAGTTAGAAGTATATACTATGTCTTTTGCTTTACACTTTATATTGTTAAGTTCATGTGTATTTAGATTAATTGTTCTGTTGCCTGTTAATAAATCATTTCTAATTCGAATTTGTGTGGTTAGTTGGAGTTATAGAAAGTGTAGAGTTACTAGGAGGTTCATTTGCAGCTTTGCTTTCAGGAAGAAGAATCTCACATTTTTTGCGAGAAATTACTTGTAGAGGGTCAAGCAATAGCATATATTTTCACTGCTCACTACTAGTATCTGAGCTTATCTTTGAAAGTAACAAGTTTAACAAATAGCAAAGTTCCATTGGCTTGAGTATTGGTAGCTTGGTCCATATGAATAGTAGGGATTCATAGTTGATCCCAGCTAGTTTGGGATTGAGGTGTAATCATTGTTGTTGTTGCTGTCGATTATTGGCCACTAACTATCAAATGTAATTTGGATAAATATAGCCATAACTTTTCTAGTGTGGTATCTATTCCTTTCGCTTTATGTTTTTGTTTTTTGAGAAAGAGAAAGAAAACACTTCGATAAAGATTCTCAATACTTTAGTTTAATGTCGCCTATCCAGAACTAAAAGGAAAAAAGTACTTAATTGTTTCCCAACTAACTAGTATCTATGACAGTAAGATAACCTATATTTCTTTGTTAATTGACTTTGCTCATCTGTGTTGTTAGGATCACTGGCCTGGCTCACTGAAGGAGTTCATCCTTACTCTGAGGTCTCTTTCTCTTTCACGTGAACAGGCAGATTTTCAGGTATATTTATTTTTATTTTCATTCTTTTCTTAAATTTGTGATACATGGTAGTTATAGAATTACCATTAGAGCTTTTCGACTTATATAATTCCATTGTTGTTACTCATTCTTTTCCCATATTTGAAGTTTTGTACTCATAGCTCTTTACCGGTGGCATTTCTTCTGGTTAGTTGCTGTGGCTTCTGGGTTATGATATCTGTATAACTAGACTAAGGATATTTAGCCTACTGCTGAAGCTGGTTCATTTTGCATATTTTGCTGTCTGAAGTCCAATTAGTTCTTGAAAGGTGCTAGATGACCCCTTCCATTGGTAGTTTCATGCCCTTTTGGAGTTAGTGATACCTTTCATGTTCCTTTCCTTTAATTAGTTCTTTTTTCTTCAAAACGTTCAAGACCATTTTGTAAGGCAGCCAGGATTGAATTTCACTTTTTCTTTCTTCTGTTTGCTTGCAGGAATTTTCAGGAATGCACATAGCTTCACTAAGTAATGTTTTAGCTCAAGGGATGAATCATAAGAAAAAGCATGAAGTAAGGCGTGAAATTATTACTTAGTCCTCTTACACACCTATCTTTGTGCTCAATTGGTTGGCTACAAATCTGTGGAACATTGTTTTATCCTTTTTGCTTTCGAGTTTTTGATTTTGATGATGTTACCTGTTGATATCAGGTCATTTAGGGAAGCTTTTTTTTCCCCTTTTTTCACCATCAAGCTTTTACTAGTGGCCTACATTGCTAGCTATGTTCTGCTCTCAGTATGTGATTGTAGAACATTTTTTGTAATATTGAATTTATGCACAATAGAGCTTCTAAGCATACTCCTTTTAGTGTTTTGATTTCTCAACCGGACTGAAAGAACATAATGATTTTTCAGAAGTTTTGACAAAATGGATCGAAGGATTTAATAGAGGCTGTTTTTCGATTTTAAATGCTTTTCCTAATTTGAGCTTAAGCTTGACAAGACAACTATGCAATTCCTTGTATGGGTTTAATTTTCTCAACCTGAACGATAGAATGGTAAAATACTGTCAAAGCAGGTGGAAGCGCTTTCTGCTCTGGTCAGTTTAGTTGCAAAGCAAGTTGGAGCCCGAACAGTAGTTGATGTTGGTGCTGGACAGGTGTGTCCCCTTCTGTGTTGTACAATTATCAGGCTTGTTCCTATGCAATAGTTTCAATGAATTTTTTGACTTTGTTAATTCCTTAGAATTCATACAGGACGGTTGATTGTGAAAGAGCTACCTCATTTTTTGTCCACTGATGTAATTTTCAGCATTTAATGGATCCAATATCAATGAAATTCTGAGCTTACCTGATTAAAATAAAATAAAAAAAGAAATATTCTAGTAATTCTGTTAGCGGAGAAAAATCATCTGGGTTATCTGGTTTTTCTGCTATCCGCTTCTACTTAGACTGTTCATGTGGTGTAGGGTTATCTTGCACAAGTGCTTGCTTTTGACTACCAGCTTTCTGTAATTGCGATTGATGCCTGTTCACATCATGGTAAGATTACTGATGCACGTGCGGAGCGAATCAGGAAACACTATGCAGCTAAGATGCGTAAAAATTGGTAGGTAGAGTCTCAGAACGTGTACTTGTTGAAATTATCTTATATATATGCAGCATACATTCCTTATGCTAATGAAATCTTTATATGAACTAGGTTAAAGTTAACCTATAAAAAGTGGTCTGAAAATCTTGGCTGTAAATTGAAAGTTGAGGACTATATCTGACTTATTTTATCATCTTGCTTTTCCTAAATCAATTTATGAGCAGTAGCACATAATATACGTTTATTTAGGTACACTGGTTGGGGTGTTTAAGAAAAGCTGATTTATTGCAGAAATTTGGCAAATATTCATTCCCAGTTGACCAAAATATGCCTCTGCGTCAATGCTCTACATCAATCTGATGAGTGGTTACATTTTGTTAGCAACAGTATTTTGAGTCATGTTATTAGATGGTCTTCCTCTTTCAGAATGCTTATCCGTAATCTCTTTCCCTTTTTTTCCAGCTCCGAACAGAGAGAGTTTAGTGTGCCAAAGACAGTTACATGCCGAGTGCTGTCTTCTGATACACTGAGGGCCTTGAGTAACTCCCCAGTAGAGAATGATCATGCAGGGAATCAACATTTGAGCCAAAAATGCTCAGTCTCTCAGCCAGCTCGACTTGCTGAGGATATACTACCTTCTCGGTCTTATAGTGATTCTACATTGGTTATTGCTGGACTTCATGCATGTGGAGACCTCTCAGTGACAATGTTGAGGTGGGTACCATATTTTATATTGTGCTCCTTTCTAAGTCTCATGAGGTGGTAATGACCTAACAATAACTAAATGGTGCAGTGCTAGGATGACCATGAATGTTCATGGGCTACTCCATTTGTCTGACTGGTTAGTGGAGTTCGACTTGCGTTCTTATTGCATAAAATACTATGTCCAGAAAGACAGATGTCCCATGTCTATTCTCCTTTGTCATTCTAAGACCTTAAAATATCATTTGGAATAATTTCTGGCCTCTGGGTTTTATGTTTCTAGCAAATTAGGTATTATATTTTGAGAAGCTTTATGTTAATAATTACTACTAAATGACTTATTCTTATCTTAGTTTGCTTTACGGAAATGTTTGAGGTTATGATAGTCCCTCCCAATTTGATATTTGTGTGATGCGCAGTTGACTCAAAATTTCTTATAATTTAAGGACATTCTTGGAATGTGACAAAGCTAAGGCGGTGATTAGCGTTGGTTGCTGTTATAACTTGCTTTCTGAGGAAGCCATTGACATAGCAGATTCTTGTTGTGGTTTTCCTGTAAGTCAAGGTGTTAAATCTGCTGGAGTAATGCTTGGCAAAAGTGCTCGCGATCTAGCTTGTCAGGTAGATGAGTATTATACTATTCTTTGTTGCCCCTTGCTGGTAGAACTTACTTGAATTAACAATCCAAATTCATTGCATCTCGAAAAGCTGTCTACCTCATCATAGTCATATTCCGATTTCTGACCTTGAGTTGCTTAATCAGAGTGCTGATAGATGGAGAGGCTTGGATGAGCACGCAGGGCTTCACAACTTTGAGTTGCATGCATTCCGTGCTGCCTTCCAGATAGTATGTGATGTTTATTTTGGTCTACTATTTTAACTGGTTTCGTTGGGCTTATCTCTAAGTCCTTCCGTCGAAACAGCAGTATCCCACTAACCTGCAGTTATTGTGAAGGTTCTCTTCAGACATTATCCAAACATATTGCTAGAAAGCCCTACAATAGGGCGTCAAGGGAAAGCCTTACGACGCCAACAGAATCAGAGGATCCTGGAGTCTAATTTGCATCATGGGGGGCCTTCAGAATCTGGTGAGTACTTGTAAAGGATACCATTGATGAACTTCATTGAGATTCAAGGTAAAACCATATAAGGTATATCTTGTATTAATTTCTGAATAACATATTCATTAGAATTTATGTCAAATGCTTATTCATGAGATGTGTCATATATTCTTGACCAGCCTTATATTTTTTAGATTTCATCATTTTATGAAAATGTTCATATGTTACTGGAAGGATGCAATTGGCATCCAATGCTGTAAATTCCATTGAGCGAACCAAACCTAACATGTCATACTGAAATACATTCCATGAATGAATAAGAAACACAAACAACTTGATAACATTTCTTTAGAAGACAAATATGACATCATTCGCCTAAATAATTGAAATAACATTAAGTGTCTATATACACCCAAGTGTTGAAGCAACTGTGAAGGCTACCTATTCAGAAAATAAGCTCTGAAGTGCTTTCTATGCAGGTGAACCACGAAAGAGTGTGTCATTTCTTCATGAATACTCTTCTATTCAGAGTTCTAAAAGTTGCAAGTCTAGAGCTGTGGACGGATACTCATTATTTGTAAAATTTTGTGAATCTGGGTTAGGTCGCCTACATCTCCCTCATTTGGAGGATACAGCTTACAGTGCAGTCTGGAGGGAGTCTGAATCATACTTTGTAAGTAGATCTTTGATGATATTATTTAAGTGTCATAAAAGATTTCTTTGCAGCATTATTATTTGTCTTCTGTACTTGGAAACTACAACAACAACAAACCCAGTGTAATCCCACAAGTGTAGTCACTCGAAGTGCTTCTAAGCTGGTTCTCTTTCCTTTTACCTTTTAAAGACATATTACAAGAAACAGTATATTAGTTGTCTTTGTTTTCCTTTGTTTTCGGCAAGCCAAGATTTGATATAACGTTAATGAAGAGGTGTTCAATTTGCTTAATTTGAAAGTCATTGGTTCGCCCAACCAATATTGCCTCTTGGAGATCATAGCTGGAAGATTAAGTGGTCTGGATATTTCTTCTCAGCATCTATTTGATTGATGTGATTCTAAAAGGTCAAAAATATCTTAGTTAAGTTGAAGTTCCACAATGTTATGGCCTCGTTGTTTATTAGTTGATGTAATAGCTTTCTCTTAGGAATGGAGGTCTGTTGGTTGTACAGTATGTATGGCATCATTGTTCTTTCAGATTCTCGGGAGTTGAACTTACCAATCCCAACTAGCTCAAAGTTACATAAAATCAGGTGCCTATGATCTACTCAAGTATCCAGAAAGCTGGTTAGCTGATATGTGCACTCCTTGGTGGTTTTGTTCTCGAGATAGTATAGAGATGTCTGTTCTTTCTTGTATTCTTTTTTGGTCCTGATATATAACAAAAAAGATAACCTTTAAAAGAACAAGAATCTTTTCTTACTCTGATAAAGCAATCAACTTTCTGCAGGAGTTGATAGGGCCTTATTGGTCTCTTCGTGCTGCCCTGGGTCCCGTTATGGAAACTCTTATTCTGCTTGACCGATTATTGCTCCTCCAGGAGTATGACAGTGATCTGGAAGCAAGCCTCTTACCTATTTTTAATCCTGTGTTATCCCCGAGGAATATGGCTATCATAGCTAAGAAAATTAGGAAGTAGAAATTTTCCCCAGTCCCCCAAAATGTGATTCAACATACTGTGTAGCTATGATTTGTTCTCAGATATTTTGACCGCTTCTGTGTGTTATTCTTTTTAAGAAATCCTTTAACCAAGAGAAAAAATGAGCAGAAGAAAAAGGAAGCAGTTTGTGACCAGGAACTAGCTTTCTACAGGGTCCTTGTGGAAGCAAGTATTTACATGGACCCTCTTAGTGGTGAAACGGTTTTATATTTATCTTCACTTCTTTGTGAATGGAAGCAAGACAAGACTTAATGTTGGTAGACGCTAGTGGATTAGTATCTAATTGTGGCCTCCCCCCCCCCCCCCCCCCACAAGAAGTTTTATCTATAGATGGCTGAAAGATTCTCTTTACACATTTGATCTCAAGTTGTCTACTGCTGCCTTTTCTCTAAGATGAGAAGACAAGCTTGAGAATCGGAGTGATGATTATTAATTGAACTATTTTGCTTAAGATGTGGATTTGTTTAATATCAATCAGTTACCTTCTATAATCTTTTATCTATCCAACCTATTGCGAACTTAATGTTGATTGGTTTCACATTCTGACCACTCTGTATTCTTATGATTATCTTATTGACCTTTATTCACTTGAGATATAATGTCATGAGAAACTGTCCTTGTTTTAACAAGTTGAGTACTATAATATAAGCTCGACAGTTGTGTCCACTGTTCTATGAAGTATTCAAGGACAATAGACAAATGATATGTGATGACATGAACTTTAGGCCACTTACATATTGATTACATTTTATATTTTATATGTTATTCTTGTTTCCTTAATGTGAAGTCAAGTTTCTCGCAGATAACTCATTCTTATAATAGTAAAAATAGATGTCAGGATTGTGTGCCGGCCTTTTCAATCTTCTCTTTTTTATTTCATGTACTGTATACATGTTTCTGTTGATAGTCTGTGTAAAGGCTGAAATGGAAGCTTAATTCTTATGTATACCTGTGAGAAATTCGGGATAAGATTTCTTTGACTAAGTGCAACAAACTATAAACATTATTTATCATGATTACCATTGCTGAATAGAATATAGTGCAGGTTTACCTGCTGGAGAAAATGACTTGCAAAATCTTTAAGGAGTACTTTCTGTGGATTTCGGGGAGTTGTATGAAGTGTACATATTTGCAAAAGTAGAAGGTACCATTGCTAACTTCTTTAATACTTTTTATATCTTTTGGCTAGGAGGAATTTTACTCCTTTGTAGACTAATGTGTATGTGTATTGTGTAACAACAACATACCCAGTGTATAGTGTATAACCTTACAAGTGGGATTTGGGGACGGTAGGATGTACTCGAACCGTATTCCTATCTTTTGTGAGGTAGAAAGACCGTTTCCAATAGATCCTCGGCTCTAAAAGAAAGTATCCGGGTAGGATTGTAAGAACTAATGTGTATGTAAAAGTGGTAATTTTAAACTGAGTTGAATACACCAATGATTTTGTTGTTTAACCTTCGGTTAATGCTCTGCCGAACCGATGCATGCACACAAAATCTTCTGGACTTGCGTATGTGTAATGATGCTGGAATGATGGAGACAGGCCTAATTGTGTTTACTTATCTATAAACCTAATAATTCTGTCTCATTATCAAATTCTTCCTTCCATTTTCTTATATTATTACGAAATCGAACCTCAATCATGTTCCCACTGAGCTTTATACGGTAAAACAAGTTACCTTATTTTGCTTTAAATAAAAATGGTACTCTTAGCATGGTTTAATTTTATCTGCTTCCGACCCTGCTTTTCAAGGTCTTCGCCATTAAAAATATTTTTACATTTTATTTGTAGCTTTCTTCTTTTCAACTATCTCATGATCCATCGCTATGAGCTTATTTGGATATTAATTGTATTTCACCTACATCATCTATATTTATGGCCAACAAACTTCATAAAGCTTCTTTTTATGTGTATTTGTCTTCAAGCTAGGGGTAAAGATAGTCTATTGGCTCTGATATTAGTTGTGTGAAATTAGTTTAAAGATACTCTTTACATGGTGTGATATATTGTTCACTTTAGAGTAAGCTTATACCGTTTATTCCAAAAAAAACCTCACACCAGTTGAACTAACAATTACACGAGTGACTTCTTTTCCTTTATCAGCTTCCAATAGGCATAATATATATAATTTGACTTCAGGACTTTCAATTTTGGGGTGCATAAGTACCATTCAAATTTGTACAGAATTGAACAAGTAGACACATGCGTAGTGTCTTATGTGACAATGTGCATCCTACATGGCGGCGTCCTATGTGTAATATGTCAGGTAGGAGTAGGATGTGTGTGTTTATTTATTTAATTTTATACAAATTTAAGTGTCTATTGTGCACACTTAAAATTGAAGAGCATAAATATCAACTGAAGTCAAAGTAAATGATGCATTTATGCATTATGACCACCCAATATAGACCTTTGTTCACCCATGCACCAATAACTTTGATCCTACAATTTGATGGACAGATTGAACGAATCACTAAAAGAGGAACTAAATTTTGTTACCGCCACCTCGAATTAAATATAATATTCTTAATGGTAAGAGTTTTCTAGAGGATAGAGTTCAAAGGTCAAGTGAAGTGCCCCATACTCCCCGTCAGAGCATTAACCTCAGGAAACTTTTGATCAAGACATGGAGACAAATGGGATCTGACAGGTGGCACATTTGGGAGTGGACACACGTGAAAGTTTGAATTAATATTTGTCGTTTAGTACAGTTGTTAGTTCATTAGTAGGTGGGACAAATCAGATATTAAGAATGACATCGAAATTCCCAC
Organism: Solanum pinnatisectum; assembly: GCA_035578085.1. Lineage (NCBI taxonomy): Eukaryota > Viridiplantae > Streptophyta > Magnoliopsida > Solanales > Solanaceae > Solanum > Solanum pinnatisectum. The sequence goes on along the minus strand of CM069082.1, from coordinate 45,509,810 downwards.
TAGGAAGGATGTAATAGTTGCTATTTAAAACAGGATTACTCAATAAGTTGCTATCAAAGCAATAGGAAAGTATTCAAACAATTCAAGGAATTTGGTATAAAATACAAAAAACTTGAAGTCTATCTAGAATCCTTGTATTAAACTATTAAATATTGCGGCTTTATACATTAAAAAAAAATGAAATTAAGTTCGAATTTCATTACTAGTAGATTCTTTTGCACCACCTAGTGAGACTTCACTTGGTATATTCTTGTAGATTCTTTTGATAACCTATATCTGATTGATTGGTAAATAGGATTAACATTCTTTTTTTTTGTTTGGATACAGAAGGTAGTTGTTGTCATACAGAAAAAGAAAAGATTACACTGGATATGTTGTTGTAGACTTATAGTTATAGAAAGATGGTATACGAAGTTAGTTACTTTAATGGATTGTCATTTGAAGTTTATGGGTTTCTAGTTCTTATGCTGATTTCATATTAGTACTCACTGATAATAATAACTAGGTTTACAATCAAATATCTTTAAATATTTAGTGAATTTCTCAATATATACATGATTTAGATAAAAGTTATTGAATTAACCTGAACTTTTAGATCCTCCTTAGTCAGGATAGGAAGATGATTAATTTATATAGCGTTTTAACTTTTAACTATTATAGGATGACGAGATTTCCCAGGGAGAAAAGACAGATTTGCTCACTGGTAATGAGTATTATTTATGAGTTCAACATGATATTAACCACATCTAATAAGATATAATATAATCTAACCACTAAAATAAATGAAATTAACTACGAACTTCATGACTAATCCATAGCTAAATTACTCGTAGCTAACATAATTTTTTTTATAATTTATCGTTATTATCTATTGCTAAATAGAATTAGCGATGAATTTTATTGTTTAACTATAAAATAACCTTCTTATTTTTCTTAGTAGGGAACGGTCTTTAAATTTACGAGTTTAGTCTAGGCTCTCGAGTCATCTGATAATAAAAGCTTGTTATATAGTTATTTATTTCAAATTAATCTTTCATTTGGATATTTATGCCTATCTTTTTCCATGATCTAATTTTTTTTAGGCTTTGAGTGTTTCATAAGCAACTCTTTTTTAAGAAAGGAACACTTATCTTTTGACTTTTCCTAGAAAATTCAAGACGAAGACATAATCAGCACTATTCTAAATAGAACTTTCTACCAAATTAAATCCAACTATAATACTTTGACCATAAAATGAATATAAGAAAGAAAAATAGGTAATTAATAAAGATAATGAACAACTAGTTAATATGATTGAGTCTTAGCTAAATGAGCCTTGAAGCTGATATTGAAGGCCTCAAAATTGTCTCTCAGTTTATTATTATAGTAGGTGATTTTAATTTCCTACAGATAGTTGTCCTATAAAGTAACTCACATTCAAAATTTAAATTTGATGTGTTCAACAACATTTGAGATTTTTAGTGAACATGTAGTATTTATAAAACCTATAAATTTAAAATTTATTATATTTTTTTGTTATATATATGTTCTCGTCGCTTTTGGGACTCACCTTTTTTCACTGAAGAAAAATGACTAAAAGTAATTTCCTATAATATAATCTATCACAAGCTTTATTTAAAAAATAAAATTGATTAGATTATAACAAGTGGGCTGTTTCAATAATTGCTCATGTTTTACAATAATAAAGTGAGAATGTTATTGCGTGGCTGCTATAATAATCTTTGAAACTAAGGCAACGTTTACTGTTATGAAGAGGGGAGGGCCAAATTTGTGTATGTTTACTTTATTCAAAATCTCATGAATATCCAAATTGGATTTAAGTTACACACCTGATGTAAAATTTCTTTTATATTATAAGTGAATTTTAATATATAGTAGGGCGTCCATTATAATTTCCTCAAGATTACAAAATATTTTTTTCGTCACAAGTTATGTGGCATATTTGATTATATGTGGAGTTCAAGAAAGAAATAAATTTGATATTTGTGGTTTAAGACTAGCTAATCGTCATATACATTTATTTGATTATAAATCGTCTTAATAAGAAAAAAAGGAAAATTTGAAAAGTAAATTATTTTTAAATAATTAAGAAGGTATGACACATAAATTGAGACGGAGATAGTAATGATTATCAAGAAATTTATGTGTAATTACTTTATAAGTGATCTGATTATATAAATATTTATAACTACCAACAATGCTTTGAAATTAAACCCATCTAAATATTGGGTGATATGGTCTTTAATTGCTAGCTTTCTCATAATGTTTTGATGGTCAAATCATTTTCATTATCTTATCTTCTTATAATTTCCTTTTTTGGAATATATTTTACTTTTATTAACCTTTAGAGAGTGGCTAATATTGCAAAACACACACACCCCACTCTTATTAGCCAAAGGGACCCTTTTGAAGTGTGGCCATTAATTCAATTCTTTTTCTTAAGTTAAACGATTTACTTGCCTCTTATATCAATCATTAAAAAATTTCCTAATCAAGTGTATTCAATTATCAATAGCAATTTTGACTAGATTCCTTTGTTAATTTTTTGGTCACGTAGACGAAATTTATTTATTTATTGGAATTTTTTTTTTCCTTTTCATCTCATGCGTTATGTCCGTATTTAAAATCATTTTCTTACATCAAAAGATCTTGCCTTATACTAAAATTAAAAACTATGCTTATTGAATATGTAAAAATGGTGTCATTATATAATTCACTTAATACAAGACATTTAATATGGCATTCAGAGTCGGGGGCGAAGCTAGAGCGGGGTTAAACAAATTTGTTCATTGGAAAATCACAATGCATGTATATTTAAGGTCAATTAATATAAATATATAGTAGATAATAAACTCGTTTGTGTCGGAGAGAGTCTTCTAATTTTTTACCATCCATTGTGTTGTTTAAATATTACTATATTAATAAAGTTTGAATTGGTAGCAAGACAACCTCTTATATGTGTGACCTAGCATGAAAAAACATTATCAATCTGTCATTTTACAAATGTTAATTTTTTGCTACTATGGAAACAGTACTCCCTAGTTTTGAGCAAATGTACTTCTGTGTATGTGGGTGTGCACATAGTAAGACTTGAACGATTTGCTTGATTGTCTTATAAATAGCTAGGTGGGGGGCGGGGGGGACGTGGGCTATAGACAGAAAATAAGTGAACATAACACATTTATAACTTGAATGACTAGAAGAAAATAACTCTGCAGAGATTTTTTGAATATTATTTTCATATTTTTAATACGTAAAAATAAAACTCTCTTCTAAGACACGAAGTAAAAATAAATTTATAAAAAGCTACCAAATCAATTGATCGACCAGAAAAGAGTTGAAAATCATGGAAAAAAGACATTCTCCACACGAGCAAAAGAAGAGTGTGAATCTACACAAGAAAGGAATTTCACTCTTATTGGATAGTATATAACTATACAAGTATATAATATAAAGTTTGGCAATGTACCACACAATATGGAATATGAGTACTTTCTTTTGACTCTTAAGTGAAACTTTGGTGATCTCAAGCCCCCCAAATTAATCATTATTGTTCTTTTGAAAAAGATGGTCAATTGTGGACAAATTAGATTACCAATGGGCAAGGGGACTCACTATTGAAGGTAAAAAAAAAATGAAGCAAAATTGGATCCAATCAAAAAAATGTGGACTTTCAAAGCGAAATGGGCGCCAAATCCAAATGCTTAATGGTGCCAAAACAGTTCAGTCCAAAAACGTCATGCTTTCAATTGGCACGTCACAAAACAGTTAAGTACAATGGGTGGGCCTTTTTTAATAGTAATCTGAAAGAGACCTCAATTTCCAGATGGTGGCTAAAATCTGGTTCGGTGCCAACTCTCTCATGCTGTTTGGTGTTTGATATTTGTAACGAGATTCTAATAAATTAGAATTTGCTTTGTATAAGATCTACAATAATAATTTAATATAATTATATATGTGGATTTGAAGAAAATAGAGTATATGCAGATTTTTCCCACCCTCGTGACTTGTGAGATTAAAAAAAGTTGTTTTGGAAGCAATTAATACATAGTATATATAAAAGTAAATAAAACATAACAAGTAATAGAGAAATCATTACGTGATAGTTTGAAACTGAACAATAACAATAACAAAATAATGTGCTAAAGAAAGCAAAACCAACAACAAATAGTAACAGAAATTAAAGGATAAGAAACTATGAAGCTAGTACTAATGAATGATACTAATACACAAGGAGAAACATCTATGGTGCACCAAACCTATCCCAGAATGGAGCAAGAGAAGACATAACATCCTATTAACTTTCTACTATAATCTTTGACGATTTCTTACAAAAACCTACTCTTAATTTAAAATAGAGAATTTCTATCCGTTTCGGGGCAATCTTCTAACATGTCTGAACCATTTCAAGTAATCCTATAAGATTATTCTCTCAACATAAACTACTTTATTAGCAAGTGGTAATAAGAGAGATATAATAAGCACACCTTCATTCGATGACAACACTAAAAATTCATTCAAAAATAAATAAATTATGTCAAGAGGATTCGACAAGCAATATCTATATCCAAAAAAAAAAAAAAATACCTTATTTATATCATATAATTTTTATGGAAAAGCTAGACTATATTTATAAAGGATTAATCTGAAAGAACCATTTTACCTTCTCAAGGTAAAAATGTTAGTATAAATTTATGTACACATTATCATCGTTCACATACCACACTTACAGAATTATACTGAATGTATTATTATTATTATTATTGTCGTGATTTTGGATTATATTTACAATTGGCCAAGAATGGATCTAAGTTCCGAACAAGTAGGCAATGACTTCATAACAGGTCAGCAAATAGGCAACCATTGGTAAGCCACGTCATCATCATACGTGAGGCAAAAGAACCCTCTTCGAAATTCAAACCGCACAAATCTCTCTTTTATATTACACAGAATTATTGGTTGACTTATTAACCACTTGATTTTATTTAGTGAAAATTAAAAATAAAAAATATCAAAAGAATGTATTTTCCTACTAATTACCTACTCAAGAGAAATAATAATAGGTCCTCAACACTAAAATCTACTATTTTTATATGACATATTCTTTTCCTTTTTGTATATTCTAAAAATATGACACATAATATTTTACTATATTAAGAAATAAAATTATTTTCTCTTCTTAAACTCAAAGGTCGTTGTTGGATGCTTTTTATACAATTATCTAAATTTTAAAATTCTCCTTTTATTTTTGTGATATACCTTTATTAGCTAGCCACCGAAATATCACGATATATCTAAATTAAATCATAATATTTTATATATTCCAATAGTTTTTATTTCTTTATAAACTTTGCGTCTAGTCAAGGTAAATAAATATAACTTCTTTTGTAAGTTTTATTAGATACGTTTATGTAGATATATGATTAAAAGTCTTTTTTTGTTAATTAAATTTTGTTTCAGTTCAAATACCGTAATATAAAATAGTAATAAAATTAGACATGGGGACTATAATAACTAGTGCTTATATATAGATGAACTAGAGTACCATTTTAGTGATGTTATAGGGAAATCTTATATCTTTTTATCAACCACCTCCCCTTAGACTTTCATACACTTAATTCTCCTCTTTCTTTTTTCTTTCATTTCTTTTAAAAAATGAGTAACAACAGCAGCTTGAGCATGGTGGAATCCAAATTACCACCAGGATTTAGATTTCATCCAAGAGATGAAGAACTTATTTGTGATTACTTAATGAAGAAAGTTGATCAATCCGCAGACCAACAACAATACCCTCTTCTCATAGAAGTTGACCTCAATAAATCCGAACCTTGGGAAATTCCTGGTACGTTTGTATTTCTTATAGAGAATCTCCTAATTTTTTCAGAGACTCAGATTTATTTCATTCACATCTTAAATATTAAGGGTGTTGATTTTTTTTCAATTGATCACATACCTCTATGGTATATTATTGATCAAGAGTTCTTGATTATTAGTTTTCTATATGATTTTTTGTTTGTGCCACATAGTTGGGTTGTGGATGAAGTGATAGCTACCGGATTGGTCCAAAGTTTTCATTTTTTTGTTACTATTTTTCGTGGATAAGAATGTCATACACTGCTAATAATAATTGTGATTAGTCTTAATCAGAAAAAAAAATTAAAATTGTCTTCTTCCTTAGCATTAACACTTAACAATTTTAATTTCCTTTATGCTTATTTGTTTGTTCACACTGCGTATGTTAAACGCTCTCAAAGTATTTCCACAATATAGCTTGACTTTCCTGTCTATAACCCAAAGTCTTTAATTTAAATTTTCAAAATAAGTAACCACAGAACATTTATTAGCATGGTCCTCCTGCTTTATTTCTCTAATCTTTTTTTTTAATAGAAGAAATTAACCATCACATAATATTAATGAACACTTTTCGCTAAAAAATTATATTAAATCTATAGAATTAACCATTTTTTTATGTATATGTATAATAGACGTTAAATTCTCTTTGAAAATACTGTTCAATTGTATTCATAGAGAATAATATTTTTGGATATGTGAATGATATATGAGATATATACGAATTAATGGTTCTCACAAGGTTTCTTATTCAATTAAATTTTGTAGAAGTTGACAGTATTGGCATATTGTGTTCAACAAAAAGATGGTGAAAGCGATAGAGATTAATGCAAATATTGATCAATTAACATGCAACATGTCATATATATCTATTAAGTGACCATCTTATCTATCTGGTGACTTAGTGATAACCACAAGCGTGTACATTTATGCGCCAATTTAGAGAAAATTAAGTACAATAATTCTGGTCATAAGTTTACCCCGTGTAAGTTTAAAGCTATCTTGTCAACACCCTCAATTTTTCTTTTGCCTTGATGGGTGTCTCAATCAGTTTACACCTATCTTGATTAATTTTATTGGGTATGTATCTTCAGGGATGGATTAAGGGCGGTGAGAGTGGATTCTCGAAAACCCAATTACTTTTGTGTAGATCATATATTTATATCGAGAAATCTTTTAAATATATAAGAAACATTTGTTGAGAATCCAATAACAAAGCAGTCACTTGGTCCAACAATAGAAATGAAATTTGCTACTCTTCTTAATGAGGGTTCGATTCCTCTTCTCTTTTTCCTACTCTACCCAATCAAGAGGATCAATAGTGTTCCCACTTACGCTTCAGCATTTTCTTTTTCTTGAAATCACTAGCTACCCGCTGATGGTGGGGTATGGTTCCTCTTATACATGTATAATAACGTTTTTTTTTCTTCTTGAAATCACTAGCTAGAAATTCATAAACTTCAAAACATGGATCCACCTTTATATTTTTCTGATACTTGTGTTAATAGAAGATAATAAATACCTAATGAAATTAATCGAGATATTTATGATAATATTATGGAGATAGCAAATATATGTCCAATGAAATTAATCAAGCTAGGTGAAAAATAATAATTAATCAAGCTAACTTTGCCCACCAAAGTTATCACATGGCTAGTATTTTTTGGTGTCAACTTAATTCCTTTATTGTAAGAATATAATTCTTTCTTTTACATTTCTATTTTCAAAGGAACAGTAATATACACTATACATCTAGGTTCTTTGAACTTTAAATTTCCCCATCAACATCTTTTACCTAAGCCATTTGCATAAATATGGCCCTCCAATAATTAATTATCTCCATTTTTGGATAGAGATTTTAGCACTTAAACCATGCATAAAAGTTACGTTTATGGACAAAATGAGTGAGTCATGGTGGTGCCACAAATAATGGCCATTTTTTCAAAAATAAAACAGGTCCCCTTCCCTTTTTATCATCATCTTCTTAATTTTCGATAATAGTACTATGAAATTGACATATTCCTTTCCTTTCATTTTCTCATCCTTTTATTATTTGTTTCTTATGCTACTCAATCCTATCTTCTTTTGATACTTCATGATGCATGTCACTTTGAAATTTTCTAGAAACAATCAACCAAAAAATATCATATTGAACTATGTAATCATCTCATTTAAACGTTCAGACTATTAGAGAACATATTTTTTATTATTATGTTGAATTGTGGAGTACCTTAGCTAAAAGATTAAAATGTTTAACTAATTAATCATAACGTTATACTATACATAATATTTACAGAAGTGGCATGTGTTGGAGGCAAGGAATGGTACTTCTACAGCCAACGTGACCGAAAATACGCGACGGGGCTCCGAACAAACAGAGCCACCGTATCTGGTTACTGGAAAGCCACCGGAAAAGATCGTGCAATAATCAGAAAAGGAAGTCTTGTAGGAATGAGGAAAACCCTAGTTTTCTATCAAGGAAGAGCCCCAAAAGGAAGAAAAAGTGATTGGGTTATGCATGAATTCCGCCTTGATGACGGTCCCCTTAGTAACATTCGTCCTAAAATATCTTCTCTCAAGGTACACAACTTATTTTACTACTAGCTTAAATATTAGTAATTGAGTTCTGAATTTAATATATATAAATACATACATGTATGATTAATTTTTTTTATTCAAATAGTAAGTGTTCATAAAATATCATTTTGTCTAAGCGAAAACATGTACAATTAATTATCTTTGGAGTATATGTGCTTAGAGAATATTATATCATATAGTACATACATAAAATTCTATATATATTCAACAAAAAAAATTGTATATGTAAAAAAAAAAAAGAAAAAAAAAGAAGGTGAACTAGTTCTTCTTTGGTCATACTGGCATTTACTTTTGCCGATAAAAGCATCATTTTGAGTTTTGACGACTTGAAGCATATAGGTCCATAAAAAGTTCATTAATTATTATATTATGAAAAAATATATCATAGAACAATAAAATAAATAAAGTAGATAAAAGTAGTTTTCAATTGAGAGAACTGTCGATTCATATATTTAAAAAATAAATAAATTTGATTTGAGAAATTATTGTGAAATAAGCATGAATTTAATTTGTCGTTACGAAAAAATACAAGTATGTGGCTGTACATAATAAATGACAGTTCATATATATTTATGGCCCACGATGATGAATTTTTGGCTTAATTATCTAAATTATCCTTTTATCTTGGCCTACTTATATTATAATTGATTAATTCAATCGCTATAAATGCGGTTAAGTTCTTCTTGGAATCTTATTTTATATTCAACTGTAAACATCATTGGAAGTTTCTTCTATCATTTTAAGAATATGGTTTTATGAGTTATGACAAATATGTGAACTATTTTATCTTTTAAAAACTGTATTGGTAGTTGACCAACTTACAACAACTACTTTATGCAAAAGGTTAATACCTTAGTCATTTCACTTTTAGGAATTATATATTCATTACATACCACAATAATAATAAATCAAGTATAATTTTACGTGAAGTTTGAAGAAGATAGAATATACAGTTACTTAATCTCTATCTTTGTGGGACAGTCTTTGACTAGTTATAAACTTTAAACGTTAATTTAAATTATATATGGAATAATTAGTAGCTAGGAAATATAATAGAACATTATTGTTCTAATTTGATTAATGAATTTGGTTCCTTGAAATCCTTGAAAGATTTGTAAACCAATGTATATACTATTATTAAATTATGTCAAATTTTGTGAGACATATCTAGCACAATTATTGTGATATAATATGTTACTAATCAGTGCTACAATGATTAAAAAAATATCTCACGACTCTTTCACAATCTATGTTTAATCAGAATAAATTCCATTTTTCATGTTTTTTTTTTTTTTTTTAAGATAACAACACAACCTAATTACCTAATCCCCTTGTCCTCGACCACGTCACGTTATTTCAGGAAAATAAACATTTTTTTCTCATAAAGCATCAATTACTTGGTGATAATGGATATTGTTAAAATTCATTTAGTATTATCCATATTTATGAAATTTGTTCTCTCATTCAGTATACTGTTTTTACTTTGTAATTACAATTTAACGGACTATAGTATAAAGATTATTATTCTTTTCTTAATCTAGTTACATATTGTTAGTGTATAAAAGTTAAACGTCTTTTTCATTTTTCTGAAACAGGAGGACTGGGTATTATGCCGAGTATTTCACAAGAACAAGGAATTACTTGCTACCAAGCAAGGAATTGGAAGCAACAACATATACTACGATAACGATACAATAAGTTCTTCATCTCTACCACCATTAATGGATCCTTTCATTAGTTTCGACCAAATAAACCCTAACAACAATATCAATATGAATGATATATATTATGAGCAAGTGCCCTGCTTCTCCATTTTCACCCCTAACCAAACTTTCACCTCCCATAGCCACCACCTCCCCGCCACCACAACCGCCATTGGATCTACCCCTATCACCACCGCATACGGTGGTTTTCCAGCTGATATTGGAAATTACCTATATGCCACTGCAACATCCTCTACGTGTGATAACAAAGTAATTAAAGCTGTTTTAAGTCATTTGAGTACCAAGAATAATATCATGGAAGGTAATAGCAATAACAATGTTATCAATCCTCCCCAAAATATTGTGAATATTAAAGGAGGAAATTCACCTAGCTTTGGTGAAGGAAGTTCTGAAACTAGCTTTTTATCTGAGGTGGGATATCCTACAATATGGAACAATTATTGATTTTTGAGAGAATTATTGAAAATATTGTACTCAGATGTGGGATATGATATATGGAAAGTCTTGTTTAAGTTGTTAGTTTCATATTGTAATCTTTGATATATTAGATTAGAATAATATAAGTATACTAGATTTTCCAATACATGTATGCATGTTCCAATAATGATACTTTCCTAGTGGTTAATGTATATAATTGTCTCCTAGATTGGAATAATTTCTCCATATCATTGTCATTTTTTGATTGCATTCATCTTCATCTTGTAAGCGATATCGATATTTGAAGGTGAATAAATCACTGTAATGATTAGTGGTATCATTTTAAATTTTTACTTATTATAAGTATCTAGTGTTTGTATAGTAAAAAAATTTAATGAAACAGTATATCCACCGTCCTTGTCCATCCCCAGATTAAATCTACGCTACTAGTGGGGAAAAAGCGTAAATATCTGATGTATTTTATTTTATTTTTCTTTTTTGGTACGCGGGGGGGGGGGGGGGGTTACTGTACTTTCTCTGAACTTGGGGTCCCCCTAAACAATATTAAGTTACTGTTCATGCATTTGATCGAATTTATTTCATATGTGCTTCATGCATTGTATCATAGATATGCATGCCTAATTCTTGGACATGAAGTGAAAGGTATACTGTATACACCAAATATAGAATCTTCTTTTTGTCCAAAAATATATACCCATTTTGGAATTGCGTATGGTAAAGTGGAATCATCATATTTGACAAGAAAAATAGAAAGACTCTAAAGATGAAATTTGGATAAGCTTAATTTAGTTGCACATACATTCATTGTATCATAAAATTCATAATCTTAATTAAGAGGCACTCCTGTCTGTAAAAAGCAAACCAAAAAAAAAAAAGATCATTAATTATTTTTGTCCTATAATTACTTTCATTTTGAACTTCCATGTGATCAACTAAAACGTTGTTATTATGATATGTTGTTGTCCGCTTTGAGCCAAACCTGCAAGATAGTAAATCAATCAGCGTGCAAAAGACAATTAGTCAAAACTCATACCGTCAATCAGAAATATTGACATTGATACCAATTAAATGCTAGCTAAAACAATTTTAAAATATTTTATAACATGATATAATATCAATTTTGAGCCAAGTGCACATTATTTTTCTAAAAAGAGTATGTTTAGAGCATTAAAGTATCACTTACATCTAATATATGACTTCTTTTTTATTTATTTTGAACCGTGACTTTATTTCCACATCAATATGATAGAACCAGCACCCATTGAAAATATTAGTAGTAAAAACCCTTAATAAGGGAGCTGTTTTATAATCTTTGGAATAGTAGAAATCAATGAAATTTTGTGAAGGTTTGACTTTCTCCTCATGATATTTCCCTTGGAATGTCTAATCAATAAACAATGTAAAATGAATGACCAATCATTTTTTGAAAACTCTTAGCTGCCGACCCTTTCTTTAGTACAATTCTTTAAATGAAATAAATTTTCCCTTTTAAAAACAAAATAAAATCATATACAACTATACAAGTCAATTGTATTATTTTTCATTGAAGATGACAAGAGCCAAACATCAATTTTACATACATACTCCTAATCCATAAATTAAATGTGACACATGGGGTAATCAACTAATATAATTAATTTAAGACTTCCAAACTATTCACTAAAGAATATGAAAATTAATTAAAATTAAGTATCTCCACCTAATTATTATTAGAAATGAAAATTACTTAACTACTTCCTACTTAAAATACAGGTACTATACATATGTGTAATCAAATTAAAGAAATATAGTGTCAAACGCTAGAAAACAAGAAGATAATGATTAAGGATAGTGAATATTGTTTCACAAAATTTACGAGTAATTAATGTAATTAACTATCATAAAATTATGAGTAATTAATCTAACTATCACTTTCATCATAGCTTATTACAGGTAAGAAAGACAATCAAGAAAATAAAACACTCAAATCCTTCTTTGCTCAGAAAGATTTGCTGACTTAACTTCATCTTTAATTCCCTGTTTGCCTACAGATTCCACACGTAAACTACTAATTACAGAGTATATTTTATGTTCACACTCACACATTAATTATAAAAGTTACTATAGCAAGTAATAACTTAAGGAAATTCAAATAATATAGTAGCCAATGGTGGTAATTATTAAGTGATACTTAGAAGTGCATGTTAATGCTTTTTTTTTTTTAATAGGGAGAAGGCACAAGTACCCTAGAGTATGACTGAAATCCCTGAGACACACCTTAATTAAACTAAGGTCCTATTACCCCTGAACTCATTTTATATATAATATTGTACACCTTTTGGCTTATGTGGCACACCCCGTGACTCCACGCAATTGAGGCACGTGGGATATATTTGGATGCCACGTAAGCCAAAAAGATGTACAAAATTACAAAAAAAAATGAGTTCAGGGGGTAATAGGACCTTAGTATAGTTAAGGTGTGTCTCTGAGATTTTGGTCATAATCTAGGGAGGTACTTCTACCTTTTCCCAAAAAAATATAAGTAGAGTTTTCATATGTCTAATCTTTTCCAAATTTCACTTGTAAAACTATACTAAGTTTGTTATTATTATTATTGTATTATGATGAGTACGAATAGAAATTAAAGACTCTATGTCTGGATTCACATCAAACATATAACAATAATTAGTCTTACCCTTTAGCCACCTATATACTACATTTTAATATAATATTTTGGAGCAAATTAAAGACGTATTCAATCGTAGAAAATCAAACAAGCCAGAGCGGTTCTTTCGCTTTCACTTGCACACGAGCTTCACCATATGATAGTTTTCATTTTTTTTAATCACTTAAGAAATTAATAAAATAAGTCCAACCAAACAATTGTAACGTTATTATATATATATATATATATATATATATATATATAAATATATATATATATATATATATATATATATATATATAAAGAATATTAATTCAATCAACTGTTATTATCATAATAATATAAGAAATATACATAGTACGAAAGAAAATGATTAAAATATGGAATAGGATTAATTAGGTTGGCTTATAATATATGGAGCCAAAAGTCTAATTGAGAATCTGATTTTTTATTATTTTTTTCTATTGGGAAGGTATTATATAATCCCCAAATGAAAGGAACTTATTACCAAACTCCCATAATAATCGGATGAAAACAACATTTTTTCTTGATGTCCTAGTAAGCAACATGTTTCTTTTCAAACTTTCATGACTCTCCTTTAATTTTTTTGAAGCTTTCTCAAATTTATAGACTTAACCATACAGATTTGACAAAACTCAATAACTTTAACTTAACGCTTATATATGTATTTAGAAAATTTCACTAAATTTTTACGAACATTAAATTCAAACTCTAGTTACTAGTACTAGAGATTGTAATCTTAAAATCTATAACTCATAAAGTTTAAATCTTAGACCGCCTCAACTAATATTGATATTTGGCACTTTTAGGTAATTCAAACATATTTGTTTGAGAATGTGATTTTTGGATTTTTCTATTTTCTTTCCTAATTCATTCTCGATTTGTTGTTGAGATTAGGTTGATTCAATTACATATTTCAAAGTCAAACTCCCGTGTGCTCCAAGATATGACTCTTACCATTTGAAAGATATATACATATCACGCAGACAGAACATATATTATAATTATGTAATATTTAGTAGCTTGAATATATCTTTATGAGTTATGAGACCAATAATAGCAACCACAAAATATAGTTTTAAGTAACTTGGGATATATATGTGAATATTTAAACAATTACATATCTCTAGCTAAAATACGAAAAGAAAAAAAAAAAGAGTTCCGGTTTGATATTGTTGGAATTCAAAGATGTATCATGAGTGAAATAATCTTTTATTATTATTTTAAGACGTTGTTATTGTTTGAGTTTTGTCCAAATGTTATTTTCACCTTAAAAATTGTTACTTCTCAATTACATTTCAAATGATGAATAAATATTAACAAACAAATTGAAAAACTATCCATATGGTTAAAAAAAAAACAAAAAAAACTTACTTATTAGTGGTTATCTGTTTAATTACATGGTAGGGAAAATTGTATAAAATAGCAAACTATTAATTCAAATTAAATGGTATAACCACAGTTTGATTTAATTGTAACCCGTAGCAAACAGTTGTCATTCGCCTCTCTTCCTAAATTTCTCGCTCGCCACTCTCCATTTCTCGCTACCAGTCTCTCCCTTGCCTCTCTCACTTTATACAAACACAAATGTATAAAATGTATTTGTGTTTGTATAAAGCGAGAGAAAACTATATATATACATATCTTTTCATTCGCCTCTCTCCCCAGAGAATCTCGCTCGCCACTCTCACTCGCCTCTCTCACTTTTATACAAACACAAATGTATAAATTGCGTTTGTGTTTGTATAAAGCGAGAGAAAACTGTATATACAAATACAAATACATATATTTTCGTCCTATACACTTATAATTATACAAATATAGATCTCTTTTATACAAACGAGAGGCCTGCTAGCGATTTATACAAATCCGATGCTCCTGCCAGCGAATACAAATCTGATGTTCCATAGCAAACTTTATGTGCGCAATTATACAAACTATAGTTATAGCATACAAATGTGATTTTTATGTTTGTTAAACCTAAAACTTACTCAAATGTAAATGATGACTAAAGTCTAAACATTAACAAGCGATCCAATAAACATGCATGCACGATGGACTCCTAAAATGGGCTAGCTAAGCTTCAATAGTGCTGGGCTTCAGTCCGCAAGATACATTAGTTGGGCTTTAAGAATAGGCCCATGTATACGGTTTGGGCGTTAAGAATAGGCCCACGTTTACGTTTTGGGCTTCAAAACAGAAAATATCTAAACAACGTCGACAATGGCGCCATGGAACTCTGGCGACACCATAGCCTAAGCTTCTTCTTCAGTAAGGAGAACTGAGCTTAAGTATAGTACTATTTTTCAATTCGCTTGAACTGTGTAGTCAAAGAGAACGGAGCTTTAATCTAGAAACTTTAATGGAGTTAACTTTCCCAGTGAAAGCTCAGTTTTTTGTCTCCAAAATTGGTTACAAATCCCAAAGCTACTCAACTTCAGTAAAATTCTATCAGAAAGTATCTCGTCCTCAATTTCCAGCACGTGGAATTAGGGTTCGTTCGGAATTTGACCATAAAATCAATGGCGCTTTCTCTCCTGATTCTGACGCTCGGTTTCTCGACCGGGTATCTCTTTCTCTCTCTACATGTGTGTGTATTTATATTTCTGTATGTTGCTTTACTGAAGATTTTCATGTGACTGCCTTCCGTAACTCCTCCTGCTTCAGCAAAAAGCATTGGATGCTGCAATGAACGATATAAACAGCTCGTTTGGTAAAGGAAGCGTTACTAGATTGGGTAGTGCTGGCGGAGCTCTGGTGTATGTATATTTTTTACTGAATTCAAAAAAAAGTTGTATTAACTTTCTTCACAGAAAACATATCGAAACAAACATGAAATGTTTTGGGGAAAAGAAGAAGAAAATGAAAAAGGAGAAAAATATTCTGCACAAAATTGTGATCCTTGTTAGACTACAAAGTTTTATATCAGTCTTACAAGCATTTGTGTATCTGCTTCTTTATGCAGTGAAACTTTTCCGAGTGGCTGCTTGACGCTAGACTTTGCTTTAGGTGGTGGCATTCCCAAAGGCAGAATTGTTGAGGTGTAAATATTTCTACTTTATCATTTATATTTTCAGTATGCGTTAGTTATTACTGGTTATTCACCATCTATTTGGTTTCAAATGCTTGGCTGCTTGGTTATTACTACTAATTGTTGGTTTTGATTACACATCAGTGAAGTAATCCTACATGAAGATGCATAGAACAGTTATAGTGACCAGTTGATAGAATGATTTTGTTAGAACACTATGTCATTGATAGGCTGGGGTTTTTGATTCTGATGTTGTCTACATCCGGAACTTCTCAACTGATATGAGCATGTGGAATATTAACAAGGTTGCTGCAATTTGTTATCTAATTGCTTTCCTCATATTTTTATTTACAGATATATGGGCCCGAAAGTAGTGGAAAGACTACCTTAGCTCTCCATGCTATTGCAGAAGTACAGGTGCAGTATGTGTTTGGTTTATTCTACTCATCAGTTTGGAACTTCTCTAGGCACGGGGCTGCACTTGGAAGGGAGGGGGCATTTGATTATTTGGATGAAAAAGGAAGTCATATGCTTCTATCTACAGATGAAGTGGAAAGAAAATAATGGATAATTTGGAAGTCTAGAAAGCAAACTTAGAATCCTTCCAGCGTCCATTGGAACTTCATTATTGTGACCAATCCACTGAAACCACTTGCCTTAGGCTAATTACTGAAAATGTTCTCATGTAAAGTGAGACAGATTACAAAATGTTAAATTTTGTTATGCAGAAACTAGGAGGCAATGCAATGCTTGTTGATGCTGAGCATGCTTTTGATCCTGCATACTCCAAAGCACTTGGAGTAGATGTAGAGAATTTGATTGTCTGCCAGCCTGATAATGGAGAGATGGCTCTAGAAAGTAACAACTTTTCCTTGTTTACACCATTAGAAATGATTTTTTAGTTTTTGTGCTAGCAACCTTGTCAATGATCATGGTGGTCTTACTAGAGTTTGTACTGTCAACCAAACTTTTGGCTGTCTCAGTCGCAGACCGGATGTGTAGATCAGGTGCTGTAGATCTCATTTGCATTGATTCAGTCTCAGCCCTTACTCCTCGCGCTGAAATTGAGGTAAGCCAACATTTTAATTTTCTGAAATAATTAGAAAGCTTTAAATTGTTCCCACCAGTTCCTGATTTCATGCTCTCTTATTTTGTGCAGGGAGAAATTGGGATGCAGCAAATGGGTTTACAAGCACGCCTGATGAGTCAAGCTTTACGTAAAATGTCAGGCAATGCCTCCAAAGCTGGATGTACTCTTATATTCCTCAATCAGATAAGATACAAGGTATTCTTGACTTAGAAGTTGCAGTCTTCTCTTTTCAAGTACTGAAACGGCAGCCCGGTGCATAAAGCATCTTGCATTCACTAGGGTCCAGGGAAGGGCCACAGGGGTGTGATGTAGACAGCCTATCCTAATGTAAGCATTAGTGGCTGATTCCACGTAGAACCCATGAGCTATAGGTCACAGATGATGGATAATCTTGTCAATGGAAACTTGTCATTCTTGCTTCCATTGTGATTAACTTCATAAACTAGCATATTTCTCATCATTACTTGTGGACTTACTTGATGAATGAAAGTAATCACTATGTTTCAAATCAGATTGGTGTTTATTACGGAAATCCTGAGGTCACAAGTGGAGGGATTGCCTTAAAGTTTTTCGCCTCCGTTCGACTTGAAATCCGTTCTACAGGGAAGATAAAATCTGTGAGTACAGACTGCTCAGTCGGCTAATAGATTTTTTATTTTACTCATTTAAGTCTCTTTATGGAAAAATTGTTACTCTTCCTTTCAGGCAAAAGGAGATGAGGAAGTGGGCATTAAGGTCCGAGTGAGAGTTCAAAAGAGTAAGGTAAAACTGCTTCACGTCATAATTATTCAATGTGGTGGCATCAGTATTATGTTTGTGGAATGGAATACATAGGTAATGGTTCAGTTATACAAGTGTTCAGTGCTTAAAACTATAAAGCTGACATTTGCATAATAAAGGTTATCATGGTTATAGGATTTCCTGCACTGGAAGCATGGTGATTCCACTGTATGATCATTGTAAATTGGTATATATTGTCGAAGACTTTATGTAGCTACTTTAGCGGTGCATCCACGCAGAGGTCTCTTTTAGCAAAAACCTCTATTTATTTTAAAATCTCTGTTAGCAAATACAGGAACATGAAAGAAATTGCCAGTATACATCTGATCTTTTACTGTTTGCATCTTCTTGCTGATTATGGTGCCAACATGCTAATTGGTCTTACTCTTTTCGTTCTTAGGTTTCTAGACCATACAAACAAGCAGAATTTGAAATTATGTTTGGAGAAGGAGTGAGCAAGCTGGTTTGTGGCATTCTTATCTTTCTTTTCCTTAGTGTTTGGCTCAAATTCTGTTCCTAAAATTGACTTTTTGCAGGGTTGTGTATTAGATTGTGCTGAACTGATTGAGGTGGTGGCTAAGAAAGGCTCATGGTATAACTACGGAGAGCATAGGTTAGTACATTTTGCAGTTTTCGCTATAATATAGGGACGCCCAAGAAGCTTACTAAACTTTTAATTTATGAAACTCCATATCTCAACGGAAATATTTGCATATTTTTGTCATGACCGCTCAAGATTCTGGGAATTTTCCACATGCTGTACTAGAAGTGTCGGTGCTTATACTCAAATGAAAAGAAAACAGCTTAGGAGAATTGATAGATCTCATACTTTATGTGGTTGCTGATGGAAATAATTTAAAGTAGTAAGAATAAGCAAGAAATTGACTTTCAATGTGATTGAAAACGTCAGAGTATTATTGTTGCAGAAGCTAAGATTAATCAAAGATTTGTCTTATACTTCAGTGAGCTGAGTCTTGCAAGGTTCATTACCAATATTATGTGACTCGGCACTGTTTCTTGATGTTTTACTATATTACTAATCTTGCGTGAGTCAGTCACTGATTCTTGATACTTTTAATGAAGGTTGGGACAGGGACGAGAGAAAGCATTGCAATATTTGAGAGAAAATCCTCTTCTCTCTGAAGAAATAGAAAAGGTATCATGCCCTCCTTTTTAGGTGCATTTCGTAAGAGTTTTAGTTGTCATATTGTGTAAGATACAAGTTCAATATCTAAACATAACCTGGGAGGTTTAAATGGATAAATAACCTGATGATAAAAGAGAACTAATAACCAAACAATATCCTAAGTTTATTTGCATATTTGGTATGTTCGTTAGCTGATCTGTTCTGGTGTCTTGAGGTTGTAGGCTGTTGTTTTAGATGGAAAACAGATGGAAACTACGACCATTTATGTGGTCATAGTTTTTGAGCGACAGCAATTGTATTTATGTGGTCATAGTACCCATACACGAAGATAATATTTTTATATATCGTAGTTATTAGCTTAACATATTGAGAGGTTTCTTGTACATAGTTAATCAATATTTTGGAGGCGGAGAGATGACATTATCTATCTGCCTGAGCAGATGGTTCGGTCATCAGTGCTAGAGACAACGGGGTTTTTAGGCTCTTCTTCATTGAAACATCCACTGCCGCAGCTTCTAGAGGAAGATGCACTTCAAGAGATGCAATAACATGAATCAGAGTTCTGCTTCGACAAATTATGACAACAGAGCATTTCTCAACCAACATTGACATCCATCTGAGATTCTACATTAGAAATGAGCAAAATCGAAGTGTCACTGCCAGATTTGCTTTGTATGAGACGATTTCTGTACACTACAGATTCTTGAAGAAAGATGTATATTCTTGTAAACTAATACATCTTTGCGTGAAGAGGGAGATACATACGTCCTTCATTGCTTGACTGGTTGCCTGTTGGGCAAACAGGAGAGCTTGTATTTGGACGTCTTAGGCGTTAGGTGTTAGTTTAGCCAAAACTGAAGAATTAGAGTTAAGGTGGTTAAAAGGAGTGTTAGCTCTTTGCTGCATATTTTGTCTTTGTTTTGGTTGTACTGTTAGCCAAAATTTTGATGATCTTCGCCAGAGACAAAAGAAGATTTTTGCTTGTAACATTTGCATTGGAAGTACCATCTAGTGTTGCGTTGGTATTATTATCCCATTAGCTCTATGCATTAAGAAATCTACTAAATATTTTTTTTGAAACTGAAGAATTCTACTAAATATTGATAAATATTTGTCTGTGAACTCATATATTATTTGTTATATTAATTTGAGATAGTTGCGGGAACCTTACACTTCAAAACTTGGATTAGCCTATTACTGTGTGGAGTCATTAGTTCATGGAAGGCGATCAATCACGACTAAACTTAGAAGATTAAGATTATACGAACCTAAAACAGCAACATTAGGTGTAATATTATCCACAGTAAAATCACAGCAATTACATATTAATCAAGATGCCAGGAAATATTTTGAAGTATATTTGAAAAGATTACATGATGCGAGCTCGAATACAACTTAAAATAGTACAATACAAGGATAACATCTACTGTGCCAAAGCACTTGTGTTGTAGACAAGGAGAGCACCTCCTGCAAGAATGCCAACCAAGGTCACGGCCCATATGGCTAAGCCAGTGGTACCTGCAATTATATTACATGTGAATCAGGATCTAGAGTCGGTAGATTCAAAATGAGTACGACTTAATTATAAACGTTGTTGTGTATATACATAGTTCGAGTTAAAAAAAGGAAGTTCAAGTAAATTGTCATACCTCCAACATAGACATCACCACTTGGAGACCACTCATCTGTGTTGTAGATGGGACTGCATTTTCAAAATCACACAAAGTATTAGATTATTTGTTTTATTTTCTATTAGTGAAGAATTACATTAAACAAATTAAGAAGTTTTTAACTAACCTGTATCCATCAACATTAGCTCCATATTTGTCAACATATTGGTACACACCCTTTCCCTAAACATCACCATGTTTTGCTTATATATTAGAAAAGTAATAAATTAAAATATACACACTTCTAAACTACAGAAAAGCAATTGCTATAATTTACATTCTTTTATTTTGAAAAAAAAATATTGAAATATTATTTTACTACTAATTAATGATATTATTATATATATCAAAGGTAGAAGTAGAAACAAACCTTGGGCTTCCTACCCGAGGCATCAACCCCATCTCTCAAGGCCATGCTTCCATTAATTCCTAGTAACAAAGCCCACTTCATAATCAGCAGATAGTATTAATTTTGCATTACAATATTTTTTCGCTGGTTTTTTTTTCAACTACACATTATGATAGGTTGTCTACATCACATCCCTTAGGGTATGGCCCTTTCTCGAACCTTACTAATGTGGGATATTTTGTGTACCGAGCTGCTTTCATCAAAGAGTTGAGAGAAAAAGGATTAAAAACACCCCTACTCTCTATACCAATTATCCTGATTTTATCCTCCGCTATACTTGGCAGATATTCATACCCTTGTGTTAACATATTGTCTTATATTAGCCAATACACCAGATGATACAATTAAGTCATGTCATTACATACATGAGTAAATATGCACCTTTTCCCAAGAGTTTGACGAATATATACATCGACAACATAAAATATTTCATATATTATTTATAAGCTAAGGTCACGACTTAAAAGCTAAATCACAAGGAATTCTAATAGTAAACATGGACATGTTAAATTACCTATCAAGACAAATAAAACTACACTAATAATGTAAATATTGTAATATTGTTTGTGTATGTAAGTTAAACTCTAATTTAATTAAACAAATGGCAAGAAAAGAAAATTACATACCATAGGGTTTGTCAGTCTTAAGCTTCTTGACACCGCTGGCCACAACTTTAAAGGAAGAAGAAGACCTAGCAAGTGATGGAAGCCCTTTCACTGATGTTTTCTCCAAAGTGAAAGTTGGCTTTAGGCTCAATGAGCTCATTACTGTGCTTGCCATTTTCTCCTATACCTTTTTTCTTCTTTTGCTCTCACTGCCTAGTATGAATTATTTATTTTCATTTTGCATGGTCCCTTGATAATAATATTAGCGAGGACTTGCAATTTGTGATTTACAAGTTGACACGTGGCACCCCTTCTGTGGATTGCTTCTAGATAATAATATTACTAACATTATCAAAAATATAACATTCTTGATACAAATTATTTTCCTTTGCCTTATCTTAGTTTTGTGCACTTGGAGTTCATTCATTGGTTTTCTTTGATTATCAAGGGACCCAAGAGATTGACTTGTTTCTATACATTTTTGTTATTCTCAATTTTATTTTATTTTTTCTATTTACTCAGTCCACTCGTGCAAGGAAGAGGACAAAAAGAAAAAAACTGATCGGTTCCTCTATGGGTTGTTGGAGACCATAATAAACTATGAGGGGTTATGATTTTTTATAATTTCCTCAGATAATAATAGTGTCAAGTAATTTGTTATATCTAGAAAAAGAATTGTGGCGAGATCATACAAAAAGAGCACAACTCATTCTGTCAATCAATGTGAAACTCAACACCCTCAAATTATCTCCATAAGTTAGAGAGCACAACTCAATTCTCTCAACAAAAAATGGGAATTAGAAATTTTGAACTAAGTAATGAGTTCATGCTCACTTTATATAGCATTTCACCTAGCTGGTTAACGAGTTCACCATTCCCACAAGAAAGACGAATCAAATCCAAAGATTAAATTCCTCCTTATTTCTCTCTACTTTTGGTGTATAATTGTATTTACCTTCCGATACTGCTACACTCGAAGCATATAGTTCTAAGCAACACGAAACTCCATGTTCGATTCAAAGATCCAGCATAACACATGTTAACCAGAATGCTAAGTTAAGCATGGGCAATACTGGCAACACATATAGGTGTTCAATAGACATCATTTCAATAAACTAGAGTCAGTTTCAAGGGACCGTTATGTATTTGGCCTTGATAAATGTTCAAAGCACTGATACGGTTGCAACCAACTAATATTCTATTACAACAATTTCAGCTCGAAGGCACATATAGTTGCTTCTGGACAGTAATGAAACTAATACAATACTATGGTATGGTAGCCATTAATAGGATTCAAAAATATTGGTGTCGATGTTTCTTTGCCACATTAAATCTAATGGGTGTGGTCTGCCATAGTCTGTAATTGGGTAATCATTTGAAATGCAGCTGACTCCTGTGCTTCAGAGGGGGCTGGAATGCAGATCACTCTCGCAAGAATGTAGAAATCCAACCCTATTTACAGTAACTCCAGCATGAAATCCACCTATGAGAAAATGAACTCCAAGGATTAGTTGAATCGGGAATTTTTAATGAATGAGTACCATTAAATGTCATAAAATTAGATTCTATCAGGTTGTGAGCAGCCAAAATTGGGAATTTCGGCTTTAATTTTATCATGGGTAATTGTGATTCAGACAACAAATAGATATTATTAGCTTGTCCAACAGATGAACATCCTCCCCCCCCCCCCCCTGTGTATTATGTTCAGTAGCACAGACATCAGTGGATAGAAACAACAAAAAAACTTGGGAATTCACCAGAAAAACAAATGAAGAAAATTACAGCGGGGAAGGAAATGTCAAGGGTTTCCTGTTAAAAGGTGGTGTTCTTTTAGTGGCAATGCACAATAAAAAACCAAAGGACATTCAAGTGTTTTGAGGCAATATGGATCACTGTGGGAAATAGTACGAAGACAGATTTCTGGGCTGCTCAAGGACCCAAGGTATTGCTCACTTTGGCCACTCTGGACCACCGAAAGGCTTTTGCATTCCTCTAGGGTAATAACCCAAAAGGTACCTCAACAGTAGAATCCTTATATGACCCCCTAACTTCCCCTCCCATTTTGATGTGAAATTTGCCTAACGTAAGTTTCACAATGAACCCCCTTTCGGGCCTAACAACCAGCTTCTGTGGGCTGTTACACCATCTTTTATGAGAAAAGAAAAAATTGCATCAATGTAAAATACCGTACCAGAAACTGTTGCTGACACACTATATGATGGAAACACTTTATACAAGTCCAGCCAAAAAAAAACAATATATTTAGTGGAGGGAAATGACAATAAAGTAAATGCTTCGTAAGAATTAAGATACTGAACAGAAAATTGAAGTATGTGAGCAATCATAACAGAGAATATATAGTCCCATGCAGGAAAGGCTGACAATATTGTATGAAAAACACAAGCATTTCCAAGGATCATTCAACAGGAACAAATTATCAGACATACTGCCTGACCAAGAGCACAAGACATCATAATATATATGGAGAGGATCAAGACAAACACTGATAAAAGAGGAGATAAAATTTAAGCAAGTTCTGATGCCAAAAAACATGCCTGACATGCACATCATGGAGTGTGTACAGCTTTGGACAATTTCCTTCCGCTCATTGGTTGAATCAAACCAAACTCTTCGTGATGTTGATTGCCGTCTTCTTGGATAGAAGCTCTATCCTTCAAGCACATTTCATCACAGAAGGCCAGTACCGTATCTATTTTTAGAGCCAAACTATCTTTGCCACCTACAAGGCATTAAAATAAACATGAGCACATTGACCTGCAGTAATTTAGTTCAAGTTCATGATACAGCAGTTCAAGACTCCAAGAAACTACCAAAACTTGATGAAGAATCAAGACCACCACAAGGAAACTTAGCCACCTGATGCTATCTCGGACTCAACCACGCTTCTCCCCTTCACCTCCTAACCACCCTCCGACACAAAGAAGAAAGAATAGGAAGCAAGAGAAAGGAAACCATTTTAGCCCCCCCCTCAACTTAGGATGGCGCAATTACTGTAGTTTTGACTTCATTCCAAGCATGTATTAAAGGAAGTGTGCAGGTAGGTAGACAACCATCATGAAAACAGTCTAGCTATAATTAATCTCCTAAAAGGTTGAATTTGTTAGGACATTTCCACTACACATCACATCAGCTTGGAATAAAATGGGTCTAAAAGGAGATACGGAGGCTGCAGATACCCAGAGTCAGAAACAAATGTATCAAAAATTTGTGTGTTTGGACTAATAGTTGTACTCTTAATAGGATGGATAAGTATGTGGGGATGCTTCTTTGCTCCATTTCCTAGAGACTTGCTGGATTTTGGTTTTCTTTGATGGATAGAATTCCTCTTTCCATCGGAGATGATGGAAGTGGATATTTTAAACTTAATTAGGGGAAAATATGTAGTATGTTTGGAGCGAGTGGTGTAGTTTAGGTCCTGTAGTCTTTTCTGTACCATCTTGATACTATTTTTAATAAATATCCTTGCTTACAAAAAAAAAAAAAAAAGAAAAAAAAAAAGGAGATACAGAGGCAACTAAGCTGGGAGGGAAACTTAGTTCATTCACATTATATTTCTTTAAGGAGAATCAAACTAGAGAGGGGGAGGAAAAACAAACAACAAGCAGAAGAATTTTTTTTTTGATCCATACAGTACCAAGCCATGTGAAAAGAGTAATGCTAACACAAACAACTGAAACAAAACGAAGCTACTAAAGCCTCAGATAGAAATCATACCATCTAAGATTCTCTCAATGCTTTTATCACATGAAGCAATTTCATCTCCAAGTTTAAGTTGTTGATCATACTGCCAAGAAATGAATGCAAATATTATTGAGAACCAAATAAAGTGTAGGCTCCAGTGATCAGATTAAAAAAGTTACTCCACAGAATTTCAATATTGGAAATAAGAAAACTAATAGTAAATTAGTTCTTAAAGCATAAGAGACAGAAAAGGAAAAACCCACAAGACTTTTGACCCATTAAAGGTGCATAACTAAGGGCCATAACAAATTACTGACTACATTTTGAAGGATGAAATTCTTGATACATTGACACAAGTTTTAAGTGGTTTGGAAAATATACATCATAGTCTTCGTCTTAAAACAGTCCAACTTAAGGAACTAAGGGTGAACTTAGTTTCTAATTTTGGATTAAACAAAAGTCAGATGAAAAAACAATGAATTAAGATAGATTAAAATATACTTAAGAAGATCGAAGGGAAATGGAGAAACAAATGTGACCTTATAAGTAATGTTTGGCCACTTCTGTTTCTCCGTTTTCCTTCGATCTTCTTAAGTATATTTTAATCTATCTTATTTCATTGTTTTTTCATTTGACTTTTGTTTAATCCAAAATTAGAAACTAAGTTCACGCTCAGTTCCTGGACGAATTAGAATCAACTTATGATGTACTAGATTCCTTATGAGAAGATTAAGGACTAAGAGCTCATTTTTTTGCTCATCTGGATGTAAATATGGGGGACCACACACCCTTTGTGTAGTTATAATTAATACACAAAAATGTTACCAGTTCCAAAAAAAAAAAAAAAAACCCAAACAAGATTCTCAAAAAAGAGTGTGTGGTCAAGTGTCTTGTCATTTGCTTAGTGCTATTAGTATGTCTTGACCACATGTACTCTACTTCATACCAAACGTAAAATTACCAGTTTCTGTCGTTTTTTAAGAAGAACTTCAAGGGAACTTTTTGTCAAAGCCTCCTCTTTTGAAGCCAAAACAGTTTGTAAATCGCCTATATCTATAGATTCATGCTTGCAAGGAACAAGTCGAGTATGTGCCACAGAAATCCCATTTTGATTGGGTGAGATAGTGGAAAGGTCGTCTTTATCAGCCTTCACCTCATCAGCTCTTTCTGCCTGCAAATAAGGTTTGGTATCAAATATGACAACAAATGAAGAATGAAGAACCTCTTCCCATCTCCAGGGAAAAAATTGGAAAAGATAAGGACATATATCAACTTAAGTTGGCACCCAAGAGAGTCGCCTAGTGGGCAATGAAGTTGGAGGAGAACCTAGGTTTCAGGTCCAATTCCCATAGCAGAGGCAAAAAAACACTAAGTGATTTCTTCTCATCTGCCCAAGCCTTGGTGGGTAAAATTACCTAGTACGTGTGTCGAGGTGCGCCCAAGTTGGCCTAGACACCACTATCATCAAAAAAAGGGCAGCAGTTGTATGTCCTTTCCCAAAGAATATACTATAACCTCCACCACAGAATTCCTAAACCTAGATATCCAATCTAGTCCATCCAATCTTTTTGACTCTTTTTTTTTTCAAAAAGGCAAAGTTCATTATTTCTGCCTACTCACATTAAAACCACGATATTTTTCCCTTATCAACTTCTTGTAGTATCTCTTTTACAAGCTACCATTTCATCCATTATCTCAACTCTAAAGCATAATTTCATAAAGCTCAATATAGTAACATGAGGATACTTTTTTTCTTTTATGTCCATGCTAGTTAAGCATTGTAACAACATGAGAAGGGAAGGATTCACTGGCAATGTGGAACACAATCACAAAGATAGCGACACAAAGGTTTCATATATTGCATGGATTAAGAAGAAAAGATAGGCTTAAATTGGAAATAACACCACTTCAACAGAAGTAAAATAAAATATAAGATAGAAAAGAACCAACTTTTACCGACAACCAGCCGGTTGAGATACCTATCGGCCACAAATAAATTGCCTAGTGAGCTGAAATCCTGAAGCGGAAGACCTCCAGCTTTTTTTATAAACAATATACTGAAAATCACGTACTATTTATTTGACTAAACACAAGCTAAGAAAGCATTTGATTTGTATTATTCGAAGTAAATTAACATAATCTGAACCTAAAACCCTACACATGGTTACATTATACTGCTCAGAATGCAACCCCACCAAGATCCTTTAATGCAAGAAAAAATGTGGAGGCCTAAACATTCCTTTCCAAATATCGTTTTGAAGTGCAAATTAACATGTTAGCTAGGGCAAATTAGTTTGTTGGCACATTCATTTTTATATAATGTAATAATGATTGCTAATACTCATAACAGGGAAGTGTTCAAACAATATTGACACCAATGGGATTATATACACTTTAATGTATGATAATTTGAAAGGGAAGAGATCGGAAAATGAAGCATTACAAAGACTAGTTACTTCTATTTGATAAGATCATCAAGTTTTGCTTATAAGCAAAATAACAATTACAACAACTAGATCAAGGTATCAAGTGGGTGTCTCCCTTGTACAAGGCTTGAGGAAGACACATT
Organism: Solanum pinnatisectum; assembly: GCA_035578085.1. Taxonomy (NCBI): domain Eukaryota; kingdom Viridiplantae; phylum Streptophyta; class Magnoliopsida; order Solanales; family Solanaceae; genus Solanum; species Solanum pinnatisectum. The sequence continues at coordinate 45,481,532 of CM069082.1, read as the reverse complement.
AAAAGAAATAATGTGTACCATCCAAAACCTCTGCTATAATAATTAGCAGTATTACTACTTCTTATTAATGTCATGCCATTATGCTTATTAGTATCACTACTACTAAATCTTATGCAATTCAAGGATGGATTAATGTCTGTTGTTTGGACCCGCAAAGCATACACAAATGCAGAAACTTTTGGGAAAAGAAGAGAAGAGGTCTATTAAAATAAAATTCTGCTATTTCTAGATGAAATTTCTTTCGTTTGAAATATTGATCACTAACTCATCCCGAGTGGGCAATTTCATGAATGCTCTTGAAAAGAGAAAGGGAGGATTAGTAAAAACAAACAAGAGTAATGCATCGTAAATCAATAAATTTTACTACATTAACTGAAATTGTCTACCTTGCAAATTGTACCACTTCCAATGATTTCTCCACCACTCTCCCTCGTCCTCTTTTTCTGCTGATGATAAACTTTTTTGATGAGCTCACAATCCTTGCTGTTATTTCCATTTTTGGAGAAGGGAATACATGCATCAATTTCCATCCTCTGAGGCCTAGTAGGAGAACTAGAAAAGTGATGACCATCATTAGTTTTCACCTCCAAAGTTTCCAGATGAGCACCAGCTAACTCCATATCATTATAATCATTGATTTCACAGCCTTTGGTGGACTTCACCAGCTCCTCAGTTTTCTCTTCTGGTGTCCTTGGGTGATTGATGATAGCATGCAGTTCTTTTACTGTTGAATCCTCATAGTCTCTGCTATTTTCATGTTGTACCTTGTTACTTGTATCATTTAAACATTTCAAGTTGACACCAGTTAGCTTATTACCACTGAGATCTACAATTCCTGTATTTTTAATTGAACTATCGCTTCCTGCTTCTTCACTTTTCCATATATTATGGGGGCCACCTACCGCAGTTGCTTCTTGACCAACAGCAGAATGGCCAACTTTTTCATGGCAACCATCGCCGTGTTTTGCCTCTGAAATTTCAAGGTTTATACTATCTGACTTGGTTCCAATTAAAGCTTCATAACTTTCATCAGGCATCTTTCCTTCAATCTTTTTAACCTTCTCCCCAACGCCCTGGTTTCCATTACTAGCACTTGTCTTATTGGCTTTACCACTAAATCTCCCATGGGTCCTCACTGTTTCGTGGTGATGATGCAGACCATTTTCCTTCCCAAAATCTTTCTGGTCCCCTGTTTTCCTTTCACATCCACTGTCGGCAACAACTTCTGCACCAAAAGCGTCTGCAGGGTTGACCTTTCTGTCATACACATCATTGGCCACATTACTGCAAGCACTTTCTGAACCTATAGCAGTCATGATGCTTACATTGCCCAAGTTTTGATCAACCAATGAGATTCTGCTCTCAGAAATTTCTTTTTTACAATTGCCTGTTATATCCTCATGGCTTCTGGTATTTGAGCCCTCCAAACCAAAAACCTCCCTGCATCAATTCCAGTCGCATAACATCTTATATCACAAACCAACAATTGGAACACACAAGAACCTGCAGTACAGTAAAATATACATATGCATACATCTTAACTTGGCTCCCCCCTCCTCCTCCCCCTCCCCCATCTTAACTCAATGGATATACATATTTTGATCAGGTCTATGCACATACATACAGTATATACAGTATAAGCTCCCAGCATAAACAGAGCTAAAGAGGACTAAATCTTTCACTATAACGCATCATTCAACTGAAAATAGCTCAATCTTGCAAGTAAGTTTGTCATGTACAATTAAGTATATTACCTTAAAAGAAATTTGATGATGAATTAGTACCAACTTACCTAAGTAAATCAGTTGTTTCTAATTCTCAAAAATAAAGTTTTTTACATCCCTAGGGCTTCTAGTGGTAAGAGTGCAGCTTGTGATGTGTGGTTAGGCGCACGTCATGGGTTCAACCCCTTCCACAAACAATAATTAAGTGAAGAAGGACAGAGGACTGGTTGTTATCTACCAAGTTTCAAACCCAGCACCACTAGCCAGGCATTTCTCAGTTATCAAAAAAAGCTCTCTAAATAAAGGTGGGTATGATGTTCTTTTAGCACCATATTCACGACTAATTTCCTTATCTTTTCCTTACGGTACAAGTCTTGTTCAATGATTTGTTAGGCCTGATGGAATCAAGCAAAAGCACAAAACATAAGTTATTCGTATGTTGGCATTTGTCAATTTGATCACCCAAAGTTGTTAAGCAGCATGTAGACTGCTGCAAGAACAGCTAGGCCCAACCGTCAAGTTCAATTTCAGTATACATGTATCAACTTGAAGAACAAAAACCAAGAATAAGAACTGCATCATAAAGGTTAATATAGTAGTATCCAATAATGTACTCAAGCTTCAGAAGGAATGAATGATGTAACTGAAAGTCTTCTCTATACCAAGGAACTAAGCAAATATGGCTGAGACAGAAAGACATGTTAAGCCAGGCAGCAATGACTATACAAGCAAAATCTATTGACAGCTCACCACAAATAAAGGCCAATTGAAATTGAAGGTACCTCAGGAAAAAGGTTGCGATGATATTGGCATAGGGAAGCAGATGAAAGTACTCAACTACTTCTGTAGCAGACCAACTACCAGAACTCCTTTTCACCAATGGACCCTGTAAGCTACTCAGATAAACACTCGTCACTTTTCATTTTTCTAGTAGCAAAAGGTACCAGAATACATGAATTAATGCTATTAACAAATCATACAAGCAATTATGTATATTTACTCTACGTAGTGAATAATTAGAGGTTGTTTAACAACACAGAACGAAACTATAATCTTCAAACTCAGCATATTTAACGCCATAAACCTACTTTGAGTTGCTCTCCAAGTTATACAAATGAGTCTTTGTTTAAAAAAAAAAAAAGTTATACAAATGAATCATTCTGCTGACTAGCAAGATTGTGTCAAAGAAAGTACTAATATTGATGAACTCGAGAAACTATTTTATCATTTCTTCACAAAAAGGTAGCAGTATCATCAAACAAATGTGCTATTCTAACATTAGAGATACAAGAGTTCTTGTTGAAATAGCCCATCTCTTACACTACCCTTGATTAAAAAAAACAAAAGGTATTTTCTATCCAAAGCAGTTAACATGACAAGAACTAACCTCTCAATAATCTCCTTAACAGAAATTACAATGTCTTGATTGATTGATCGGGTACTTTGCATAATGTAAAAGCAAGACGCTGTCTTTTCTTTTGTGAGTGAATATACCACATGCTTCTCCAAAGTCACAAGGTCAGTCTTAGAAATACCTGCTCCACATGAAGCAAAGTATCACACATAATAAAATGCTCTCTAAATCAGGACACACCTGTAACTCAAGCAGTTCATTTTATAAACCGGAACAGAAAGATCCAACTGCCTAGGTCAATGTTCTGTTAATCAATTCTTTCTCTGCCCAGGCATGAGAAAACTCTAATTAAGAGGCTTGTCGCTAGCAAAGGCATTCAAAGAACTTAGAAATCAACTTATGACTGTCTGGTTAATATAGAGCTGATTAGGCACAAATTACTTTTGCCGATCTAGAAATATATTACAAATATAATTCTGAAATTCACGTACCAGTTGCATCCTTGACAGCCAAAAATGCAAGTTGCTGAAAGCCAGAGTCATCATCTTTTTGCTCTACTGTCACTGGTCTCATACTGGTTTGCCTCTTTCTTCTCTCCACCGTACCTTCTATTTCAGCAGTGGGAAGCTCAAGACATTTTTCTATGAGAGACCAGACCCCTTCAGTGACAGAACAATAATTCAGAAAACAAGTTTCTTTCTTAGAGTCTAGTAATAAGACAGAAACTTTGGAAATTAGCCATTTGTTGATAGCTGGAACATCTTTTGAGGCATCCAAAGCGCAAGATATGTTGCACGCATCTTGGATTGCTTTTTCAGTCACCGAGAGATCATTGTTCATGTCCTTGGAGGAAGTTAGATCTGATTGGTTCATGAACTTCATATATGACATCAAAGACGGTTTCAGAGTCATGGCCAACTTGCAAAATGATTCAAAATCTAAATATTGTGCCTGCGGATCTTCCTTCCTCTGGTAGTAGTTGTAAAGTAACACAACAGCATGCAACTGAAGAAGGAAAAAAGGAACAAGGAAAAGAATTCAAAAGTTAGCTGGAGATCTTATTGGAAACACTTATAATTTTTTATAAAGTTGCCAAAGCTAATCCATACTTCAATTTTATTAAAAGTTACATGGAATATACCAAAGACAACAGGGGGGCAACTAGAATGTTGGAACAGTGCTGGAGGATTTGCAAGACAGAAAAAGAGGAGGCAAATAGTGCCTCTGTGTGTGTGTGTGTGTGGTGACTGTGTGGAAGGAGAGAAACCAAAGATGTGTTGATGATAACTACAACCCTATATAGAAGATCAAGATGAATTGTTTGTTTTTGTTTCACTTTTGGTGTAAACAATTATTGAATGATGTTGAACACTTGAAAGGTACTGTGAGAAATATAGGAAAAGAATATTATTAAATTGTTGTTGTGTACATTATTACATTGAGACCCTATTTATAGACCCTAGAATACAATCCTTTACCAAGTAGGATACTATTTAGTATTCCTATTTCTATTTCTATTACTATTCTTATTCTAATAGGATTGTATAAACCTATTCCTATTCTAATAGGATTGTATAAACCTATTCCTATTCTAATAGGATTGTATAAACAAATTCCTATTATAATAGGATTGTATAAACCTATTCCTATTCTAACACTCCCCCTCAAGCTAGTGCATACAATTCATGTACCTAGCTTATTACAAATGTAATGAACACGAGGGCTGATGAGGGGCTTGGTGAGATATGTGCAAGTTGATCACTCGACTTCACAAAATTGACAATCAATCTCAATGTGCTTGGTCTTCTCATGAAATACTGAATTTGATGCATAATGCCGATAAAACACAGAGTGATAAAATTACAGTGTTGGAACTTCCCAAACCAAACTTGCAAAGATTGTTTCAGACCATAGAGTGACTTACGTAATCAACATACAAGGCTACGAAACTCCCCCTAGCAACAAAATTAGGTGGTTGCTCCATATAGACTTCTTCACAGTGCAGCGGTCGTAAGTGCTCAAAATCTAGTATAAAGTATATGGATCATGTTGGAATCAATAGACGAGTCGATATCAAACAAGTCACCGAAAAACTGGCCAGAACATGCTCATATGCCGGAGTATTAGATTTGATGGCTAAAAGTAGTCACAAACTAAGAAATAAAATTATATGGGTAGGGTCGGAATGATGTCATGACCCAACTATAAAATAGAAATTATATAGGATAGTTCAAATTGATGGAACGACCCTATTGAAAAAGAGAAATAATATAGGTAGGGTCGGAATGATGGCACGACCCTATTGAAAAAGAAAAATTATACGGGTAGGGTTGGAATGATGGTATAACCCTACACAAATCAGATTTGAGGAGTCACCGGAAAGACGAATGGAACTATGCAAATCAAATCTGAGAAGTCACTGAAAAGACACATGATGCTATGCAACTCAGATATGAGAAAATATTTCAAAAAAATCCACGGTACTACACAAATTATATATGAAAAGTAGTCCGAAGAGATGCATGGTGCTACGCAAATCAGATATGCAAAAAAAGATAGTCACCGGAAGGATGGCACGGTGCTACACTAATTCTATATAAAATAGTGGTCACTAGAATGCTGGCACAGTGCTACACAAACTAGATATGAAAAAGTAGTCACCAAAAAGACATCACGGCGCTATACAAATTAAATATGAAAAAGTAGTCACCGGAATTATGGCACAGTGCTACACAAATTAGATATAAGAAAGTAGTCACCAGAAAAATACATGGTGACCCAACTTTTGCTAGCATAATCATTGGCCAGACGGGCAGCATATATGGGTGCCACCCGCCGGCAGCGGAAGCTCTTTGATTTTCTACCAAGATCGTAGAGGCTCTGATACCATGTGAGAAATATAGGAAAAGAATATTATTGAATTGTTGTTGTGTACATTATTACATTGAGACCCTATTTATAGACCCTATAATACAATCCTTTACCAAGTAGGATACTATTTAGTATTCCTATTTCTATTTCTATTACTATTCCTATTCTAATAGGATTATGTAAACCTATTCCTATTCTAATAGGATTGTATAAACCTATTCCTATTCTAACAGGTACTATAGGGTGGGGAAAATCATTTTTCCTTCTTTGGTGGTCCTTATTAATGACCGTGGGTCAAAATTTAAATGATTTAAATTTTACAATTCAACAATAATAAAAAACAAAATGGTCAAGAAAATAAGATAATAATTTTTATTATTATTATGTCTAATATTTTCCATGCATAGCTCGGGTACCATACTAGTTTACAATAAAGAGCATGACATTGAATGTTTGTACCTTCAACTGAAATAATAGATATATTATATATAGAGATAGAGTTCAAGTCGTATGAATTAATCTTCTCCATTCCAAGAATTTTTCTAAATCGCATTCAACTGGACTAACTTTATATCAGGTTGATAAGAATTGAGTAACAAGATGGAAGTTTGTTCTTGTTATTCAAACACACTGCTACTGTAACTTATCCTCAGAAGTCTTAAACTAACTAGAAGGAATATTTGAAAGGAATAACAAGTTAATAAATGAAGAAAAGAAATTGAAATCGGGCATGCTTTCTTTTTCAAATGTCAAGGGTCAAAGATCATGTCAAAAAGAACACCATGCAATGAGTATAAAAGGTAAAGAGAGAACCCGCAAAGGGTGGGAAGAAACCAAAGAAGACCTGTTTGGCTACAGACTGCTGCTGAGAAAGAGTGGGAGGTTCCTTAAAGGCAGACGATTTCAAAGGCAACCGAGGACCAACTAAGTATTCCAGCAATGCATTCACCACTTCTTCTGTAGAAACCAACTCCGGTTCCATAATAAAGCTTTGCCCAGCAAATAAAGCTAATAAAAATAAAGAACCAAAATCAGATACTTCACAATGTGAGTTGCTTCATGGTTTTGCTATTGCACATTTGTAAAGAGGAATGTAAAACCAAGGTTTCCACACAAAATGCAGAATCATGTTGGAGGGACAGAAAGGCTAGCGAAAGTAAATACAGAATCACTACAACAAGCTCATTGCCTATCTACTACAGCATAAAATATTACGGTAGCTAGAGCAAAATCTCTAGAAAGGAGCAGCTTATTGGGACCACCAAAAAACTAGCGGAATCACTACAATAAGCCCATTGCCAATCAACTACAGTACTATAAAAGTAATTACCTAGAGGAAAGGCTCCATAAATGAGCAGCTCATTGGGACCACCAAAACACTCAACACTTTAACCTATATGGGCACATTCAATATGACCCCCTTTGGAAGGATTCGACTGGGTACAAAAAAATTCTCTCCTCGCTAAAGGGCGAGCAGGTCAGAGTGCTTTGGGATTTTACAATTCTGAATCTACTTAATGAAAAAACCACAAAGACAAAGTTCTCCACACATATGTCATAGACCCATCATGCAATCAAAGCAAATAAAACTAGTAGTGGTATAAAAGTAGAAAATGAAACGCTAGACTCATGAACTTCTCCCCTTTAACTTATTTGGGCAGGTTCAATGCTGCCCTTTTTGGCCTTGAGCAATCCTATTCTGGCTGAGTCCCACATGTTCACGGGATGGGAATTTACTCTCCTTAATTATATCACCTTGAGCAATCCTCCTCCCCACATTAACTAGCTTTTAATTGAGTTAGGGCCAAGATTGCTTCAGGGTTTTACAATTCTGAATCTACTTATGAAAACCCACAAATACAAAGTTCTCAAACACAAATGCTACAGATCCAATAGATAATCATGCAACAAAAACAAACAAAACTAGTACTAGCAAAAAGTAGAAAAATGAAACCAGAACAAACATCCAGTTGCATACAAATTTCAAGGTACAGAAAACCTTTCACTTAAGAGATGAACAATAACAAACAAAGTTCTCCACACAGAATCATGCAACAAAAAAAAAAATCAGTTTCCATACAAAATTCAAGGTACAAAAACCTTCTGCTGAAGAGACTAGCAACAATCGCAGAGGGAAACTTGACCTTCTAGTTCTAGCAGCAGTTTTCGTTGAAACCCTTGGTTTGATTAAAGTGTAGAACTACAGAATAATCAGATTTTCTGCATATTTTTGCAGTTCATGCATCCTATTTAGCGTTTAACTTTTTTTGCTTAAAATACCATATTAAATTCCTAAGGCCCGTTTGGACATGTTATCCCTATGAAAGGGGAAAACGGTACAAAATGGACTCAATCTAATATATTTATTTTGATTGAATCCACGGCCCAAACTGCTTATGTGACTGCCTCTTGTTCTATTCATTGAACCACTATTCATATCATCGTTGTATATGTATACTTCTAATGGTATTCATATACTCTGAGGTATCAAGTAGTAATTGAGTTGTTTTTTCACCGAAACACGGTCTCTTCTTCCTTGATGCCATTAGATATACATATACACTAATGGTATTAAGGAGTAATTGAGTAGTGTTTTGACAGTATCAAGTAGTAAACATGAATTAGTAGTAAAAAACATTGAGGTATGAAAGTAAGGAATAGTCACGGTAAATAGCAGTGTTTTAAAAGTAGGGGCGTGAGGAGAGGCGTTTTATACAGTACAGGGAGAGGCGTAAGTCTCATGGATCTATGAGGCGTAGTCTCATATATATTCAATTTTATAGTTTTATCACTAATAAAATAAGCAAAAGTAAACCTTTCAATAATTTATGATTTTATTTGAGATAAGTATTAATAATCAATAATGAAGAAAAAAAGTATTATAATTACTATTTGAGAAATATCATTACACCAATAATAAGAATATGATTTTAAAGCAAAAAAAGTTTGAAAAAATAAATTAAAAAATGCGCGAGTGTACGTTTTTACGCCCAGGGCGTTTTTATGCCCGGGCCTTACGCCTCAAATTTTAGGACTTACGCCTTAGGAATCTACGTCTTTAATTTACGCCTCGGAGCGTTTTTGGTACGCCCCGCCCCTAGACTCGCCCCAAAAACATTTTTGAAAACACTGATAAATAGTTTCCCTTTTCTTCGGTACAAGTGTTCTTTTCCCTATAAGAAATTAAATTGCATTTTTTCTCATAAACATGAAAATTATCCAAGTTGTGAAAAAATATATTTTCATATAGTCTTACTGAATAAGCAAATTAGTTCAGAAGCAAGATATATGAATATTTTAAAGTATTGCATTGATAAATCACATATGTTCATGGAGATATGTGATTTATCAATGTAGCGTAGCGCCTTATAATATTTTAATATCTTATTTATGCACTATTGTTTGCTTATTTTGGTAAAATTATATAATAATTTGAGAAATGTTGATAGTTTTCATAACTTGTGATTTTTCAGATTTATGAAAAAAATACAAATTAAAATAAAAACAAATTGCATGTTGGAATGAAACAAAACTTCAACTTTAAATCAATTATTTTTTAAAACATGAATCATGTACAAACAAGTTTGTAATATCGCAATTAAAACTTTAGATTGAATACATGCTACAAATAAATTAGTCAGGTTCCTTAATACAAATAGGTCGTGAATATAATGTTTGGTTTTGTTTCATATAAATAGTATATATTAATATTATGGATAAAGAAAAAGAATCGATCTTAAATGTAGTATCAAGAATAATGAAAAATGTTATATATTTGGGTAGTCTGGTAGTTAACTAGCATAGTTTTCTAAGTTGCAAATAAAAAATTATATTAATTTTATATATAAATAACTTACTTTCTAATTATCGATAAAACGAGATATTATTTATGTAGGATTCAACACTTGCATAACTTATTTTTCAATTCAACTACCAAACAAGCCCTAAAATACTTAATTATTTGATGAATTTCCTTGTGATTTACCTTTTATTTGTTAAGCTATTGACTAAAGAAATAATGCGACTTCTTAATTTGTGAGGAATGGTAGATAATTTAGTTCATAATTAGGATGTTTTAGAATTTTAATCATGATTGTAACTTGAATATTAGTCCTACCTTTTATGAGGTATACATTGTATCAAAATTTTCATATAAAATTAATATCGATCTTAGATAATTTCTTTAATTAAATGTGAAATAAAATTCACTTCAAAATTTACTAAAGTTCAATGTACCCATTACTCAATCCACTCACTTGATTAAATTTGAATTTGCACAAATTCTTAAATAGAAAAAAAAAAGTTGATTTCGACAAACATGGTAGAATTAAATTTGATGGGGACAATCACAAATATTCATCTCATAAATGTTAAATGATCGAAAAAACACAATTACAACACTTATATAAATTAGGAACATGTATAATAATGTGAACTACAAATGAAAAGAAGTTACATACGCTTAGGCAAATCAATAACTAGTCGAAGACGATGTAGATTGCGTTTTCTTCTCATTTTTCTTGACGGCTCACTCATTTTGAAAATGTTTTTTAGGTTAATCATGACAAGGGTCGTCTCGTATTTATATATTATAATTCTTAGGGTTAGGCATGGCAATAAGGCGGAACAGGGCGGGTTACATCATTTGCGGGGCAGGGCAGGTTAGAACTTTTGCGGGTGTGGAGCGAGGCGGGTGGGTTCGAATATAATTTTTCAAAATTCACACGGGGCAGGTTGCAGGTTATGAATAAAAAAATCTAATTTCGTAATTTCATATTAATTTTTGTACCAATTTTGCATCAATTTGAGATTTTCTTTTTTCTTCGAATAAAAATTTGTTTTAATGGCCCAAAAATTAGAAAAAAAAAGTATTAAAATGATGTTACATCACTATTGCATTTAATATTTTGTTTATTACCTCGAATTCAACTAATTTAAACTATCAAAAAAAAAAAAAAAACTATTAACATATTTATTTTAGGAGGTAAACAAAAAAATGAGCAGTTAACAAAATTTGACTTTTTTGGTTAAAAAATTAGTTTCCTAGTATTTGAAATTTCTTACAAATTTCACAAGGCGGGGTGGAAACAACAAATTGTGCCATGTGGGACGGGACGGGTTGAAATCTTAGTGGGTTTATGCGGATTTGCCCCGCAATCGTTCTGCCCTACCCTATTGCCATCCTACTTAGGGTGTATTTGGTATGAAGGAAAATGTTTTCTTGGAAAACAAGTGGACTTTTAACTTATTTTTCTCAGGTTTGGTTGATAATTGAAAAATATTTTTTATTTTTGGCTTGAGACTAGAAAATACTCTTTAAAAAATTAATTTCTGACTCGAAAATCAATATAATTGATCTAGGATGCAACCTTAACATCCGAGCAAGGATGAGATCCCGAAGATCGTTACAAAATTTGATCCTGAGATCTGACCCAGACTTTTGACCCTAAAATATTTTTCAAAAACAATTTTTTTTAAAGAAAAAAAATTAATCAGGGGGTGGCATTTGGTGGATGGTTGGGGTAGAGGTAGGGGTAGGCGTAAAAATAGAAAATTTTAAATATTTTTCAAAAAAAATTATTTTTTTTTACGGGAAATGGCGGGAGGAGGGGGGGGGGGGGATTTTTGCAAAAAAATTGAAATGTTTTTCAATTTTTATTATTTTTTAATTATTTTTGTTTGGACGGGGGGTTTAGGGGTAGGAAATAAAATTAAAAAGAATTTAATTTTTTTTTAATGGAGAGGGTTGGGTACGAGGTACGGGGTATGATAAGGAAAAAAAATTGAAAGATGAAGTAGAGTTTTAGAAAATGTTTTCTTTGATTTTAGAATGGAAGTCATTTTCCTTGAATATAAGGAAAATGAACTGATTTAAAAAATATTTACGCCAACCAAATATGAAAAAATTGTAAAATATTTTCTTTAATACCAAACACACCCTTAATCTAGTGTGCCTCTTTATTACGAATTCATTGATATTCAATAGACATATACTATTGTTGGCCCACACACATATGACATGAAATGAAAACAGACCCACGTTGAAATTCGCGTAAGGAAATTATGCGAAATGCCTCTTTTCTTTACACAAAATTAAGCCCACTTTTAAAAAGGGAAAGAGGTCTGAAAAATACTCTAACTTTGGCCGAAATTGTTGTTATGATACTAAATTTTATAAAGAACCTTTTACTCTCCTACACTATTTAATAGTGTATTTTAAAGATATATATGTGTCCACGTGGATACGTTACTATTTATAATGATGCAATATTTATGATGTTGACGTGAGCACATATATACCTTTAAAATACACTATTAAATAGTGCAGGGTAAAAGGTCCTTTTCAAAGTTTAATATTATTATAACAATTTCGATCAAAATTGAAATATATTTCAGATATTTTTCCCTTTTAAAAATTACTAAAATTAGTTGAGAATACCATTTTCTTCATTTCAATTTCACCATTAATGGCTAACGACTGCTTTGCTTCTTTTTGTTCCAATCAATTTCGTCATTTGTTGCTGCTTCTTCTTCTACTTAAAATTTAACGTATATCGAAAATGTGAATCATTTCAATCGAATTATATATCGAAGGACTCAAAATACTGAAAAGATTTCATATCTAAATATTGGGACTATTAAGATGTGATTTTGAGTTGATCGAGATTAAATTCGCTAGTCTATACTTCATGTATAGTCAGTGTATACTTCATGTATAGTTAAGCTATATTCAGTTTTTTGCGTGTATCATAATGTACAGTAAATATATAACTCATGTATAGGTAAGTTGTATTATATAATGAGTGTGTACTTTCTATGACTTTAGACAAACTATATTGTATAGTTAATGTATATTTTCTATGACTTTTCGCTATTTTTTTATGTAAATAAAAACATGATTATATATTTATTGTATACTAAGTACTTTATTGTATATATTTGAAACTTAACCAATACATAATTCGAGTCTTGTCCAATAATTATAAACATTTAACATATTTTACTAAAACGTAATAATAAGTTCAGTTGATATGTAATAAATAATTCTAACACTCTTCACTTGAAAAATATTAACTTAACTATAAGATTCTCGAAAAAATTATTTTGTAAAAATGACTTTAAAATTGCAGACAGTGGCCATAAATATATATTGGTGGTCAATTTTAACATGATCTAGCCAAACAATATCATTAATGTCGAAATGCAACAATATTTGTATCACTTAATGCCAAGATCAATCCACAACTACTAACATTAAGGTTTTGTGTATATAAATAAATAGTCAACATAAACTTCCAAATCAAGGTTATTTCATTGTCAATCCTTAAAAAAACAAATCATAATATATGTGTTATAAATCAATATGTGCACCATAAAAAAATCGAAACTAAGTACATGTCCACTTTTGTGTATTATTTCTCTGCCCCATCATTATATTAAGTGCTTGTTCATATTTGACATTTGACATCAAAATAAAGGATAAAAAGTGAAATACTTTATTCATAAATATATACATCGTGTTTTAAAAAAATAATTAAAACTAATGAGTCTATGCTAACAGAAATGAAACAATAACATTTTATTTTACTAAAAAAATGTTTAAGAATTAATTGAACAAAGAAATATATTAGAAAGGGAAAATTAGTAATTTTATAAAAAAATTAGTCAATAATTAATAGGTTAAAAGAATTGTTAGAGAAAGATAATGGAGTTAAGTGGAAATGTTTAACCACAAAAAAAAATTAATGTGATAAAGCTAAAACATGAAGGGGGATTTATGAATTACCCCAAATTTATTTTTAAATTTAATTTTTTAAATACAAAAATACTATACTAAAAGTTATACAGTGAAAAATATAAATATTAATTAAAATTCATATAATTTGACTTTTAAGAAGTGGAGTGTGATAGATATTAGAAAGAAAAATATATATTTTATTTTACATTAATAGAAAAGACAATGAATTATATATAACCAATTGAACTTTGTTTGCTTACATAATAATTGGCCCAAATGAAGGAACAATTTTTATATATTTGTTTGAATCTGACTTCTTATCAATTGGTTTAACTTATTGGACCAATATCTTTTTTATTTGTTATAAATATTACCAATTTTTTACATTACATTATATTATACTGAAATAGAGTTGATACAAGCCTAGAAAATGTTAAGAATTTACAAGGTAAATCTCCATATGCACAATACATCATTTAAGAAATTACATACATTAAATAGGTTATTATATTTTATTTCATGTATATAAATTTACTTTAATTTCTAATATCAAATTTAAATATCAGTGTATACTATTGTTTTCCTTCCTATAGTAAAGTAAGAACCTATTTGGACATTCTTTTTTCCTTTTTGTTTTTAAAAATATTTTAAAAAGAATTATCCCGGAAGATGTGTTCTTAATTTTTTTTTAAAAATTCTTCAATAAAAGATTGCGCTTGCCAATCAATTTTTGTAGCATGTGGAGATTATTCTACCACTCCATAAATAGAGGCTTTGTTAAATGCCTTTATTTCATCAAATTCAAATCAGAAAAATTAAATAGCAACACATATAATTATGACTAATACAAATAAGTTTTCTACAAATTGAAATAAAATAATTAGCTTTCTTTTACTCATATAATTTTAATTTTTGAAAAAAAAAATTAAGAAAAAAACATAGCTTCAAACTTTTAAATATCAAAATTTCAACTTCAAATACACATTTTTATTTAAAGATTTATTTATATCCAAACAAAAGACATCACCTTCTTATGTCATGAAATCCATTTCAACTAAACACCTTAAACCTCCAAAAATTGTGACTGGATAAAGGGGATAAAGCAAAATAAAATGAAAAAGAAAGAAGAAGATAAACAGTGGAAATGGGGTCCCATATCAATGATTTTACTAGTAATTTAGTATTATCAATTTATGTATGGCAGTAGAGGAAACTATCTTTCTATTAATTATAGTTAGAGATATCTATATTGAATTTTTATTAGGTTTTAGATTCGAGGTCTCCTTAGATACAAAGTCAATTTTGTTATTTTATCAATAATGTAGGATTTTTTATATGAATTTGAATTTAATCCAATTTTAATTTAAGTAATGAACATCAAAAAGTTTTTCCGAATGAATCTTGTATAGATCAAATTCAAATTAATCAGATATTTAGTAAGTGTATCAAATACTAACATATAAATCTCAATGGTTATTGTTATCCTCTGTTTATTTGTTAAAATCTTTACACTAAACTACTCTCTCTCACACACACTAAAAATAATGATTCCACACATTCTCTCTATCATCATCACTCTACTCTCTCTCACACACATTACACACAGTCTCTGGGCTTTTTGAACATTTTAACCTTATATGTATTAACACCTTTTTCACAAGGATTCCCTGAAAAAGCCTAGGGTTTCTTCACCCAAAATAAGAAATGATAGGGAAGAGGTGAAGAAGAAGAATCAAGATTTGTTTGCAATACACTCTGTTTTCCCTCTTTTTCTAACCAGTGGACGGTTGTGTTTTAACTGATTTTCTTAATGGTCATTGTAATCCAGTTAAAGATGGAAACTTTGTGATTGTTCAAGTCAAAAAAGTGCAAGTCTTGTGTCTATATTTATTGGGGATTGCTTTTTTGGAAACGTACATGTGAAGCAAATTAGTGTTTTTTTTGTTTTTTTGTCTTTTTGGTTTCTTATCTCATCTACCAACTGCCACTCTCCATCTATTGCTGCGTGAAGATGGAATCTTCTGGATCTTGTCTTTACTTGTTTTTGCTACTTGGGTGTTTGGATTTGACGAATTTATGATCTGGGTTTTGTTTTATATGGCTCAAAAGGGGGTTCTTTAGTGAGATTAGCAGATAATGACTGTTATTTATGATATGATGATTTCACAGGTTTGGTCAAATGAGTTGTTCTCATATCAAAATGATGGGTACCAATAGCAATTTTTGGAAATTTGGGGTTTGGGTGTTGTAGTTCTGTTCAGTTAGGTGTGTATATTTATTTAGTAATGGAGGACATTGGGTTATTTAAACAAGCTTGGATGTGGCTGCAATCGAAGAAAGATTGTTATTCGATTGTAAGGACAGCTGCTGGCTGTTTTAGGGATAAAGTTGGAATCTTTAATGAGCGGATTTGGCCAATTGTTTGCTGTGGGTGTGCAATACTGGGAAAATTGCTCTTTATCTTGTTCAGATACTGGAAGGATTGTTTAGTAAGAGGCTGTAAATCGTTCTTCGCACTTGGATCCGCAGCATTGCTCCTTATTATGTGGAGCTGTTTTCTAAGTTTGACATCATTGTCTTGTCTGGTCTACGTGCTCCTTAGTATGGTATGGTTCTATTCCATTTCCTTTAATTTCCTGTATGGTTCGTGACTTAGCAAGATCTGCTTCCTCTTCATTAATTGGTGATTAACTAGCTTGATCCTGGATTTATTGCACATGCATTGTACTAGTAAGACATATAATGACATATCAAATAAGAACTTGAACATATCTACAAGTTTATTGATTTTACCTAAAGCTCATTGGTGAAGTTGGACATGAATTGAATGCTGCAGTTGTGCACTAGTATCTTTTGCAGGATAAACTACGAGCAAGTACTACAGTTTTTGGTTCTTGTGATGATCTTTTCATAGTCTTCATAAAATCAAATAAGTTAACTTTGTCTTATTGTCACATGATCAATTATATGTTGCTTGGTGATGTTCAAGTTTATTATGTTGGGGTCTTACTTTTACCTACTTAGATATCCAACTCATTGATGGTTGTACTAGAGATAAAAGCAAAGTACCACTCTTTTCCCTGTGTTTTAGGCCATACGGATGTCCATACAGATATCTGTATATATTGAAATTCAAACTTTTCCGAACTCAAATAGGTTATTATAATTTATAGCTCAATTAGAGTGCTTGAACTTCAACTTCATCTCTAGTTCTTGAATGATAAAGGGTAAACATAGATGGTTGCTGAAAAAAGTCTCTTCTAGCTTCTTGTTGAGTCTTGTGCCAGCACTACTCATTGGCCTCTCTGTTTGGTGAAAAAGTATACTCAGTATGCTATTCTACTTGTTTCATTTCCCATTTCAGATGGTCTCTTGAGACTGTTCAGTGTTCTTTTGCAGAATCACTTTGTTTTCAAATGCTCACTAGTGAGGTGCTGATGATATGTTACGTTGATTTGCCTTTCAGGGTGCTGCAGGGGCTGCTGTTCAGTATTTGGGTTGCACTCCTGGGCTTTTCATTGTTGGGCTCTTCGCTATTTTAGTTTTGTGGATGTATGCCAACTTTTGGATTACTGGTGTATTGTTTATAGTTGGAGGTAGGTTTGTTTTGTAGTTCAACCAAATTGCTTAATTTCTTGTGCATTGATTCTTGTCATTCATGGATGAAACCATTCTATTCAGTAAAAAGTGAGACCTAATAAATGGACGCACGACTAGATAGCTTGACACCATTATAAGGGTGATGCTATTGCTAACTTGAATCTCTTCCAAGTCTTCTTTACCTGAGATTTTGTTTAAATATTATATGCAACCAAAAGTAAATATATCACTATTTTATTTGTTCTACAACATTCCCATGGGGAAGAAATAAGGCATTGTTTTAAGCTTGGGCTTGGCTAGCAAAAAATCAGATAGTTTAATTGCATGGAAGCATAATTTTGGACATTGAAAGGCCGACCTGGTGACTTTCAAAGGTATTGTCTCAGTCCTGCCAGGTGGATCTTGCTGTAGACATAGGATCTGGAGTATTTGATGTGTGGACTGAATCTATGTTGTTAGTTTGTAATTTCCCTGTACTGGAAACACATGCAACTTATTAGAAAAGTTTAAAATGGGACAGAAAGATGATATTATGGAATTGATCCTACTTGTTTGACTTGTTTTTACACACCTTATGGTATTGCTTCTATCTGATATATTTCTCAAGTTTACTTTCCCAGTATGTATGATATACTGTATTTTCAGAAGTTATGCATCCTTTGATCCCTGTCTTTGTGGTTTTGTAGGTTATCTATTTTCATTAAACCATGCAAGACTTGTGGTATTAATGGCTACCATATATGCTATGTATTGCGTTAAAGTTCGAGTTGGATGGCTTGGAGTTTGTCTCTCAATAAATCTCGCTTTCCTCTCAAATGACTTGGTGAACTACTTACTCCAGTGGTGTGACAATTTGAGTGAAAACACACATGTTGAAGATTTTAAAGAGTCCGAAACATTTACTGAGGATGACTTCTCCACAGATTATGAGTCATCAGTTCCTGTGGATGAACCTGAAAAGGTTGAAAAGGTTCACGCTTGCAAAACATTCAGTGACGCTGCTTCTACTTCTTCTTCATCAGTTGTAACCAAACAGATAGAACCCCCAGCTAAGCCAGTAGTTAGAGAAGATGCAAGTTCAATAATTGAGATGAAGCGGATATTAAATAGTGCGGATCATTATGAAGCACTAGGGGTTTCTCGGCATAAGAAAATTGACACTTTACTGTTGAAAAAAGAATATCGTAAAAAGGTGTGCCACTTTCTTTTCATGCCTATGCATTATCTATCATGTGACAGGCTTTAAAGCCAAGTGATGAGTTTGAGAGACATCTACCTGAGTTCCATTTTCAATTTACCCTAACGAATTAGAATGTATCAAATTGATGTTGATTACTCATCTGTCTTTTTGATATCCTTACATGTCAGATCTATACTACTAACTTAGGGTTCTGGAAATATTGTGTGCGACGATATAATCTGAGAGATTTTAAACCTTTTGATTAGTTTGATGGGTTGAGTTGGGTGTCAAAATGTCCATTTCTTTGACGCAAGATATCAAAATTTCATGTCTGATCCGATGATATATTTACTTTCCGTCTAGACGAAGTTCAGTTTGATGCTAATTTTATATACATGAAATGCGCAGGCAATGCTTGTGCACCCGGACAAAAACATGGGAAGTTCACTTGCCAGTGAATCATTTAAGAAACTTCAATGTGGATATGAGGTGATAACTATTTCAATAGTTAAATTATCTGTTAATTGCTGTTATAATACTATTGTTGGCCTGCTTCCTATTTGTTTGAGATGCAAACGTACTGCTATGGTTTTCTAATACTATCACTTGCCTTTCAGGTTCTTTCTGATGCTGTCAAGAAGCGAGACTATGATGAGCAACTCAGAAAGGAAGAATCTAAGAGTGTAATGCAAAAATCACCTAGCACGTCCAACCAGGTCTGTTCAAGTGTCTGGCTGAACTTCATTTATCTCCAGTAACCCTGTCAGAATTCAACATCTTATCCTGCATACAAAATTATCAAAGCGGGAAAAGTTTCAATGAGAGCTAGTTTTATCTCTTTAACTGGGAAAGACTAGATTCAGTGTCTGCCCCGTCCTTCATTTGAACTGTCGTAGCCCTATTTCTTGCAATGATGACACCGAATTAAATTATGTAATACTTGTTGCACAACCAATAAAATCCATGTCGAAGATAAGCTTTCAAGGTGAAACGACAATTTCGGTGAGTACGCAGAAATTGTATGGTATCCTGGAACTTTCAGAAGAAAGAATTTCTTTTGGAATGAGAAGTTCAATGGCACAATCTAAGACCTGTTCAGCTTTATGATCTTTACTAAGGGAAACTCATGCAAATAGTTATTGATGGATGTAAAAAAATAAAATAAATAAAGGATGCCTTTCTTGCAAGCCACCAGTTCCATGTCAATTTCTTTGAGGTCTCAAATAAGATGCCAAAGTTGATCTTCAGATCTTAAAAAGGAAGGCTTAATATTTACAAATGACTTATCTGGTATGGTGCAGGAACCCTCCAACTACTGCTCAGAAGAGTCGAGGCGTATCCACTGCACAAAATGTGGCAACTCACACATTTGGATCTGCACCAATAGGACAAAGGTCAAGGCAAGATGGTGCCAGGTTGGGCAATCATTAAATTGTCTGTGATGGTTGCTATTCCTCTCTCACTTGTTCAAATTTTAATGAAAGCTACTGGTGTACAGGATTGTTGTCAATATCACCAAGCCAAAGATGGGGATGGATGGGTAGAGTACAAAGGATCATTGGTTTTTAATCGACCACAAAAGGTATCTAAATTTCACAGTAATTTATATTATCTTGAAAGATTCATGCGAAGTAGTGTTCAATTTGGTTCATTTACCAGTTACATAGATAGAAGTGTCATTTAGGAACAGATTATCATTTCCTGAAAATCTTGGAATTAGAGTATTTTTTATTTGGGTTCTTAAAGCAAGGCAAACATTTTAATGTCATGTTATACTTGTGACTTAGGTCACAAGTTTGAGTCCAGCGCCATGCAAACTAAGTTTGGCATTTAAGTGGAGAAGGGCAGGGGATTGGGTCCATTGTCTCTGAACTTTGAAAGTGTTGGTCCCAAACAGCTATTAGTCACAAAATAACTGCACGTTATACTATATCATTACTGTCAAGTTCGATTTTCAATAGATATTGTAGGAAGCAATTTATCAAAAATTATAAATACTTAGACCATTCAAAATATTTGGACTCTTGTACTTAATGGCTACCTTGGCTTCATTACCAAGCTTCGAATTGTTGATGGTGCAACGAAGCAAGTCCATCATCTGTCTCTAGGATTTTCCTCTGGTTTGGTCAAATCTTAACATGGTTTATGTGATCAAGTTAACGGTATATAGGGTGGTTCTCCACTTTTTAACTGTCTATGAATTACTGTATTTATGTGCTTAGAGGGTACAATCAAATTATTAACACTCTGGCCAATTAGTGTGGCACTTGTCAACTCCAAAGAATTGAAGTCAGCATCTAGCTGCACATGAACAGTGGTTTCCCTTCCTATCAGATGTAATTTTGTTGATCATACTTTCTCTCGATGTGCACCCATAAGATGCTCATTCTTCATAATGTTTGTTAATATACTTGTCATTCAGGCGGAGATACCTCGTGCTTTCGTTTGTGCTGAAGGCAAGATATTTGATGTGTCAGAATGGGCCATATGTCAGGTCAGTATTCTCTGTCATTATGAAAAAGATGGAAATATGACCTTTGCTGCTAGTACTAGTATTTATGAATCTCCTCTGTGCAGGGCATGGCTTGTAGACCCAATACCCATAGGCCGAGTTTCCATGTGAACATGGTTGGATTAGAGAAATCATCCCAGAGATCCAATTCAAGTAGGTACCCTTGGGATTTTGATGCTGAGATGACAGATGAAGATGAAGAATTCGAGCTGTGGCTGCAGCAAGCTCTAGCATCTGGACTTTTTTGTGAGACGCCAAAGCGGAGAAAAACTTGGAGTCCTTTCAAGTTGAATCAGATGAAAGGAAAGAAGCAATGGAGAAGGTCTTCATGAGTTACATGCATCATAATTGGTTACGATGCTCAGATGCCATTTTTGTGATGATTCAACATCCACTGCCCTCTAAAATCAGGACAATATGAAAAACGAGGATAAAGAGACATGATGTGATATCTTAAGGTTTCATATGCATCAACATGGAGATGACCAAGCTTCTCATCAGGGGAGAGCTCATCTGTTGGCTTGGCTAAACAAGTATAAATGTGCTGGTTAGCTGATCCATTTGTATATATCATCCTAATTATCCAGCTTGCGTACACACCACCCTTTCCAAACTATGTGGGATTACACTAGATATGTTGTATCCAAATTATCCGGCAGCATTTATCTATTGCAATGCTCAGTTTTGAGCTAGATCCTTCGAATTGATTAGGAGGAACAAAACTGAGCAAATCTTTGTACATCTGATGATCCTGCCTGGACTTGGACTACTTGAGATGCAATAAATTTCAGAGAAAAAAATTGTACTCTTCTGTGCAATGCAGTTGTAGGACAATTCATACTGTTGATCCTGCTGCATTTTACATATTTAAACGAGATCTACATTCTTTCCTTCTGATACCTTTATGTGAAGTTAATAGATTTGGACATTGCGAGAGTTTAGTACATTATACTGTTTTTCTTCTCTTGGATAGATTTGGATCTATTAGGTGCAAAAGTAATCCAAATTTTAGATCCTTGTTTGAGCAAATAAGCATTAAAATTTATGGTTCTTTGGGAATAATTAAGAGTAGTCAGATCAATGATCATCTTTCATCCAAACTGAGACACTAGCTGATGTAAAATCTGATCCTAATTTCATAAATTGCAGAGTTTAATAGTTTTTCTTTTGGTTTCAAACTTGCACTAGCCTTTTATCACTTTGTTCAGAGTACACTGAAGTTTGCCTACTAGAGAGTAGTAAAAGATTCTTTGCACAAGATCAGAGACAATCTGAGATAATATATCTTTCTGTAAACTCCAAAGATCAAAACTGAATTGTTCAAACCCAAGAGAACAGAATCTGTAGCCTCCAAACCCCTGGCTCTTCCACATTCGTTCCCTCGTATAATTTCTTTGGCTAACGTCACAGATCATCTTCCTCTAAATCCTGTTATAAATCTCTGGATTCCGGCAAAATCTGATACCATCTTCACTTTAGAGAAGTTACCTTGCTTCTTAGTCTCAATGTAGTGGACTAGGAATTTGCTCTGTTCATCACCATTCGTCTGCAGCAACATGATGAAAGGGCATTAATAAGCAAATATAAAATGGACATTTTTTGCAATGAGAGTACAAAACTAAGCATGCCTATCAGGTCCTGCTTTAAATGTCTCTTTTACAGTCAATAAGCAAACATTATTTTTTTGAGAAAGAAATTAGTATTCTGTATCTCTATAAATATTTGGAAATAATCGTGCAAACATCTACTCCCTCCATCCCGTCCCATTTTATATGTCATCCCTTTCTATAGATAGTTGGACCACAATACTTGTCATTTTATAAAATTTATGCATAAATTACCATATTTTGCCTATTATATCCTTGATAGAATAGTTAATTAATCTTGTCATTTATTAATAAAGTTGACTTAAGAAAACATTAAATAAGGGTATAAGGGTAAAGTTACATCATTTCTTAATGCAACTGCAAAGTAAAAAGGTGACATAAAATGGGACGGAGGGAGTACTATCTTTCATTCCAGGTTAGTTGTTCTTGCAATATTTAAGTGACTCAAACAGTTAAACCCTTGCAAAACTAGTGGAGAATCCTAGAAAGAATGTACACACTCATGAATAAATCAAGGACTCCCTTAAGGTAAAAGAAGTAAGACACTATGATTGAGAAGTTCATATTCATCTTGTAAGATTGGTCATTGTGAGCCAATGAGGTGCCAGAGCTTGCGATTATTGAATGACAAGATAAACGGGAAAGAGTAAAAAGCTTGATCAAGAACATGGATAGTTACCTCAAATGCAAAGAAACCGCCAGGTTTCAACATCGAAACAGCTCCATTGCAGAGATGGATAAGGTCATTCATACCACTTGCTCCGCCGTCTAATGCTAGTCTAGGTTCATGTCTACCAACTTCAGCTTGTAGTCCACCAATATCTTTGCTTGGAATATATGGTGGATTACTGACCAGTCCCACAAATTCTCCGTCATTATCTCTTAAAGGCTCAAACCAAGATCCTTGCTTTACATGCACTTTTTCCTGGCACAAACATACAAGACAATACTCTATTCAAAATTTGCATCCCTAAAAGTTTAATCAATGATTACCCTCTATTTCACTGATTTCTGATCAAGAAAGCCCAAATTCTCATTTTTCTTCAGCCACAAATATTTAAGAATCACAACTTTTGCTAAACTAGTCAATTCTACAACTATAGCAGTTAGCTTTAAAGATCAACTAGCTTGAGAAAATCAACTATGAAAATACAGTAACACAGAAGTAAAATCTCAAAGAGGAACCATACTAAGAGCAACAAGCAATCACAACTATGCCTCAGTTCCAAACAAGTTGGGTTCAGCTCTATGAATCCCCGTCTTCATTTAAGCTCTTCAAACCATACTAAGAGCAACAAGTAACAACTACGCCTCAGTTCTAAACAAGTTGGGGTCAGCTATATGAATCCCCGCTTAAGTTAAGCTCATTTCAAACCATACTAAGAGCAACAAGTAACAACTACGCCTCAGTTCTAAACAAGTTGGGGTCAGCTATATGAATCCCCGCCTTCATTTAAGCTCATTTCAAACCGTACTAAGAGCAACAACAACTACGCCTCAGTCCCAAACAAGTTGGGGTCGACCATATGAATCCCGCTTTCATTTAAGCTCATTTCAAACCATACTAAGAGCAACAAGCAAATTGCAAAAAATACTAACCTCCAAATCATACGTCTGTACATTATAAGATGCAACTGCAGCAGCAACAGGGCTTAAATCAGTAGCAACAACTCTACCAGAACTACCCAAAATCCTTGCAATCCCAATAGCAAGTGCACCACTTCCAGTCCCCAAATCAGCCCACAATCCTTCCCTCAACTCCTCATTCTCCTTAATAGCATCATTCACAAGGTCCACAATCAGCTCAGTCTCTGGCCTTGGAATCAAAACCCCTTCTTGAACACTCAAAACCAAATCCCTCCAATGTTCACAACCAACCACATACTGAAATGGCCTTCTTTCTTCTACCCTTTGTTTCCACAACATATACAGTTGTTCCAAAGACGCCCGAATTGAAACTGAGCTATTATCATTGTACTTTATGTGGGGTTGTTGCAAGAACGATTTGGGTGTTTGAATTGCATCTTCAACAAGCCAATTTAGCTCTCTGAGCAACAATTCGGAGTCTGGACCATTGTCCAGTTCCAAGAAAGTGGAACCCACAGAAGAAGTTAGGGATTTAGCCCAAAGGTGCCATTTTTTGAGGTCTGATATGGTTGTTTTGAAGGTGGGTGGCCTTACAAATAGCGGTTTTTGAAGTTTCACTGAGGTTGCTGGAGATGAAACAGAGTAACATGAAATTGGTCGAATGAAGCTTAGCCTCATTTCTTCAAAATCTCTCGCAGATCGCAATCTTCTTTCGGATATTTTAGCCCCATTTCTTTTGTTGGTTTAGACCCGCTGTTTGGTATTTGTTTCGAGGCCCAATTAAATTTTATGTTGTTCTTTACTTCGGTTACTAATACTATAGTTCCCCTTAACTTAATTACTAGTAATAATAATAATAATAAGAGCAACTTAATAAATAACTACAGTAAAACCTCGATAAAGTAATATTCGATAAAGTAATAATTTCGCTAAATGAGTATTTTTCTTCGGTCCCGACTTGGGCCAGTCATATTAAAGTAATATTCTCACTAAATGCATTAGATAATAATTAAAAATAAAGTATTAAAGGCCCAGAAAAAATATAAAGTAATAATTACTAGAATACATCAAGAATTTATATATATTTAATCAGTCAATAATACTAGACCAATAACTATTTCTTTTTAAAATATGATTCTATAGTTGATTGTTTTTTCTTCCCACCAAAACCAAAATTAATCTCATCCTTAACTTTTTGAAGAGCGAACACAATTTTTGGAATATTTTGTTCGTGTTGTACCAAATAGTTTGAAATTAGAAATCTCTTCATATTCTATATACATGAATACAATTAGAAACATTAAACTTCACTAAATTCGTTTAGCTTTCCTAGATATAAATAATAAATATGCAAAGACTACACTTTTTAGTTTCCTAGATTTAAACTTTTGAAATTCTTAATTCAATTTTTTTTTTCTTATGGCACATACTGCAAAATACTCTCTAAAATAATAAATATTTATTTATCGATAAATAAATATTTTATGCATTTATCGATAAACTAATAATCTCGATAAATGAATATTTTTTTCCGATCCCAAGCATATGCATTTATAGAGGTTTTACTGTATATTTATAGGGTTATTAAAGTTCAATAGCTATAAGTATGTTATTTATAAAAAATGACTATACTTTATGTCTTTTTCTAGTTGTATTATTGTATATGTTTTTTATTTTCTATTTATACATTGATACAATTTTAATTACAATGAACAAAATAAGAAAAATGTATTAATTGTACAAATTCAAATTGGTATCTCAATTTATAAAACTTAAAGTATTAATATATCAAGGATACAAGTATTTATAAAACTTAATGTATTAATATATTGAACAAGGTAAAAATATAACAATTTAGCAATATGAACACGACAATTTGAAAAATGAATACACCGATATAGTATACATATGAATACATTGTTGTTAAACAAAAGATGGATACATTGGACAACCCAAAAAATAAGAAAAATAAAAAATAATAGAATATGTAGGTAGCAAAGTGTGTAAGTATTCAACTGTCTAAAAAGTTGAAAAAACCAACAAACATCAATCTCTTTTTGGTCAAGTTTTTCCTGTAATACTTGAGGCTTGATGTTAATTCAGATATTTATTTATAAAAAATGTAGTATTAATGTATCCAAGTTCCAACAATACTTGTATTGCCTAATCAACCTTTCAAATTGGATAGATTACCTATGTATCCACATATACTTGTATTCACCAATCACCATTTCAACTTGTGTTAATATTATAATATAAGTATCTGTGTATATAAGTATTCTACTATATACAAATTTGACAATCACACAAACCTCAATCTCTTTTGCTCATGTTCTTCCTGCACTTTTTTTTTTTTTATATAACTATAGCCATTGTAATGGAGAAACAAGTAATTCTTCAACCGATACCATATAAAATAGATGAAAATATAGATGTATACAAATATAATCTTCATAAAAAAGAGAAAAAAATCAATTAAAAGAAGTCTGATGAAATCAAATTACAAAAATTGCTCCTAGAATCATCAAAAGGAACTTAAATTGGAAGGAATTTGAGGGGAAAAATACAGAAAATTTGTGATATAAGAATATTGATGAAAGAGAGTATTAATGAGGGTAAACATGTGGAATCAATCACATAAAAACATGCCTAGACATAATCAATTAGGTGTGTAATAATAACTTTCCTATTTAATATTTAATAACTTTTCTAATTATTTGTATATAATTAACTTTGCTATTTATTGTGTAGTTATATCCATATAACATAAAAAAAATTAAACTGTAGCTATTTATTTTAAATATATATTAATATTTGCCATATTCTGTAGTTTTTCCTAATAAAGAGGCTGGGGTTTGACAAATAAAGACGGAGGCTTTGTTTGGTCGTTTAATAAGATTTTTTTTGTATTTGATGGCTTAGCTCACACGTCTACCAATCAAAGAAGCTAAATAACATGTCGTTGTTTGAACTAAGTAAGTATTTTTTATGTTCTTATGATGTGATGTTGCTGATTATGAATTTTATCAGTGTTTTTGCTTTTATGCAGTAGATATAGATTTAAGCAATTCTGTCATCCTAATTTAACATTAGATATATCATTGGCACATGAACAAACCTCTTGCCATGTTCTTATGGTTATCCTTTTTTGATTGATTGATTTTGTTATATAGAAACTAGCAAGGCTTATAGCTTCTGCCATGATAAAATGTGTCAACATGCATCCCAACCTCCAACGATCCATTACTCAAACCGTCCCCCTACAAATCAACTATTAACAATTTTTTTATAACTCAGAAAAACCAAATTGAGGAAAAGGAAGTCATAGAGAAGATTGTTCAGCATTTCATAATATATACGATAGCAGGTAGCACACCGGTCCACTATCAAACGAGACCAAGTTCATGTAAAGAAATGGAACAACGAATGCACAAGTACATACAAAAGTTGGACAAGCTGGAACTAAAATTGCAACAACTGGAACAGAAGTTGTAATAACTGGAACTAAAATGACAGAGTTGATGATGAGGTTATGGAGCTTAAGGAGCCTAAAAAACCAATTGATCTTATCTTGCTAAGAAAAATTTTCAACAGAGGATGGAGTTGGCTACTAAGAAGAAGGCTAGGTATGAAAGAATAATGAGGATGAAATTGCGAAAGAAATCGTGTCGTCGGAGTTTCGACGGCGATCGAAGCTCTCTTAGTTGCTACTATAGTAATAAATTATTAGGGGCCTAATTGGGCCACTACAGTAGAATTAGAAATTTAATTTGTCTCTATAACAAAATTAGGGGGTCTGGTTGGCCTTTATAACAGAATTGGGGGGCGGGGGGAGGGGTTTGATTGGTCCCTTTATAGCAAACAAAAAAAATTAACTAGAAGTGCAAAACTATGGGCAAACGCTTAACTAATTCTGTAACTTATGCATTAATACTTACTCCATAGATGTTGACCTGTGTATACAGATTGAAGCCAGGCTTCCACTTGTGAAGTATACAGATTGAAGTTGGGCTTCCACTTGTGAAGTATACAAATTGAAGCCGGGCTTCCACTTGTGAAAATTTTCTATAATAACCCCAACACTATTTTTATGCTCGGCAATTTTAGTCTCAAGTTTTTCAATCTTCTTAGCATCTCCATGAAAATTTTCATAGTAACCCCAACACTTTTTTAATGCTCATTGAGATCGGCAACTTCAGTCTCAAGTTTTTCAATCTTCTTAGCATCTCTTATTTTCTTATGCAATGTGCAAGCAAAAGCTCCTAATATGAAAAAAAAAAAATTTAAACATTTTAAAATCAGGCTTGATTAAACTTTCTTGCCATACTTAATAATTACCCCTTCTATAAGAAGTTGTACATAAAAATATGACCCAACAGTTAAAGTCTGATCGTCATTTATTTCACTGGGATTTGACCATGTTTAAAACGATGATAGGCCTGAAAACAAACAAAAATCAGATACAAAAATAAAATCTAACCTACAATAAATACCAACACTTACTTTTCCGATTTCGATAACAAATTTAGTTGTCAGGGTGTTACATTTCATCGTTTGTTCAAGCCTATGAGCTAGTGATTTGATTAGGTTTTGGTGACCCAATGTAAAAACTTCATCCATTCTTTTTAACTCAAGAAATAAAGACGAAAATATTTCTTTCGGAAGAAGCTATGAGGCACTGCTCTATTGAAATTGTTGTATCAATGGCGTACTATTGAGACATTGGAGTTCTGTGAAGACGCTGTGAGTGGAAGCTGCTGTTTTTGGTCTGTATGGTCGTCTATCTTGACGATTGTACACACGCCATTTGCTTTTGGGTTTCTTTTTGTAAAGAAGAGTGGGCTGGGTATTGGGTCGGGTGGTTTGCTAAATTTGGCGAGAATGGAGTTGGGCTGCTAGGTTGGCCCAAAAAATGGTCTCTTGAAGGTTAGAAAAAGAAAACAAAATATGGTTAGAAAACAAAACAAAATGTGGTAACATATGAGATAAGTTGGGAAGGCCTCCATTGTATGCGTACGAGCACGTTCAACTCACTATAAGGCTAAGCCCTACACCTCTACCACTCCATCGTGGACGACAAAATTATTTGTGCAAGTAAACTTTCAATATTTCTTTTTTATTTTGTATATTTTGTTGTTACTATTTATGTGTAAAAATAGAAACTCTATAGAAATTTTGATTTATTATTTTTTTTAAAAATTGTATTGGGTCAGAAAATCAATGGACACAAATCTTCTACTAAATGTTACGTATATAGTTATAGACTGAATTTACTAAATGTAACACCATTATTGATCTTTGATTTAATTGGTGGGCCTTTCAGATGCCACCTCTCTTTGGGCCTTAAATGGTCCATTTTTGAAACAACCCTATCTAAAAAAGGATGAATCAACAACAAAGCTAAGCTAATATAATAGCTAAACAACAAGCTCAAAAATATAAAAAACACTCGATGAGCATCCCAACTATAAATTATATTATTCTCCATGCAAAAAGAATTACAAATATCACGATTTGTGAAGTCAAATAGATTTTTTTCTAAAAAGTAAAGTTTCCCTAATAACAGGCCATGAAAATAATGTATTGATCGTTTATGTGAGAGATCAAAAGCTGGTATTGGCCCAAATATGTCATACAACATTTTACAGAAAAAACCCACCCGATATGTTATTGGGCAATGCCCAAATCTAGGGGAGAACTTATGGATTTTGAAAAAATAAAAAAAGAAATCTTATACTAGTAACAAAGAAAGGGGTCTACATACACCAACCCTTTCTAGGGCTCACTTTGTAGGATTACACTGGGTATGTTGTTGTAGACTTATAGTTATAGAAAGATGGCATACTAAGTAAGTTACTCTAATGGATTGTCATTTGAAGTTTATGGTTTTCTAGTTCTTATGTTGATTTCATGTTAATACTACACTGATAATGAGGGGTATTTTGGAATCCTCTTTCCAATGCCACCGAGTTTTCTAAGTTTCGAGTTCGAATGAGGGAGATATGCCCGTTTGAAGTCAGCATGTCCAGTTAAGAAAAGTTACTCGAAATTATGAGGGGTATTTTGATCTTTTTCTTACCCCTTCAGATTAAAACGTTTTTAGTAAATATTTTGTGGTCAAATCTGATTTGGGTCAGTTTTACAAATTCTAATTTATGCTTAGGGTTTTAGAAGAGAGTTCAAGAAGCGAAAAAGGAGAAAAGAGGAAAGATTCAAAGCGTTCGTCAAGATTCGTGAGATTTGTCGAGGATTTTTACCAAATTAAGATATGTAAATTTCCATAGAATGATTTACATATTCGAATTTCATCCATAAGATTTAGAATGTTGAGTTCTTGATAAGTGTTCTTGAAGTATTGCTTTCGTTCTTGAATTAGGATGGGTTTGATGAGTTCTTGAAATAAAAGTATAAGTTTGAGAGTTGTTTTTGAGTAGATTCTCGTGTACTTGTATAAGGTAACTGAGTCTAAGGAAAATTTGAGAAAAGAAATTGATTCTTGACGAGTTAGGGTCAGAAAATGGGAAGAAAAATTCATCGGAAAGCTCTGGGGAAGGGGTGGCGCGGCGCGCCCCAGATGTGCCAGAGGGTCTGGGGCAGCGCGCTAGCAATGAGTCAGGGTCGCCTATCCCCACCCTTTTTCCATCATTTGCTCCGTCTAAGTCCTTTTAAAGTATACATTTACTCCCTATTGATTCTAACTACTCTAAACTACATCTAAACATCGAGAGATCATCCTTAACATGAATCATAACCTTGAATTCATAATTCAAATTCAAGGTAGAAATAAGAGTTAAGTCTTGAGAGTTCTTTCGAGTCATTTTGAGAAGTCTTTTACAATCTTTCAAAATTTCTTTTATGACTTGAGTACCTGAGTATGAGGATGAGCACAATTGAGTTTCATTTTCAAAATGAATATATGAGAACTAAGTATTCCGAAGAGTGAATGTTTTTACATTTAAGATGAGGAGGAAACTTTGATTTCCAAATGAGTTATGAGGAGTTTTGAGTACTATCTCTTTTAAGAGAAATATTTTGAGTAATAATCTCAAACTTGAGGATGAGGAAATGTTTTTAAACATATGACCTAAGTTATATTTTGAAAATAGTATTGAACACCGATGTAGAGACGAGTTCAGATAACTCAAAGTCCTCATAACTGGGAATTGGAATAATGTATAAAGTAGGTGGATTATTGGTAAAAGTAGCTAAAGTTTTAAAAGCTCCATCTTCAACAAAGAGCTGACAATTCTCTCGTGCCCTTTAAATATGATATTAGGGCATGTT
The DNA here is from genome assembly GCA_035578085.1 of Solanum pinnatisectum. NCBI lineage: Eukaryota > Viridiplantae > Streptophyta > Magnoliopsida > Solanales > Solanaceae > Solanum > Solanum pinnatisectum. The sequence continues at coordinate 45,450,075 of CM069082.1, read as the reverse complement.
TGGTTGACTTATAAAAAGTTATTTATAAGTCAAAAGTTAAAAATCATAAGTAGATGATATTCTACTTTTTAATTTTTAATTTTTTTTTTTACCTAAAGTGGGTGCTTAAAATTTAAAAGCACCTTATAATCTTTTCAAACACCTCCAAAATTAAAAAAACTACTTAAAAGTCAAAAACATCTAAAAATAAGTTAATCCAAACGGCACTTACTAATTTTATCTATAGATTTGGTATTTGGGATGATAACTTGATCCCTCAATTATTATAAATTTTATTTTTATTTTTGTGATACATGATACAACATATTTAAGTTAACAATATGTTGTATCATACAAAAATTAAAATAAACTTACCAATAATTGAGGGATTAAATTAAATACTAAATCATACATTTATAGATAAAAATACTTAATAATATCATATTTAAAGGGCACAAGAGAATTGTAGCATTGGATTCTCAGCTCTTTGTTCAAGATGTGGCTTTTAAAAGATTCTATTTATTAAAAGCTCTTAGTAGGAGATGATGTTATAACTTTAGCTACTTTACCTATAATTCACCTACTTTATGGTTTATACATTATTCCATTTACACAGTAAAAAGTCAAATCTCAGTTACATAGAAAGCTTGTTGAAAAATTACACAAGTCATAAATTGTATCCATTTCATGAATAAAAACACACATACGTATTTCTTTAATTTTAAATTGTCACATGTGATCTTGAGGAGGTTTAAACTTTAGAGTAAATAATCGTTTATATCTGTTTATAATTTAAATTAAAACAAGCATTTTACATCTTTTAATATTTTATTTATAATTTAATTAAAAAAAAACATCATTTGCCATTTTGGAATTGGTTTTTTGTAAAATTGAGATTGTTGAGCCTCTAGATGTTTCTCTTGGAGTAATAAATTGGAGGATCTCCCACATGTTGACTACAACATATTGGTCCCTCATGGCCACCACCCCATATATAAGTTTAATTTAATTTATCACTCTCCCTTTACTATCTTTTAACTAGTTGATTGAGATTGCATTAAGCTCTCATTAGATAAATTATAATAGGCATAATATGTTAACTAAGTTGATAAAAGTGACAATATTAAGAAAGAAAAAACCCAAAGTTACAAGTCTTTGAAAGGTATTTTTGATCAAGTTGTTCTTGGACTCCCTTTTAAGACACTCACTAATTTATTATTATAGTATATGCGAATAAGGTAAAAAAGAATACACTATTCTAATATTACTAGTTCCTTTTTCTAATTTTTCCATCTTCAATGACTTTCCAAAGTATGATTAGAGAAATGTCAAAGGAAAATATTCGTTGGCTAATGAAATTCGAGAGGTCTCGATCATGTTCAATTTTCAGCTAAAGTAAAAATATCAAATCTTAATAGATAAAGTAATCAAATACTTATGCTACTGAGATATAATATATAGTTCGTATAATTAATTGAGATGTATACAAGTTAACTCGGACTCCATAATTATTAGAAAAAAAGGTTCTAAAGGGACTAAAAATCAATGTTTTCAAAAGTATAGGAGGTAAAGCGTGAGAGTGTACAAGAAGGTTCCAAAGCAAATTGTCAAAGCAAGTGGGCAACTTTTAAATTGACATTATTGACCTTAAAAGGGAAATGGCGTAGCCGCGTGGGACTTAGGGAGCCGACGTACAGTATAGTCAACTTGCAATTGCATTTAATTCAATTCACCGCACACGACCAACGTTAATCAATACGTATAATATAATTAATTAAATTAATCGAGATCGTATGGTAGTATAGTTGGATGTATAAAATAACATGCATTACTTAATTTTTAATTTATCATTTTTATAACAACACCTTTCATAAATAAAAGGCATATTTAAAATATTTTGAGGGACAATTAAGCCTTTAATTATATTAATATATGCCTTGAAAGTCCTATGCATTGCTAATTCTATTATTTGCCATATAATAATCAAAATATAAATAAACATAAGAATTAGTCAAATAAATTCATAAATAAAAGTTATATTTATATAGTGTATTTTTTTTAATAAAAAAAATAAAAATTTATTATTAAAAATAATATTAATATGCATAACATAATTAATACCAGCATAATATAACCAAACACAATATTAATAATACACAAATTTAACCTATGTATTATTTTTTATTTTTCCCGAATACATCCTATTAAACGATCTTTAATATCATGGTACCGCATAAATTGAGATAAATGCGTTATAAAATAAAAGTAAAAATATGAGAAATAGTAGTACTACTAGTCATAAATTGGAAGCTACTCATCCTCACCTGATTATTATTACTACAATCTTTTCTTTTATTATATCTGAATCTTTTTTTCTTTGTAATCTTTAGGGTTTTCAGCTTCAATCTTTTGGATCCATCAATTTCCTTGTCTCAGTACTGAATTCTTCGAGTGTTGTTTCTTTTCTTAGTAATTTCAATTTTTTCTTTGTTAATTTGGGCGATAAAGAGCTGAATCTCAGTGAATTCTGGCAGGAAACGTATGTGTTTAATTCTTCCGTGAATACAAGGTGTTTGATAAATTTCCTCAGAGAGAGAATCGCAGATTTTTAAGGGGGAATGGGAACTTGTTACTCTTCAAGTAAAAGCAAGAGCGATGATGGGTTGTGGGATGGTAAGAATGACAGCAGAACGTTTGATTCCAAGTTGAAGAAGAACAGTTACAGTGGCGATTTCAGCACATTTTTAAGCAAGTTAAGTGGTGTTGGTGGAGGAGGGGGTGAGGACAAGGGGCTGCATCATATTCCCGGAAGGATTTTGGGGAATGGAGCCTCCTCCCGTGCTTGCCTACACACTCAGCAAGGGAAAAAAGGAACGAATCAAGATGCCATGATCGTTTGGGAGGTCCTCAATTCTCTGTTTCTCTAATTAATTTTGTGTTTTTCTGCTTATGTCATGAGCAACCAAATCATCAATCTTCTTGTGCATATGGGAGCTTAGATATCTAAAAATTGAACCTTTTCATTATTTGTGCATATGGGAGCTTAGATATCTAAAAATTGAACCTTTTCATTATCTGTGCATAACTGGTTCCATGGCCGGATAAATGAAGAGGGTTGTGATAGGTTGATGGCGGGTGTGCAATGAATCATCTGATTTTTGTGTTTTTTCTGCGTTGAATGCTTCTATGTCATAGAAGTAACCAAATCCTCAATTATTTTGTTCTTATATAGGAGCTTAAATATCTAAAAATTGAACCTTTTAATTATCTATCACATAGGCGGTTCCAAGGCCCGATAAATGAGGGGGTTGTAGTGGATTGATATCCTGTGTGCAAGTTGAATTATGAATCATCCGAATTTTGTGTTTTCTGCCTTTTGGTTTTCTTTGCATTGAATGTCTCTATGTCAAATGAGTAACCAAATCCTCAATCATTTTGTGCATGTAGGAGCATTGATATCTAAAAATTGGACCTTTTAATTATCTATCACATAGCCAGTTCCACGGACTGGTAAATGAGGAGGGTTTGTGGTAGGTTGATGGCCGGTATAAGTTTAATTATGAATCATGTGAGCTTTGAGTGTGTAGAATGACGATTACTTATGCATAGAGTCATATCTATGATCCTTTCAACCATCAATTATGGTAGATGGACTGTCAAAATAACTTACGTAGCTCTTGTTTCTGAAGCTTCCTTCACCCAATTAACTATTCCAGTTTTGCATTGAAATTTTTGAGTCCTATGGAAGTGTAGTTATTGTATAGTGCAATTTCATTAACTCCATTACTTGTCAAAACAAAGAGTTAATTTGTTCTTATCTATTGGGTCAGTTTATGACTTGGTTGGAATGTTTTTGCAATAGAATTTTTGCTCGCGAAGTGATACAATCTTTTGCGGAGTATTTGATGGACATGGTCCCTATGGCCATATGGTGGCAAGGAAAGTTCGAGATACTCTTCCGTTTCTCCTGTGTTCAGAGTGGCAAGTTAAATCCGGTGGTGATCAAAGTAATACTTCTGAGACAGGAAATACCAACGGAGGTTCACATCTTGATGATGTCTTGGATGATGATTTGATTGAAGTTATGGAAGCTGAGAGCAATGAAAAGTTCCCAGAAATACATCTTCCCCTTAAAAGATCAATGTTAAAAGCTTTCCGGTCGATGGATAAAGAACTCAAGTTGCACCATACTATTGATTGTTTCTGTAGTGGATCAACTGCTGTTTCCTTGGTGATGCAGGTAATAATTTAGCTATTCTGTATACACGAGGTTTATTTTCCTAAAGCCTAATGTTTCAAAAAAAAATTGGGTGCTTACTGATAATTTTTTTTTATAATATTTGGGTGCTTATAAATGGGTATGCTGTAATTATAGAAGCAAATTAGTGAGCTACTTTTTTCTTATAGCCAATAAGTTCCCGAGGACCAGTGGTGCAGGGTCCGAATTCATGACTTGTTCCTAACACAAAACATCACACGCCACATGCTTACCCCTAGATCAAATCCCTGGAGGCAATAAGTGAGCTATTTTTGAATTGCCAGTCATTGGCTAGTCATTGTCTTTGCTTTTGAAGGATTATCACTTTTGATGACCTTGCCTATACTACTACCTGGGTTACATCAAATATGAAAACCTGATACAGTTCATTTATGTATTGTGTAAAATCCATTCAGATAATAAAATTTTGTGCATCCGAGTTCTCTACCGACTGCCCTCTCAATCTACTGGATGTTTTGTAATATTAATCTTTTTCTGGTAGTTAACTGAATTTTGCAAGATATCTTCTTGTTCTAAAATGTATTTATTTAATAGTTATACTTTAAAAAAAATTTCTTAATACTTCTCACTCGACTCGTACATGATGTTGAAACAGACTAAAAGTAGAAAATTATTAAGTCTGAGTCTGCCACATATTTGGTTATTCTAGCTCTTTTCTAATTGCTTAGCATCCCAAAAGCATTTTAACTGATCTTTTTGTGGTGTCTCAGGGCCAGGATATAATAGTTGGTAATGTTGGTGACTCAAGAGCAGTATTGGCAACTAGAGATAAAGACAACTATTTAATGGCTGTACAGTTGACAGTAGATTTGAAGCCCAATCTTCCAAGTATCTCTCTCTCTTCTGGATTCAATACATTACACCAAGAAGCTGAAATGTAATTGTTTTTTTTTTTCCTTGAAGAAAGTGCTTAAATATATTTTTTCAATTGTTTCATCTTGTAGGAGAAGCTGCTAGAATACATAAATACAAAGGAAGGGTTTTTGCATTGCAAGATGAGCCAGAGGTTGCACGTGTATGGTTGCCAAACAGTGACTCTCCTGGCTTGGCAATGGCCAGAGCATTTGGTGATTTTTGTCTTAAGGATTTTGGGTTAATTTCTGTCCCTGATGTGTATTACCACCGCATTACTGATTGGAACGAATTTGTTGTTCTAGCAACTGATGGGGTAATTATTTCACCTAACAGTATTTCACTACAAAAATAGAAAATTCTATATCATCTCTATGGAAACACAGACTAAATTTTACCTTCTTTATGACTTGGCTTAATCTGTTTCCATTTGTCAACACTTAGATTTGTCTCATAATGTAATTTCTTGTTCTATGTAGGTTTGGGATGTCCTTTCTAATAAGGAAGCCGTGGATATTGTGGCCTCAGCCCCAAGTCGCGCTACAGCAGCCCGGGCTCTTGTTGACTGCGCGACAAGAGCTTGGAGGCTGAAGTACCCGACATCAAAGACTGATGACTGTGCTGTAGTATGTCTTTTCCTGGACCGTGTTCCTGCGCCTGATTCCGTAGTCACAGCGACGCAACATGATTTGACAAAGGCCCCTGAAGTGGAAATAAAGACAATTATTACTGATGGCAACCTTGAAAGTGCAGATAGTAATGCTTCTCATAGTGCAGTTCGTGAACATTCAGTTACTACAAAAGATGCCAGTGAGATAGTTCCTGTTGACGAGTCAATAGAAGAACAGCTAGCGGATAAGGGTCTTGGACATTCTACGAGAAGCCTAGCCGAGTGCCTTTCAACTGCAGAAGATCAGGAATGGTCAGCCCTCGACGGAGTTACCAGGGTTAATAGCCTTCTTAGTCTACCTAGATTCATGTCTGGTGACAAAAAGTCAACCAGTCGGAGGAAATGGTTGTAAGACATCAAGGCATGATACCTCAAGGGCCAAGGCTAATGTAAGTGATTTGTATTAGTGCCTTCTGCATATATGATGCTGTTCTTTTCAAAGATTCTGTAAATCAAAACACGGTAGCAGCAGTAGTAGTATAAAAGACTAAATGCTAGATAATTGCCTGGAATGTAAAACAGCCTCTGTGCTTGATGACTATCCAAATTGGCAATGCTTTTTGGTAGAATATTTATAATTGATGATCACATCTGAGTACGACGCGAGGCCTCAGACAGAAATAGTAACACTTTTTTGTGCTGTGTAATATTTTACTTTCATGTCCAAGATGGGATCCCCTCTGGTGCACTTTAGATGGGTGGTTGTTTTGGTCATTTTTTGAATATTGCTGAACAATGAAGTTTTGTGTTTTAACTTTAAGCTAAGTTCTATTGCACTCCATATCAAATATATTTGGTCTATTTCCTTATATGACCTTGTGAAATTCTTTCAGGGTGTGGGCCAAAACTTTTTGTCTGGCTCACCAAAGCCCAATTGTCAAATTGTTTGGACCTAAATTTGTAATAAACCATAATGGATGGTTTAATTTGAGGATCTTTTTTCAAATAGTCAAGTAGAATATTGGACGGAAATGTGCTTAAATGAAGCAACACGAACAAACAGTGAAGATTATATATTCATATAATCTACATGATTACATTACTTATTGTACCTAAAATTCAACGTAATTGCAGAATAAATTGTAATTTGTAAAACAGAATCAAGGTTCCCAAGAACACCAGAAAGCAGAAAGATTCTCAATATTATTGGAAAAGGGTGGACTTTCAAGTGTGTCAAATCATCCCAATTACAATTTACATGTGGGGAAAGTAAAATTCCAAGAATTGGCAGCTTTTTAATGCTTGCACTCCAACTAAAACTACACTTGCCAAGTTGCTATTTTGCAGTGGGAGTAGGGACGTATTAAATAAAAAATAAAACCAAAAACACTTCTTTTTTTTCTTGTGAAAGACAGGAATATGGTGGAATTGTAATTTTTATTTTTGTAGTACAATTTATTAGAATAAAATAAATAAAAAGCAAGAAAAAGATGAGAGTGAATGTTCTATCTAGTAGAGTTGCAGTGTTGTTCTTTTAGACTTGGGAATGATACTATTACTGAATAACTCTGCATCTTTCACTACCAAATTATTTTTGGCCGTTAGCTATGGTTTGTATGAATCTCAATTATGAAATTGAAAAGATAACATAAGGGAAAAGGACATTTATCTAGAAAATTGTTGTACATCAAAACTTTATTCAATCTATTCTTATATTTTATCTTTTTAAGCATCTCTCTCAAAACTCATTCAAAATTCATAAAGTTGAAATTCTGAACTGCTTTAACTTATAGGGCACACCCATATCCATTGAACCATTTGGGCATGTCCCTATATATATATACGATGACACCCCTATTTACCCTGTAGTCCTATATACAAAAATAGGCCATGAATGCAAAGTGAAATAAATGCATTTTACTCACAACAACTCTAAATATCCATTCTGCTACTAATGTTTCCTCAAATGGACCAAATCCTATACACTTAACTTTTTACTCCATTTTGTCTTTGCTCAAATTAATAAATAGAGGATGTTTAGGCAAAGTGCTTCTAAGTTAAAATAAGCCAAAAAAATAATAATAATTTCTCTCTGTTCCTATTTACACGTTGTCATTACTAAAAATAGATGTTCATTAATACTTGTCATTTCACAAAACCAACACATAAATAATATTTTAGCATTGACAATATGAATTTGATTATTGGTCAATTTAATTAATCAAAATAAATTGATTTATGTTCATTTATTAAAAACTTGACTTCACGAAAACACTAAATAAGGATACAATAGTAAATTTATCTAATCTCTTAAGGAACGTGAAATCTAAAATGATGACATATATGTAACTAGGATTGGAGGGAGTGTAATATAAGTTGGTCACCTTCATCCTTAACCTATGATTTCAAAACTTATAAACATTATTTTTGGTTTGAGTAAATATTTTAAGATCTTTTATGCCTAATATATTTTGTGACTTACAAAATATTCTTCCTTAATGATCTTATATTTATATTTATTGTAAATAGTTTTAAGGATATTTCAATCATTTTAACAGAAAAATTACTTTATCATTATCTTTCTGAATTTATGTATTAAGTTTAAGTTATATACACTGTCGATATAAGAAATTTTATATCATAAGAATACTAAATAGTAGCTCTGTAGTGCGTAATTCAAATATAATCGAACTTCAGGACGAAAAACAAATAAATAAAATTGAATGATCATCACTCACCATGAATTGTGGGGGTGGGGTGGGGGTTGCTTGCAGGAGTGGGGGTGGCTCAAGGATCTATCACTTCGAAAATGAAACTATACGTGAAGGAATGATTGATTTGGCTTACATGTCATTCATCTGCTCATCTATCAACTATATATATTTGTATTTATTACTATATATATATATATATAAATTTCTCTTGTATGGCAATTTGATGTGAATTATCGACTTGTGATTCAGTTTCACTACACCCCATAACCCCCTTTTTCACTTTACAAAATTATGCAACACTCTGCAACTGAAATAATATACAAACCATTTTCCTGCCATTCATAATTGAATTATATGACTCCATTCGATCCAATTTACGTGACATTTTTTTGAATTTCGAGAATCAAATGAATATCTTTTTATCATGTCATATAATATTTTTGAATTGTCAATATGACTTATAAAAGTAAGACACATACAGATACAGTATATTATAGTATGAGCTTTCTTTCTTCACACAATTTCCACAACAAATATTGCTCAATAGTACAACTATAATGAAGAATCTTTTTCACAATAAATTGGTCCTAACAATAATAATAACTTTTGTATGTGAGCTCGCCCACATTATCTACGCAGAGGCGAACCCAGAATTTGAAACCTTTAGATGCACTAGCTAGATTCGAACCCAGGTCTCGTGGGTGATTCCATTAGCTTGTACCAGCTGCATAATGACAAACTTATACTTTTCATGGACGCACTGTTAATTATATCCTAGTTTATATTAGTTTCTCAAGATAGATATACATCTATACATATAATTTTTTCCAAAATTAACGGGTGGGTGCACCCCCACCCTATAGGATAGGTCCGCCTCAGTATTTACGTCAAGTTCAAATAAAGAAGAAAGGTTGCTAACAACTAACATAAAATCTGTCAATGTCATGATGAAGGCTCATCATATAAGACGACATTGATCCAATCCAAAATAAAAAATTGATGGAAAATTATATGAAAAATCTTTAGGGAAGCATCCAACCCAGAGGCGGAGCTAAGGTATTGGGTGCGAGTTCGATTGAATTCATTTACTTTTGATTCACGCACTATATATTTCGAATTTTATTATTTAGATTAGGTAGATGTATGAACATCTTAGTATATATATATTATATGTTGAATTCTTTAAGGTAAATTAATATTTTTTATAGTATATCTTTACTTATATTTCTCTCTTATCTCATTTTTTCCCCTTAAACTAGATGTTCGCATTTTATAGTTTCTTTAATATCTCAAAGGTTTGACTTTTGATGCAGAATGAGAGAAAATTAATGCTAATTGGGATTAAGTTATTATAATAATAAAAATAAAACTTGATTTAATATTTTAAATTCCCCTAATTTGCACAATAACCCGTGGATTTAGGGGGAGACTGACCCCATTCCCCATGTTTTTGATATTCTGAAGTCCACAAAAACATTAATTTAATTTGTCATTAAGTACTGTTACAATATAATACTATATCCTAAAACCAAAAAAATATAATATTCCAATGTTTATGGTTAGTCCCTAAAGCGTATCCAATTAAAACTAACATAAACTACTAGTACGTTAGTACTTAATAGTATTTCTAGTTTAATACTACGAATATTTTTCGAACTGCTGCGGCAATTTTCCTATTTAGATACATTATATAAGTATAAAATACTTCTTTAAACAATATATACCATTTCCATTTTAATCAAAAAGCCACCAATCACCACCAAATAAAAACAACAGTACATTGAAGAGGACATAGACCTTAATCGTAATTATAATTTAAATATAGTACTAATTATTTAGCTAGATTAAAATTAAAATTTTATGTATATATGTTATATGCACTCTCTTTATTAATATTTTATGTGTCACAATAAGGATAAAAGAGAGGAAGATTTACAAAATATTACTATTACATAAATTGAAACGAATAATATAATAACTTTCATAAATTGATTAATGCAATGACGTTTGATGACAAAAGAGAATCTATCAACACGTTTATTAAAACCATAATATATATATATATATATATATATATATATATATTGATACATTAATCTTGTACGTCTCATGAGGTTTTGAAATGGTGTTAACACTAAAATAAGCTAATATTTATAACTTGATATACCCATTATGCCTATTAAATAGAATAATAATAATAATAATATATCATTAGTTTTTCTAAAATATATTTAAAAAGACTTAGTAGGCGTTTGGCCATGCGATACCATATCACGATATGGAATCGTGAGATGGAATCAGCGTTTGGACATGTGATTTCACGCTGATTCCATCTCATGATATGGAATCATGAGATGGAATACCATATTCTCCAAAATCATGATATGAAATTACATGGAAATTCCATATAATGATTTGAGATTTTTTAAACACAAAAATTGATCCACAAGTTTATATTTTGTTAAAACAACCTCACGGACTTTTGGAGCTTGGAAAAATAGATTCAAAATACTGAAACAAGGCATGAACCATTATGATATTGACACACAAGTGAAAATTGTCATAGCTTGTGCAGTATTACATAATTATTTGCGAAAAGGAGTAATGAAATATTTATGGTCTATGATCATGAAAATATAGTTGCGGATGATATTGACCAAAAAATGACTCAAACCAATAATGTTGGTTCGTCTTCTCGGTCACATGATCGAGAAATGCAAGTTCAACGTGAGGAGATTGTTATTATTATATGGGAGGATTATGTTAAAGACTAGTTCGCTACAATTTATGTTCAATTTTTTTATTGAATTAAAGTTTGATAAAACAGTTACTTACGTGGGAAACAAATAGTTTTGTAATAATTTATTATGCGATTTTATATTTTTTTGTTTATTCGGTAAGATTGAATAAACAATTGGAGCTATTTTAATAGTTTTACAACTTATGAGATTTTTATGTTTATGAGAAAATATATAACACAAAAATTTCATATCGCATGTCCAAACAAAACTTCAATTTCATCTCATGATTCCATATTATGATACCATATCATGATTTCATAACACGATACCATATCGCATGACCAAATGGGCCCTTAGTTGTTGGGGGGTTGGGGGGGGGGGGGGGCAATTAAGCATTATTGTGGGATTTGATGATGGGAAAGGCAACACAAAAAGAAATGTGGGAAGATGCTCCCATTTGCATAATTTGTAGTAATAAGTATTTCCTTTTTGTTTTTTAGTTTCCTCTTTATCAAAAAGCTATAGAGCATAATATTAACAAGTGACAAATTTATTAAATACTTTATATTATAAAAAGCAGTAATTTAAATAGTATATGACAAGATCGGAGTCGTAAGATTCCACAAGGATGTCATTCATTAGTTTAGCTTTATATTAATAATAATAATTATTAATTAATTAAAAGTAGTTATCTTGAGAGAGGAAACAAAAAGCACGAATTGCAGGATATGCTATTGTTATTAAGGGAAACACAATTCTTGGATTTTACACCGTTCTTTTCTACATTGCCCCCAACCCCACAAACCTCTTTACCAAGATTCCTTTCTTCTAACCTATTAACGAGTTTAAATTGTGAAATCAATTAATATCACTCTTTAAAAATGTGATTTTTCTTCAAACTTATATATAAATACGAAATGTTTAATGTATCAGTCTGTCTCTTTTCTATGTAGGTCAACTTGAAAATAAACAAATAATATATGTATCATTAGAATAAATAATTTATTTTTCTACATTGCCCCTAACGCCACAACCTCAGCTTTACCTAGATTCTTTTGCATAACCACTCCTCTATCTTTTTATTTATTAGGTCAATGCAAAAACCACTCATAACTAGAATCAAGCATATATATGTATTAATTCAGTTTAAGTTACACTAATCGTTCCGTCCTATCTTAAATTTCTTAGTTTGATTGAACATGAAGTTTAAGAAATAAAATTCTTCAATCTTGTATCATAATATTAATTGAAAATCTTAATAGATACTCATAAAAGTATATGATAATAAATACGAACTTACAAGATTATTTGTCTATCCATATGATCGTTCATGCATGTATTCAAGATCCTAATTAGAAATTGAGTATATATAGATATCCTAAACGTGAGAATTATGGTTCAACATCGAATATTAGGATCTTATTATTCTTAGTTGAAGGTTTTCAATTTAAACTCTGTCTTTAAAATCAAACGAAGGTTGAATGATCAATAATTAGAAATGTGTGTATTCAAATAAAAGGGAAATTAAACTCCAAATTTGGGACAATCTATCTGATTAGTTCAATTATCACTACAAGAAATTTTCCTATGTTATACATCTTGTGTCATGCTTCTTCTTTCTCTGAATCAATTCCTAGTGATAGTCGATGAAAACGAAAAAAAATCTATGTACTAATATTCATGGAAAATGTTACTTAATATGATATATCCCTTAACCTTTAGTTAGATCTATTTGTGCAAGTAGGGGACATTTTTCTTTTTAGTACGTTTTACCTAACATAAATTCATATTAGTCGAAATTACAAAAACAAGTATCAAATATAACAACGGAGCTAGAGTTCTACTAATTTTTACAAATCTAAGAATCCATAAACTTAAAAGAGATCATCATACCAAAGAAAAAGAGTATTGTGGGCTACCAAGAAAGATAAAAATACAAAACAAAGGATAAGATAGAAACCTAGCAGACGAGGACCTAGGTTTACTATATTAACCAATAATAATATGCTCCTCTAAAAAGACATTGATGGGAACCTAAATTTTTAAAAAAGAGTTAGGAATTTCCAGAGTAGATTATACAAGCATTCTCTTGATCAGACACAACAGAGAAGAAAACAGAAAAGATAGATGGATGGAAGCACAGTTGACGTAAGTTGCATAATTTCCCCCATGCTTGCACCATCTTATCAACCATATGTATGATACATCCATCCATCACTTTACAATACAACCCCCCCACCCAACCACCCCAACCTTCCGAAATCATTATTTTTTGGTTGATCTAAAAAAAAGAATGACATATATATATTCATATTTAGTAGCGTTTGATTTGTCCAACTTTATGTGATATAATTTGACTAGATATAAAAAAAATTTAAAAAAAAAAAATTTGAAATTTGTGATTTGAAACAAACTTTAGATGTTCGTGTGCTTCTACATCGTTGGGGTAAAAGTTGATTTTTTTTCTAATTAAAGAAAGGTAATACTCAATGTTTTTGAGATGGAATAAAGGAAAGGTGTGTCACGTACAAATTGAGACAGAAAGAGCACTAATTTAACTTAAAATCTTATTCTCTCAATTTTAATTTGTTTGTCTTACCTTCTTTTTAGTACATAACGTCTCTTTTCTTCTTTGGAAACTCTATTATAATTTTCACATAACATATTTAAGACCACAAAATAAAATGACATTTTGATACATTTTACATATATATCTTTACTTTAACACCACAAAATTTAAATCTTCGTTTTAATAGCTTATTGAGACCATAAGTACCCCACTTGTAGGATTACACCTAATATATATGTTGCACCTGATCTCTATTTTTTTCTTAAAATCCGTCCATACTTAATCAAACACCTTCACATAAACTCTAACAACAAAAGTAATACTTATTCTGAAATCACTATCATAAACACACAACTCACACAAGCAAACAAAGGATTTATGCAGAGAAAAATAGAACCTTGTTATGATCATGAATTGATAAAAAAAGGTGTACAGTAAAGTAAAGTTTCTCTTGCGTGAATTGGTGTCAATACATCAACTATTAGTAACCATCTTATCAACCTGTCAAATACATCACCTACTACTCCCTAGCCATTAAAAATTAAAAAGCCTCTTCCTTCTTTTCACTACTCAACAAAAATTAAAACTTCTGTTCTTGCCTACCATATACAGTGCTTTTCAGTTTATCATCTCCTCATGCTTATTGACCTAAAAACCATAAGGATATGTCTAACCTTTACATCAAATCACCACTGATTAGTATAATGAAACAAGGCATGGCTACAACATGGTATAAAGAGAAACTTAGCTTCTGTCTGATCATAAATTTTTGAAGATTGAAAATTCGAAACATTCAAAATTGAAGTTGTGTGTTGTGTAAAATTTCGTCCAAAAACTTGTCTGAATAAATTTTTAGAAACTTGAAAATATTTTTGAACATAATTTTTGATCAAACATATATTTGAAGTAAATTTTCATCTAAAATTTATGAAAAAAATGATAACTTAAAAAGATATAAATTTAAATTAAAAGAGAGGTGGTCCTAGGGATAAACACTAGACACGAGAGAGATCCCATTGTAGAGGGGGGTGGGGGGCAAAGTGGGTAACAAGAATAACCCTATTTTGACAACTTTGATGGTTTTGTTGAGGGGACAATTGGGCACAATTTAGGGCAATTGATTATGGTCCTATTTCAAAGACACAAAACAATAACAACAATTCTCATGCATGTTCAAGAATCTCCTCCTCCCCCTTCTTCCATAAAAAAAAAAAAAAAAAAAAAATGTCACCATATAAGAAAAATATTAGGGGAAGGAAAATAGTAGTATATGGGGTATACAACTTTTTTTGATTGATTTCTCGGATGATTAATTATAGTTATCATATCTCAAAAAAAATATTTTTTTTGGACAAAGAAAATGACTTTCTTGTTGGCCCCCATATCTTTCTCCAAATGTGACCACTTTCCATTAATACCAGAAATCTTTTGTAAAGTACAATAAGAAAATGCAACAAGATAAAGACTTTGATAAGGAATCATATGATAAAATAAACAAAAATGTTCTCTATAACTAAAGTACTAAATGAAAAGGTGAAGCATGATTAGCATTATAAAGTGAAATATATTGAAACCATCCACCATTACTAATACAAACAAACAATATAGTAGGGTTAATTAACACCTTTAATTGGAATATACATCATTTTCCCACTCCAAAGTGCCACTTACCTAACAATTTGGTAATAACATGAGAATCTTTCATCAACAACAACAACAAATAATTAAAAATAAAAATAAGTTGATCAAGATCTTGCATTATACAAAGACTAGTTAACTTAAATACTATGTATCATCAACCTAGTCCTCTATGCTAAAATTTAAAACATTCATATCAATAAGTAAAACAAAACAAACAAAAAAACCCATGAAATTTCAATACGTCAATTCATTGTCCTTCACCATGCAAATTTCTACTACTACAACTTCACTAGAAAATCTTGTTATTTGGGGTTTTCTTTCCCCTAAACTTCACGCGTTTTCTTCAGATCCCTCCTAAACTATCAATAGTCTTAATTACCCTCTGAACTTGGATATTTGATAGTTTTTCTCAACGCCAAGACGAGATAGAAAAAAGGGGTTGATTTTGCCAACCTAAGAAGAAAGAATTACTCGAAACTCCGAGTTGATAGCCTTCAGAAGGATAATGAAGTCTCAAAAGAAGCTTAGCTTGTGATAATGCAAAAGGGCTTAAAGCAACATTACTAAATCCACAACTCCTCAACATAACTTCCCATGATCTAAACCTTTCATGTCTTTCTTTCCTTTTCTCTCCTTCCATCGCAATGATATCAACAATCTCTCTCCCAAACCACACTTGTTCAACTGCCATCCTCTCTCGACTACCCGGTGGCAATGTAGCTTCCAATGAATCAAACGCAGCTGTATAATAATCCAACGCCTCGATAAATCTTTGTAAAAAAAGAGGATGGTTATGATTTGCTTCCTTCTCCGCGATTGTAACAATTTTAGGGTTCATTGACTTAGCCCTATGCAAAAAAATCCTTAATTTTTCGCGGTCTTTTAGAAGGCGGTGGAGGTAGAAAACACAGTTGATAGCTAGGGTTTCATCAGGGAGGAGTACAATGGAAGAAATAATAGAAGGATCTTCATCGTGATCGCTATTATTATTGGCGATATAAAGAGGATGGAATTGAAATCTCAACCCTAATGAGTGAGCAAATTTAGCTAAACGATCACCTGTTCTACGAAGGGTATCAAGGTCATTTCCAGTACCGGTGATTCGAAGAGTAGGAGCAGGGTAACGATCAGCTAGTGCTTGCATTAACGGTGGCCATTGAACCCCGTGATTAATGTCGAAATCAACGATGTGGATTGCTTGATGATTACCGTTAATCGCTTCTAAAATCGCTTGATTAGCGGTTAATTGAGTAAACCTTATAAAAGGGGTAACTTGATTTAGAGAAAGATATGATGATTGAATTAGAGCTAATGATGACGATGGCAACGAAGATGAAGAATCAGTTGGAGTTGTTTCAACAGGTGTCATTAAATGATTGGTGGTTGAGGATATATAGCGGTTAAGGCGAAGGGAAAGTGCGCGAGTAAACTGATGGACTAACCGTTCAGTTGAATCACCAAAAGGAGAAGAGTTAGTTGATAATATGGTAAGGAGTCTTTTCGCAGCCGAGAAATCGGACCGCGAAATCAACTCCGCACAGCTAATGAGTAGCTGGCGGATTTGAATAGTTGGCGAAGTAGTGATGGTGGTGGTGATAGTTGTAGTAGTAGCGGTGAATCTACGCCGTTGATGATCAGAAGATTCTTCATCATGATGAGGGTGAGATTGAGATGATGAAGAACCAAAGGATCCTAACATATCATTCAAATTTAACAACACTATTTCAGGTGAAAGAGAAAACCCTAGAGAGAGAAAGAATATACTTATGAAAAGAGAAATAAAGGAGAGAGAGAAGGGGAAAAAAGGGAACCTGGGGAGAAGGACAGAGGGGGTTCAATGATGGAGGAGGGGAAATTTATGGTTTTGGCATCTGAAAATTTATGTTGATAGCACTCTTCAAAAATATTGTCGACTTGACGTTTTAATTTTTCAAAGTACAGTACTTCTTTTAAAAGATATAACAGACACCACGCTAATATTTTTGAAGAATTCAAATAACATAGAGTTGGCTTGAGTGGGAAAATGTGAAAATGATATAGAAACTATACTCTGGAGGGTCGTTTGATTGGTGAGATAAGATAGATAAAGATATTTCATGGAATTATATCCATCTTGTGATGTCATTTAATTTTTGTTATAATAGTAGGATAAGATAATCCTGAAACTAAAATACTACTTAAGCTTATAAAATATCTCAAAATTGTTATCCTTATTTCACTAACCAAAAACTCGTATAAATATGTGATACTATGTTAAGGAAGAGTAAATTCTGAGTTGTATGATTTTGTGACAGAAGTAATTAATGCTAATTAATAAAGTACAAATAAGGAAATGATTCTTTTAGACAAGGATAATTTGATATGAGGAGATCTAGCAGAATAATTAGTACTACAAAAGCTACTTAAACATTGAAGTTTATAGCAACAAAAACTAAAAAGTAGCTTTTGTTTTTGTACTTAAGATGCCAATTAGGTTGATAATGACTTGATTCTGATAGAATATCCATGTTGTTGACCATATATTATTTGTGGTTTCTCTGTGTGAGACTCCACGTTATTAGTCAGCCGACATATATAATATGCTTCTATATATCTTAATTATTTCTTAACTTTTTCTAAAAAACTTATAATAAAGACAGCTAAAGGGGAATTGATTATTTTAAATTAGGGTAATACTGTCCAAATATCGCACCAAATAGGAATTTTCTAAAACTACTTTAATTTCAAATATATAACTGAAATAGAAATTGTTTTCGATAAATCTTCAATGTGATAACACGATTGCCAATGAATTATGCCAACCTATTCTATCAAAATATGGTTTTATCAATCTTAGTCTTAATTCAAAAAAATAAAGTCCTATGGATATATATATCCACTAGTTTGTTTTTTTTAAGAAAATGCAATTTAGAGCGTACGTTGGTTTTCCATTGCCGATCACATCGAACAAATTCATTTGTGTATCTTGATGTACAAGACGTGGAGGTTCAATATTGGATAACTCAAGAATAAAGTAAAGTTTATTTGAACCGAGTGTTTATTGAAAACAATCTATCTACCTGAAAGAGACAAGTTTGTGTATATTCTATGTACCCTCTCCAGACTCCCACTTTATGAGATTATAATGAGTATGTAGTTATTGTGGTACAAGAATAGAGGAAGTGTGTGTCCCATTCTATTAAACCCCAAAAATTAGATTATACGACGGTATATTATCTAAAATCATATTATAATTAGGAGATAACAATTCATTCCTTCAACTTATGTAAAACATTTTAACATTTTCCCCTCTTGCACACCCAATGTATGGTTTTTGGTGCGTAAACAAACATAACATGATGGATCGTCCAACATCCGTAATTTCATTATAAAAGTATTACTAAAAATCAGGCGAAAGCAGGATTTGAACTCCCTTTAATTTGCTATAAGTTGGGTTTCTAAGTTGGGAAAACACGCGCAAGATTAGAAATATGTCCAACTCTGATATCATATTAAAATGATATAGAACGCTAATTTATGACTTTTCACTCGATTCCTTTGTGTGGGAAAGGAAAGGAAAGGGAAAAGTTGTCAAAGGACAGTACCACCTAACAACAACAAATACACGCAAAGCCTTAAATATGTCGAAAAACTTTACACACCACACGTAGTATACAATATATTTATATCTATATATATAAAATAATGTAACACTAGCTGATTAACTGACCCCCCCAACCACCACCCCACCACCCTACCACCAACCACCACCACTAAATAAGAATAATATAATTTCCTAGTTCGTCTCTATTTATTTTGCTTGGATACGACTTTAGTGGCTTTTCATTTCTCTTTTTGATGATAAGATATATGCAAATGTGACTACCTTACCACGTGGGGTTTAGGAACAATCCCAAGCATAGCTAATATACCTTAAAAATATACAGGAGGATATAAAAAAGTAAATATTTATTATTAAAAAATTATTTATTCATGTTATAACGTAATTATTTGATAAAATTGTGTTGATAGATACTTCTTGAGAATAAAGATGATTGCTTGCCACTATATAGATTCCACTCCTCCTCAAACTCCCAAATCAAAAACCCATGCTCAAACCTAAAAAAGGAAAACTAATATTGCTCCGTCTCATATTAATTAGTTGTTCATTTTCTTCAAACTCATCTATCTTGTTTATTTTTTCTATCACATTCGGATATAAAATAGCTGGTAATCGATGGGTTTTCATAAATATATATTAACTCAAGTTCGTAATACTATAAATTCATAAATTTCAAATGTCGAATCTTTCTAATCAGAATCACAAGTCGATAAAGGGATGAAGTATCAATAAAGTAACGATATATGATTGTGGTACGTTGCACGTGAACTTTGTAAGAATAATTCATTGTCCTCAGCATCGTTATCTACTTTAAAAAGTAGTGAAATGAGATTTTGTAGTCGTGGGGTTAAGAGATCACACACAGAAATATATATGCTTTAGTACGTACATAAAATATACTCCTTACATAAACATTCAACCATATAAATCTAAAGACTTAGATTCACTTCTTTCATTCTCTAAAATATCTAACAATTTACTATCTCCAGTGTTATAAGAATATATTTTTGATTACTTATTTAAAATATGTCTTAATCATTGAGTGATTTAAGTTAAATTTTTATCCTTATTTACATCCTGAACAAAATTTCTAAGTTTAACAAATAGATGAACATAAAAAGAGATGAGATTGGGTAGAACATCGACAATAAGAGCATCATTTTGCCTTTGGCGAAAATCATCTTAAATTCAATTACATTACTCTCTTCGTCTTATTTTATTCCAAGGTGTTACTGTTTGATGAAAAGTCATAATTTTCTTGGACCATAATTTTCTCAACCTTTTATTAATTTTTGAGCTATGGTACTTTTCATATAATTATCAAATACAATAATTTTAGTTTTAATTAAAAAAATTCGTACTAACATATGAAAGAGATGGTTGTTGTTGTTTTTATAACATATTACAAAAGATGAAAAGTGATTGTATATATTATATACCGTGTAAAAGAGTATAATGTTGTGATGTCTAAGTTTGATGCCTACAAATGACAAGAGAACAAAAGAGAATATTACAAACTCCCAAATAGTAAGTTAAAAAAAAATGTCTCTTTTATTCAATAATGTGCATAACGTCGAGCAGTTCCTTTACAACTTTTGTTCTAATTAGGGTAACCTATATGCACACATGATTTGATTAATCAGAGGTATCGTCTGAAGTCGATGCTATTTTCAACTACTAGCCAATGAAATTAAATACGTAAATTTATGTTATATATAATGTCAGCGTAAAGAATTTCTTACATTAGTAAGTTACTTGGAGATATATATATATATATATATATATATATATTCTCTCGTTAAAATATGAGCTTTGGTAATATTAAAACTCATTAATACTAACATTAATTAATTAGTAGTACTGTTGTAATTTCTTGATTTTTGATTTTTGTTATTATTTGTTGTTTATTGTACTTTGATTATTGTATTGTATTTTTGTTATATTTTGCCGTGGCTTCTTCCATTTGTTTTACCTGAACTATTTTGATATGTTTTCCCTTGAACCGAGGGTCCTTATCAAAACAACCTCTCTTCCTTCTTTAAAACTTGTCATTTATAGCATTACACTGAATATATGTTATTGTTATTGTAGCTGTTCATATATATATATATGATATATATAGTTGTATCAGACTTCTAATAACTAATAATTAACAATTTGAGGAATCCATGTCCCAACATGTTACATACGATAGATTACGCTAAGATTAAGACAATTAGAAAGTTATTTGATGATGTAAATGAGTATATCTTATACTAATGACGTAGATAACTTAAATACTTTTTTTAATGTTATATAATTTTCTTTTACACCAAACAAGTGAAACGATAATACCAAAGTATTGGTTCAATATCCCTCTCCCACATCAACTGATTTTAGTAGTAACATCGCGGGCAAGACATATTTGTCATATAACAAAAAAAATCATCATTTTCATGAAGTTTTAGTTATGAAATCTCAAACGCATGAGCTAATTTAAATTATAGGACTAAAAAGTGGCTATTTATGAAAGAAAAAACCATTGATTATAGGGAAAATGGTATGAAATTACAAACTATTAATTCGAATTAAATGTTATAGCCATAGTTTCTTTTATTTGTAATTCGCAGCAAACATTTCATGTTTTTTGTCATCCCATTTGTATACCGAAATATACAAATGCATGACCCATTTGTATACCGAAATATACAAATGCAGAACCTATTGTATTCTGAAATATACAAATAAACCGAAATATACAAATGCAGGACCCATTTGTATATTGAAATATACGACCCATTTGTATACTGAAATATACAAATGCAAGACCACTTTGTATACCGAAATATACAAATACACCCAAATACAGATTTTTTATGTATATGTATACCAAAATATACAGATTAATAGTCATAACAAACATAAAGTTTGCTATGGAGCGCAATTATACAAACTATAGTTATAGCTATACAAATATGATTTTTACGTTTGCTATATGTGAAAGTTGTTCTACCTTTGGAAAAATTGTATAAAATAACAAACTATTAATTCAAATTAAATGATATAGCCATAGTTTCTTTTATTTGTAATTCAAAGCAAACATTCCATGTTTTTAGTCATCTCATTTGTATACTGAAATATACAAATGCAGAACCCATTGTATACTAAAATATACAAATAAACCGAAATATACAAATGCAAGACCCATTTGTATACCAAAATATACAAATGCAGGACCCATTTATATACCAAAATATGCAAATGCAGGACCTATTTGTATACCGAAATATACAAATGCAGGACCCATTTGTATACCGAAATATACAAATGCAAGACCCATTTGTATACCAAAATATACAAATAAACCAAAATACAAATCTTTTATATATATGTATACCGAAATATACAGATTAATAGTCATAGCAAACATAATTTTTACGTTTGCTATATGAGAACGTTATTCTTGATTATATACACAACCCATATTTTCTAGATTGACTTCTAAGCCCAAAATTGCATTCTCCTTCCTCCCATAGGCCCATATGTTCCTAATTTTGATCAAAGGAGCCCACTCTATATTTTTGTTTTTCAAAAAATAAAAAATAAATATTGAAGTTTTTACACAATAAATTAGTGGCGACTATTATTGGTATTAGCGGTGACTAAGGTTGCCACTAAGACATATTATTAGTGGTGACTATTATTGATATTAGTGGCGACTAAGGTTTCCACTAAAAACATATTATTAGGGGAGACTATTATTGGTATAGCAGCACCTAATATTGCCACCAACATATTATTAGCGGCGACTTATGTTGCCACTAAAACTATTATTAGTGGCGACAATTATAGCTATTGGCGGCGACTTATGTTGCCACTAAACCATATTATTACTGGCGACTATTATAGGTAATAGGAGCGACTTATATTGCCACTACACATATTATTTGGGCGACTACTATAGGTATTAGCGGCGACTAAGGTTGCCACTAAAACATACTATTAGTAGCGACTATTATAGGTATTAGCAGCGACTTATATTGCCACTAAATCATATATTAGTGGCAACTATTATTGATATTACCGGCGACTAAGGTTGCCACTAAACCATATTATTAGTGGCGACTATTTTAGTTATTCAGCGACTTACGTTGCCATATTATAAGTGGCGACTATTATTGGTATTAGCGGCGACTAAGGTTGCCACTAATCCATATTATTAGTGGCGACTAATGTTGACACTAAAACATATTATTAGTGGCGACAATTATATGTATTTGCGGTGACTTATTTTGCCACTAAAACATATTATTAATGGCGACTATTATAAGTATTGGCGGCGACTTATATTGCCACTTAAACAAATTATTAGTGGCGACTATTATAGGTATTAGCAGCGACTTATAATGCCACTAAAACACATTATTAGTGGCGACTATTATACTATTAGCGGCGACTTATGTTGCCACTAAAACATATTATTAGTGGCGACAATTATAGGTATTGGCGGCGACTTATTTAGCCACTAAAACATATTATTAGTACCAGGAATAAATTGCCTATTAGAGACGAAGGATAAAGTCATATTAAGTTTTAACCAAATGCCCCGATTTTCTTATTTCATTTCTGAGTGTGTGGCATGAGCTAAGTTCACTCACAAAGCCACAGTGAAATGGAGAAGCATTGTGTAAATGCCACCATTTTTTAAAGCATATTTTTGCATTTTCGAGCCAATTTTTAGGAATTGCATGACCTTTTAGTCTTTTGTGAGTATTAGTCAATGGATTTGACATCTTGGAGCAATGTTTTTTGGGTGTCCGTTAAAACCTTATTAACGGTGTGAGTTTATCTCGAGGGGCAAACGTCTGCATTTTCAAGTTCAAACGAGGTCCAAAGCGAGAATGACTAAATTTACCGTTGTACGTGTGCTATAATGCTTGAAATTTAGGTGATACGTGATCTCGACGAGTTTTCGACCTAAATTTATTTTGGACATCCATTATGACCTTATTAATGGCATGAGTAAGTCCCGAGGGGCAAACGTCTGCTTTTTCAATTTCAAGCGAGGCTCAAAGCGGGAATGACCAAATTTTAGGTGATATGTGATCCCGACGGACTTTTAGCCAAAAAATTTTGTGGGTGTCCGTTAATACACACAAAAGACTAACAGGTCAAACGTCTGCATTTCAAGTTCAAATAAGGCCAGAGCGGGAATGACCAAATTTATCGATTTACATGTCCTATAATTCATAGATTTTGGGTGATACGTGATCTCATCGGGTTTTTGGCTTTTAAGACGTTACTAATGGCGTGAATGTGTTTAGAGGTGCAAACATCCGTATTTTTAAGTTCAAATGAGGTATAGAGCGGAAATGACCAAATTTACTATTTTACGTGTGTTATAGTCTATGTATTTTGAGTGATATGTGATCTCGACGGATTTTTGGCCAAAAAATTTTGTAGGCATCCTTTAAGACCTTATTAATGGCGTGTGTAGGTCCTGAGGGACAAACGTCCGCATTTTCAAGTTCAAACGAGGCCTAGAGCGTGAATGACCAAATTTACCATTTTACGTGTGTTATGGTCCATGGATTTTAGATGATACGTGATCTCGATAGGTTTTTGCCAAAAAATTTTGTAAACGTCTGTTAAGACCTTATTAATGGCGTGAGTTGGTCCCGAGGGGCAAACGTTCGCATTTTCAAGTTCAAACGAGACCCGAGAATGACCAAATTTAACATTTTACATGTACTATAGTCCATAGATTTTGGGTAATAAACAATCCCGACGGGTTTTTGACCAAAATTATTTATGGTGTCCGTTAAGACCTTATTAATGGCGTGAGTTTGTTCCAAGAAGCAAACGTCTGCATTTTCAAGTTTGAACGAGGCTCGAAGCGAGAATGACCAAATTTATCGTTTTACGTGTGCTATAGTCCATAGATTTTGGATGATACGTGATCCTAGTGAGTTTTTGGCCAAAATTTATTGTGGGCGTCCGTTAAGACCTTATTAATTGTGTAAGTTGGTCTCGAGGGGCAAATGTCTGCATTTTCAAGTTCAAACAAGGCCTACCACGGGAATGACCAAATTTACCGTTATACGTGTCTTATAGTCTATGAATTTTGTGTGATACACGATCGTGATGGGTTTTCTGCCAAAATTTATTGTGGGCGTCTGTTAAGACCTTATTAATGGCGTAAGTTGATTTCGAGGAGATAATGTATGCATTTTCAAGTTCAAATGAGGCCTAAAGCGGGAATGACCAAATTTATCGTTATACGTGTGTTATAGTCTATGAATTTTGGGTGATACGTGATCTCGACAGGTTTTTGGCCAAAAAATTTTGTGGGTGTCCGTTAAGACTTTACTAATGGCGTTAGTTGGTCCCGAGGGGAAAACGTCAGTATTTTCAAGTTTAAATGAGGCTCGGAGCGTGAATGACCAAATTTATCATTTTATGTGTGCTATAGTCCATGGAGTTTAGATGATACGTGATCCCGATGGGTTTTTGGCCAAAAAAATTTGTAAGCATATGTTAAGACCTTATTAATGGCGTGAGTTGGTCCCGAGGGGCAAACGTCCACATTTTCAAGTTCAAACGAGGCCCAAAGAGGGAATAACCAAATTTAACATTTTACATGTGTTATAATAGTCCATGAATTTTGGGTGATAGGTGATCCCGATGGGTTTTTGACCAAAATTATTTGTGGGTGTCCGTTAAGACCTTGGTGTGAGTTTGTTCCGAGGGCAAACATCCATATTTTCAAGTACAAACGTGGTCCACAGCGGGAATGACCAAATTTACTGTTCTACGTGTGTTATAGTCCATAGATTTTGGATGATACGTGATCTCGATGGGTTTTGTTCAAAAAAAATTTTGGGCGTCCGTTAAGACTTTAGTAATGGCGTAAGTTGGTCTTAAGGGGCAAATGTATGCATTTTCAAGTTCAAACGAGGCCCGTAGCGGGAATGACCAAATTTACCGTTATATGGCGTAAGTTGGTCTCGAGGCAAAAATGTTTTTTTTTTCAGTTCAAACGAGGCAACATGATGATGAGAATGACCAAATTTACCGTTATACGTGTGTTGTAGTCTATAAATTTTAGGTGATACGTGATCGTGATAGGTTTTCTGTCGAAATTTTTTGTGGGCGTTCATTAAGACCTTATTAATGGCGTTAGTTGGTCCCGAGAGCCAAACATTCGCATTTTCAAGTTCAAATGAGGCTCGAAGCAGGAATGACCAAACTTACCATTTTACGTATGCTATAGTCCATGAATTTTGGGTGATACATGATCTCGATGGTTTTTTGGCCGGACTTTTTTGTGGGCGTCCGTTGAGACCTTATTAATGGTGTGAGTTGGTCCGAGGGGTAAACGTCCGCATTTTCATGTTCAAACGAGGCCTAAAGCAGGAATGACCAAATTTATCGTTTTACATGTGCTATAGTCCATGAATTTTGGGTGATACGTGATCCCGATGTGTTTTTGGCCTAATTTTTTTCGAGCGTCCGTTAAGACCTTATTAATGGCGTCAGTTGGCCCCGAGGGGCAAACGTCCATATTTTCAAGTACAAACGAGGCCCAGAGTAGGAAATACCAAATTTATCATTTTACATGTGTTATAGTCCATGCATTTTGGTGATACGTGATCCCAACTGATTTTTGGATGAAATTTTTTTTGGGCGTCCCTTAAGACCTTATATTAGTGTCAGTTGGTCTCGATGGGCAAACGTCTGCATTTTCAAGTTCAAACAAGGCCCAGAGTGGGAATGACCAAATTTACCGTTTTGCGTGTGCTATAATCCAGGCTTACGGGCTATTTTTATGAAAAAACTTTACGGGACCCTCTGTAATGACATGGAGGAGTGATACGTATAGTTTCACCATGATCCACTCCTTTTTTTTGGCATTAAAGAGTCATTCAGCAAGAATTAGGTGATTTTTTCAATTTTTTGTGAGTGTTGGGCAATAATTTTTTTGTTTATATGGCTTCTAGTCACTTTTTTTTTGCAAAACATTTTCAATACCATAAGACTTGGGGAAGCGGTATGTATAGGCTCACCATGACCCGTGTTATTTTTTTTATCATTTAGAGGCCATTCATTAGAATCATGCAATTTTCTTAGTTTTCGTGTGTTAATTAATGAATTTTTTGGTGATTTGGATTTCTAGCACTTTTTGCATTTACAGGATCCTCCATAATGACTTGGGGGGAGCGGTAAATATAGTCTTACCATGATCTGCACCATATTTTCAACATTTAGGGGCTACTCAACAAGAATTAGGCGATTTTCTCAATTTTTTTGTGTGTTAGTCAATGAATTTTTTAGTGATATGACTTCTTAGCACTTTTTTTTGCAAAACCTTTATTACCTACGGGAGCAGTACGTATAGTCTCACCCTGATCTGCGTCGATCTTTTAGCATTTAGAAGCCACTCAACAAAATTAGACCATTTTTTCAGTTTTTGTGTGTTAGTCAATGAATTTTTCGGTGATATGACTTGTAGACACTATTTTTTCAAAATTTTTACATAATTCTCCATAATTACTTGGGAGAGTGGTACGGATGGCCTTACTATGATTCACATCATTTTTTAGCATTTAGGACCACTCAATAGGAATTAGGCAATTTTCTCATATTTTCGTGTGTTAGCTAATTAATTTTTTAGTGATATGACTTCCATGCACTTTTTTTGCAAAATCTTTTCAAGATCCTTCGTAATAACCTGAAGGAGTGGTACGTATAGTCTCACCATGATCCACACCATTTTTATAACATTTAGGAACCACTCAAAAGGAAGTGAGCGATTTTCTTAATTTTTTGTGTGTATTAGTCAGTAAATTTTTTTGTGATATGATTTCCACCCTATAGGTAGACTAATTGATTGAGAAGGACAGCAAAGTTCCCTCTAGGATGTAGTGAGAGATCTTTTGGTTCCTTGCAACTCTATGCTCATTGACCACTAATTTTTGCCACATGAAAGAAATCTACCATGAAGCTATTTAACCATGTTAGAAAAAAGATAATGGCTGACCTACCACTGTTAAGTAGAAATAAGCCTAGCCATCGAACATTTTGCAGAATCAAAAGGACAGCTCGATGCACAAAGCATCTTGTGTTCACAAAGAGTCCGTAGAAGGTAACACCCAAGGAGCATGATGTAGACAGCATCTCTTAGCACAGGGGATGTTGATGTTTCACAATACATCAAGTATTTGGCAATCACTCTACTGACAGAGAACCTAAGAGCTACCAATAAGCCTTTAGGCAGGCAACGGAAATGGTGAGGGAGGGGGGAGGGGGAGTATTCTCTATGAGAAAAATTGTAAAAAGATCCAACTGTCTATATATAAGGAAAGCTGAAATCAATTATCAGCATGCATACAAACTTTTTAGTAAGATTAAGATGCAGAATCTCGATGGCATAAAAAAAAAAAAATTAACCACCCAGATACTACTATACAAAAACTGCTATATGTGAAAGTTCAATATCCATATAGAATCCAAACTAGTTCAAGGTTCATCCTTTGAGAAATAGCTGTGTATATAACCAAGAACAACTATTTGTATGCTATATAGAATCCAAACGTAAAAATCATATTTGTATGCTATAGTTATAGTTTGTATAATTGCACTCCATAGTAAACTTTATGTTTGTTATGACTATTAATCTGTATATTTCGGTATACATATACATAAAAAATCTGTATTTGGGTATATTTGTATATTTCGGTATACAAATGGATCTTGCATTTGTATATTTTGGTATACAAATGGGTCATGCATTTGTATATTTTGATCTATTTATATATTTCGGTATACAAATGGGTCCTACATTTGCATATTTCGGTATACAAATGGGTCCTCCATTTGTATATTTCGGTATACAAATGGGTCCTGCTTTTGTATATTTCGATCTATTTGTATATTTCAATATACAATGGGTTATGCACTTGTATATTTCGGTATACAAATGGGTCCTGCATTTGTATATTTCGGTATACAAATGAGATGACAAAAAATATGGAATGTATATTGCGAATTACAAATAAAAAAATTATGGCTATAACATTTAATTTGAATTAATAATTTGTTATTTCATTAAATTTTTCCAAAGATAATTCCAAGTTTTATTATCAAAGTTGTCATTTATAGTAGAATTTATCACTTTATACTATAAAAATTAGTATATCTTTTGAAAGCAGAATAGAAAATTAATGAATTAGAGCCCACGGCAGAAATTGAAATTTTACCCTCCTTCTCTTCTCCGAAATTTGTTCCCCGGCGAACCTTAAAGCAGCTCCGGGAAGAGGAACGGTGATAATGGCGTCATCGTCGAGTAGCGGCTTGACATTTAAGCTCCATCCTTTGGTGATACTCAGCGTATCGGATCACTACACTCGTGTCAAGTCCCAATCCCAACCTCCTTCTTCCCACTCCTCCAACGGTGCTGATTCACCTTTCGCACTGCCTAGGGTTTTCGGCTGTGTAATCGGCGTACAGAGTGGTCGTACTGTTGAGATCTTCAACAGCTTCGAACTACTCTATGATCCCGCTACTCACTCCCTCGACCGCGCTTTCCTCGAGAAGAAGCAGGAGCTCTGTGAGTTTCTTCACCTTTAGAATTCATAATTCCAGTTTTAGTAAATCATTAATTTGGTTAAAAAAAGGCAAATTATATTGTATTAGAATGATATGAGCGTGAATAAGCAAGCACATGATCCGTCATCCATATTGCTACTCGAATTAGTTTGAGATTGAATTTTATTAACTTTCATGAGTTTATCTTATACCATTGTGGCAGTGTTTGATCTGTTGTGGCAGGTTAGTTGTCTTATTTTGTTGAGGTATCAACCTATGCTTAAGATAGACAATTACCAAGCTATGTCTAAGACTAACAATAGCTTGTAGCTGGTTTTTGATAACTTGATAGTTGAAATTCTATATACAGTTACGTTTGTAGCTCATAATACTTAAGTTGGGAATTTTGTGCAGATAAGAAGGTTTTCCCTAACTTTTATGTACTGGGATGGTATTCATCGGGGAGTGATGCACAAGAATCGGATATGCTTATTCACAAAGCTGTGAGTTCTTAACATCTCCGGAAATTTGTATTTGAGCACCTTATTGAATTCCTTTTGTTTTCAAACTTATTTATCACTTTTTGTTCTTTTTGCTTGTTAATTAAGAGGAGAAAGATAGAACTCAAGGCAACTCATACTTTTCCGTGTGCGAAAGAGAGGATGGTTATCTGGTAAAAGGGAAAAGATGACCATAAATTCCATAGAATGATGCTATTCAGGAAGTTAATTATATTTAGTAGTAAAAATTGTGTCTTTTCAAGAAACAAATGGCTGCCTTTTCAATTCACATGTGGTGGGTAGAGGTGAAGCAAAAATTGTAATAGGAGGTGGAGAATTGGTACCATACCAAGCATGTGTTACATAAATACTTGTATATAAAAAGATTATCGAGTCATGTTCTCTGTCTTTTCTTCCTCAAATGGTTTTAGTATCACAGTGAAGAAGAGGTGCTGACACCTGTGTCATAACCTTTGGATGATTTAGTACTGGAAAACTATCACAAGAGGATCAGTTTATACGAGATGCCCCAGCATTAAACTCTCGATGGGGAATGATTTGATCATATATCTTTGAACATCAGAATTACAAGAGGAAAGAAAAATGCTATTGATGTTTCATGGTCTCAATCATTATTTAGTGGAGTAGGGCTATTGTAACATCTTCTTTTGTTTGTGAAGGTAGTTTTGTTTTGGGGGGTGGGGATGGGATATGTCAGTCAATGCCTGTGATTCAAATATTACTTTATTTGGAGATGATTAATTTGCCTAATCTTTCTAATAGATTGTATTTCTTTCCATAGTTATTGTCCATCTACAATAAGAATATTATGTATTTGGCAACAAATAACCTTGTTATATATTTCTTTGTATCAGTTGATGGATATCAATGAAAGTCCTGTGTACGTGCTTCTCAATCCTTCCATCAATCATGCACAGAAGGACCTGCCACTTACTATCTATGAAAGTGGTGTGTATATAGTCAATATGATCATTGCTCTATGACGAATATCTGAAATCAATGTGGCAACTTTTATTGGCAGAAATTTGTCTTGTTGTCCCTGTTAGAATAAAATATATCTATAAACTTCATCTAGCTGCAGCTGTTTTTGTGAAATAAGTTCTTCTGGTGCCTAATATTTTTGTTTTGAAACTGTTTGTTGGTACCAAGAGCTGCACGTCATTGATGGCATCCCACAACTTATTTTTGTCCAAGCAAGCTACCAGATAGAGGTACAGTCTTACCAATTTTTTTTTTGTCTTGTCAACTAGTTCTTGGGAGCACCTTAATCAAATCCTTTGTGTTTTTCAAATATCTCATTGCTTGCTAGACTGTTGAAGCTGAACGGATTTCTGTTGATCATGTTGCTCATCTTAAACCATCTGATGGAGGTTCTGCTGCAACTCAGTGTGAGCACTATTAACTTCCTTTTTCTTTTTCTTTTTTTTTTGCAATTCCAAGCTTGCAACAGTGCTTAACAATACTAGAATCATCTGCTATTTTATCTTCTCCACTACCAACAATGGCAGAGCTTGTCTAGGACTTACATGTTCTGTTTTCTACAGTGGCTGCCCACCTCACTGGCATACATAGTTCCATTAAGATGCTGAATAGCAGAATCAGAGTGCTACATCACCATCTGCTTGCAATGCAAAAAGGTATTTAGAACTTGTTGGGACTTGAAATTACATTTAAATTGATTGTGAAGGAAGTGCTTTAACTGGGAGACTCACCTAATCATCTTAAAATTTATTATATATTTATATTATACAACTTGAGTAAAAGTTAAGTTTTCCCTAAATGGACCCGTGAATCCAGATGCTTGAGATAGACTTAGAAACTGTGTATAAGTGAAGAGGAATGTCTTTTCCCTTGACATTTCTGCTCCTCAAATGTTTGCCTGATGAGTTTCTTTATTTATCCAAAAATTTTAATATTGTAGTTTCTGTGGGTGCAGGTGATATCCCTTGTGATAATTCACTTTTGAGGCAGGTCTCTAGTCTTTTAAGAAGCTTACCAGCTATTGAGTCGGAGAAATTTAGAGATGATTTCTTGATGGTGAGTGCATTTTGAGCTTATTCAGTAGAGTTGCAGATACATAAGAGTGTGTGTGTGTGTGTGTGTGTCTGTTTGTGTGTATCTTCACTAGAGTTCACTGGGTTTCTTCTTTTTGGTTCCTTAATAAGAACCTCAAGATCTGTAAATGGTGACTACTAGTTCGAGTTTTGACCTGCAAATTGGTTATGAGAGATCTTATATTTGCTGTAGTGCACCTAATATATTTTGACTGCTTGTCTGATTCTATCGTTTTAATTTGTTCTTTCTTTTGTTGCAGGAGTATAATGACACATTATTAGTTAGTTACCTCGCCATGTTCACCAACTGCTCTAGGTATGATGTTTGAGGCTTCTACAGCTTCTTCTTTTTTTTAATTTGATCATCATGATATGTTATTTTGTGATTTGGTAAAAATTGCTCAACTAGCTTTTAACATGAACTTTTACGTCCCTTCTTTCTTCTTTCTCATTTTCATTCTTGGTGGAATAATAATAATGATAATGACTATAGCTGATAGAAGAAATAAATTCATCAGAGGTTGTAGTTATCTCACCTGATAAAAAAAGGAATAGAATTCATCAAAGGTACTTAATTGAGGCTGCTGTGATATACGGAAGAGGGTATGAAGCAGTGAGGTAATGCTAAATACACCCATGGGCTTTCCTCTTTCCAATTGATAATTTTATACTTGTATGTTCATAAAGGTCAGTAGGCAGCTTTATCTCTCAATTAAGCTCGTCAAAACTGTTTATTAGTTAAGCGCCATCTGCAAATTAGTACTATTAAAATAGAGCTACAAGTGTGGAACAGTGCAAGTGCTGGTAAATAAGTTGTCACAAGTATTACCACAAATTTTGTAGTGCACTTGGTCATCTCTGATTTCGTGAAGTCCATGAGCCAAATCATAAATAATCTAACGTCTTTGTTTTTTTTTATGGTTGCAGTACAATGAATGAGCTTGTTGACAAATTCAACACTGCATACGACAGGCATAGTAGGAGGGGCGGACGAACTGCTTTTATTTGAAAGTAGATGTATTGCGGGGATTGTTTTCTTGCTCTTATTTAATTTCCATTGTAGCAAGTAGCTACATCTTTGCGAGTTTAGGAATCACGTGTATGGAATATAGGAATCACAGTAGTATCTTTTGTTTTGCCTTAGTTCTAGTTTCCCCATATGTTATTACCTTCTATTCTTGTGGGCACAATTATGGAAATGCCAGAAAGTGATTGAGGTTTTTGTCTTTACAAGTTAGAAGCTTTTAATCAAAGTGCGCGCTTTGTTTAATTGTACTTGTTTTAACGTAAACTGATTACTAGTACATGTTTACGTTCCTTTGTAACCTACCCCATTTAATTACTAAAATTTCTGATATAAATGTTAGGAAATGAATACTACTTTAATTATAAGGGCTAAATAAGTATAAAAATAGTAAAATTATATCTTGATTTTTCAAACTTGAAAAGTAAAAGTAGAAATTGATTTGGACGAGGATTCTCTTGATGAAGATGAGGAAGACAATATGCTGGACATATGCTTTGATAGAGTGGCTAGAGAAGGGGATATATCACCTAGGCACAAAGAAGTGGAAGCAACAAAAGCAAAAAGAAGACACATGGAAGGCAATATAGTTGGGACGGTAAAATGACTAAGGAGTTTGTTCCAAAGCACCTACCTATGCGACAGGCAAAGCAGAATCATTTGACAGTATCAATAGGTTCAACAAGATCCAATAAATCCATAAAGAATGTATGAATCATCAAGTGCTATTGGATAGGTTTGAAGAAGAAGACAAGAGAAACTTACTTCAAGTTACTTTTGATGGGCAATCAATCTTTTTTAATTCATGCTTTTGTAATAGAAAGTTTAAGGTTGATAACTCAACTTTCTTCTTGATTGGCATATTTTTACATTATTTAAGCATCATCATGGAGTGTATTACAAATTATGTGGTGATCAGAAAATATTTAGTTCCATCTAGTTTTTATTTTCTTCATGCTTGTTAGGTAGCAAAAGTTAGGTACTTTATTAGGATTAGTAAGGTAAGACCTAGCCCTCCTTGCTTGTACTTATCTCTATTGATATTTTTTTATGAATAATAAATCGCCGCTAGACATTGTCTAGTGGTAAATTTGCTTTAAAAAAAAAAAGTAAAAGTAGACATATATTAAGTACAGTAGACAATTAAGTATCGACTGAGAGCAAATATAATTGATCAATGATCATGGTTCATTTAAAACGGTTTAACAGGGTGTTTGTAATTCAAAAGGTTCATTACAATAGAGTGCTAATAAAGCACAATAATGCCTAAACTAGGGGAGAAGGCTAAAATAAAATAAACAAAGTCTTGCTCAAGCACAAGTAGAGACACAAAAGATGGGTTGCAGCCTAGGAAACAATCCAACATGCATCACCAACTTGTGCTACTCAAATATGGAGGTACCTAATTGAAATGTTACTACTGTGTAAAAAGGAACTTCGCGTGGCCAGCCTTTGAGATGCCAAGGATGAGGTCCACCTTGATCTGTTGAATTTCCTCTTAAAAATCCGCCTTCTGTTAATGATGCATAATGGTCCGATGAAATTCCCAACCATCATGGCACCCAAATTGGCAGCCATCAAAACACACAACCAGCCAGGGTCGCACATTGCATATTGTGGAGAAATTGTTTCTTTTATTGACTAACAGAGTACCTCCAACACCAAGCCAGCGCAAACCACAGAAAGAAGACTTGTGCATAAGTAGCATGATCGAATAACCAGACAGACTTCGACATTTAAAAAGATCAAGCTTTTGCAGTAGACTACCCTTGTGATTTGGTCTATCCACCAACATCTTCACTGCAGCATCAGTCACATGATAGCAGCACCTTAGACATAAATCAGTTAATGCTTTAGCAGCAGATGCAATGGTAAATATAGCTGCATCAGTTATTCCGGGCATGTGACTGACATCCAACAATGATAACGTCTTGCCAAGTTTCCCCTCAGCACAAAATAAAAACTCAATTCCCTTGTCAGTTACTCTCTTACAGCCTCTGATGCACAATTGCGTAATGCCCAAGTTTCCCATACCAAGCAAAGCAAGACCCTTATCAGTGATATCAGCTTCTGCTAAGTTTAGTTTTGCGAGTGTAGTAATACTTGATATGAAGAAGAGACAGGGGTCTGCAATGCTTCTGCACCCACTTGTGTCAAGTACCTCCAACTTACTCAATGAGGACAAATCCTCCAAAGCTTCACTAGTTAGAAGCCTGCATGATATCAACCTGAATTCAATTAGGGACCTTGCAACTCCTCTCATATTATGAAACGTCAAGTCTGATAATAGAGGTGAAGTCATCACTTCAAATTTCTTCAGTTTCCGGCATGAGTACAGAATTGACGAAAACCCAGCATCAGTAACGTTTGCAAACCCACCAAGTTTCACTGATTCCAACCTTCCACAACCTTCAGAAAGAAGGAACATGCCCATATTGTCCACTCTCGTAAATGCAGTGGGACAATTCATACTACTTCGAACAATTGTGAGGGTAATTAGATGCTTGCAGGACTGCACACACTGCAGTCCAATGTTGGTCAAGTCCAGTATCGTTGGATCCATAAAAGGTCTGTCTTCAAGATTCAGCTCCACCAAAAGAGGAAGAGAATACACAACTGTCATGAGAAGATTATCTGATATAACGTCCAAGACAAGAGATAAGCTTTGCAAGTTGAACCAAGGGATATCCCTGATCTTATCTAACCAATGGACAAATTTGCGTCCCTCCGTTTGCTGTAACTTCAATTTTTTTAAACTCTTGGGCAGAAATAGTTCAAGAGGTCGTATATCAAATACATCAAAGTAGGTCCCTCGGATTTTTATGGACAGCACCTGCAGGAAAGGAAAAAAATTCATAAAACTAACTCTCTAAAGAAGAAACTCTTTGTTGTAAGAGTAATAAGCTTGAAGAGGCACCAGGGACAATTTGAAGAAGAGAGGAGAAGTATGTGAAAGATGAGAATACTTCACCTCTAACAAGGTCAACTTTTGGAGCATTTCTGTAAGTTTGTTTTTGAAAAGTTGTGGATCTTCACACCCAGCAAATTCAATAAGCAAGGACCTGATTCAGAAAAAGGAAAAGAGAAAAAAAGAAAGCATACATTGGAAACAAATCCAGGGATAAATGACAAGATTATGAAAGTAACATATTGTTGGTGTAACCACAATGGACTTAATGATCTTGACTGTTCCATCTTCTGAAGATGGATATATAGAGTGAAATTAAAGAATGCCAAGCACAAAAGCTAACACAGTTCGCAGTTTTCTATACCAAAACAGCCTAAAGGAATACAGATACCATCAAGGGTCAACAAAGAAAAAATTTAAATTCAGCAGATAGATGAATTGGTTCACAAATTAACAAATGTGGTTCAGATATATAGGGGGGGAAAATACAAATCAGCTTCAGCAAGTTGTAATGTAATGGCTCAAGTGAACTATTAAAACTAGATAAAATCCATTAATGCAGAGAGAATTTCTGGATAATAACAGTCTGAAAATCCATCAATAGAGGTGATTGACGCCTTCTAATTAAGCCCTGACAAAATGATTGCAACCACTTGTAAAGCTCTTAACATCAATGACAAGAATTTATAAACCAGTGAATTACCTATATATGTCAATTGTTGAAAGTAGCAAAAATGAAGTTTGACATGGCAGAATACCTTAAGTTGGGACACCTTTCTCTAATTGCACTAAGAATGTGGTAAGACAGAGAGGAACATTTGAGCAAACTCAAATCTTCGATATGTTCACCGAGAATATTGAAAATGGAGGTGTCATTCTTCAGTTGGAGGCAATCAATAGTTAAACTCTTGGCTCCTTGGACTCTACGCGTGACTTGTTTTAGAGTCTCTTCATCCAGATAATATCCCTGTAAATCAAAGATACTAGTATTAAAATTTCATCCCAGAAGTAGAAATTGCATTAGCAAAACTAAAGATGGTTAAATGAACAGTCAATTACGCATCAATCCCAACCAATACACATTCTCCATATGCATTTTACTCTATTCAATAATCATAAGATTCATCGGAAATAGGTCACTCTAAATCAACCAGCAATAAATTCTCGCAGTCAAAGCAATCTTAAGATAATCAATCAACGATGTCTCAACCCTAAATTAAATGATCTCCTCCACATAAGTCCTGGAGTTCTAATCCACTCTATTCACACTCATTTCATTTCGTAATAATTATACAAATCCAACAAAAGATTTTAGATAATCTAGAAACAACATATTTCACTTAACATTAACTTGAGATGATTGAATTGAAATTACATCTTTTGATAACCGTGGTGTCCGACAACTTGCATGCACCTGGACTAATTCCATGCAATACATGTCACCTCCCACCAGCAACATAAAGCAAGTAACTCTACACACGAAATCACCTAGTGTTTGTTAATTTGCTAAGTTCATATGTATTATGCTCAATCAGGCTACTAATTAACTCATCTTATCTAACTACATCAATAAATTAGGAATTCAATTTGGAACAAGAATTGACGTACGGAAAGATCGAGAGACGATAGAGAAGGGAGAAGTTGTGCGGCGGCAGAACTGAAAGTCGGAGAGACACAAGCGGCGGTGCAAACAGACCCCAAATCCAGTTTTTCCAATATATGACTTATTATATGGACTGGACATTTATCCATTGACGGCTCAAAAACGCCATCGGAGCTTCCTGCTCCTCCTTCCTCTCCGGTATGGTGTCCCTCGGAAGTTCCGGCCATGGATGAAACACATACCAAAACCTAATTCCTCAATTTCCTGCCATTTTTCCAGCAAAGAGTAACAAAAAAAAATCGATCAATTCATAATTTGCATTTGCTGAAAACAATTCATAAGTTTCCCATTTTCCATGGCGAATCAGTATAATTTCACCAGTGAAATCGACAAAGTATTAGTGTGCATACAATTTTAACTCATCTGGATTGAAGCAAATCAAATACTAAAAATTAGTATAAGAAAAAATACAGTAAATCAGTAAAAATTAGTGTAGAAAAAACTAATACAGTAGTAATAAATACCACTATGAATAAAGATAGGGATATGAAGTAATAAATATTTAAATTGCTTTCTAGTCAATGAACACTTGTTGCTATATTTACTTGTGACAGGATTTATTTATAAACATAAAAGGTTAAAATTTAGTATGCATACTTTATTTTGTGTTTTTATTAAAGGAAAAAATTTGATGATTATTCCCCATTTGATCAAAAGACAGGTAGGATCCTCCTAACTTTGACATAATAATAATAACATACTAAATGTAACTTTATAGATATACATTCAAATGTAAGTCAATATAAATTGTTCTAAAAATAGATGAATAAAAAACGAATAACACCATTAAATGTATCTTCCAGATTCAATAAGTTCCTTCAATTATAAAATTAGTAACAAATAACAAAAAGATTAAAAAGAAAATTCAACATATTAGAAGAGATAACAACTACAATTACTAAGTATAATTTCATGAATAAAACCTGGAAAAATAAGATGTATGAAGATTTTATCTCAACCTTGATAGAGTAAATAAATTATTTGAAATAACTTCAGAAAAATATTATATTTCGATCTCCAAAATAGTACCTTGTATATATAGGTGTAACTTCAAGAACTAATTAATGCTAGTTTGACTCAATTAATGACAGATGCTCTTTCTGTCCACTTTTAATTGTGACTCAATTAATGATAGATATTCTTTCTGTCCACTTTTAATTGTCATGTTATGTTTTTTGAAAGACAATTTGACTAGTTTTCAAAGTTAAATTAGAATACATTAATTCGATATTTTAAACAAAAAATTTAGATATTCAAAAACTATACGAAAAGTACTATAAATTTCAATTTATTGCATATCAAAATGATGAAAAAATACATTATAAAATGTTAGTTAAAATTATTATCATTTGACTCTAAAAAATGACTATAACAATTAAAAATGAACGGAAATAGTACTACTTAAATAATAAGCAAACGTGAGAATATTAGATCAAGAAGTTAATCCAAATCAACAATGAGCATTCTTGTGTCCAACGGCTAGTGTAAGAGAATGTTTAGATTGACTTAAAAGTTAGTCAAACCTACTTTTATGTCAGTTTTTGACTTCTTGCGGTATTTGTCAAATATAAAAAAATATCTTAAAATAAGTCAATAATGACTTAAAATAAGTTTAGGGAGTGTTGACAAGGTTAAAAATAAGTTAAAGTAAGTCAAAAATCAAAAGTAGATCCCCCTATTTTTTATTTTTTTACTTTAAAAGTTATTTTAGATTAACTTTTTATTTTTAACTTAAAAACTATTTTTTTAAGTCAATCCAAACGGGGTCTAAGATTTAGAAAAAAGAGTTTTTGTCCAAATGAGATTTAAAAACTCATTATATATATATTCAAATAAATAAATTAGTATGTTGGTGCATTTTCTTGGTTAATTCCTTAAAATTAGATTTAAAAAAGGTATACTATTTTATACATCCTTCTGCTGGTTCCTCTACTTAGCATGAAAAAAAACTAAATATGTTAAATCATATATTACGAAAAAAATAAAGTAGTAGGGAGAAAATTAAATTTGTAGATACGCAATTCTAACCCATTGGGCTTGGGTTTATCTTTTTCAACCTATTACTACATCAATTCAATCCTTTATGATCCAGTTAGCATGGGATTCAATCCATTTTAACCCGTCCATTATTAGTTTGTAACCCAATTAGTGAAATTTTGGACGACTAACATATTGGAAAAGTTGTATAAATGGGCCATAAAATTCAAACTAATTATATGTTCATACCTCAATGGCTCAATTCAAAGTAATTCAAGAAATATGCGTTCTCTGAAAAATAAAATTACAGCCTATACCCCCTAATTTATTAAGGTTGATAATTTTCTCTTAACTAATACTAAATTAATATCATATATTGTATTAGTATCATTAAAGCTGATAATTTCGTTTAACTAATATTAAATCAATATATATATATATTATATTAGTATCATTAAGGTTTTTGTTTAGAAATTATCATTAGTCAATGATACTATAAAGATATATGTATATTGTTGTGGTATCATTTAGTTTTCTTATTCAGAAATTACTCATTAGTCAATAATACACTGATAAGTTTTATGTGTAATTTATTACTCCTTCCGTTTAATTTTATTTGTCCACTCTTTTTAAAATATATTTATTTTTTATTTATTACTTTTATCATATAAATAAAAGATAATTATTTTTTTCATTCTGTACTCAACATTAATTGAGATGAGAAAGAAAGGCCTAAAACGAATTCGGCAATGCGATTTATGTGCAAGTTTCAGTCTCTTCTAATTTATTGTTGAAATTACATTATTAACCCTTCCATTTAATTTTATTTGTTCGCTATTTTAAAGATATATTTGTTTCTTTCATTTATTACTTTTATCATATCAAGAAAATATAATTTTTTTTTAATTTTATACTCAACATTAATTGTTTATTTTTTTTTATTGAGAATCGTCGTATCTCAATTGATTAGATACCTAAAATTTAACTTTATCGGTAAATGTTCGATTCTCTAGATTGTTAATCCCCTACCCTATTTTTCTTTTCTCAATCCACAATTTTATTTTTTGTCTTTTAAAAAAGGTCGTGTCATCGAAAACTTGAAAAATGCTTCTTAGATGCCTAAATAGAAAGAGCTAAGAAAGAAAGGCATAAAACGCATTCAACGAATGCGATTTATATGTAAGTTTCAGTCTCTTCTTGTTTATTATTGAAATTACTTTATTACTCCTTCCGTTTAATTTTATTTGTCCACTGTTTTAAAATATATTTATTACCTTTATTTTATCAAGAAAAGATAATTTTTTTTATTTTATTTTATACTCAACATTAATTGCATATTTTTTTTAGAATCATCCTTTCTCAATTGATTAGCTAACTAAAATTTAACTTTAGCGGTTAATGTTCGATTCTCCATATTGTTAATTCCCTACCCAATTTTTCTTTTCTCACCCCATAATTTTATTTTTCGTCTTTTAAAAAAATGTCGTGGCGTTGAAAACTTGAAAAACTCTTCTTAGATGCCTAAATAGAAAGAGCTGATAAAGAAAAGCATAAAACACATTTGGTGAATGCGATTTATGTGTAAATTTCAGTCTCTTCTTATTTATCGTTGAAACTACTTTATTACCCATTCCATTTATTTTTATTTTTTCACTCTTTTTAAAATATATTTATTACTTTTGTCATATCAAGAAATGATAATTATTTTTACAATTTTATACTCAACATTAATTGAGTTGAGAAAGAAAGTCATAAAACGCATTATGCGAACGCGATTTATGTGTAAGTATCAGTCTCTTCTTATTTATAGTGGAAATTATTTTATTACCCCTTCCGTTTAATTTATTTGTACACTTTTTTAAAAATATATTTATTAATTTTATCATATCACAGAAAAAAAATCATTTTATACTCAATATTAATATTTTATTTTATTTTAGAATCACCGTATCTGAATTGATTAGCTACCTAAAATTTAACTTTATCGGTGAATGTTCAATTATCCAGATTGTTAATTCCCTCTCCTATTTTTCATTTTCTCGATCTACAATTTATTTT
Organism: Solanum pinnatisectum; assembly: GCA_035578085.1. NCBI lineage: Eukaryota > Viridiplantae > Streptophyta > Magnoliopsida > Solanales > Solanaceae > Solanum > Solanum pinnatisectum. The sequence goes on along the minus strand of CM069082.1, from coordinate 45,408,318 downwards.
TTTGTCTTTCAAAAAAAGGTTGTGGCCTTGAAAACTTGAAAAACCCTTCTTAGATGCCTAAACAGAAAGAGATGAGAAAGAAAGACATAAAATGCATTCGGCGAAGGCGATTTATGTGTAAATTTCAGTCTCTTCCTATTTATTGTTGAAATTACTTTATTGTCCCTTCAGTTTAATTTTATTTGTCCACAATTTTTAAAATATTTATTTGTTTTATTTATTACTTTTATCATATTAACATTAATTGTTTTTTTTAGAATCATCGTATCTCAATTGATTAGCTACATAAAATTTAATTTTATTGGTGAATGTTCGATTCTCCAGATTGTTAATCCCCTCCCCTGTTTTTCTTTTCTCGACCCACAAATTTTGCTGTTTGTCTTTTAAAAAAAAGGTTGTGACGTCGAAAACTTGAAAACCCTTTTTGGATGGCTAAATAGACAGAGTTGAGAAAGAAAGGCATAAAACGCATTCAACGAATGCGATTTTATCTGTAAGTTTCAGTCCCTTCCTATTTATTGTTGAAATTGCTTTATTACCCCTTCCGTTTAATTTTATTTTTTTACTGCTTTTAAAATATATTAATTTCTTTTATTTATTACTTTTGTCATATCAAGAAATGATAATTGTTTTACAATTTTATACTCAACTAATTGAGTTGAGAAATAAAGGCTTAAAAAACATTCGACGAATCCGATTTATGTGTAAGTATCAGTCTCTTCTTATTTATTATTGAAATTACTTTATTACTCATTCGTTGAATTTCATTTGTTCACTATTTTTATAATATATTTATTTCTTTTATTTATTACAATTGTCATATCAAGAAATGATAATTACTTTTACAATTTTATACTCAACATTAATTGAGTTGAGAAAGAAAGACATAAAACGCAATCGTTGAATGTATTTATGTGTAACTATCAGTCTGTTCTTATTTAATGTTGAAATTACTTTATTACTCCTTCCATTTAATTTTATTTGTCCACTATTTAAAAAATATATTTGTTTCTTTTATTTATTACTTTTATCATATCAAGGAAAAATAACTATTTTTTTTCATATTATACTCAACATTAATTGCTTGTTTTTTTTTTGAGAATCATTGTATCTCAATTGATTAGCTATATAAAATAAAACTTTATCAGTGAATGTTCGATTCTCCAAATTGTTAATCCCCTACCCTATTTTTCTTTTCTCGATCCAAAATTTTATTTTTTGTCTTTTAAAAAAGGTCGTGACGTTGTAAAACGCATTCGGTGAATACGATTTATATGTAAGTTTCAGTCTCTTTTTATTTATTATTGAAATTACTTTATTACCCCTTCCGTTTCATTTTATTTTTTCACTCTTTTTAATATATATTTATTTCTTTTATTTATTACTTTTGTCATATCAAGAAATGATAATTATTTTTATAATTTTATACTCAACATTAATTGAGTTGAGAAAGAAAGGCATAAAACGCATTTGGTGAATGCGATTTATGTGTAAGTAACAGTTTCTTCCTATTTATTGTAGAAATTACTTTATTACCGCTTCCATTTAATTTTATTTATCCATTATTTTTAAAATATATTTATTTCTTTTATTTACTACTTTTATCATATCAAGAAAAGATAATTAGTTTACCATTTTATACTCAACATTAATTGCTTCTTCTTTTTTTATTGAGAATCGTCGTATCTCAATTGATTAGCTACCTAAAATTTAAATTTATCGGTGAATGTTTAATTCTCCAGATTGTTAATCCCTCCCCTATTTTTCTTTTCTCTGCCCACAATTTTATTTTTGTCTTTTATAAAAAGGTCATAGCCTTGAAAACTTTTTTAAAAAACCATTCTTAGATGCCTAAATAGAAAGAGCTGAGAAAGAAAGACATAAAACTCATTTGGCGAATGCGATTTATGTGTAAGTTTTTATTTCTTCTTATTTATTGTTGAAATTACTTTTACTTCTTCGATTTGATTTTATTTTTTCACTCTTTTTAAAATATATCAATTTCTTATATTTATTAGTTTTGTCATATCAAGAAATTATAATTATTTTTACAATTTTATACTCAACATTAATTGATTTGAGAAAGGCATGCATAAAACACATTCGGTAAATGCGATTTATGTGTCAGTCTCTTCTTATTTATTGTTGAAATTACTTTATTACCCCTTATGTTTAATTTTATTTGTCCACTATTTTTTAAAATATATTTATTTCTTTTACCATATGAAGAAAAGATAATTATTTCTTATTATTTTTTTGGGAAATCGTTGTATCTCAATTGATTAGCTACCTAAAAAAGATAACTTTATCGGTGAATATTCAATTCTTTCATATTGTTATTCTCCTTTCCTATTTTTTTTTCTCGATCCACAATTTTATTTTTTGTCTTTTAAGAAAAGGTCGCGATGTTGAAAACCCCTTCTTAGATGCCTAAATAGAAAGAGCTGAGAAAGAAAGACATAAAACGCATTCGGCGAATGTGATTTATATGTAAGTTTTAGTCTCTTCTTATTTATTGTTTAAATTACTTTATTACCCCTTCCATTTAATTTTATTTATCCACTATTTTTAAAATATATATTTCTTTTATTTATTACTTTTATCATATCAAGAAAAGATAATTTTTTTTTTCATTTTATACTCAACATTAATTTCTTATTTTTTTTAATTGAAAATTGTCGTATCTCAATTGATTAGTTACCTAAAATTTAAATTTATCAGTGAATGTTCGATTCTCCAGATTGTTCTCAGTCCACAATTTTTTTTTTTTTGTATTTTAAAAAAAGGTCGTGGCGTTGAAAAATTGAAAAAATCCTTCTTAGATGCCTAAATAAAAAGAGTTGAGAAAGAATGACATAAAACGCATTCGGCGAATGCAATTTATTTGTAAGTTTCCGTCTCTTCCTATTTATTGTTGAAATTACTTTATTACTCATCCGATTTAATTTTAGTTTTTCACTCTTATTAAAATACATTTATTTCTTTTCTCATATTAAGAAAAGATAATTATTTTTTCCACTTTATACTCAATATTAATTGAGTTGAAAAAAAAGGAATAAAACGCAATCAGCAAATATTAAAAAATATATGTTTGTAATCATTTTGCTTTTATAAGGTATTTGCTTTATTTCCCCAACATATTCTTGCGCTGAAATTTTCACTTCTAAGTAGATGTAAATTGTAATAATATTACAAGACAATGTTTTGAGGTTTTTACCTTGCTAGTCCAGGGCTCCAGGCCCAACTAATTTCCAAAATTGAAGTTTAAATGGTCCAATTTTATTTGAAATAGAATTATTTGAAGTCTAAGTAGATGTAATTACAATAATAACTGTTCAAATCATGTGATAATTCATGTTCTCACCGGAAATTCTAATTGAATAGTTGTTTCACTCAATTGCTTACGTGTTAGCTAATAATTTTTCATGCTTATTTGATTGGGTATAAGAAGTCAAGAGCATTAATAAAAAAAAGTCACGAGTTAGTTGGTTATTTACACCAAGATTAGAAATGAAAAAAAGACATAGAAAAGAAGATTAATTAAGACTAATTTCCATATTCATATTACTTTAGAGTTAACAGTGAATTAAAGGCAAAAATGTGTTGGACACCACTATGCATATGTCTTTTTCTTTTACCTCAATTATGACTTTATTTAAATTTCATTTACACACTTGAATTATAACATAGTTTAACTAGGCTTTCTATTAGATATTTTTGAGATATATTCAAATGTTTATTATGAAGATAAGTTAACCAAATAAAAAATATATATTTTGATTATATATAACAACATCAATTAAAATATGTCTAACGTTATACATACACATAACCACCATATATGACATATTTTAAACGCTTATCTACGTTATTAATATTTTAGAAAACACATAAAAACTTTTTCAAGATTTAAATTTGTAGGCACATTTCATAAATATCTCATTACTAACCCAACTAACTTCATTAATCACAAATTTTTGGACACGTGTGCAGTATAATTTTAATTTTTGGGAAGAAAAATTAAATTAAAAAGTAGAGTATAATTTGGAGCCTTTTGATAACGAAGTTGTCGGAAAGTCAAATGTTTGGCAAAAGTGGGCCCAAGCCACTCATGCGCGACTGCCGTGACGCTTATTGGGCCCCGGCCTTTCATCTTTCAAGGAATTAGGTAGTCCTATCGTACTATGGGCCCTCCTCCCCAAAATTAGGATTGTGGGCCCATTTACCCGGTTTATTAGTCTATTTAAATTTAAATTAATTTCCGTATTTATGTCACGTAAGACTCATCAAATGTGAAATTGTGTCTTACTATAATCTTTTTTTTTATGACTTGAGCTCAATATATCAAGGGAATAACGCGAGAGTGCATGATCAACACATACCTAAAGCGTCTATGTTTTAGTTAGATTTTATTCATTTTTCTATAACCTTTAATGATTGACTTTTTCATTCTCATTGCATGAACCCAACACATCTTGTAAAGAATGGAGCCATTTTATCTATTTCATCATAATTTATGGGTTTTTTTTTCATCCTTATGGTTCGAAAATGAAGATCTAATTAAGGACCAGAGGAATCTTATCAATTCCATTGCATTCTTTGGTGGTTGATATTTTTTTTATTCTTAGATTTGAATTCGAAATATTTAATTAAAGATTGAGAGATCTTATCCATCTTATTGTAATGGTTGGTGGTTGATTATCCATCTTATTGTAATGGTTGGTGGTTGATTTAAAATGGTTACTGAATATTTCCCTTTATAAATTGTCCAATTACTTTTACTAGAGTACTAGATGAGTTTTGTTCAATTTAATGGAGCATTATTTATCCAATATTATAATATTTATTTCTCTCCTTACTAGTATTGTTTTTCTTTTGGCTAGTACATTAAAAGCCTATATATACTATGATAAGGGGTTCATTTCATTTGGCTAAAGCCCCCTTCACTTAATAAATACTCTCTCCTTTTCAATTAAAATGACATACCTTTTTTTTTTTTAATTGCAAAAGGATTTAAAAAAAAAATATACATTTAGTAACTTTTTCAATTTCAATAGGTAAGTTTTAAAGAACTAAACACATGTAATATTTAAGATAATATAAGATTTTAAAAAAAATATTTTATTTTTTAAATATCGTGCTCGAACTAAGATACTTCAATTGAAATCGAGAATATAAGTATAAAAAGGACGGTCCAAAAATCAGGCAGGTTTCTTTGCGAGGATTCCGCTATGTCATAGTGTAACAAATTATAATACTACTTTTTTTTTAACTTTCTTTTACATAGTTTAATTAATAAATTAATAGTCACACCAAACAGATTGCCTCAAGAATTTGCCCAACGTGGGAGTAATCCCAGGAAGATAGAAAAAAAGAGTAGGGGGTTGTCTGTTTCATTGGAATGCTACCAAATAATATTGAGATTCTTACTTAATGATAGTTGTTTCTGGGTCAGTTTGGACGTACCTTGATTAATTTGATTGTGTAACTATTACTTTTTCTAATCTCAATTTATAATACATAACTCGGATTTTGAATGTTAAAAAAAAAATTGCCACAATTTATTCTTCTAATTTTTAGTACTTTTTATGTAGTTTTAAAATATATAAAAATAAATAAATAATCAATAACCTTAAAAATAATATATCCAAAACCAAAAGGATAACAAAATAAAGAAGTTCGCATCTCAATGTCCAAATGATGTCATATAAATTGAGACAGACAGTATATTTATCATCGGGTACAAGTTTCGAGTAACTTTATTTATCAAGATTTGCAATATTTTTTTTATCTCTGTGGAAATTAGAACATTAAACCTTATGATTTTTCCCTATTTTTGTTGGTAGTGTTTCGATCCGTTTGTGTGAATTTACTGAGATATCTGCTACTTTCCAATAATAGAAATACACAATAATTTTATCCACCACAACTCAAACAAATACGAAAAAATCTCACACCGTGATATATTTTTGACTTTGCTAAATTTCAAATTTGAAAATCTCTTAATTTAGTTTTATTTTATTGATTACTAGACTACGTCGTTAAAAACAAGTAGTTGTTAGAGTTTGTCTAAAGTGATATTTGGCAATATTTTGGCATTATGTTATGAGGGGGGAATCGAATCTAGTGATAACAAAGGGCAAAAGTATTAGTATAAGACAGGAGAATTGGATTCAACTTTGTGGTACTTTATATTCACTCGTGTGGTGTGCATATATGTTGACAAAAGTGCATATTGGTAATTTGGACACTGCTAATATTTTAATTAAATTTCTCAAAAATACGGTACATACAACTGTACAAGTAGTATTCATCTAGGTTAAAATGAGATAATGTCATTTGAGATGATTTAATCATGTCTAGATGTACTAGTTTGTAAGTATAGAAACATGACTGGTAAAAATGGTTAAAGAGGACGACTTAGACCTAATATCACATGAAATAAGGTTATCTTAACAAACTTACCTCAATCTTTGAAAACCTATGAAGAATTAGATTTGAGTTTGTTAAATAAGAAGTCTTTGTGGAGAACTCCAATGCTTTTAGAAAATTACCACGAATTGACTAGTGAACAAATACGATAAAATCTTATAACTTATGTGTTTGATTTGATTCTTCACTTCGTAAACCAGTCAGGGGCGGGTCCACATGGAGTCGGCCGGGTGCTCGAGCACCCATTAACCTCGTCTCGTAATATATATATCTATGTAGAAATTAAGAGGTATATTGTATAAAATTAACATAGAGCACCCAATGAACAAATGATATGATTGGTCTATTGGCTCTTGGGTGAGTGCTTAAGGCTTTAATTTTTTTGTGTTGTCGAGCCTGAATTCGAATCTCACAATTAACATGTCTTTTTTATATTTTTGACTCCGCCACTTTTGAAGCACCCATGACCTTAAATTCTTAGATCCGCCATGGGTAAACCTATGGGGAAAAAAAGGACCCCAAAAATAAAGAAGAGAAAAATTATGGATAAACTAAAGATTTAACAACCCTTGAGCAGAAAAAAACAGACTTGTTAATTGTGCCCCTAAGCATCAAACCCTAGGTCCCGCTCCCCGTGCCTCATCTCATATGTGTGTATATATATATACACTTTATTCCAAGAAAATATTCTTCACTATGCTGCTCCACAGCTCGAAAATAAGTTTAAATAAAACGTTTTCCCTACACAAATGGATAAAAAATGTACGTTTTAATTAATTAAACATTAAATATACTAAGTTATGTATTACGATGACAAAAGTAATTAGAATATAAGTTTTCTCTATTGTCAAGTGGTAGAATGTTAACAATTTTTAAACAATTAAAATTTGTAACACAAGTTACTAATAAGCACAATATCAGATATTATATAAGTTAAATAAGAAACTACGACGAAATTTACACTTATTAACGTCTATGGATCTTGAATATTAAGTAAGATTGAAGGCAAGTCCATTGACTCTTCACTGATTAATTAAGACAGGCAAACATTACGTTTAGTACTTAATTATCTAATTAGTACTAATTTTTTATTTTTTTCGAAATGTTGGGGCTCCAAGAATACAAATTAATGAATAATTTATGAAATTAGAGTACAAGGTGATGTAGAAATTGTTGGGTTATGAAGGTGAATAGTGCGTCATGCGGAAACTTACAATTCAAATTATATGTTGATAAATCGTAAAATAAAAGCATACTAAAAACATATAATTAATATAGTTTGGTCAAGCGACCTACATATTATAAAACTAATATTGATAAACATAAAAATATTTAGGAGAAAATCTCCCCATAAACAAGACTATCTAAATAACTACATTGTGGATTCTATTGTGTTATGCTATGAGAATATAGATTTTCAATTTATAGAGTTCCAAGTTTCTCCTCTAAGGAAGGAATAAACCAAATACAATTTTAATTAGAGGCCTAAAATTTAAATAAATTTTATTTGTATTTATTTATTTTTCTAAATTTTAAGATGTAAATTATTCCTTAATCTTTTTTTTATAAATGATTTTTTCAAATACTTTTTTTAATTATTATTTTTAAGCAAGACTTTATCAATTCAACATTGAAAAACACCATTTTATTGAGACAATAATTATATGAATCAATAATATAGTTCTATAAGTACTAAATTGATAAATTTTAAATAAAGATGAGAGTTAGAATCATAGAATCTGATTCAAAAAGTTGATAACTTGGTATACCCTACTTTAATATGAAAAGTTACGAAGAAATAAAAAAATATTTGTAATTTACTTTGTTCAACATTTTTCGGCTATTGATTCATATTTTTGACAGAATATTACTCTAACTATCAAAGATTTGAAGAAATAGAGTACGGAGTTAAAAAGGATAAATAATATGAGCGTTAGCGAAGAATATATATACACACACACACACACACTTTTTATTATAAATAATTAATTTTTTTCATGAAAAAATTAAACATGATTTTTTAATAGAAATTTGAAAGGCATTGGCCTAAAAATTAATAGGCAAGAGCCGGCCCTGACCAAATATGGAAGAATATTATATTTTCATTTCAGGAAAAATAAAAATATTTATGGTAATGTTTTGACTTTTCTTTAAGGAAAAAAAATAAACTTCAATTAAGGTAAGAAAATCAGGGTAAAACCCTAACCAAAATTTGGTACCTTTTTTTGTAAACTTGTGAGTACGTATTTGACAACTATTGCTATTTTTATTTTTAAAAAACATTAATTAAAACCATAATTATGAGCATTGAAGGTAGCCAATTAAGACTAATAAGAGACTTCCAAAATCAAATCTAATAAGATCCACTGAAAATTAAATAAGCCCTTTACCTCTCAGCGCTGATGCGACAAAGAGCCTGAATACAATTTTTTTTTTTTATAAATGTGTGAGAGTAAGAAAAACAAATAAAAAATTGAAAAATTAGCTTTTACATGGAATTTTTTCAACGGTCAATAATCAGGTAGTTATACAGTAAAATCTCGATAAAGTAATACTCGATAAAGTAATAATCTCGTTAAATAAATATTTTTCTCCGGTCCCGATTTGGCCAATTATATTAAAGTAATATTCTCGCTAATTGCATTAGATAATAATTAAAAATAAAGTATTAAAGGCCCAGAAAAAATATAAAGTAATAATTACTAAAATACATCAAGAGTTTATATATATTTAATCAGTCAATAATACTAGACCAATAACTATTTCTTTTTAAAATATGATTATATAGTTGATTGTTTTTTCTTCCTACCAAAATCAAAATTAATCTCATCCTTAACTTTTTGAAGAGCGAACACAATTTTCAGAATATTTTGTATGTGTTGTACCAAATAGTTTGACAATGTAGTCATTGCTTGAAATGTCTCCTTTGACGATACATGTGAGACAATTACGTTTCTTTTTGGATTCTCTTTCTTATGCTCACATATTGTGTTTCTTATTTTATTGGTTAAAGATGATTTTTCTACGTCTTTCAAATGATGAGAAAACATTATATTTGGATTATGATTTTTAAACATCTAGCTTTTTCCTTTTATAGTTAACATAAAATCTCTTCATATTCTATATACATTAATACAATTAGAAACATTAAACTTCACTAAATTCGTTTAGCTTTCCTAGATTTAAATAATAAATATGCAAAAACTACACTTTTTAGTTTCCTAGATTTAAACTTTTGAAATTCTTAATTCAAATATTTTTTTTTTCTTTCTTATGGCACATACTGCAAAATACTCTCTAAAATAATAAATATTTATTTATCGATAAATAAATATTTTATGCATTTATCGATAAACTAATAATCTCGATAAATGAATATTTTTTTTCGATCCCAAGCATATGTATTTATATATAGAGGTTTTACTGTACATAATAATTTATTTATTTTAATTATGTACTTTGTGTTTCATCATAATATCAACGGCATATCTTAATGTACACGATATACATAGTTAGCACATAAGATGTGGCTTCGTGATCGATAAAGTGGATAGAAAATCATATAGTTTTATATTCAGATTTTAATAGATATCTATCTAAATTTTGATACACAAAGTTATTATTATCTATACCGATATAAAAGAATAACAAATACCTCATAAAAGTAATCGAGATACATACAAACTGATTTAAACCTCGCGAACATTTAAAAAAAAAAAAAGATAGATGTTATGTTGTATTGATAATGAAGACAAAAGATGTGAAAGAGATGAACATAATGAAAGTAAATTAAAGAGGGGGAGTTGCCTCTCGTGCACTCGAAAACTTTCTAACAACTACACACCAAACTGTGAAATTTACTACACAAAAATAAGAAAACACATGTATACTTATTCTATATATTTTTCTTTGCATTGAAAATGATCCCTTTAATTATTAATACAAAATTATTCACAGACGTAGCTGCCCCGCAACCAACTCCCACACGTTCATCCAAAGGTGGATTATTCTTAATTAATTAAAATTAGTATTGTATGAAAGACTAATTTGAAATAAATATATGAAATAAAAATTTCATAGATAATAGAAATTATAATTTTGAATCATTTCATTAGGGATAAAATATACATTTTAAAGTTAAATTATTATTAAATATAGAAATATGTCATTTTTTTTTGTGTGATTAGAATTGTCCAAAATCAGTTAAGGAAACAGTAATTCATTTTCCTTCAACAACATTTACACATTTAGAGTTGAACCTTTAAAGGGTGAACAACAAAACACGATAACTTGATCGTCTAACGTTAGAATAAAACAACATAAATGCATCTGACTCCCGTAAATAATATGCAAACTGTTTTTATCAAATAAATTATTTATATTTATAAAGTTCATATTGATTAATATGAATACACGTATCAAGCACGTGCTCAGAAAATAGTTTAATATAAACATGTTCTCCAAAAATGTTATAATATAAAATTTGAATAAAAGGTAAATGATCATATATGTTAAGAAAATGGATAATAGACTTAAATCGACCTTAAAAGTTAGTTCACGTGATTAGAATTATCCAAAAATTGCTGAGGAAACAATACTTTATTTTCCTCCAATGACTTACACATTTATAGCTAAATCATTAAAGCGTGAACAATAAAACACGATAATTTGACCGTCTGACAGTAGAAACAAAACAACATAAATACATTTGACTCTAGTAATATACGACGCAAATTGCTGGAAACTAAACATCATAAATTCGTTTGACTCCAGTAATATAGCATGCAAACTGTTTTTTATCAACATCTTGTGGACGTTTCACATTGGTGTGGGATGGTGCAATTAAATTTCTTGCATACTTTTGAGCAGTACACGCGTCAAGCACGTGCCCATGAACTAGTTTAATATAAACATGCTCTCCAAAAATGTTTTAATATAAAATTTGAATATAAGATAAATGATCATATATGTTAAAGAAAATGGATAATAGACTTAAATCAACCGTAAAAGTTAGTTCATGTGATTAGAATTGTCCAAAATTAGTTGAGGAAACAATACTTTATTTTCCTTTAATGACACTTACACGTTTATTGATAAACCTTTAAAGCGTGAAGAATAAAACACAATAATTTGATTCCCCGACAGTAGAAACAAAATAACATAAATACGTCTGATTTCAGTAATATACGACGTAAATTGCTGAAATCAAAACAACATAAATTCGTTTGACTCAATAATATAACACACAAACTACTTTTTATCAACATATTGTGGACATTTCACATTGATGTGGGGTGATGCAATTAAATTCCTTGCGTAATCTTGAGCAGTACACGTGTCAACACGTGCCCAACAACTAGTTTAATATAAACATGTTCTCCAAAAATGTTTTAATATAAAATATGAATAAAAGGTAAATGATCAGGAAAATGGATAATAGACTTAAATCGACTTCAAAAATTAGTTAATATGATTAGAATTGTCCAAAATTAGTTATGGAAACAATACTTTATTTTCCTCCAATGACTCTTACACGTTTATAGCTAAACCTTTAAAGCGTGAATAATAAAACACGATAATTTGACCTTTCGACAATAGAAACAAAACAACATAAATACGTCTGACTCCAGTAATATACGATGCAAATTGCTGGAAACAAAACATCATAAATTTGTTTGACTTCAGTAATATAGTATGCAAACTGCTTTTTATCAACATATTATGAACGTTTCACATTGTTGTGGGATGATGCAATTAAATTCCTTGTGTAATCTTAGCAGTACACATGTCAAATACATGCCAATGACTAGTTTAATATACACATGTCCTCCAGAAATGTTTTAATATAAAATTTGAATAAAAGGTAAATGATCATATATGTTAAAGAAAATGGATAATAGACTTAAATAGACCTTAAAAGTTAGTTCACGTGATTAGAATTGTCCAAAATTAGTTGAGGAAACAATAATTTATTTTCCTTCAATGACACTTACACGTTAATAGCTAAACCTTTAAAGCGTAAACAACAAAACACAATAATTTGACCGCTCGACAGTAGAAACAAAACAACATAAATACCTTTGACTCCAATATAATACGACACAAATTACTGAAAACAATATAACATAAATTCGTTTGACTCTAGTAATATAGCACACAAACTTATATTTTTATCAACATATTATGGACGTTTCACATTGGCGTGGGATGGCACAATTAAATTCCGTGCGTTGTTTTCATGAGCAATATGATCACCTCATAAAGTTAACTTTTGATTTTGAGTTAGTTCCAAAATTTTTTGTTTCATCACAATATCATATCTAAACTCATTCCATTTTTTAATTTATTTAATGTTGAAATTCTATTTTATGTTGTACATGCTTTAGCTGATAGATATGGACATGCAAGGACTAATGGACAATGAAAGTCCTATGCTGATATGAGGTTGTATAATTAAACTTATCTTATCATCTTGATTAGTCCTCGCTTTATAAGCTAATTTCTCTAATTAAGTTAAGCTCGAAATTCATAATCTTCAACCACTGTGAGCACTTAACCAATATTTGTCTTTTGTGTCCACCCTACCAAAAGTTAAGGTGGGGTCCACCACACCCTAATTAAAGTGATTAAGGCAAAGAAGAAAAAAAGAATCAAATCCCAAGTTTGACTGGACCCAAATATGAAAAAAAAAGCAGCATATTTCTTATCAAAAAATAAATTAAAATAGACTATAGAGAGTCATGAGGTGCCTCTCGTTGAATGTTAAAAAATAAAAAAGCAAAGAGAAATAGCAAACTCCACACAAAAAAAGTGCTAATTCTATTCATTCATCTTTACCAATTTCCCTTTCATTTTCTTTCTACTTTTAAAGCATTCTTTCAACAATTTTTACTTCGTCGAGTTTTGCAGGAACTTTGTTGTACCTTGTATTGATGTTTATGTTTTAGTAAACACATTTTTTCATGAACTTCCTGTGACCAGCCGACAATTGTGTCTGAACATCGTACTCCCGCTACCCCCCACTACCCCACCCCACATTAAGAAACCTCTTCTTCACTACTGGGGTACTGTTTGTTTGTACGAGCAAAACACCTGCAGCAGCTGTCATACCAAAAATCCTCTCTTTTTAACAAACTCAAGATTGTGACTTGAAAATACCCATCAAGAATCTGGTAAAGTTTTTGTCTTTTCATTCATTTCTTGATTTTCTACCATTTCTGGAGCTCTTTTATTCACTCTGTTTGGTTTTTCATCATTAATGGACAGGTTTTCTTGAAGATTTGGAGATTGTAAGATGGAGGGGTGTTCTTAAATAGTTGAAAGAATTGATTTTTATGCAGTTGGTTGGTGGTGGTGTTTGTTTTCAGCAAGATGAGCTATTAAAGATTCTAAAGAATTGATTTTTATGCAGTTGGTGGTGTTTTTTACAGCAATATGAGTCATAAAAGATGCCAAGAATATTTTTCACTAAATGGGGTGTTGAAAAATGTTGTCCTTATGATAATACTTTTGAGTTGTAGTTTTTTGGTGGTGGTGTCAAATGCAAGAAAACTAGCTGAAAGTGATCAAGTAGGGAGGTTATTAGCCTTCAAGAAGTCCTCTGTTGAATCTGATCCAAATGGATTCTTGAATGAATGGACTTCATCTTCTTCAAGTCCTTGCACTTGGAATGGGATTTCATGTTCAAATGGTCAAGTTGTTGAGCTTAATCTGTCTAGTGTTGGGCTTAGTGGTCAACTTCACCTCACTGATCTCATGGCCTTGCCTACTTTGCTCAGAGTTAATTTCAATGGCAACCATTTCTATGGCAATCTTTCCTCAATAGCTAGTTCTTGTAGCTTTGAGTTTCTTGATTTATCAGCTAATAATTTCTCTGAGGTTCTTGTTTTAGAGCCTTTGTTGAGGTCTTGTGATAAAATTAAGTACCTAAATGTCTCTGGGAATTCAATTAAAGGGGTTGTTCTAAAGTTTGGACCTTCACTATTGCAGCTTGACTTATCAAGTAACACCATTTCAGATTTTGGCATTTTAAGTTATGCACTGTCCAATTGCCAGAATTTGAATCTCCTTAATTTCTCCTCAAATAAGCTTGCTGGCAAGTTAAAAAGCTCTATTTCTTCTTGCAAGAGTCTATCTGTTCTTGATCTTTCGCGTAATAACTTAACCGGAGAACTCAATGATCTTGATTTTGGGACTTGTCAAAATCTCACTGTCCTAAATTTGTCTTTCAACAACCTTACCTCAGTTGAGTTTCCACCCTCTTTGGCAAATTGCCAGAGCCTCAATACACTGAACATTGCCCATAATTCGATCCGAATGGAGATTCCTAGCGAGTTATTGGTGAAGTTGAAGAGCTTGAAGCGATTGGTGCTTGCCCACAATCAGTTTTTTGATAAAATTCCATCAGAATTGGGGCAGAGTTGCAGCACACTTGAAGAGCTTGATCTTTCTGGAAACCTGCTGACTGGTGAACTTCCTTCAACTTTTAAATTGTGCTCCTCACTTTTCAGTCTCAATGTTGGTAACAATGAGCTATCGGGTGATTTCTTGAATACTGTTATCAGTTCATTGACAAATCTTAGGTATCTTTACTTGCCATTCAATAACATAACTGGTTATATACCAAAGTCTTTGGTAAACTGTACAAAACTTCAGGTGCTTGACCTCAGTTCCAACACGTTTACTGGGAATGTACCTTCAGAGTTTTGTTTGGCAGCCTCAGGCTTTCCACTGGAGACGATGCTATTTGCCAGTAATTATCTTACTGGAACTGTGCCTAAACAGCTTGGACATTGTAGGAACCTCAGGAAGATTGATCTCAGCTTCAATAACTTGATTGGTTCGATCCCACTGGAGATTTGGAACCTTCCAAATCTTTCGGAATTAGTAATGTGGGCTAATAATCTCACAGGTGAAATTCCTGAGGGCATTTGCATCAATGGAGGAAACCTTCAAACACTCATTCTCAATAACAATTTCATCTCAGGGGCACTTCCACAGTCCATTTCCAAATGTACCAACTTGGTTTGGGTTTCGTTGTCCAGCAATCGACTGTCTGGAGAGATACCACAAGGAATTGGGAATCTTGCAAATCTTGCTATCCTTCAGTTAGGTAATAACTCACTTACTGGACCGATCCCTCGGGGATTAGGTTCATGCAGGAACTTGATATGGCTAGATTTGAATAGCAATGCTCTAACAGGTTCAATCCCTCTTGAGCTTGCTGATCAAGCTGGCCATGTTAATCCAGGAATGGCTTCTGGAAAACAGTTTGCTTTTGTGAGAAATGAGGGTGGAACTGAATGCAGGGGTGCTGGTGGACTGGTTGAGTTCGAGGGTATCCGTGAAGAGAGGCTTGCGATTTTACCTATGGTTCACTTCTGTCCATCAACTAGGATCTACTCAGGCAGGACGATGTACACCTTCACGAGCAATGGAAGCATGATTTACCTTGATCTTTCCTACAATTCTTTTTCAGGAACCATTCCTGATAATTTAGGTTCATTGAGCTTCCTTCAAGTTCTGAATTTGGGACACAACAATTTTACCGGAACCATTCCATTCAACTTTGGAGGTCTAAAGATAGTTGGAGTTCTTGATCTGTCACATAACAGCCTACAGGGATTCATTCCACCCTCGTTAGGAGGCCTTTCATTTCTTAGTGATCTTGATGTTTCAAACAACAACTTATCGGGAACGATTCCTTCTGGTGGACAGCTGACTACATTTCCAGCTTCAAGATACGAAAACAATTCAGGCCTTTGTGGCGTCCCCCTTCCTCCTTGTGGCTTGGGCAATGGACACCATTCATCGAGTATTTACCATCATGGGAATAAGAAGCCTACAACTATAGGAATGGTGGTTGGTATTATGGTCTCTTTTGTATGTATTATACTACTTGTTATTGCCCTTTATAAGATTAAAATGACTCAGAATGAGGAGGAGAAGAGAGATAAATACATTGATAGCCTTCCAACTTCTGGCAGTAGCATCTGGAAACTATCAACCGTTCCCGAGCCTCTAAGCATTAATGTGGCAACATTTGAAAAACCATTGAGGAAGCTGACCTTTGGTCATCTTCTAGAAGCGACCAACGGGTTCAGCTCTGAAAGCATGATTGGCTCTGGAGGTTTTGGTGAAGTCTACAAGGCTCAGCTGAGAGATGGCAGTACTGTTGCAATCAAGAAGCTCGTGCACGTAACAGGTCAAGGAGACAGAGAATTCATGGCTGAAATGGAGACTATTGGAAAAATCAAACATAGAAACCTTGTCCCTTTGTTGGGATATTGCAAGATTGGGGAGGAAAGGCTTCTCGTATACGAATACATGAAATGGGGAAGTCTTGAATCTGTTCTTCATGATGGCGGGAAAGGAGGGATGTTTCTTGATTGGCCAGCTAGAAAGAAAATCGCGATAGGATCAGCAAGAGGATTAGCATTTCTTCACCACAGCTGCACACCACACATAATTCATCGCGATATGAAGTCCAGTAATGTACTTTTAGATGAAAACTTTGAGGCACGGGTTTCTGATTTTGGAATGGCAAGGCTAGTAAATGCTCTGGATACTCATTTAAGTGTGAGTACACTTGCTGGTACTCCAGGTTATGTTCCTCCAGAGTACTACCAAAGTTTCAGGTGCACTGCAAAAGGGGACGTGTACAGTTATGGTGTCATACTGTTGGAGCTTCTTTCAGGGAAAAGGCCAATAGATCCCCATGTATTCGGTGATGATAACAATCTTGTTGAATGGGCAAAGCAACTTCATAACGAGAAACGAAGTCACGAGATTCTTGATCCTGAGCTAATAACAAATCTATCTGGTGATGCTGAACTCTATCATTACTTGAAAGTTGCATTTGAATGCCTTGATGAGAAATCTTACAAAAGGCCAACAATGATACAAGTGATGACAAAGTTTAAAGAACTACAAACTGATTCAGAAAGCGATATTCTTGATGGCATCTCAGTGAAAGGTTCTATACTCGAGGAATCGCAAGAAAGGGAACCGTAAATCAATGATCGATATTTGATCTTTTTGTGGTTAGAAGTCTGTTCTTTTTTTTCTCTTTTTTGGATTGCCTCATGGATAGTAGTAAAAACTTTTATCTTTAATGGTTCTTCACCATTGAGATTGATAAGAGTTTATACTTCAGATTTTGCCTACTGTGTAAATATTAGAACAGGACGATGAATGGGAGATGTGAAAATGTTTTTAGATGAATGTTCCAATGAATTTCCCTTCATCTTTTCTGTTTTCCATGGCAAAGTTTTTCTTATAGTACATTGATAAAGCATTAAAATTTGACATTACCATTTAGTCTGCATTAACACTATGTTGCTTGGAACTTCCAAAAATCGGTGTTGTGTTGGATACTCTCATCTTTTGGAGGATCCAACACGAGTACGACAACTTTTTGGAGGATCAGAACAACATAGTCGTAACTCGTAACCAACTAATATGTAGTTAAACCTCAGATTTTGAACCTTTTAAGCTACTCATCTAATGTTGAACCTATCTTACCCATATTTTTGTTTTCTGTTGGGGGGAAAAACAGCATACAGATATAGCAACCAACTAACCAAGAAGCCCTTTTAGATGTCTACCAAAATGCAAACTAAAGGCAACTTGTCTATATATAACAATCATCCTCTATAATACATTAAGAGCCTTGGCATAGTTAGTAAAGTTGTTGTCATGTGACGAGGAGGTCACTGGTTAGAGCTGTGGAAATAGCCTTTTTAAAAAATGCAAGGTAAGGCGGCGCACAATAGATCCCAGTGGTCTGGCTTTGCACTGACTGCCCTTTTCTTATCCTCTGTAGTAACATTCACTATAACAGCCAAACAAAAATTGGAATCGGCTTTTCATGATATGTTAAATTATATGTTCTTTACAACACCATTTTATTATATCAACTAGAAAGTATCCAGACGAGAAATTTGATTGTATTAAAATTGTAATTTTTCAAAATAGTTTCTTTTTCTACTACCACTTTCTTAAACTTCAAGAAAATGACTTTTAGTTTTGTACAAAGACTAGTGATTTTGCTTTTTTTCTGGTTCTTCTTTGGACAATAAGCTGCTTTTTACAGCTCATGAAATTGCTTATCCTTTTTGTTTAATCATAACAAATAAAGTCATAAAAACGCCGTCAATCGTGGTTATGATCAACATTTTGATTCCATTTTTTGTTTGTTTATAGTCACATGATTCTTTATCTAGAATCAATCACGACATTCATAACCAAGGGGAAGATACACAGTTAATTTGTATAGATTTTGACAAAATTCAGTAACTTGAGTTTGAATATGTGTTGCAAAATGCATTAAAAACTTATAAATTTTAATTTGGGAATTCGCACCTCCATTTACAACCTTTACTTGTCTCGTTATTAAGGGTAGAACTACAAGCATGTCTACAGATTTATCAGAACTCAATAATTTTAATCCTAACTAGAAATTTATATTTAAAATTTTACGAAATATATTACTACTTTTTTTTAAAATTTAATTAGACAGGTATAGAAGCTATCCCATTCAATACTGTGGATGGATTATCCTTAGGAGTAAGTTATTGACTTTAATAGGCTTTTGTAGCTTATTTGACTTTAAAGGAATGTAGTTCCATGATTTTGGCACATGACATTTTTAAATGGATATTATCGGATAAATTTAATATAATAAATTCATGTTGATGGCATTATTTCCAAGAAAGCCTCTCATTCAAAATTTACGTAAATATATTCATCCATAAGATATGTACTCGTATATCTTTTGAGATTTTTCTTATAAATATTTCCAAATAAGAAAGTAGAATTGTACTTCTTTTTCTGTTTTATTTTGTCGACAACTTAGATCTAATTGGATTCACGATCCCAAGTTGATGAAACTTTAAAGTAATTTGTAAAGAAGTAAAAATATTAATACCTAAATTCTAGTCTATATGTTGCAATTTCACATTGCATCAAAATAGAGCAAAGGTCAAATCTCATTTAAAGGTTTGCCTCTTCTTTTTTTCCTCTTCTTTTTATTTAGGTCCACCCCTCTCCTCAAAAGAATTTAAATTAATACACAAATAATAACTACGTCTTGATCTCAAATAAGCTAGGATTAAATATATGAATTTCTTCACTTAAGATCAATTCATATCATAAAGTGAAAAATAAGTTAAATATAGTGACAATGTGAGCTTGCTCATATTGTTGGTCTAACAATCCACGTAACTTATCAATCCATGATGAATTTAATGTGGTTAAAGTAATCAAAATATCACATGGCTAGGCCCCAATTTCCAACACTAAAGAAACAAGCTAAGAAATTTGAAGAGATTTGGAGGAGAAAATGTTGGGGAAAATTGATCAAAGTTATAATGACTCATGAGTATCATAGCAATTGCCAATTGGTGGCCCTAAAAGGAGTTTCATAGATGGTGATCATTAGCTAATTGACACTAAAGTTCAATAGTGGTGTAATCCATTCTATTTTGTCCTAAATACAGTGATAAAAAGTTTTGATTTGCCATATCAATTATACAAACTTTGACTTTACCTTTATCTTACTTTTACGATAATTGATTGAATGATAACTATAATTTGTCATGTAAGTTGATCGTCAAATTAACTTTTAACACAAATTTCTCAATTAAAGTGACAAAAAATTAAATTGAGAGTGAGATAAAATAAGAGAATGAATTTGAATCATATCTTTTCAGGTTGATCTGCAAAAATGATATTTATAACATATGATCTTGATCTTTTGGCTCGTCTGCATAAATTAATTTTACCATGAGATAGAAGTTAGAAATATTTCAATACAATGAACCTATTTAATTAGTTAGTTATTTGTGTTACTAAATTGTTCACAAGTCAATATAACTAAACTCATGTCCGATAAACAACATACATCATCTTCATCGTTAGTAACTTTTTGAAATCCTTCAAACTCTTGCGTCATATGTAAAATTAACTTATACTCACATAAAAACTAAAACTTATGTTCGATAGGCAACACGCGTCATATTTTAGAGACTTTGTTAAATTGGACCATAAATTCAAGATTACCTTTTATGGTATCCTTTCGTTAATTCAAGCCCATTAAAAAAGTGGGCTTTTATACAAACATTCGATTTCGATAAACAATTTGGGCTTACTAACCTTAATAAGCCGGCCCACTAGAAAAATGTGAAGCTTCAAATTCTTCTTTTCACCAAAAAAATAAAAATAAAAATCATTTTTTTAAATATTAAATACTAACTCATAAAATCTAATTAAGATATGTTATATCAGAATAATTAACAAGTAGGGAGGAAATTGTAGCTGCAATAAATAAAGGCTATTTTTTTACAAATAAATGAACGTTTGACAATTCATTTAAGAAAGGAAAAGGGGACAAAAATACCCTTCAACAATAGAAAACGAAATAATTTTTCCTTCCATTTGAATTTGATCCAAACTATGCTTTTATTGTTAGTAGACCGATTCAAATTCACCCCCAACTATGAAAAAACAAACAAATTTGCCATATATTTGAATTTTATATCAAATATTGTCCGATCATTAGTAAACTTTATATTTTACTCATTTAGATTATACTCGATTTCAAATAGCCATTATCAGCTCCAATAATTTAAAAATAGCCGATACTGGCCGAAAACTGCCGGTGGGCATTATTTATTTTTACTATTTAGAAACATATGTTTGTTGTGTGTGTTTATTAAATCCTTGTCACGATTTAATTGTCTTAATAATTTTTGGGTACATTTTTGGAAGATTATTCTATTAGAATTGAATTAAAATATATAAAATATGTGCCTCTTTAATTATTGTGAACTGCTGTACAGGGGAAGGATAGAGTTGTGTGAGTATAAAAAAGACAGAGAATTGGTCTAAAATAAATAACCTCTACTGACTGGGTCTACCATATGCCAAACATTGGACTGCCATTCAATAAACAAAACAAATAGGTACTCCAATAAACAAAAATGACATTATTGCATCATGCTCTATCGAAAATATTCTATTTATCTTTCGAGATATAAATAAGACAATGAATATATATTATCCGTTCAGATTTCATTGAGTAAATTGTTGTTGCTATTATAATGTCCAATGACTCTGCTTATTTGTAGAGGTGGAGTCATTTTAAAAGAGGTCGAGTTCAGTAGCTTCAGTTCAAATTCTAGATATATATTTAAAATTTCATTTAGTATATACAGATAATTTATTTATAGTCTTGTAAGCAAAAAAATATGAGCCTATACTTATAAGTCAACAATTTGTCCTAGTATATTGTTTATTCATAAATCACGAAATTCTATTGTTGTCTTTGCTCCCTTCTTATAGAAGTTAACACTGTTTTTTTTGTTACTTATTATATTTCTTTATTGTCTCCTTCTTTTCACTTGAGTCGAGGTCTTTCAAAAATAGTTTCTCTACGTCTACGAGATTGTGGTAAGATCTGAATATATTCAACGTATCCTTTCCAGATTCCACTCATAAAATTTCATTAAATATATTATTATTTTTATTATACTCGTAACTCAAGGTTCTAATTAAACTAAAAATCTTAGCTTTGTCGCGGCTTGTTTGAATTTTGAAGTGTCTCCGCGGATGATGGAGAGGTGACAATCTGCACATGACATTAGGACTTTGGATATGATTAGTACTATAAATTAAGAAATCTAATGGCCTAATTGTCAGCTGTTAATGATAATGCACCCTAATTAGTAGTAGTACTACTAATTATAAAATTATATGTCAGAAAAAAATTCGACTGATTGTTTGGTTCCATAATGAAACCCCCAATTGGCATGTTATTATCACTAACAAACAAAAATGTTAATTTTGCTTTGTCTTTTCTTTATTTAAACTATACTTACTCTAATAGATTCCACTAACTAATTAATTATTTACTTAATTAATTGTGTTATAAATTTCCTTTTCCCTGTGATAATCCCTAGGCTAATACTACTACATACACTAATTTATTAGTGCTACTTTAGTCTTTTCATAGATACATTAATTGCTTATCTTTTGTTTTTGTTTTATTACTTTTTTTTTTAGTAGTGTTTGGACATGATTTAATTGAGAATTTTTTAAAAATATTCTTTAAAATTAAAGTTAAAAAGAATATTTGAAAGTTGAAGGCATATTTAAACATAAAAATAATCTGGAAGTATGTGAATGAAAATTTAAAATTCTATGTAGCAAATTTAAAATTGAAATTATGGATTAGTACGATAAATGATTAGAATAATTTTCAAATATTTAAATTTCATTCGTGGACAAATGCCTCTTAGAGTTTGCTTTCTTGACGAAAGAAAGAGTGTAAAAGAAATCTAGTATGAAAAATGAATAATATCTCCCCACTACTCTTATATTCAATTAACAATTTTTTTTTTTAAAAAAAAAATCACAAAATTGCTGAAGTATTTTCTAGTCAAATTTCTATTTTTAAACAAGTCAAATTAAGTGTTTGGTCTTCAACTCGTGCAAAAATAAATATTTTTAAATATTAATAATAGTGTCAAGACGTATTTTAGTGATGTTGTTTTTGAAGAGATCTTTGAAGATGATAAAAAAAAGTGTTTCTTAGAATACTTAGGTAAAATAAAATTTATTTTAAACATTACTACAAAATTGTAGAGCATCAAATAAGGATTAAATGACACCAATCAAATGAATTATGCAAAGCTATCGAAGTGGAAACAATTTGCTTAATTAATGTCAAGCTTATTAATGGATTAGGAAGTGGAAATAATTTGCTTAATTGATGTCAAGCTTATTAATGAAGAGAACGTATACACCATCATCAACTAATTACACCGATTATTAAAGATTGTTAATATTTATTGAAGGTCAGCTATATGAATCATTGTTATTTTATAATTTTTACTCAATTCATGCAATTGACATACAAGATAATAATAAAGTGAAAATAAAAAATTATAACATGTCGTCATCAGTGGCGGAGCCAGAAATTTTAATAAGGGGGTTTAAAATCTGAGAAGTAAACACACGAACTAGTGGAAGGGAGTTTGACATCTATTATACATACCTAAAATATAATTTTAACCATGTATAAGTAGTAATATTTTTCGTCGATGAACCCCTTCATTATATGCTGACTCTACCCCTGATAGTCACTTTATACCTAAAGGCGAAGCCAATATAATAGCCAAGAATTCGATAAACCCTAATATTTCTGCTTCGAACCCTATAGTTGTATTAAATGTTCTCTCTCTTTCTCTCTCTATATATTATAATTCATAAACTAAAAATTTCGATTTCGCTCCGTCTTTACCAATAGACAAATCATTTATATTTGAATCTTTCCCATTAGCGCAATTCCGCTAGTTCTTCTTTTAATTTATGAAACTGGAAATTTCAAAAACCTCTTGGGAATATTATTATTTTTCTTTTTTCTAAACAGTGTGAAAGTTTTTTTTCCTCTGGTAGAGAATAAAATAACCTGTTCATTATCAATCATTCTATATTTGATTAGAAAATAACGTATTATTTATTACACTAAAATAAGTCAATGTTCCCCACCACCCACCTCCCCAAATGATTCCAAATAAATGGTCTCAATTACGTTCTTCCTATTTTCTCCGTTTTTTACTATATAATCATACTATACCACGTAATACGGACATTCTACCGGTCCACAATACTCTACTCACCCAAATTATAGTTCTTTCTCTGATAAATTTATATGGTAAATCAAATATTTTAAGAAATGATAAATAATCATGATCACAAATCTAAAATGTATTTAAAAGTTTTATATAAATAATTTGTTGTTGATAAATGATTGATATCGTGCCTAGTGTCCTCCTTCTTTTTCTACTTGTTCTCAGCCTGTATCAATGTGTGTGTGTATATATATATATATATCAATAACATTAAGGCATTAATGTCGGAATGTGAGATTACATGCTAAATATTCATGGCATTTTACTCTAATTTAAACAAGGTCTCTATTATTTATTTCTATCAATTGTCATATATAATTTGCGTTTGACGATCACCCCTAATAAAAATATATTATCCTTAACTAACTATTAATCACTTTTTTCTTATATATTTATACAAATAGTATAAAATAAAAACATGTATTTCATAATTATTAGGTTCACCTACTTCTAAATGAGGTAACAAATCAGCTTTTTACGTAAAACTCTCCTTTCATTTTTCCAAGCTACTTTTCCTACTAATAATAATAATTATAACTAGCTGCACATTAACAACAACTAGCCACACACATAATTACAACAACAATAAATAGAAAAATTAATGTAAAGTGAATGCAGAGACTAAATAAATTCTTATTTATACTTGTGTTTTACACTAATTTAAAGTGAAAATACATGTTATATAAATATTGAATATGAATAAATTTTCAAACAGAGAAACACATACTTACAAAAAAATAAAAATTAATTCCAACTTTTAACCAATTGAAATAAACTATCATAATGCGAGAATCATATTCATTAATCATACCTAAAAATTTGTCTACCTAAGGTTTCACCCAAAAAGTTAAATACAGAAAAGAAAGGTATATTAACCTCATATTTAGACTTATTCAAATCTCAAATAATAACACAGTTAAAAGAGTATGATAACTATATATATATAAATAAATAAAAGGAGCATAACATTATTAGTAATACTAGCTTAGCTAGTACTTGCTAAAAATAATTTACTTCCTCTTAATCATAATTCTCAAATTAGCTTTTTAAAAGAAGATTGTTTTATTTATTATTATATTTATATCAAACTCTAATAATTAATGATTTTCACTGAAAATAAAAAGTACTTTCAACAATGCATTAAAATCTATTGTTGCCAAAAAGCAAATAAAAATTAGGTGCAATTAGTATTGTTTGGCCATTTGTCTGTTTTTATCATAACATGTTATTCCCCAAAATTAGCTCCATCAGTCAAACTACTCTTCCACGTGTCTTTCAATTATTGGCTGGTCAAACTTGGATAACATTTCGAGACCCGGTTTTTCTCTCTAGCCCGGCCCATCAAATCATTTTCAAGAAAAAAATATTGAAATGAATATAAAATAGGAAAAATTACTGAAATACACGTCTTATATTTTTCTCATTTCCAATATCCCATTCTATTTCTAAAAACCTCTAAAATTTCTTATTCCTTAATGTATCCAAGCTACATATTAATGTATCTGAGCCAGTATTTAATATATTCGAGCTACATATTATGTATCCAGTTTATTTTATAATGTATCCGAGCTAGTTTTTAATGTATTCGAACTATATATTATGTATCCGAGCTAGTTTTAGTGTATCCAGTTTATGTTATAATGTATCCGAGATACTCTTTAATGTACTGAGCTACATATTATGTATCCGGTTTGTGTTACTTTTTAAGGGATTAATGTAATTACAAACTAAAGAGGGATATATTGTAATTTCATACTAAAACTATGTGATTCCTAAAATTTACCCTATAAAATATCTTTTGTTTAATTTATTTTGTCTGATTTTGATTCAAATTTTTTTTTCTTACAAATTTTAAAGTAAAGATACATCAAATGTATCAAAATATCTTTTAATATTTTTTGTCTTGAATAGGCAACGTAAAAAATTAAAATTATAATGTTGACAAAAGAAAAGAAGACATTTTTCTTAAATGAACTAAGAAGAAAAATAAACTGTAACGCATGAAGTAGGTAAAAATAGAAAATTTAAAGTGGTGTGTATTATCTTTTAATATTTTAGCCTTAAACATTCAATGTAAAAAAATAAAATTATAATATTGACAAAAGAAAAGAAGACATTTTTCTTAAATGAATTAGGAAGAAAAATAAACTCTAACGCTCGAAATAGGTAAAAATAGCAAATTCAAAATTGTATGTTTTGCACATTGCTGTATCTTAGTGGTCAATGATATGGATTGAATACCATGAGATCTCAGGTTCAATTCTCAAATTACTAGTAAAAAGTAATAATTATCTTATAAAATTAGTCAAATTGCATAAAAACTAGTCCGAACATAATGGTTACTAAAAAAATTTAAAAAAATGTGTGTGTTAAAAGTCTCGTAAAAATCCTCAATTTCATTGTTCTCTCTTTCAAAAGATTCCAAAACATTTAGAGGTCCACCATAACATCCAAACAAACCCCACTCCAATTTTTATTCATATATTCCTATAATTATTTATCTTTTGCCTAATCAATCATAATCTTGTACCCAATCTAGCTCTTTTTCTACAGAGAGAAAGAGAGGATTGCTTTTGCTTTTTCCCATTTGTTTCTTGTAAGAAAGTCTTTGGGTGGAGTTGGAAAAAGAAAATAAATTCTAAGGTGAGACTAATCTGTGTTGAAGGTCAGGCCAAAGGGTCTATCTTTCTTCAATCATATCATTCTTTTTTTTTACTCTCTTTTTTATGGTTGTTCAGGTACTTTTTTTCCTTGTTATTCTTTGATCACACTTTCTAATGATTGATTTATTCTCCTGAGATTTTTATCTATGTGGTTTCTTTGTTTTGGGTATTTTTGATGACCCCTTTTGCCTGGAAATGATTTCTTCTTTCCCTTTTTGTTGTTTTCCTTATTTGTTAGATCCTGATGTGTTTCAAGATTTAGTAAAGTTTCAATCTTTACCTTCTATAATCAGTTACAGGCAGGAGAAGTAAGTTCTTTTTTTTTTTTTGCAGCAATGGCATGTTTTTACAGCTGCCCTAGATCAAAATTATACTTTTGTGGAATGTAATTAATTTATGGCTGTTTTGTTTTCCTTTGATGGGCTTTTTTGATAACAAAAGGAAAAATGATGGAGGGGGTATATATATGTGAATACTTTTATGCTGTTGTATTATGATTCCTTGATTTGATGATAATCTGAGGGGAATCTTAGTAGCTCGGTTAGTTGGTTAACTACTCGAGCTTTTATCTTGTTGGTGAGGCTTGGATGCCTCACCTTGTAATCCCTTCCCCTACCCCCCATTTGAAAATAAAAATGGTAATCCGAGAGTTGTTCGTGTGTCTGGTGGATATAGAAGGAAAATTGATTAATGGAGAGGCTGATTTGGAGATCTTTGCTTTGTTATATCTGAGAGAATAACAAGGTGACGGTTCAATGCCTCACCTTGTTGTTCTGGAGTATCTGCTATCTCTTGAAAATTAGAAAAGAGTAAGTTACGTTAAATGATTATGAGTGGACAGCTAAGTGTCTTATGGTGGAAGTAGCTTTAGCGCCTCGAGTATCATTCCTCCTTTGACATTGTTAAGAAGCACTCATGAAATATTTGTTTTAAATATTGGTGTGGTTTAGAATCTTTGTGGCTTTATATTCATTTCATGCTACTCCTCATTGCAGTTAATTTGGCCTTTGAGTTGCTCATGCTACTAGTGTCAACAATTGATGGGTGGATTTGATGATCATGTTGCCATTATGGGAGATTGGATGCCTCCAAGTCCAAGTCCAAGAACATTTTTCTCTTCACTGCTAGGTGATGATGTTGGGTCAAGATCATCTTTTGAGGGCACCAATGAAACTAGTGGAAACTTAGCTTCTGGTCCTCAAGAACATGTTGGCAATTCTGATGGAAATGATGGAGCACAAGCTGCAATCAGTGAACCACAACCGGTAAAATTGAGTGCACTGTCTGACCAGAAAATGAGCTCTCGCGGAGGAGGACTCTTGGAAAGAATAGCAGCTAGAGCTGGATTTAATGCCCCGAAGCTGAACACGGAGAGTCTTAGACCTGCTGATCTGATGAAGAATCAAGGAGTTCGCTCTCCTTATTTAACTATTCCTCCTGGTCTTAGTCCAACAACCCTGCTAGAGTCTCCTGTTTTTCTCTCCAATTCACTGGTATGAATACACCTTGTGTATACCCTTTGCCTCCACCGCATAATTGATTTCCTAGATTTAGGTTGCTTATTATTGGTTATTTATGAACTGTGTTATAATGGTGGAAGTTTAAGAAGCACGCCAACAACAAATGAAAGGGATATAATACACAAGTTTAAATAATAATAGGCTATCAATTCTGCAAAATGAGAAGAGGAGTTGTGACTATGATTAGAGTTGTTCTTGGGTGATATACTGGATGGATCAAGTGAGGACAAATATTTGTATCTATTTTAATAGTTCTACCTAACCAACTTCTTTGATTTTTTAGCAAGAGTCCATGTTTGTTCTATGCTGCGATTTGTGAAAATATACTATCCCTCTTTTTCAATTTGCTTGTCTAGTGTTGTCCTTGACATGGAGTTTAAGTAAAGACGACTTTTGAATCTAAGATATGCAGAATGTACCACAATTCCCTTTAATCTTAACATGTCATGTGGGGAGTTAGAATTAAAGAGTTGCCAAAAAAAGGGAAGAAATATTCTTTTTGATACGGACTAAAAAGGAACAAACAAATTGAAATGGAGGGAGTAATATATAAAGCTGTAGAAGGATATAGGTTTACTTGCTTAGATTGCTCTTTGTTGCAAGTAGTTATCATATTCTTTTTAGAAAACACTAGCTCATAAATAAAACTCAGATGCTTGTACTTATTCATGAGTCGTTTTATGGTGTGTCACAGTCACCAGCATTTATTTTTTTGAAAAAGGTAACTTTATAGTCACGAACATTCTCTTTTACTGGGTTTGAATTCTTGCATTTTATCAAAACTCCATCAAATTGTTTTCTGCATTTACTGAATGAAGGGTTTCATCTTCTGAGTTTGTAGCATAAACATCATAAAATAAATTTTTGACCTGCGGTATCTTACCTCAAGTTTGCTTGCTTTGCAAAGTTCACCTGCAACTTGTCATCCATCCATCTTCCCTTTGCTTTATATTATACCAAAGCAAAACCAATTGTCAGAGTTTTAAGAAGTTGTGAGTCCTAATTTCACATCATGGTCGATATATTGGTTTTTACTATTAATTTAATCTTCTAATTGGAGTTTTCAGAACCCTGAAAAGAGCTTCAAGGTCTGTAGTTCCTTATATAGGACAACTGTTATATTGTTAAGATGTTAATCTTGCAAGATCTTGTTTCTGATATGTATACTCCCTCCGTCACAATTTGTTTGTCTTACTTTCCTTTTTAGTCCATTTAAAAAAGAATGTCCCTTCCCATTTTTGGTAACTCTTTAATTCTAACTTTCCACATGGTATGCTTAAGTCCACAAGATTAAAGAACATTTTGGTTCATTCTACATATCTTTAATTTAAGACCACATATCTTAAATTTCGTGTCAAGTGCAAACCAAACAAGAAAATTGAAACGGAGTAAGTATCATTTAGAGGCACAATTTGCTTGAATCATTTTGGCTTTGGTCTAATGCAAAGGTCACTTCTTTTTGGTGCTTGTACATCTGTGTGAACTCCCATTGTTCTGAAACTGAAGTATTCTTCTTCAAGGTTCTCTTTCATGTAAAATTTTCTATCAATGTCTTGCAGGTGCAACCATCCCCAACAACTGGAAAATTTCTATTTTCCTCAGGCATTGAGAATAGAAACTCGGCATTGATGATGGAGGATACAGATAAGAGGAAAGATAATGCTTTAGAGAGTATCAATTCATCGTCCTTTTCTTTCAAGCCAGTTCCAGAGACTGCTCCATCTCTGTTTCCTAGCACGACCAGCAGAGTAATCACTCTCAATCTCTCAAATGCACTCTGCACAGACATTCTGTTTGTTTCCAATCTCTGAGCTTGTTTGTTAGTCTTGGTTGCAGGTGAACCCGTCCAGTTTTTCTCAGCAAGGATTTCCAAACATTGAAGTTTCAGTTCATTCCCAGAACTCGCTTGTATCTCACCGTGTGGAAGCTACACAAAACCCGACTCAGAATGGAACACTTCAGCAATCATCTGATTTCCCTAGATTTTCTGCTGAGAAGGATGCCATGGGTAATAATGTTACCCTAGAGTCTAGGACTTTTCAGACAGTTGGTAGTGCTATGGACCATTCTCCACCTCTCGATGAACCGCAAGATGAGGACATTGATCAAAGAGGAGGTGGAGATCTAAATGTTGCTGGTGCCCCAGCTGAAGATGGTTATAATTGGCGAAAATATGGGCAGAAACAAGTTAAGGGGAGTGAGTACCCCCGAAGTTATTATAAGTGCACACATCCAAACTGTCCAGTCAAGAAGAAAGTGGAGCGATCTCCAGAGGGTCATATTACTGAGATTATATACAAGGGAGCCCACAATCACCCAAAACCCCCACCTAACCGTAGATCAGCCCTTGGATCCACAAATTCACTTGGTGACCTACAGCTGGACGGTGCAGAACAAGGTGCAAGTGGTGTTAATGGTGATCTGGGTCAGGCAAACTTCCAGAAAGCACCTGGTGCTGGAGGAGGTTTTGATTGGAGGAACAACAATCTTGATGCAACATCATCAGCGAACTTGGGCTCCGAGTACTGCAACAGATCTGCCCCTTTCTCTGCTCAGAATAACACTCGGTTGGAATCAGGTGATGCAGTAGATGTGTCGTCGACTTTTTCAAATGATGAAGATGAAGATGATCGTGGAACTCATGGCAGCGTATCACAAGGTTATGATGGTGAAGGAGATGAGTCCGAGTCTAAAAGAAGGTTTCTATATCATCGTTAGCCTTAATGAATGAGATTTCCATAATTCTATTAAATTTACCTGAGTACTTAACTTTTTATTATCTCTTTGGTAAATATTACTAGGAAGCTCGAGACCTACTCTGCAGATATGACTGGTGCCACTAGAGCTATCAGGGAGCCAAGAGTTGTGGTTCAAACTACAAGCGAAGTGGACATCCTTGATGATGGATATCGCTGGCGCAAGTATGGGCAAAAGGTTGTTAAAGGGAATCCAAATCCAAGGTTAGTCACATTGATTAAAAAATTTATGACACCAGAATCCCGAATTTTGACTTGTAAAGTTGTTTGCTAAAAATGATGGTTTTCCCTTTTGGCAGGAGTTACTACAAGTGCACAAGTGCTGGCTGCAATGTCAGGAAGCATGTTGAGAGGGCCTCGCATGACCTGAAGTCAGTGATTACCACCTATGAAGGGAAGCACAACCATGACGTTCCTGCAGCTCGCAACAGTAGTCATGTTAATTCAGGGGCCTCCAACACTCATCCAACTTCAGTTACTGCCCCTGCTCAAAACCATTTACATAGGCCCGAGGCTGCTCAACTTCAGAATGCTATGGCACGGTTTGACAGGCAACCTTCATTGGGCTCATTTGGTCTGTCAGGGAGGCCCCAGCTTGGACCTAACCCAGGATTTAGCTATGGAATGAACCAGCAAGGCGGCCTATCCAGTCTAGCAATGGCTGGATTTCATCCTAATCAAAACAAGCCAGGGGAGGTTCCTATGCATCCATATCTAGGACAGCCGCGACCCATGCATGATTTGGGATTTATGTTCCCAAAGGAAGAACCAAAGGTGGAACCTATGTCGGATCCTGGATTGAACCTCGCCAATGGCTCAGCAGTTTATCAGCAATTTATGAACAGGTTGCCGCTTGGACCTCAAATGTAAATTTACAGTTTTTGTCTTCTCTAAAGAAAAGAAAGTTAGAGATACTGATTTTGGTACTTAATGGGCATACCTCCTACACAAAGTCCTATAATACAACTTTTTGAAGCTATATTTTGTCTTTGTTTTAACTTCTAAATACCATTTAAGCAGCCATTTATTTGGTGTCTCTGCTTCAGCTTCTTGCTATACTGACAACAGTTTCAGGTTGTAACATGGAAAAGTTCCATGTCCTATCTTCATATTTTGGAGGCTAAGGTTTATGTCCTCCGTGTACTAGTTCTTTTGCCTAAACCGCACCATGATGGCCTTGCTCTTATATTAAAGAAAAAAGTTTCAACAAGAAATTTATGTCTGTTTTCATCTGTTGGTATATGTATGCAACTTTTGCTGCTCTCATCTCTAGTCTGAGAATTGAAAGTACAGGTAATTTATATTTTTAGTTGGACATCAATGGTATATGTATATATCCAATTTACTGTATATTGAGGTTCATTGTTGAGCATCTAATATTTGCATGACTTTAATCAACAACCAAATGACCCCAATATAATTTACTAAACACTACATTGCTAATATCTACATAACTTTAACCAATCCAAACGACAATCATTGTGCTCTTTATTTGAGATGTTTCTAACATTTTAGAGAAATAGTAAGTTGTACAAGTTTCGTAATCAAAGTTTGCCTACCATCAACATTAGTTGAGCATTTAGGAAAAGGTACCAACTTTCTGATAGGTTCGACAATTGCACATTTTGTAGTAGTTACGGCACAGGTCTTACAGAGGAGTTTTATGGCCGAATGTTGTTATGACTAAATTCGCTGCTACTAGGCGACGTAGAGCATCATTAGGTCTGCTTCTACGGGCGAAATCATCATTTTAATCTTGTGAGTTCTGAATTTTGTAATAATGATTTCTAGGGTTAAAAATTGTTACAATACAAATTGAGCGAAAGTTTACCAAACCCGCATTTGGACTTCTAATCTGCCGGCTTGTAATGAATTCCACGAGCCAACAACAACAGGGGTAAATGGTTAAAAAGGGAAAAAGCCAATAGTAAAAGTAATCTTGAACATATCAAAAGAGACATATGAATAGAATTTCAACTAGTTGCCTCTCAATTTGTGTATATATATTAATCCATGACGATTTCACATTTTGATGTTACCCTGATCTACCAAGTATATGTTTCATGTACAAAATGTCAAATGTCAAATTTACACTAATGACGACTGCCTTTCCGATAAAGTACAACCAAAACTATTGAGGAAAACTCATGCTATTAGGCTCGGGCTCTGTAAGCAGCCTGGTGCAGCATGTCCGCTCCAGAAACAAACAGGAAGGAACCTCAACTTCTGCACACATAATTAAGTGAAGAATATACAGTAAATTGGATATTACCTACTGATGTCCAACTAAGATCGTATATTTCTTTGCTTCCCAGTCTCAGATTGATGCCAAAGTAGAACAAACACAAATTTCTTGTTGAAACTTGCTGGTGATATTCAGTGCCTTAAGCTATTAATGGCCATTCGTTATGATCTGCTTATCTTTTTCTTCTTCATTCTGCTGGTAGACCGACTTCCGGTGACTCACTTCACTCCTGTAGGATGAATTACATTCAGAAAACATACAGACAATACAAAACCCAAGCACGTCTAAACAATTCAAAATCCACAAATGAGTAGTCTATTAGTCATCAGCACAAAGGCTGTGCTGGGAGCCAATTTACATTTTAGAACTATGTTTTTGTTCATCTTACAAGGATTCGAAAAACTCTTGTAAAGTTCAGTTCCACCTGCATAGTTTTGTTAATACCAAAAAATATAATTCATCCTAATTTTCTTGATTGCATCACTTCTGTCTTTAACACGTATTTTCTCTCCTTTTTATTTACTTTCTTTGTATAATAATGTTATTTTGCAAATGACAGGTGGTATTAGAAGCAAGCTAACACGACCAAACTCGGGCAAAGACTAAGATCAGTTTCACCTCTTGGGCTTTAGCTACATATGAGTGTTCAATCGAGCTACAGCTGTATTGTCATTCAAACCTATTTTACCAAGCTGTAGTTTAGCGCCAAATATTAAAAGAACCCTATAACTATCACTTAAGTTCACATATTCTACGAGTTCCATTCATTTACAGGCCCCCATAACATAAAGATTTCTGCTCAATTTCCAAAACGTCTTGCAGTTTAATTCCCTCTGAATAAAGCTACAGAGTAGGATCTACAGTTAATGGAAGAACAAGTACCATAAATCCATTTTTACCTTTTCTTTTTACTCCACCAAAAAAAAAAAAATGAACTTCCTACTCTTGTGACTTGCATACCACATAGAAACATATGGAACACTTCAAAACTTGGATCAGAGCAAAACGGAGCAACATATAAGCATAATATGAGATATTACATAGAGAAGCTGCAAAACCTGATCGTCTCCTCTACTGAATCATAATGCAGAAGAGCAATAACTCTGCGCTTTCTTTCTCTTCTGACTTCTCCACCACGCTTGACCACAGGCAATTGCTTAATTCCTTTGGCCTCCATTAGTTGCTTTGCAATTGCTAGATCCGTATCAGGATAACAAGTTAGGAGTCCACAATCTTGGCCACGATAGCTTATCCCTCTTGTGCATATAGAGGACACAAGACAAGTATTTGCCTGTAAATCATATAACTAAAGTAAGAAAAGAAAGGAGGTGCATGGACTGAAACTCCCGGAGACAAAGATGGCAAAGTGAACACAAAATCAGGGAGAATAAGAAATGAACACTAACAGACATTTGTCATGATGCAATCTAAAGCACATACATCTGTGACTGATAAATCTTTGTTGGAAGAATCCCCATGGTTCTTAAACAAACTCCTTTTCACGTCACCATATGTTAAAATTCCTTCCAAGTAACCTTCAGCATCAACCACAAGAACGCAACTCTGTCGGCCGTCATGCATGCATTCTAATGCTTCTTTCACAGTTTGGCTCGGAGAGACCTTCAAATAATCATTTGACATGGCCTGAGAAACCTAATAGAAGGAAATACACATTAGGTTCTTGAAGTACCTAAATCACAAAATAAGTCTCCTAAAAGAAAACAGGTGGTGTTTTGTTCAAAAAATTGAAAACCAAGAT
This sequence comes from Solanum pinnatisectum, assembly GCA_035578085.1. Taxonomy (NCBI): domain Eukaryota; kingdom Viridiplantae; phylum Streptophyta; class Magnoliopsida; order Solanales; family Solanaceae; genus Solanum; species Solanum pinnatisectum. The sequence goes on along the minus strand of CM069082.1, from coordinate 45,373,250 downwards.
CCCATAAAATGCAAACTTTTCCCACTTTCTAGATGCCAACACAAAGATAGTACCTTTAGATCTTCTAAAATGAGACCTTCATCAAATGATTCATGACTGTTATGACTCCCAACCACCATTAGTTCCAAGTTATTTCTCTCACCAGATTGCCTCGAATCATTCCCTTCATTTTTTTCATCAGCTGGTGAAAGAATAGAGTAACCTTTCGATGCAAACTTGGCTTCTGATGACTCCGTTTCATTTGGCTGGTCGGTAACGGAAGGCACCCATATTGCCAGCCCAACAGCACCCTATTAAAGAGCATTTAAAACAATTGCATGATTTAAAGTGCAAGTTTTACCCCATATATCATTTCAACAGCAACCTACAATAGCAAAAAACATCTATGCGATCATCTAACTAGCAAACACAGATGCAAGTCAGATTTGTATATGTCCAATAAAGGTTTAGTCTTAATGTAGTACACTATAATGTAATGATATGTATGTAATGTAATTTAATATAGTAGAAGGTCTCCTTATTATAGCAGCATAGTTTCCTAGAGTTTAGCCCTCTTACCTCTCAAATGTAGAGAGGATAACAGTCCAACGTGTTAGCATAATCTTATGGCCAAAAGTTACAAAGATTAAATTAACCAACCAAAAAAGTTACCAAGATCAAATTTACAACCTGACCACACAAACTCTCCCTCAGGGTGATTTCAGCACAGACTTCCCAGGAGAATGTTCAGATAGTAGCCAAAAGAGACACTTAATCCAAATTTGGAGGTCAAACACACACACAGCTCAAAATTAAGTTAAAGCTCAATACAGGCAAACCGCAATACTTCCACAGTTAAAAGTCAGGAATATACTTAATGATTACCTAAGATAAACTGGTAAAGAAACACCAGACATGTAGCAGAGAAGGGAAACCTTGACTTCAGAATGAGAGTAACTCAAAAATTAGCCAACACAATTAAAGGAAGTCCATTGCATACTCAAATTATGAAGTTAACCTAGGATGACAACCATCTGTCACAAAGAAGACTTGAGTTACTCAGAAAGTAAGAGATACTATGTTACGGACTTGAGTTACTCAGAATGTAGGAGATTAGATAACAAAGATAGATGTTTTAATCAAGCATGGGAGCTTTTAGTAACACACATGAAAAACAACTAGAACTAGTGAATTTTTGTTCAGCAAGACTAACCATGAGAGGAAGCAAAATTCTATAATCTTTTGTCAACTCAAACAATAAAAGCACTGACGTCAAAGGCACTGAGCAAACTGAAGCTAGTGTAGCAGCCATCCCCACCTGCATTGTTTACATTTATCCATTAGAAAAGTTTACCACCTAAACGGCATTGGAGTGCAATAATTGTTTGGGGAAGGTAAAAGTATATCAGACCAGTGCATATGCCTGTGGCTGGGCAATAGCAGCATTCCCTGGAATAGCTGAATTAATTAGTTCCCCGGCTAACCCTCCAAATACAGCACCTACAGCAGCACCTATCATTAAGCTTGGTGCATACAATCCACCAACAAGGCCAGACCCTTTGCACAAAGCAGTGGCCACGACTTTTGCAGCAACTAATTGAGCTAGCCATCCAATTCCAGGTGCAGATGCAGTTTTCCCAGTATGTAGGATTTCATCAACATTAGTGAAACCCCAATAGAGAACTCCAGGATATCTCAGAGCTATTACACCAGCTCCTAAACCCCCCAAAGCAGGGCAGACAACATCAGAAAGTCCAAACTTTTCCTTGAGGAACTGAAACCCCTTGGTGAACCAGGACACCAATCGAGTGAAAACAACACTTACTACTCCACACAACATCCCCAGTATCAGATACAATGGAAGCTCTACAAAAAGGAAGCATTCTCAAGTATTCAGAAAGAAATCCATAAAAAAAAATAGGGTGAGAATCAAGACAGTTTAATATGTAAAGCATGAAGTAACATGATACCCAGTCATCTAAATCAGACATCACGTTATACATCTCTCTTAATGTATCTTACGACACGCCATATCCAAGGTGAGGTGCCGTAGTGTCTGTTGTTATATGCAAATGACATAGTACCGATTGACGAGAATAGAGGTGGAGTTAACCCTGGGCTGGAGGTTTGGAGACAAACCCTGGAGTCTAAAGGGTTCAAGTTGAGTAGGACCAAGACCAAATACTTGGAGTGCAAGTACAGTGATGAGACACGTGAGGTTGGCATGGAAGTGACCCTTGATACGTGGGTCATTTCAAGTATCTTGGGTCTTCAATGCAAGGTAATGGGAGATCAACAATAATGTCACACATCGTATTGGTGTGAGGGGGATGAAATAGAGGCGAGGCTCACCTCCAGAGTCTTGACCGATAAGTGATAAGAATGTACCACCTAAACTTAAAGGTAAGTTCTACAAAGTGGTGATTAGGCCGACGATGTTGTATGGGATGGAGTGTTGGCTCTCATGTTCAAAAAATGAGAGTTGTGAAATTGAGAATGCTAGGGTGGATGTGTTGGCTTACTAGGAGATATAAGATTCAGAATGAAGATATCTGGGAGAAGGTGGGAGTGACCTCTAGGGTAGACAAGTTGAGGAAAGTGAGACAGAGATGGTTCAAGCATGTTACAATGAGATGCCCAGATGACCCGATGAGGAGGTGTGAGAGGTTGGCATGGTATCCATGCGAAAAATTAGAATAGCAATTGACTCTATGTTACGACCTATAACAATGGAGACGAGACAGTACACTCAGATGTTACTTTAGACATATAGGAGACAAGAGAAAAGCGTATTTGATGTTGTCCATTCCTTTTTTAAAGAAATTTAGCATGTGAATGACAATAGCAAGTATGAATACCACCGGGAAACATTCTCAGAAGAAATGGTACAACTATAGCAGAAATGCATATACAAAATTCCCTGATTACAAGAATTTCATTCAACAATGCAGCATGAACACTGGCTGAGTGCAGCCAAACTGTGAAAGGGCAAATACACCTCGTCATTAACTCATGTCTGCTATAGAAAAAATAAATAGAACAACACCAACGGAAATACTCATGCACTATAGTAGTATGTTTTAGCCATGATAAAATAAACTAGAATTAGATCAAATACCGGCAGCAGATTTCATATCATACGTGGGCACTGTGAAAGCCTGTTTTTCCCCAAGTACTGCATTTGATACAGTTGATGATATAACAGAAGCCAATATGATCATCGCAGTTGTAAAAGGGGGTGAATTTTCAGCACGGAGTGGTCTTAAAACTGTTTCAATCGCAAAGAAAGAACCAGCTACTGCTGCATTGAAACCTGCAGAACAAAAAATGTTAAACCTAAAGATCCATCAACCAGCTGAGGCAAGATCCAGAGAGGTGCAAAGCCACAATTCACACAGACAAGTACGTGCCCGTGGATATGCACGTATCAGAAGTGCACTAAAGAAGACTATCCGACTACGTATTTGACACATTGACAAAAATAATAACCAAGTATTTCTCCCTGCAATGATAAACGGCCTCTCTACCTCCCAAGGTAGGTTGAGGTCTGTGTACACAATCCTCCCCAAACCCCACTTGTGGGATTTCACTGGGTATGTTGTTGTCGTTGTTGTTGTTGTAAATAATGGCCTGTGGGATCCACGCAAAGTCATATTAGCTAGGAGGAATAGTTTCTACTCCTTTGAAATTGAGACCCATATCGAACCTTGCAGCTCAAAAGACTTGTCGGAAATTTGGCTTCAAGGTGACTGCCTATTTTGACAACATCAGTTTCATTTTTTGGGAAAGAGAAGACAGAAAAAAAAAAGTCTTTTGGGAATGAAGAAAAATGGGACAGCATATGAGTGCTCTTCTTAGCGTCGCTAGAATATGCACTAAATTCATAATCCATACAAGCTATAACACACGAAAAGCCTTCCTTGCAAGAGAAATTCACAAAAACATCCACTCATAATGGTTTTGAGATTGAACAAACAATGTCTCATCTTTGTCAATGTCTCTAGAATACCTCTGAGAGATATCATCTCAGAAATTACATACAAACTAAAAAACTTCTAAACAAGTAAACATATAATTTGCTAAGGGCCTAATACTCTGCATTACTTTGGAAGTGAATAAGGAATATTTCCTGGTTCAGATACTTCTTAATAAGAAAAAACATACCTGAAGAAATTCCAGCAGCTGCACCAGCTGCAATGAGAGCTATTCTTCTTTCCCGGTTGTTTTCCATCATCATTGAACATCCATAGGCACATGACTTCCCTATATCTACACTAGGGCCTTCAGGACCCAAGGAACAACCAGTGCCCAGAGTTATAGCAGCTTGAGTGGCCTTCACTGTAGGGAAGATTCCAGCAATCAAATCAAATCCTTGTCCCTGAGTAGAGCTAGACTCTGTTATTTGGTCCAATATTCCGACCAGACCATGCAGCATGCCAACAATGACTCCACCCAAAACTGGTATTAAAAGTATCCGATGCCAAGTATCAGCTAGCCTTTGCAAACGAAGCCAAGCAGCACCGTCATAAGGAGTACCAGCCCATGCCCACTCGTGTATTACATGTACCTAAACAAATATCCTCTGTGTCATCCAATATACAATAAAAAACTACAGTTCAAAGACTACTGGTTAACAACATAAGAAATACAGTACAAGTAACTCTCCAAATGCAACACCTTTAATCAACAAAAATGGTCAAAGAAGCTTGCAAGTCACAAAAGCAGACCCTCAATATGCATATTCCCCATACTAAAAAGGAAAGCAAACCACAGGAACTGCTGTTACTCATTAACTGAAGATCTCTACTTTGGAAACACTGAAACCCCAGGAGAGATACACAAACAACTAAATAAGAGGAATAATATAACATGCAGATTTCATAAAGCAACAGCATTTTGCTGTTCCCAATTTCACAATTCACAATTTTCAGATTTTGGTAGTGATAGCAAACCCTAATTTGCTTTAGAAGATAAAATGCATGTACTATTGCACTGAAACGGACTGGAATAGAGTATTCGTCGCCACTAATTCAGTTTACGATTAGGTGTAATGAAATCAAGTGATTAACTGACAACATCTATCTGAAGCCAAGTCAACAAAATCTCCACACTAAGCATCTTATAATCAATCACTATTATGTGCAAATTGAGATAGGAAATAGAAATGACATAACTAATTGCCAACATAGGCAAAAAGCAATAAATCTAGCTAAATTCGTCCAGTTATTGAAGCAAAAATAAGCTTTAACGAAAATGCAAGCTATAAGCTGAAACTAACCCCTCGATTAAACCCGGCAACACAAAGGCCAGTAGCAAGGCCAAGGAGACATCCAACAAGCAACATCGCCCATTCCGGCGGAGCACTATCACCTAGAATTTCATCCGCAGTAGATGAAACACCGCGGCGACTAGAAGGCGAAGGCGACGAGGAGTGGTGGTGATCCCTATCCGATGATCGCCGACCAGAAAATCCTCGATCTAACCGCTTCAATAGATCCTTAATGGTTCTGGTATTCGTTCTCCTCGGAGACGACTGGCTCTCCACATCGCCTTCCGACGCCGATGAAGTAGAACGTAACAAAATGTTGTGATCGCCGTACTCCCCTCCCGACATTTCTGACGAATTTTCACCGGCTTTTCGTCGGAGGATTACAGGCGATTCCACCAGCATGCATTACAAAATTGAGTGTAAAATTAACAACTTTCTTCTCTGTAGGTTAACTTGTCGCCGTCGCTATCGGAGTCGGGTTTTTGACGACTTTAGGCTCCTAACGACGGGAAGTGGAGGACAAAGTGCGATTAATCCCCAAAATATCCCTATCATTGACCAACAAAGTTTAATTCTTATGTATAGGTGGTATTTTTAAATATTTGAATAGCTTTTTACCAATTTTTTGATACTATTATATTTCAATTAAACATAAAATAGTAAAAATAAATTACAAAGCTAGTACACCACTTTTCAAAAACCATGTTTTTAAATTTCTCGCTTATTATGAGTTATGATTGTCACATTAAAATTATCTTTTTAATTGTTTATCTAGTATACGTGTCCGCGCGTTGCGCGGATATTTTAAAATGAATAATTTTTTAATTTAAAAATGACTAATATGAATTATTATTGAGCGCATATATATTTTATATTTTTTACTTAGTATTAATTTCTCTTTTTTTGGAACATTGTTTTAAATATAAAGATGCATAAAATCAATTGTATTTTAAACTAATAAAATCTTATCATATTTCTCATGGATTATTAGAATTTTGTCCACAGTGTAATTTCTATATAGATTTTTTAAAGAAAAACCTTTAATGTTGAGATTAAAAGGATAGTTACAAACCATCTTATCTATAAAAAGAAGTGTAGTTGAGCTAATCTTTACTTATCAATTAATTTATAGATATTTTAAACCTGTTATACTTAATTAATAAAATATTAATTTTAAATGCATTCATTTTTAGAGATAATCTGATTTGCAATTGGAGGATAGGCTATGTGCTTGAGAAAATAGGCAAATTAGTTTTACAGATTTAAATATTTCAAAAATAATTAAATATAATGCTTTTGGAAACGATACAGCGTATAAAAAAAGTCCTAATTTGCTATAATGGTCTACAATAATCAAATTCTTGACATAATGAAAATAATATTAATAATAATTATTATTATAATAATTACTATTATTATTAAATTTAAAAAATTACAAATAATATTTCAATATCTTCAAACATCATAATTAGATACAATTATCTCAAAAATATAACAAGATTAAGGTGAATTTATACTTCTTCGTTATCAGTAAGTGATACAAAATTCCTTTATGAAAGAAAAAAAAGAATACGACGTATCAATTTAAGTGCATAAAAACTCAACTCAAATAAGTCGTTAAAAACAAATGTTTTTACTATCCAAAAAAAGATTTTTCCTTTTAAATGAATCAATTAAATTGAAGGCAATAGTTAAGCGCGTTTAGAGTACCTATTGAAGTTAATGATTAGATCTAAAGATAATTATAGTGGGTCTAATTAAATAATAACGTATCTTAAAAAAATAAATTTAAAATAAATTAAAATAATTGTGCATTCTTTATTGTCCCTTGATTCACCAAGGTTTATTGGTCGTTTATAATAAGTACAAAACATAGTTTCGCCTCTCCTTTAGCCAACTCAACAAAAGAACAAATTATGTCTTTGATTTCAAGTCATGACACCTTCTCAACCTATCAAACACATTTTTATACAACTTAAGATGTAAATTTAAAATCATATAGTGTTAGAGACTTTAAAATCCCATAAAATTAAAAGAACAAAGTTCCAACTAAAGTTATCCAATTATGACCTATCTTGGTGCTAAATCTCCCTCTAATGGTGATCCTCTTGATATTGAATTTCTCACGACTACACTCGATAGAGTATTAATTTACTCAATTTTATTTATTATTACTTTGTGTTATACAAACCAAATGAAATTTCAATAACATGTTAGAAGTACTATATTTACTTATTGATAAAAGAAATAGAAATTCTTTTTACTCAATAGATTTTGGTGCATCAAAATTTCAAGGAGAATTATTATTATACAACTAATAATAAGGAAGAGCATCTTGTGGGTCAGCAACATAAATCAGTTAATATTTAAAAAAAGCTTTGCAAATATTTTAAACATCTGCCAACAAACAATATAAAATAAAGCAACTGAAGCAATATTTTTATTCCATATGAACAAAAAAAATGGAAGCATAGCATAACTATCAAGTTATATTGCATGAAAATCACATACATTACACGTGCAATAGCCACAATCACTATAGTGAATGTTAGAAAGTTGGAGCTCTTATATAAAACTTGCATAGAAATAATGCAAGAGGAAATTGGTAAGCCTTATTAACAACGACTCCAAGTTGAACTTTTTCAACAAATCTAAATTTTTTTAAACATTATGATAATGATAATTATAAAATTAAAGTAGAATTTTTTTAATTATAAAAATAGATATAGTTCCCTGGTGAGTGCATATTTGGGAGCGTTTTTCATTGACCTAGTAGATTCTTCAATAGATCTATCAAATAGAAGTAGAATCCATCAAAAGATAACTATATTCATTCTTTCACGACCACTATTCAAGTTTATTCAAACTTGATAACGATAACATGCAAATTACAAATTACTACCTTAAAATCGCATACAACCACCATTATATATGTGTTACTCATCACTTCAAATGCTAAAGATTGAAGTTTAATTGTCATAAATCAATGAAATATATATAAAAAATCGTTAGAATCAAACGAGCAATGCAAAAAGCAAAAAATGTTACCATGTTTAAGTAGTTGAATAAATATAAGAGAACAAGAATTCTGAAATGAGTAAGTTGTTGGAAGATGTAAATGGTGCAGTTAAGAATGATTTTTGTTATTTAAATGCGTGTGTTATGCGGTTAACTATTTTCTAGGAATAAAATTAGTTATTTATCTTTTAAAATTTAAATTTAAAATTAACTAACTTTCAAAAACTTATCCGTTTGGATAACAATCATTTTCAAAAAAATTCAAAAATGAAGTAAAAAAAGGAGACCTAAGATGGAGTAACGTAATTTTTTATTTTATTTTATTTTATATTGTATTATTTATTTTTTTGTAAAATTGTATCTTTTTTTTGAGTGTTAACAATTTTTATTTTATTTTCAGATTTTAAATTAATTTTAATAATTCCATAAATTTTGCATATTTTCTTAAAATAATTGTAGATTATTTGTTTTTATATAATGCAAATATTAAAGAAAATAGGGCGGCAATTCTTGTTGTTAGGATTTTTTTAAAAAGAATTGTAGATTATTTGTTTTTATATAATGCAAATATTAAGAAAATAGGATGGCAATTCTTGTTTTTAGAATTTTTTTAAAAAGAATTGTAGATTATTTGTTTTTATATAATGCAAATATTAAAGAAAATAGGATGGCAATTCTTGTTATTAGAATTTTTTTTAAAAAGAATTGTAGATTATTTGTTTTTATATAATGCAAATATTAAAGAAAATAGGATGGCAATTCTTGTTATTAGAATTTTTCTAAAAAGAATTGTAGTTATTTGTTTTTATATAACGCAAATATTAAAGAAAATAGGATGGCAATTCTTGTTTTTAGAATTTTTTAATTTTTTTTTAAATGAAAGAATTGATTAATATTCTTTAAAAAAAATACTTCAAATGTAATAATTGTTTTTTTTAAAATGTATTAATTGATTACTTAACTATTTTTTTTTAAAAAAAATGTTATTAGTATTTTATTATGTTGAAAGAAATACAGTTTGTGAAGTTTGTTTTATGTTTGACATATTTAAATAAAAATATATATAAAAATGTAAAGTTTAAATAAAAGTTTGAACTAATTGAATGTCCGAAACGGTGTATTTATTTAAAAATATTAAATCCTAATTTTTTTTTGTTGTTGACAGTTGGCTTTAACTGGAAAATTACATTTTAAAAATATTTTAAAATCAAATTTTGAAGAACAGAAAGATGCAATTTTTTTAGTAATTGATGACATGTGGCTTTTTTTTAAAAAAATCATAATTTTTATTTTTATTTTTATTTTTTTTAAATTAACTTTTTAAATTGAAATTAATTGTGGCGCTGACATGTGAAATCTTTTCCTTTCCTTTATATATATATATATATATATATATATATATATATATAGATAGATAGATAGATAGATAGTATAATATTATTGTCTGGAGATTACCCGTAGCTTCAATTGTTGAAATTTCGTATTGCTATTGATATTACCTTAGGGACTTCTAAGACTATGAGCTCATAGGAAGTTGGAATAAAATATGGTCAACAGGGACAAGTTAGGCACAATATTTTCAGAATGAGGATTGTACTGATTATAGAGACGGCTAGGGTTGTGTATATGAACGGATTGATTCGAATTTTTTAAATATTAAATTAAATTTTTGTGTTGAATTTTTAAATTTATAAACCAAATCAAATTAATGAAATTTGGATTTTCAATTTCAGAATTTTTCGATAAATTATTCATAAAAATGTATAACTAACTTCTGCTTCAAATATTTCTTTAGTCCTATTAAAATACAACTATCTAAGTTGTTTCTTAAGAAAATAATATAAATATGAAATAAGTGATGACACTAAAATATTCAACAAAAAATAATAATGAAATCTCATAAAATAAATATTCCAAATTAATAAGTCATAATGAAAATGATCATAATTTAAAAGTATTAAATCATGTTAAAATAGGTTTAATATGTATTAATTACATGACTAAATATTAAAGAAATTTAAAAATTAAATTATGTATTTTAATTGTCTAAATAAATGTAAAACTAAAGAACAAATATTCAACATTTTTGTCATTCTTAGTGTTGATTTGATTTTTATTAGAGTTACTAACATATATAAACTATAACATTTATTTGACCATTCAAAATTTTAAGTTTCAAACTTGAAATAATATAATAAAAAATAAAAACTACAAAAAAATATAATAAATATTTAGAAATTATATCAAAGTAAAAATTTTGTTTCAAATGTCATAGCTAGCTAGGATGCTTTCTTCAATTTCAAGCAGTTCCTTTTTACTTATCGATACAAATATACTTCGTATTCTACTTTAATATATACTAATATTATTGTTCGTACAAAGAGTTGAAAAGAAAGACTTTTACCTTGTCCATTTCAAGTGGGTTAGTGCAATTTTGTTTTAAAAAAATGAATCAAATGTACGAAAATATACTATGTGTACAACAATTATATGTTGGACTAATTACACACCTATTGCTTCTGGCTATATTATACCTTTTCCTCATCGATCGGCATTCCACAAACTGAGCCCCACACGGTGCGCACGAATAAATGAAATGGCATGAATCAAATCAATAAGATATATAAAAAAAAATTGAATACATGCATGCCCTAATTGTAGTTGGAGGTGTCTTCTTTGAATTTAAAAGGTTTATTCTCCTATTTAGCTAGCGTTTGATCATAAATCTATAATCAAACGGGAGCTTAAAATAGTTCAGAAAGTTTTTCCTATAGGGCCTACTTGCTTACACCCCTCTTTCTACATGTGGAAGGATTATATACTTTGTATATAATCTTATTGGGCCTAAAAAAATATTATAGCATATGCTATGCTGGTTGATTTTGATTTTTTTAAATGATGATGTGACAAAAGGAATCTAATTAATTAAGGTACTGCTTAACAAATCTCAAATCCAGATTTAGTGAGAGCAAGTTTATTGTCTTGTAATCTAATTTTGTTAAGTGAAACCAATTAATGAACTTCATCCTCCATATGAAGATTTTTGGTGTTTAACTATTCTAAGAAATTCATATTAATTGAACCAGCAGCAAGTATAGTGTGACATTATATATTATGTCAGAAAGGACTAGATAATATTTGAAGGTGTCAATAATTTTGACTTATAAATGTGCATATGTGGTGAATGATGTAAATAATATATAGTAGTTCAAAGAAATCCATTTTGTCAAACAAAAAACAAATTAAAAAACATATGCAGGAAAATAATATCGTGTTTGAGCCAAAATTACTGAATTATATCGAAAGAATACGTCTATATGCAACAAAATTTTAGTCAGTGTGTTACATAATTATTATATTAAATATTTATACATTTATATTGATTGGCGGTGACGTTACAAACTATTATGGTTAATTATAATTAAACAAGTAAAAGTTATTTTATTTGGCTGACTAAAAATATTAAAATCAGACGATGTAGGGTCACAGTCATTTTCAATTTAGGTAGACATATACGACTAATTGTGATTTGCTTTGTAATGGTATTGAAGGAATTAATTAATGGCTTTAAAATTAATTTACATTTTACACTAATAGTATAGACTACTAACTATTCTTTGGCCCTGCAATAAACGTGGGGTGTGGGACTATGATTTGAAAGTTACATGATAAATCATTACACAATACGGGTGGAGCTATCGCTTTGATTATAATTTTTATCAAACTTAATAACTTTAATTAAAATTTCATATTTGTATATAATTTTAAAAAATTATTGAATATAATTAAATTATTAGTTTAGAATTAAATAACTTTAATTAACTAATATTTCAAATTCATAAACTTTAAAATTTGACTCTTGTCTATAATATTACATTTTTCATATCTGGTGAATAATAAAAGGTTAACAAATACCTGATATATGATTGTATATCATTATATAATGGTTAGTTTAATTTATATTTTACTATATTAAATTATTTAATTGTGATAAATAGAATTTTTTTAAAAAAAATCCAAATTTGAGTATCTACTTACCTATTAGGGGAGTGATAATTACTACTCTTTCTATCCAACTATACTTTTTTTTAAAAAGTTTATTTTTATTTTATCAAGAAATAAACGTTCATTTTAATTACTACTAAGTAAACAAAATCTCTTGGGTAGGAACATGCCACGTATGTTACTTGAATCATAGAGTAAAATATAGATATCTAGAATTTTCAATGTTTATAATGTCTGGTATTAAGGATACTAGTTCAACTATATCGAGTAATTAATTTGGACCGCAACTGGACCATGATATAAATTAAACTGATACACATTTAACTTTATTTTCTAAATTTTACAAATTAAAACGAAATGATATCAGCCACACTTACTTTGGCATGATATTATAGTCAAGCTTCTCCATATTGACTCTCAAAAAGATGAATAGAAAGAATTTCATATCATGATTTTTTTATACGAACTTGGACAATTTTTCTTTCTTTGAGTTAATTTTTTTTAAAATTAAATCATGTTCAAGGTCCATTCAATGTATTTGTTACACTAAAGATAAAAGGCAATGAGAAGTTCTTCATGTACTGTACATGAGTATCTGATTTTATTCATATATATTATTGATATATACATATTCTTATTTTACACCTCTCATAACCTATGCAACTAAATTTAATAAAACGAACCAAACATTACATTATACGCATGTGGCATGCCGATAATTTTTTTTTGACTTGTCATAAATAGTAATAGTTAGTGCGTTAGTATTTGACATGCACCCACTTTCGTAAAAAGCTATAACACTTTATCCTTTTTTTTTCTCTTTGTATAGCTTTCATCACGACTAGAGACGGAATCAAAATTTTTAATTTATAAGTTTTGAATTATTATATACATATTGCTTTTTGAGTTCTAAATACATTATTTATACGCATTAAATAAATTTCTTTATACAAATACATGATTTTATTGATTCTGCAACCATATTAATATCGATTTTGTCGTTGTTCGTACCAAAAGTTTCACTTGGAGGTAAATTGTACCAATATATATAATCAGATCCAAGATCTTAAGTTATGGATTATGAACCACCACTTGTTTTATCTAGTGGATTCAAAATACGTTTCAAAATATTAGACTGATGAGGTAGAATTTGAGTTTCGATAATTTTACTAGGTCGGAAATTTGGCACATTTCTCAAGATCACTTCTTGGATCAAGCATTTTAGACCCTTGAATATATGTCGGATTATATTTTTATTTTGATTGCGTCTAATCCTTACCTAGCTACCAAAAAAGAAATTTAAATCTTTAACTAAAAATTAAGAGGTACTTATCATTTGATCAGGACATGATGATATTTATCCTAAGGTATATACTGAAATATTGGAGAGGAAGATTGAAAAGTAGAGACAAGAAGACATTGGTATAAACAAAAGTCTCTAACATTACTTGTATGATGGGGCAGGACATTATATTTTGTCAATATTGTCAATGAATTTCTTTTTCTTGTTAGTGGGGTCTCATCTTCTTTGGCAGCCAAAGCAAACCCTACTTTATTTATTATAGCAAAAGTATCAAATACACTTAACATGCCCTAAATTAATCTGCCATATGCACTCTTTTCAAAATTTCATATTTTTTTCCCATATATTTTGGATTAATTAATTTGGAGGTTCAGCTGTATATAGACTTTTTTTGTGTGTTAAAAGTTGTTAAGCCATCCATGTTATCATCATTTTTTCATTTTTATTTTCTGGTTTATAAGGCGGTGCTGCAATTCAATTAAAATATAGAAAAAAAATCTACCCCTCGATATTTGTGTAAATTAAAATTCCCCTTTTTATTGATATTTGCTTGATAACCCTCTCAACTCTTAAAACTTGTGAAAATAGGACCCCTTTTATTATAATTACTCATGCATTGCATTTGTATAAGAGGTTATTTCCACACATGTCAAACTCATCATTATTTAATTACACGATAATAACTTTATCCGTTATATGAATTCTTTATTCTAGTTAATTTTCTTTCAAATATAGAACTTTTTCTTTTTTTTTTTAATTCAAATTTTGCAAAATATATAGGATATGACTTGTGAGGAGCAATAAATATTGTGTTAAAGGAATTACAGAGTACAAGAATTTAATAGCCTTAATTTATGTTAAATTTTTCTTTAAAAGCCGAAAGATATATATACCTACTCACGTTAATATATATATATTTATTTTATTATTTTTTCTTAAAAAAAAGAATTGTAATAGGGTTTATGCAAAGTAATGCACATAAATCATAATGGATTTTTTTTTTTTTATTATAGTAGGCAACTCAATTATGTTAGTGTTGTTTTCTTGTTATAGGTTTATAAGATCGAGTTATTTTCGAGGATATCTATCGATAAGTTTTTTGAGAGTTTATACTCTTGAAAAAAGAAGATAAATTAAGTATGATAACAGATAAGAATGAGTTCTTAATATAAAAAGTTTTTAAATTATACATTTGAGATAACTTAAACTATAATTGTAGTACAAATTATTGTGGACATTCTACAAGTTTTGCTATTAACATGTTATACCATAGCTAGATGTATGAATGAACTTATTGATCTAGATGGACTTTCTTAAAGTAAGAATTATTCATATTCAAACTTGAAATATTTTGTTAAGCAACTAATTAAGCAAAAATATTAATTAAATAAACTTTATGTTATAAAACCATTGAATTGTGGATGTTTCTTTTTATCAACAACCTAACGTAATGAACCTATTTAATGTAAGTCTTAAAGCTGTACTAACGTATTTGGTTAAAGGATGTAAACGGATGTTTTCTAAATCCTATAAAAGGGTATCCTTCACCCTTGTGAAATACACACTTGAAGAGATAAAAGAATACTCTCTACTCTATACTTCTCACTAGCATTTGTCTTCCACTTCTTATTTAGTATTATTGTATTTTGCTCTCATTTTACAACACTTTAGATGTTATAGGAATTGAAATTTAATTAATGACGACACACTTGATGAAAATCAAAGATTGTAGGCCACCATATATTCAACTAATTTGAAGTAAGAACTAAATACAAAATACTTTTAAAATCCCAAGTAGGTCTAAACTTAATTAAAGCCATTTTCAGGCAAAATATGTTGTAAGCTAATTTCCCACTGAAAATAAATTTAATAAATAATAAAGAGTAAAAGAGATAATTTATTGGTTTGATTGAGAAGGGAGGTAATTGTAATTAAGAGCATTAATTAAATGCTTGTAATTTACTTCAAAGTGAATAGAGACGTAGCTAAAATTTAAACTATGTTCGATGTCAAATAATCGATTTCTCTTCCATCTCTCTTATAGTGCATAGTGATTATTTTGTTTTATTTATTATGCTCTCAATTCATTTTCTTTGTCTGATTTTGATTTGATTTGAAGTTCAAAATATAAAAAAAGATTTTAAAATTTTGTGATCTTAAATTAAAAATATAGTAAATACTATATGTTGTCCTTTAATTTTGTGGTCTGAAATTTGTCATGTAAAAAATTGAAATAAAAAAGTTGCAAAAAACAAGTAGCTAGTTACATTTTTTTTAAAATAAATTATAAAAAAAAAATTGGACAAATAAATTAAAACGAATGAAATAACAAGTATTAGGACTTTATGTGGTTCCCATCCTATGAAGGAGAAAAAATGTAGGCCTATATATATAAATCCAATAGTACTAGAAAACGATTGATGCCTACTTGCTATAATAATGGAATTAAAGAGAATAACTTACAATTAAGCTATTTCTATAAAGTTTTGAGTAGGGGTATACAAAATCGAATTGAAAAATGAATCAAATCGTAAATCGAGTCAATTGAAAAAAAATTCAACTAATGGTTTGGTTTGACTTGATTTGGTATTGGAAAAAAATTCGACTATACTTGGGTTGGTTTGGTTTTAACTAAAAAAGTCAACCCGAGATCAAACCAACCCGACATTATATATATAATTTTTAAAATTTATTTTATACATAAAAGTATTTATTTTGATGTAATTTCTAAATATTGCTTATACGTTTTTATAATTTTTATCTTTAATTATATTTTTTCAAGTTTTTTTAAACTTAGAATTTTGAATGGTCCAATAAAGGTTATAGCCCATAGATATTAGTAACTCTAATAAAGCTCAGTTGGAAATCAAATCAATACTATGCTAATAAAATAAATTAATTCAACACTAAGAATGACAATAATGTTGAATATTTGTTCTTTAGTTTTACATTGGTTTAGCCATTTAAAATACATAATCTAATTTTAACTTTTTTAATGTTTAATCATGTAACTTATACTTATTAGACTTATTTTAGCATGATATTTTTAAATTATGATCATTTTCATTATGACTTTGCAATATTTATTTTATATGATTATTTCATTATTATTTTTTATTAAATATTTTAGTGTCATCACTCATCTCATATTTTACGTTATTTTCTTAAGAAACATCTTAGATAACTGCATTTTGGTTGAACTAAAGAAATATTTGGAGTATAAGTTAATTATATGTTTGTATGCACACTTTATCGGAAAAACCCAAAAATCTGAGATTTATTAGTTTGGTTGATTTAAAAATTTAAAAATTCGACACAATGGTTTGGTTTGGTATTTGAAAAACCCGAACCAACCCAAGGTTGAAAAACCCGAGTTTTATTAGTTTGGTTTGATTTATAAATTTAAAAATTTTACACAAATAATTTGGTTTGATATTTGAAAATTCAAACCAACCCGACTATGTATACCCCTAATTTTGAGATTTGAGATATTTTCATGAGAAAATAAGTCTAGGTTTCTTACTAGTTAGGTTAATTATTAATGCAAAAGTGTTTTTTTTTTTTAGTTATAAAATAACAAAGAAACTCACTTTCTTTTCTTTCTTAATAAACCATCAAGAATTAATAATAAATACATTCAATATAATTTTATAATTGAAGTAAATGTAGAAATGTTTATTTTTCAATAGGCCCTCAATTCATAAAAAACATTCAGTGTAATTTGAAAAAATATCAATATGAAAGTGAAGAAGAAACGATAACAACAATAACTAAATGATACGATAACAAAATTACAAGAAATAACATGAAAGTGATAGGAATCAAAGAATAATAAACTATGAAAATAATACTATTATTAATACTACATGAAAGGAAGAAGTGGATCGATACGATGTTCTATCATATAAGAAAGAGAAACAACGTTCAAATAACTAATAATCTTGTATTCTAATTTACGATTTTCATATTAAGTCCGGCCATTTTCTTGTCAAGAACTAAATGCAATATTAACAAAGGAAAATAAGAACGTACACACAGGAGGACCAGACCAAATCTTCCAACAAATTATATAATGAAGGAAAACAGATGACACACCTTTAAATTTGGACGAAATAAAAATTAAACATTAAATATTTAACGTGCATCACACACTATATATATATATATATATATATATATATTATGGTTAAAGAAAAAGTGTGTAGTACTGTACAAAAGGCCAGTGAACTAATTAATCAAGATTGTGTTGCTTACTAAAAAATAATCACATGTTACTCAAGAATTTTTTCGTGATAATCGAAGGATAGTCTGACACACAAAATATCTTATGCTTACATAAGATTTGAAATAGCCATATTGTAATCATGATTAAACGTGATAATCATGTCAAGATATTTGTATAAAATTTAGAATGAAAATTATTCCAAGTCATATAATATAGTATTTTATGTAACGTAGAATTACTTTAACTGCAATTTCCTTGTGTTTTACTAAAAAAACAAACAAAATAAAATTTAGCTAAGCTAGTGTGAATGCCTTACAATATTACAAGAAGCTACCAAACAATGAGATGATTCATTACGAGCAACAACTTAGCAATAACTCGGTGTTTACGTCAATTCAATATCTTTATGTATAAATTGTATTATTGAATTAATATTAATTAATTATACTCATTTTCATCTTAAATTATTATTAATTAGAGGATAATTAAGTTTATAAGCACTTTTAATTTATAAATATGTTTGATAAACATCAAAGTACTTACGAGTTAAAATTAACTAAAAATTATAAATTTGATCACTTATTACTTTAGCTTATACATATTTATTATTAGATCAAATATTCTACTATTTAATCCGTAAAATATTTTCTAAATACTCAATATAGCACTACTCCTCCAAAGAGTAGAAAAATCCATGTCCTTCCAATTCCTAGGTCCTTTTGTTTTTAATCACTTAAATAAATAACTTTATGTACATATTAGTCATTTTAACAGTAGAAAAATTGATTACTCATATTTAAAAAATAATAATCAAACGCTACCATCAATTCTAGCATTACAACTTAAACACATAAAAATTAATTTATAAAGTCATTTTCAAAAAATACATTTTTGAACATGAAGTTGTGTTTAGATATGTATTACTTGAATTTTTTTTTGAATCTTATGGGTAAAAGTGAAATTTCACCTTACAAATAAAATGAAATTGTCCTTTGAAACCAGATTTCACGAATAAACTTTTCAATATTTGAAATTTACTTTCAAAATTTATAGTTAAAGATAGTGTAATACTAGTTATCAACTCATTCTAATTTGTATGATATTGTTTTACTTTAACATCATAATATACCACATAAATTAGTTTGAGTTAGTTTTTGAAACCATATTTCATGAACAAATAATATTTCTACATTCAAATCTATTATTAAACAATAGCGCAACAATACTTATCAGTTTCTCCTTCACTTGGAATCAAGCTTTGACGGAGCGGCGCACGCAACCTCAGTCATTTCGTCATTGGTAGATAGTTATTTCCACCATTGACGATTGAATCACTCGTTTGATCTAGTCGGTGGAACCGATGAACCACATAAGCTGATTAGATGCGTGGGGCAGAGGACTCGTAGTACCCCTTTGGTTGATCCAACCTTTTCTACAAATAAACTTTATAATAATTCTTTAGTCTTAATTTATGTAACATAATTTAATTTGTCAGCCTATATAAAAATAGTATATTATGTAAATTGAGATAGAATTTCACCCAAAGTAGAAGGAGGTAATTAAGAGGAAAAGAAGGGTAAAAGTGAGGTGATAGAAATAAAAACACGAAGAGAAGACTAGTACAAGTTGAATGCTATTGTTGTCATCATCAAACACAGAAATAAGAGAGAGAGAAAGAAAGAAAAAAAGTTGTCGTGTAGTGAAGTGGGCAATTGGAAAAAGGGAGCGTAGCGGTGTGTAATTTCATAAAAGATGTGGGGCCGAAACTGACATTCTAGCACAAACATGATGAGGGAAAAAAAATCAACAACAAACAATTCATAACAAAAAAGTAAAAAATAAAAAATAAATCAAACAAGGCCCCCCACTCCCCTTAATAGGGTAGGTAGTGGTTAGGACAGCTTAGTAGAGTAACACCACCATCTCCTTTTTTTACCATTTCTCCTCCTTTATATTTATTAATCTCTCTTTCTTTTAATTTATTTGTCATGTTATAATTTAATAAGATTTTAAAGATTTATTTTTTTAAAATTGTGTAATTATAAATTAAAAATGTATAAAGTGTATCAAAATGTCATTAATTTATAGTATTAAATATGTAGAAAATTTGAATTAGAGGATTGTTCAAAAAGACAAAAAACATTTTTTTAAAAATAAATTAAAAAAAGTAAGACAAATAAATTATAACGAAGAAAGTATTAATTTGTAATATTTTCCTTCTTCATTTTCTCAGAAAAAAGATTTTTTTTTCTTTCTATTTTATAATTTTTTTTTTATGTTTTGTTTGATTTTACTTTATTTATAGTTTATATTATAGGAGTGTCATGCAATATTTAAGATCACAATTTTATGCATGGTTTGATTCATGTTTTAGTTATACATAGATTATAATGTATGAAATTGTGTTTTGAATGGTGATTTATTAATAAAGCAATTGAAAGATTTGACGATGATGATATGTATACAATATTATCCAATCTTATAAAGATAAAAGTATTTTTTTATAGATCTCGATTCAATTAAAACACATCAAATACAACAAAAGAGTGTTATTTTATGCAAATTTTTATGTTGATGCTAATTTTAGCAATAACCAACCAAAATGACCCTTAAAAGAGTGTTTATTGTATGTGTTAAAAACTCATCCTTTTTAATCTTATGTCAATCAAAATTATAATTTGAAACTAAAGAGAAGTAGTAAGAAAAAATATTTATACAAGATGATACAATGCGGTAGAAAAAGTTACTCATATTATTCTTAAATAGGGTCTTATTTAGTGTGAATTTAGATTAGTCAGATTTTAGTACTGGTTATGATACAATAGATGAGGTTACTCCTATACGAGTATCAACACCATATCCTATTTAATGCAAATTTAAATTAGTCAGATTTCAATACAAGTATCAAACACTAAATTATATTTAGCACAAATATAAATTAGTGAAATTTTAGTACAAAAACAACATATGAATCCAAAAAAAAATTCACCCCATTTTCTATTTCTCACTCAAGGAGGGGGGCGCGGGGGGAGGGGGGGGAGGTAAAAGAGGGGCAGTGGGTGATTAATTGTCCAAACCTCCTTTTTGGTGGAGAGAAGAACCTGATGCCCTCTTTTGATGTGTGAGTGGGTGGTGCTCTTTTCTCATCAACTCTCTATATCTCTTCACTATTCTTCTTTCCTTTCAATCTTCTCTTCTCTATACTCTCATCTCCTCTCCATCCATCCATTCATCCAGCCTCTACTACTATTAATACTAGTACTTTTTGGTATATTTCTTGTTATTATTCTTCTTTCTCATTTTATCTTCTTGAAACTTCTCATTTTTGGTCTTGAAAACCAACTAAACTATTTTTATTTCTTGTTTGGGGATTTCTTCTCATACCCACTTGATCTTTTTCCATTATTTGCTTGTTTCCTCTCTTGGGTCATCTTTTTTTTCTTCATTTACATCTGGGTTTTGCTTAAATTTTAGAGCTGGTGTTTGGGGTATATACTAGCTAGATGAGCTTTGATTACTAAGATTTCTTGTGATTTCATGATCTGTTTGTTTTTTTGTTCAATATTTTTGAGGAGTTTTAACTCTTCTTTGATCAAAACAAGCAAATCTGGTCTTCAGCTAAAAAGTTTTGAACTTTACTGTTCATTGAGACCAAACCAAAAAAGATTTAATTTTGATTTCAGGGGTTTCTTCATCTCTATCTAACTTCAATGCCCTTTTGCTTTCTTGTTCAGTTTTCCACTATATCCTTGACCAAAAGACTCAAGTTTTTAATATGGTTCATTGTATATTAGCAAAAACTTTTGGAAAAAATCATCCCTTTGTTGTTAAGATTTAATCAGATTTACTTTGTTTGGTCTTGATTTTTTGATGTGTATTAGTGCTTAGTTGTACCCCAATAAGCAAAGCTTGATTAATTTTATGTACCTTTTTCTTGGTTTTTGTCCACATAAAATAACATTACATGACTCTTGATCTTTCTTTACATCTTTGCTTGTGGGTTTCTTTCTTTCCCAAAATTGGTTCTTTTCTTGTTCTACTAGTCTTTTAATGATGATTCAACATAAATAGATGCTTCAGATTTACTTCAAAACACATAAAATAACATTGTACTTGTTGATTTCCCCTTTAGTCTTTGTGGGTATTTCTTGATCTTCTGTTTTTTATCTTTGCAGGTTGATTTTAATGAAGAAAGGGTAAATCTTGTTGTTGGTGGTGGGGTTTTGTTGTGTTAACAGGAGTATTAATATTATTTTTGTATATGTGGAGAGGCCTTTAGGCTACTGTTATGCTGAAGGCCAAGTATAATAAGGAGATAAGACTAAGTAGTAGTCTTGGAAAATATAGCTACAGTAGCAGCAGCAGCAGCAGCAGTTCTTGTGACTGTTGGGAAGACAGCACAAGAAGAAGAAGAAGGGAGAATTTTATCAGCAGATGTTATCCATTGAAAACATTCCACCAGATCCTTGTCATATCTCTCTACTGAAAAGTAGTAGTAGTGATGAAAGGCCTTCTTCTGATAACAAGCTAGTAGATCTGTCCAACTCTGACCTTGATGATAACAACAACAACAAATTCTCCATAAGGTAAAAAAAAAAAAAACTAAAAAAAACTCTGCTTCTGTCTTGTATGGTATTTTAGTTTCTAGTCACCTCTTCAATGTTTTACTGTTCAAAGGGTTTTTTTGTCATCTGGGGATTTTCTTTTTGTTGGTCAGATCCACTGTTTCTCATTGATTTTTGATATTGGAAAACAAAAAAAAAAAAGTGTTGTCTTTTACCTCTAGTCTTGGTTAAGATTTCATGTAACTGTATTTATTATGGTATACATATGTGAATGAGATGAGTTTTATGTTGGTTCTTCTTCATGTGATATAGTAAGCAATTAAAGATTGTGGCTTTCTTTTGTTGTGGGGGTTCCTTTTGCTGTTTTGTTTTGAGGTTATTGACATATGATATGAAATGTTTTGTATTGTCTTGTAGGGATTATGTTTTCAGAACCAGGAGAAAGGACATTAAGACCAATTGGCCATTTTCTCAGAAAAATTTGCAGCTTTGTTTGAGGCATGGCGCGGCGACTGATTTGTTACCTCCTTTTCAATCTGATAAGGGATTTGCTGTAGATAATCGTTCGACTGACAAGGACAATATAGTCACTTCTGAGGAGAAACATGTTGAGCTAGATGACGATCCTGTGCCTACTAGTTCTAGCAGTGGTAGAATATGTATGCCAAAACTAGCTGTGGATTGTAGAAATATCAATTCAAGTGGATCTGATAGAGAGAAGGTGTTTCGTTCAACGATAACTAGTCGGTCTTGTTCTGAGATTGATTCAGTTCCAACAGCTGAAATAAGGAAACTGCATTGCTCGGGAGCAGAAGCTGTTAACTTGCTGGAACCTCTGGTCAAGAAACCTCCCATGTCAAACAAGAGTGGGAGTACAGTACAACAATCAGTGAAAAAGTGCAGATTAATGGTCAAATTTGGCAACGTCACAGATCGGAATGTAGACGAGGCAGACACTACCACAAACAGTTTCATGGTGTCTGAGGCAATGGCTTCGAAAGTATGTCCAGTTTGCAAGACTTTCACATCCTCATCAAACACCACGTTGAATGCTCACATCGATCAGTGTCTCTCTGGAGAGTCATCAACAGCCAAGTGGACAGCAAATTCCAAGGTGATTAAGCACAGGATAAAGCCAAGAAAAACGAGATTGATGGTGGATATCTATGCAACGGCTAAGAGCTGTACACTGGAGGATCTTGATAGGAGGAATGGAACCAACTGGGCCTCAAACCCGACTTTATCTGTTCGAGAGATCACTGAGGTACCTGCTGTTGAGAAACTGGAAAAACCTCCTCCTGTAATCCTTGAATGCACTGCTAATGAAAGTGCTGTTTATATTGATGCCAATGGCACAAAGCTTCGAATTCTGTCCAAGTTCAACGATGAGCAGCTACCATCATCGAAGCCGGTTATTGATCATCTCCAGAAAAAAATGGTGGATGGAGATAAAAGAAGCAAATTCATTTTGACAAAGAAGAGAAAGAAACATCACAACCTTCTGAAATCTGCTTCTCAGACTAAAAAGTTTTTCTTGTCCAAGCCAGATCACTGTCCCAAGGTATGTTTTTTAAAATCCTGGACATAAAGAAGTTTCCTCAGCTTTGGTTTTGTTCTTGAAACCCATTTTTAATCAAGTACATCTCATCTTTGAAAATTTCATTGCTTCCGAAACTGTAGCATTATAGTGCAGTTATGAAACTGCAAAATTTTAGGAGTGGAAAACAAAAGAATATTGGGAGAGCAATGTTAAATATCTTTTTCTGTATTTTGGCCTTCATGTTCGCTTAAATTCATGATTGTTTTGGTAATTTTGGTGGAAAGGAGGGCCGGTTTCACTTGACATGGGGGCGGGTGCAGGTGGGGTTTTTGCATACGTTGAGAACTAAACCATGGTAGTTTAAAGTTCTTGGATTTACAAGCTGCTATCTTCATTTATCTTTTATCAAAATTATTTTGGTTTTACCAATTAGCAATCCTAGTATGTAATATTAATTTGCTTAGAACTAAGTTGCTAAATATTTTATGAACAGATTAAGAGTGGTCAAGAGAGCACCTTTTCTCCAAGAGAAAATGTTGACAAAGTGGATTGCCTAAATAAGCACCTCAGATCTGCGGACCAGATGCTATCAAATGGATTGGCAACCATAAAACAATGGGCATGTTCAAAGAGAACTGGCCTCACAAGGAAGATCAGTGATAAGGACAATCATCAGCCTTCTGGAGCTGATAAGTCGACTGGCGTGCAAAGTGACAATGATGTGTTGCCTCAGACTGATTCAGTTAAAAAGAGAAGCTGTCTTGTGAAATCTCCAAGATCATCTGTTTGTTTGCCTGAGAGTAGCCAAAGAATGGGGAATATGCTACTTGATCAGCCTCAAGAAGAACGTAGCGAGGAACCGCCTTCTCTACACAAGAAAATGGTGGGCTTTTCATCGTCTCAATCTTCACTCCCATCTAACAAGAAGAGATCCCTAGTGTTACAAAGGTGCAAAGGAAAGCATTTGAAGGTAGATGGCCATTTTGTGAACAATCATCCGAAAATGACAATAGATCATGCACTTTCTGTGAAAAATGTGAGAGTTGGAAGAAACACGGATAACTCTGAGATCAACTGTGGACAGTCCACTCCTCATCCATCATTCTCCTCAAAGGCGAGGAAGTTGTCGTCATTGAGAAAGAACCTTTCGTCCGTCAGTGAAGGGCCTGCTCGTGGTGTTAAATATAATTTGAAGTGGAAAACAGCTACCTTTAAGAAGTCTAGTAGGAGCTCCAGCTCAGAATCGGAAGAAGCTGAAGTTTTCCAGACTGAAGGAGAGAAACTTTGTTTAAGAGGAAATCTCAGTGAAACAAAAATCCAAGGAAGCAAGAATTGTGATAGGGTAAATGTTAAAAGATCTGAAGTTTTAAGCATCAGGAAAAATAGAGAGGGAATTATGGCCTCTAATGTGGAAGGCACTCTGGGCTTGAAGAGCTCACAATCCGCTTTGACCCATTCTGATAGTGAAACTGGCAGCATTTTAGCAGGTGCATCTGATGCGATGGGATCTGTGAAAGCGAATTATCAAAGTCAGAGTGATAGGACTATGGATCCAGCTGCCTCTGAACTTGCTGGGAGGGGAGATTTTATGAGTTTTAGCAAGCCTATGGATGCTGGATCTGATGAGATGGCTGGGCCTGTTAGGTCTCATTGCGAGTCACAATTGTTTAGCAAAGAGTACAAAGGATCTTTTCTTGGAACCAAAGCTGCAACATGTTCACAAGATCCTATTTTAGGTGTTGAAGGGATGATTGATGGCGATGTCCATGATGTTACTGAATTAGGATCTAACACTGATGGGCAAGGGAATTACTTTTTGGAGGTTGATCCAATCCCCATACCAGGACCACCGGGATCCTTTTTACCTAGTCCTGGTCGTATGAGCTCAGAAGACCTTCATGGGAGTTCATCATTAACCAGCAGCAGAATTCAATCTTCTGCAGATCATCCCGAATTCATTGATCAAGATTCTTCCGGTTCGCCTACATCTGCTGCATCAACAGTTTCTAACTCAACTATGGCTAGAACTGGCTCAAGATATTCGGGTAATTTGTATGACAGTGGAAGGGATTCATCAGAAATGCTCAAATGCCACACAGGCTGGGAAGATAAAAGGTCTAGCTTATCTGGAAGCACTGTTGATCTTCTGGTGGAAAATTCAGTCGCACCACGTCTGACTGCAAATACAGGAAATGATAAAGATGGACTGGACAAATTTGATGCAAATAGGTTATTTCCTGGAAAAGGAACTTTCAGATTTACAAATGATAAGCCATGTTGTTGTGTCAGGAAAGAAGGAGGAACATCTCAAGGGTTTGCTGTGAATCGTGAAGAGTCGCAGCTGTTACAGCGACGAGCCATGGCCCTTTCCCCTTTTCCTGCGAGTGAGAATCAGTTGAGCCGTGATTCACTCACGAGATCTAATAATCTCATATTGAAGAGCAACTCATTCTCTCTAAGTGACTCGAGTTCAGGACCTGAAACAAATGCCCCCACTAAATCATCGGCAATTGGACATACCCAATTTGGTATTTCTGCTGATTCTGAGTTCAAGCTCCCAACTCGTGAATCCGAGTCTTTTAGTCCATCTGCTTCTAATCCAGTTCTCAGGCTGATGGGGAAGGACTTAATGGTCATCAACAAAGATGAAGATTCCCCACTGAAAAGATCATCGCACTCAAATTCCATGAATGACCTGGCAAACACCAGACTTCGTAACGAGGATCTCAACTCCTTCCATCAGGTGGATGCGCATAATCGGCTTGTCCCTCACTTCCCTCAAAGTGATGATCCAGTACAGTATTTTGATGTCAGATTGTTAAATGGTTTAAAAAGGCAAGACAGTTACTCAAGGCCACAAGTACAGCCATCCCCTACATCTCCAGCCTCCTTTTTGTCTAAGAGTAGTGGCAGTGGATTGATGGGTTCCCCCTTTGGCAGACAAGACTATTTAGGTGGGGGCAATTTACATACTGTGCGAAATGGACCAAACGAGACATGTGATATGAAGAAGTTTGTAGCAACTCCCATCTCTCATTGGCAGAATGCAACTTCAGCTGGGCCAAATGCCGTCAGAGAAATTATTGTAATTGATGATTCTCCGGAAAATGAGGCTAATTCTTCATACACCATGAGCTCGGGGAAAATGCAGATTAGCTCAGGCTATACCTCAAGGTTTGTGGATCTCTATGAAAATAGACCGCGTGGTGAAACTGGAGCAGCTCAGAATGCAAATTTGCTTACTCAAGTGAACGAGCTTCCTGCTAAGACATGGAATGTCAACCCAGACGGTTGTAGTTTAGTTCATCCAAGCTCTTTCTCAGCTTCCTCATCATCTGCAGGTCCTTTTAGATCATCTTTATATTATTCTCCAGGTTTTTCATAACCAAGAAATCGCCTTTTACATCTTGACTAACAAGAAAACGCGGCAAAGTTGAGCAGATGAGTTTTTCTAGTTTGGGTTTTCGCTTTCATAGCGTTTGATGTTTACTCAAAACAGTACTGAAAGTTCCATAGATACTATATATATAAAGCAGTTTAATTACTGAAGCCAGTTGAAAGTTCCCTGGAGTGTCTAATGTATAAAAAGTCCTCAAATAATGAGTTGTTCCAAAGGATATGAACTTCCCAATTGGTTTCTTCTCAATATCTCTTTGCTTCTAATATAATGGTCATATACTAATGATGCTCTTTTAGCTGTACTGCTCAGACTCACCAATAATATTGCCGCACTCATGTCAGATCCTTAAATAATGTGTATTTTTGAAGGATCCGATATCCACCCGTTGGCATTATTGAAGAGTCCGAGCAACAACCAGGATGATAGAACTATTGTCGGCTTGACGCAATGGTGTAACCACATATTAAGACTCTGTATAGAATTCAAATATATATTAAACCTTCTGATTTTGCCACTGAAAGATTGTATTATTGTCTAGTTGAATGGAAAGATCAATTAGAACATTACAGGTTGTAAATGAGTCAGTGGTGGGAGTAGTGGAATGACAGCAGCTTCATAGATATATAAGTTGCCTTGCATGGCTATATATATAGTCTTGATGTGACCTGCATTCACTTCACTCAGCATTTGCACGTTTGATGGTGAAATAACATAATATATATCTTCTAGTTTCATCATTAAATATCTATACTTTTAGATCACAATATGTTTAGTGATCTCTCTATATTTCATGTGGTAAGAAAAGAGAAAGTATGAGATGGTTAAACGTTATGTAGCTCGGACTCTTCAAAAATAATCATTAGGTGAGTCAGATTCTTCAAAAGATATGACAGACACAGATGCAACAACATTTTTGAAAAATCCGAGTGATATTGTTAAAAGTATTGCTAGAAGAGGGTGGTGGGTTGTGGTGGGGGTGGGGGAAACATAATAGACCTTTGTTGTTGTTGCAGTGGTGTACGTGTTGTATTATTGCATGCAGGGAAAAAAGTTAACTCATAGACGCTCCTTTATGTCTTTTTCTATTTCTTATAAGATGGAGATGGTTTCACGATTTGATGTGTTCAATCTTTAGATTCTTACGATTGAATCTATCATACATTACTATCTTTCGTGTTGAAAATATAGGTTCATATGAATCCATTACTTATACCCAAATTGAATTTTAGGAAATAGTAGTTGTTTTTACTAATAATATGATTGATAAGTCACTAAAATTATCCACAAGGGTTCCAACAAAATCCCAAAGCTACTACTAGGGTTTTTATAACTATCCCATATAATCATTTCTGTGAATTTTTAAGGAATTAAGATCTCTTAGCCGTACTTACAAAATGCAAAGAATTATAATAAGTGATCTATAAAACTAATTCTCCCCTAATGTAAGAAAATTATATATTTGGTGTTGTTTATAATATTGGTATGATGAAAATATTAACTAGTAGAAGAATCATAATAATCCAAATTTGTGGGAAAAGTCCTAAGTTTCGTACGTAGGGTTTGCTAGATATGAAATGGACATAATAATATATGTAGGTAGCTAGCAAGAAAAATAGCCGTTACGAAATTGCAAGAAAATTATGTTTAGTGTGTACGACCAAACTTGTGGTTGTCCCTTTACACACTTGGTCAAAAGTAAAACTAAAGATAGAAAAAAGACAAAACAGATGACTGGTGTTACTTGTTTTTGGGTGGAAAACATAGGTCCCACTATACCAATAATAATAATAGTATATGAAGATGACCAGGTTGTACTGTGATTTATATATGTATAATCCATAAGTATGTCTTTTAATTTGACTTCATAGATGTTATGTTGTCTAACTTTGAATGTGGATATATAGATACTTAAATATATATAAAATTGAACAAATAAATACATGATATCCTGCGTGAGATAATAAACATAAAATATCATGTAGAACGCGAATTATCATTTAAGATATGTACAAGTTTAGATATCTATTTATATATCTCAAAATTAAAGAACATGAATATCATATGAGAGTGGAGGAGATGGGGTGAGTTGGGATGGGGAGAGGATGGGGTGAGGGGTTTGGGGCAAGTTGGCTAGTGGGGGTGGGGGTGGAGGGAGACAAACAACATGACATATATGAAATTTGTTTTTCGTATTTTCTTTAATAATGTCATTTTTTTAAAATTTAATTAATTAAACATGAGAAAATCAACAAGTCCTAAAATCTTTTGCCGCCTAAAACTCGGCCAACAGAGCGTTACTTTACATTTGATCCTATGTACCCATAAAATGTTATGCGTTCTCCCCTTTCAAATCTCACAAAGAGAGAACATGTTTTTCCTCTGACTCGGAACTGTAACTTTGTTGATTAAGGATTTTGGGTGATGTTTTCTTAATCATCTAACATAACAGTACTATTATATTATATTTATTACTGAAGGTTGACTATATTGATTTAATTATCCAGTATATAATGACATATATGCACTTACAGCCTAAATTGATATCATTCCCCACTGAACAAATCTTTATAACTTTTTTTTTTTTAATAATATATGATATATATAATAAGTAGAAACAATTATTAGTGTCTAAATTAAAGTGGTGGAGGGAGAAAAAAAAATTAAAGTGGTGGAGGATTTAACCAATCGTCTATTCATTAAGGTGAAACCCTATTTCTGTATATGCAAAATACACTCAGGTTAGTTATTTTTTTTTTATATCGTATTTAAGTTGGGAAAATTGTATGAAATAGCAAACTATTAATTCAAATTAAATGTTATAGCCATAGTTTATTTTAATTGTAATTCACAACAAACATCTCCTTTTTTTTGTCATCTGATTCGGTATACAATTAGCCATTTTCGGTATACAATTAGTCATTTTATACATTTCGGTATAAAATGTATAAAATGCGTTTGTGTTGGTATAAAGCGAGAGAAAAGTGTATATACAAATATAAATACATGTATTTTCGTCCTATACACTTATAATTATGCACAAGTTAATCCGAACATATCCGTTCATAGAAATAAATATATGCTTGGTAGATTTTGCATATTGATGTTCGTCATCACTTGTTTTCTAAGGTCTCTAAGTCCATAACAAAATTTAATAAAGTTTTCATTCAATGACATATATATGGATTTCCTTCGAAGGTTTTTTCTTTTTGGAAGAAATTATAAAATTGTTTATGTTTGATCTATAAATTATAAGTTTAAATCGTAGCATTGGTTAAATTCAAATATTTCTCTCTAACCACAAAATTGGTTGAGTAAGAAGAATATTGTGTCTATCTAGAGATTCTTGAATGCACATATATATTGTGTGTTAGTATTATTTATGTTGCACCTACTTTCATAACTAATATTAATTTATTTTGATATTATTTGGTGTGTCGTGTACTTTGACTCAATTTATCATGGTCTTATGCACTTCCGTATGATTTGTTTATAATAACAAGATCAAAATATATTGATATATTTGATGTATTTTTAATTTACAATCACATGATCCAAAAAATCTCTTCTATTTTTTTTTTCAATTTTCCACCGTTAAAATAAGATAAATAAATTAAAATAATTGAAAATTTTATTATGAATTGTCACTCATTCAGTTGTAGCTAAAACCACAAAAGATTTCTTCCATTCTTTATCATCTAATGGTTAAGTTTGGCAAGTGTGGGACTACCTAATTCCTTTGTCTATAAGGAGGAATTTTGCACAAATGATCCTATCAAGGCTATTATTTAAATGTTGTTCAAGTTATATTAATTGGTTATATTTGCCTGTAAAATTTATAAGAGGAATTAGGGAAAAGACAACAAGTAGAGAAAGAAAAAAGATTGTGTCATTTTTACTGATTTCTTATGAAAACAATCATATAGCTTATATAACATTTGTAATAACTACGAATTCCAAATTTACATAAGTCAATAGGGACCGTGACAATTAAATATAATTGAAAATTTAAACTAAAAAAACAAAGTATAAATAAATATCGATTGAAAAATTTCTTTATGATGAATTAGAAAACTACTTTATAAAGTTAGAACGGCGAAATTGAAAATAACCCTCAGATCTATTTTAAACCTATTTTACAGATTTAAAGTTGGTAATCATCAATTTTATTTTTTTTAGTGCATATTATTATAATGTCATTTTCTTTTATATTTAAAGATGTGGAAAATCTAGCAGCACTATATAATTTGAACAGTGAACCAATTTTTCCTTTTTGATTAAAACCACACATCACTTTAGATTTATGCATTTGCCTCTTCAAACTAGAAGGCAAAATAAAAGAATTTACTCTTGAAATTGTGATGTCTACCTATATTAATAAATCAGTGTTGGATTTCATACAAAATGTTAAATATTATTCTTATATCTTGTTAAATTACTTACAAGTCTTGCCGGATTGACAAAATGTGCTTAAATTGTAGCGTGGAGATCATTTTTATATAAGTTTATTTAACAACGACAAAATTTAAATAGTAACAATAATATAGTGTTATATTTGTGCAAAATTTCGATGATTTAGGAGGTAGCCCATAGTATTTGGGCTTATACATCCCCCAGGCCCATCTTATATAAATGAAGTAAGTCCAATTTTACTCGGGCCCATATTGTGAAATGAGGTCAAGACCTTGGGGCTAAAGCCCAAATATTGACACAACGTGTTTGGATTTTTACCAATCACATCTAAGCATAAATAAAGGGGAAAAATTTATATAATAGCAAACTATTAATTCAAATTAAATGCTATAAATATAGTTTGATTTAATTGTACCCTATAACAAACAGTTGCTATTTCGCCTCTCTCCTGGTGAATCTCGTTCGCCACTCTTGTTCTCTCCCTCGCCTCTCTTACTTTTATACAAACGCAAATGTATAAAATGCATTTGTGTTTGTATAAAGCGAGAGAAAATTATATATATACATATATTTTTGTTCTCCTCTCTTCCAGATCTCGCTCGCCAGTCTCTTCCTCGCCTCTCTCACTTATACAAACAAAAATGTATAAATTGCGTTTCTGTTTGTATAAAGCGAAAGAAAATTATATATCGACATGCAAATACATATATCTTCGTCCTATACACACTTATAATTATACAATACAAATATTCTCCTGCCTAGTTCTCTTTTGCCTTTCTTTCTTTCTCGCTTTATACAAACACAGATTATACAATTGATCTTTTGTATATATATACCGAAACAGAAACATATTATATACAATTGCTTTATTTTGTATATGTATAACGAAATATATATATTTATGTTTGCTATGAAACACAATTATGCAAACTATAGCTAAAACATACAAATATAATTTTTGTGTTTGTTATATGTGAAAGTTGCTCATAATAAAGTCAAAACATTTACAAAAATAATGACATGTAGCACCTATACTTATTAAAGATATGACCTTAAGTAAGACTACATCTCGCGTTTTCTAGTTAATTCTTCAGTATTATTATTACTTTTTAACTATTTTATTTTTCAATTTTAGTATTACCTGATGTTTCTTTGACCTCATTTTAGTGTTTTCAATTGCTGACATAGTTATTGTTGTTTTCTTCATTATTTGTACTAGCATGATTTCTTTTGTTATTATATTTGTTTCACATACTTAATTTTTATAATATTTGTTTCACGTACTTAATTTTTATATAAAATACTTGAGCTATTGAAAATAACTTTCTACTTTCACAAAGACAAAAAAATAAGACTATACACATTATTTTTATCATAAAATTACACCTAGCACGTTTACATTAGCATTATTATTTATTATCAAAATGCGAAATTGGCGTCTTTTAAACCGACACATCACGAATGTTATTGTGTAACACTTTGGTCAAACTTTTAACACAATTCACAAATATGCCATCACCACCCACCTCCGTCACCACGGCCACCTACACCACCATCCCGATCGCCGGCGGTGATGTCATTAACCGGTCTGTTCAAAATCTCAACACCTTCCTGTCCCGATGTCGACCATGGCCGGAATTTCTAGCCGGAGCAAGTGCCGTTGACATTCCGACATCCTTCTCCGATGCTGCAATTCGCGTCCGCAGGAACTTCAAGTACTTCTCCGTTAACTATGCCATTCTCATCTCTGCTTGCGCAGCTTGTTCACTCATCGGAACACCAATTTTATTGATTTTCGCCTGTTTGATTTTTGCGTCGTGGTTGATTTTTCTGTTCTTCCGGGAGGATCCTATGGTTGTTCTAGGGCATCAAGTTAGCGATCTAGCTGTGATTTCCGGTCTGGTGACTGTTTCTGCAATTGCTGTTTGGTATACCGGAATTTTAAACAGTTTGATGATTGGTATAATGATGGGTGTTTTGTTATCAGTGATTCATGGAGGTTTGAGGAATCCTGAAGGGTTGTTTGTGGATGAAGACGACGCCGTTTCTACTGGATTGATTTCAAATGCTGAAAGAGGATCTTGTTGATCATTACACTGACTCACCAACATTATTTGATTCTTCTATAGTTTTTTTTGTGTTTGTGTTTTTGTTTATTGAGAGCTGTGTGAATTACTGAATTAAAGGAAGGAGATGCTAAAAAATTTGATATTTTTGGTTGGCTGTTGATTTTTTTATCCGGATAAGGTCTGCGTACATTGTAACCTCACGTGCCCACTTGTGGGACTATGTTGGGTATGTTGTTGTTGATTGTGAGAGTGAATTTACCGAGTGTTTTGGTTTTTGTATGTAAGGAAGAGATGTTGCTGGTTCCAAAAGTTTACAGGAAAATCTGTTGTTACTGATCTTGTTCCTTCTTTGACAATTATTTCAATGAATTTGTTGGAATTCGCGTTGTTTCTCCTCTGATGAGCTTCTTTTGATTGAGAAACTAAACTTAAAAAGATAATTTTTTTTTGATGACTGGTTTGCCTTTTTCTTCCTAGATAAGCTTTTCTTGATTGTGAGATAAGTTAAAAAGACAATCTTTTTAGTGGTATTGGTGTGTAGTAAATGAATGAACCAAATGCTATGGGAATGGTTCATCCAACTAGAGAAACAGTACTAGACATATAATGTAGTGCACAGCATATATTGCAATTGTTGTAGGTTGATCATGTGGTAGTTGGTTAAATACTTAAATTTGCTTAACAAAATGAATAAATTGCTGAAATCGATATGCATTTCGTATAAGTTGAACTGATGTGGTAAAAAGTACTTGATAATGGATGATTTCTATGTTACATGAACTAAAGAGTGAATTACTTGGTGACAGTAAACAAAACTGAGCCATCAAAAAAGGTGGCTTTTTGGGATCATATTTTGCTCCTCATCCTTACTAGTTTGGCTAATGTTTGTTGAGCAGCCAAAGTTTGAGCATGGTTATGACCCAACATTACGGTTCGGATACTAATGCAGGTTCTGCAAAGATCCTCTCCGCTATCGAAATGACCTCCTCTTAGTAGCAGCTTTGCTCTAGTTTCCAGTAGGGTAGCTTTCAATAATGTCACCTCTTGCCAAACATACTCGTCCACTCTTTGGTTAGATTGAAGCTTCTTTTTCCAGCAGAGAGATCCGTGGCACCAATCCTGTATTTGAGAAACAAATGACTTCTCTGCTTCTTCGAGCACATTTGTGCAGACCTTCAAGAGTTCTAAGGCCGAGTTGCATCTTGAGAATGTTGTGAAGGCGCTGATTGCTAAAGGAAGAGCTGTTTTTCTGATGAAAAAAACCATATCCATCGCCTTGAGCTGAACAACTGGTGGTTCGGACTTGAAACCAAACACAAGGAAAGCACATGCCCAAAGATGGTCAGAATCTGTTACCGGGTTTCCAAGTTTCCTTGCACCTTGAACATTGGCTTTAGCAGCAACTAGTCCATCTTTCCTTTTCGCAAAAATCTGTGTGATGGGATGGAATTGGATCCAGCATCCTGTTTGTCTGTTGGCTTTTCGTGCCAAACCAAGTTTAACTAGTAGCAGTGCTGATTCCTCTTCACTCTTCCATGCTTGGCTTGTCAGGCACTGGCCTGAGTAGAAGCATAGAGCAACTTTCAGACATTTTGTCCACTTTTTGAACCGGTTTCGGTTTACAGGAATTTTCTTTGCAGCTGCTGCCAGTAAATTCACCGAGATGGGTGCTGGAGCAAACCATGCTCCTACCTGAAGCATTCTTGAAGCAACGGAGTCCCTGCTATCATTGCTTTGCTGCAAGAGGGCTGTACAAAAAACCAATATTTTCATCAAAAATGGATTGGTTCTACAGAATTGTTGATGTGGAATGGTTAGATTAGAGCAACTTGTGGTTTCTTCAACTGGAACCTGATTCACAGCCTCAAATAGAGCAGATGGCAAAATTGCAAGCTCTGATAACAAGGAACCAACCACCCACAGACCAAAACTAGACCTTCCCAATTTCTCATCAAATTTATGGAGGAATTCTACCTCACCAGCCAGATACTCCTTTTTACGTCTTCCCCTTATCAATATCATGGCATCAGGTGTGGTCAATGGCTGCAGCTGCAACGGATCAAAGTTCATTACCCGGTTGAGTTGTGTTGTGATAATTACATGGGTACCACCAGTGTTAGTTGGTATCAAATCATGAAGATCCTTCCCTTCCCACCACTCCTTCTCAGTCTCTAAATTGTCTATAATTAGTAAATATGGCATGTCGCGGAACATCTCCCTTTTAACTCTCCTGAATGCTTCTGATTCTTGCTCATCAAAACTCCTTATCCTCCCTCTTTCTTTCTCTGCATCTGCACTCACATCCAGTCCCAAATTTAGAGACAAGTTCAATATGTTCTGTCGAAAATAGCGAGCTTCACCCCCTACCCACAAGACCATCTTGTATCTCTGTGCATACCTGTAAGCGAATTCCAAAGCGAGGTCCGTCTTTCCAACACCAGCCAACCCATTTATGCATACAACACTCATACTCAAATTCTTATCCTTCCCACTTCTTGATTTTTTGTACTTCGATCTCTTCAGCGAATTTCGTTCAACCCAAGCTTCTTTATTTGTTTCCTTGTTCTTTCCTAGCTCTAGATTTATGTATTTGCCTCTGCCAACATCAGCTTCACTTTCATCATCAGCCAGACCTTCAGATTGTCCTGGTGTTCCTCCTTTGACACTTGGGACAGAACTTTCTTGCTCAAAAGAATCACCACAGCCAAAAAGAGTCATCTCTATATCGATAATTTCCTTCTCTCTTCCCACAAAACTTTTATTCCTTGGAAAGGGCAACTCTTCAAAGCCTTCTGTACACTTTTCTACAACACTTTTCCTACCAAGCTTGGCCCTTAATATCCCAGCTGCTTTCGACACACAAGATCTCCAATTACTCTCATCTGTCTCCAATCTAAACTCATGGCACTTTAGTATTACATCCAGTGCCTCTTTACATTTCTTGGTATCACCATTACGGTTAGAAAGACTTTCAATTTCATTGGTATCCATGTTAAAGAACAAAGGAATCAAGTTCTTCTTTTGCGCGAAGAATCTTATTTCCTCCAAGCTAAGATGGTTGAAAAAGCTACAACCAGTGACAACTATGACACCAAAGGTTACTGAGCATATAACTCTGTCAGCAATCTCATGGCTCTGATTATCTGCATACTTTGCTCTATCAGCAATAAAACAAGCAATTCCCTGAAGCTCAAGTTCTGATTTGAGCCACTTACAGAAGCGTACTAAATTCGGGTTCTGACCGTGGAATCCTATATACACATCACAGCTCCTAAGTTTAGCATTGGAAGCCGGTGAAACGGAGCCCTTGGCAAACGAAATTCGAGGGACAGGGAAAGAAAATGATATCCTGGGATCGGTTTCCGGTCCTGAAACTGGGACACAGGTGACAATCTTGAGCTTTGTGTCTGTGGGATCATCAGAAAAATCATATCTTTCTGGTGGTGGAGTGTAGGAGGTGCTGGGAACATCATCAGATTGCGAACCGCAGTATGAGACTGGTGGGGATGGATGGACAACTGAGGTAAGAGGAGCAATGAGAGTTTCTTGATTTGCTTGAGTTGGATTTGTAACTAAAGTGGCTCTTGGAGAAATGTAAGGTGATTGTAATGCTGAAACAAATGCAGAAGATGGAGGAGAAATGAGAGAAGGTGAGTTATATGGAGATGATGTTGCTGTCAATTTCTGCTGACCTGAATTTGCAATCTTGATGGTAAGGGATTGAGTATCAACAACAGGAATTTCCTCTTCATCCATTCTCAATAAAGGTAACAAAATGCTATATTTCAGTAGTTTTCAAGAAAAAAAAAACTAATCTTGATCCTGGATTCTTGATATGGTGTTTAGTCAGTAGCAATTTAATTTGTGGGGTTGGGATCAAAACTCTCTTTTTTCAAGAATCAGATGAATACAACAGTAAAGACTTTTGAAAGCATACATGTGAATATCATATAACTGTGGGCCTCCTTAAGTCAGAACTCAGAAAAACTTGAATAAGAGTAAGCTAAAAGGATGCATCTACATTGAAAACAAGAAAGTCTTTACCTAATATGATCCATATAACACATATTAGCTCCTCTCAAGAGGCAAAAGAAGAAGTTAAAAAAAACAAACTGTTTTTTGTTTACTTTACCTTGATTTGGTTCATTTGAAGCCAAGAAGGAAAACATCATTTGATTTGAGTCTCCATGACCCCTCTAGCTTTTACAGAAGGGGAATCTAGTATATGAGTTGGATCTGTGAGGTTTTTGAACATAAAATATTATAAGAAATTGCTCTCAAAAGAAGCTGCAGATTGTAAGTGGTTAAGTGGTGTAATATTTTATGTGCTTAGTTTAATACTTTTCTTGGGCTTAGCCATTCTTTTTGTTTTATGTGTTGTAAGATTGCATATCTGAACTTAGTAAAAGCAATATTTATGTACATTAGTATATAATTTTCACTCTGTCACAGAGTCCAAAGATTGGTCAGAATGAATAAAGAGAAGGAAAAAAAAAAGACATTGGGAGAGTAACCAAAGAATAGGTGTGCAACCTTGGTGGCAATGAGGCACTAAACTTTCTTCTATCAAGTCGAAATTTGAAAACTAATTTTTGGAACCTACGTCAATGTCCAAAAAGGTATTCGAATATAAAATTTCAAACTAATTTTTGGAACCTACATCAATGTCCGAAAAGATATTCGAATATAAAATTTCAAAATTTATGATCAAACGCCGGAAAGGAGAAAAGGGGATTCAAAACAAGAAATGCCTCTTTTGAGTGAATAAAACCAAATATTGCTGTTTGAATGCAGGTTTGCTGCTCTCTATTCATATCTGACACTATTTTCATTATTTGCTATGGGAATTGGACCAAAGACCAGTCCAACATTGAGCACTAAAATCATCAATAATTTGAAAGCTCCTTGTCTCAATATTTGTGTATTTATATTAGTGTTTCTCATTTCATTCCATGTCACTTAATTTGTTAAAAGACTCTTAACAAAAAGCAACATTTATTTTGAGACAGAAAAAGTAAATAATAATAGGGTAATTGAAAATGATATAATTCAAGAATATGCATGCACTATAATAATGAAAGAATAGGATAACAATAGATTCATCATGGGCTCTTGTTACTAGTTGGCCTTCAAAAAGGAACATTTATAGTTAGGTTATACTAAGGGATTCCACCTTTTGTGAAATATAAAAGTTTTCCCCCTTTTACAAGATGCTAGAGTATGATGATGGGCCCTGCCATTTTAGTTTAATGGTAATGTTTGAGTTATACACACGTTACGAATTTTATCACAAACAATAGGTTGATACTAAATCGAAGCATGGTAGAGAGACGAGCTTATTATTCATCAAATTTAAGGTTTTACATGCTTGATGCCACTATTTTTTTTTGTAAATTTTCGTATGTATGAGCTAGATACACTCTATGTGTTTGGTTCTTATAAAAAAAAAAAAAAGATAAAAGAGATGGATCTATTATCTATCGAATTTCGAAGAATATGCTACTACACTTGGAAATTTGTGAGTTATGATTCAAAAAACTACTTTGACTTAAACAGTAACCCTCTAGTTAAAGTTCTGTCGGCAAGTTAATTTGGAAGCTTTAATTTTGAGTTAATTTCTTTTTTTCTTGGGTTAATTTCGTTTTGACTTTTGATTAAGTAAATTATTTGTAATAATTATGATGTTATTATGATTTATGAAAAGTTTTATGAAGATCTGTCATTTTAGTATTTCTTATTCTTACAACTTGTCTGCTCCATGTGCACACAAATACTTCTTAATTGGTGTTGGAATTTAATATACATCTGAACTTAATTTTTTTACTCTAGTAATTATGGAATCATTAAAAAAAATTATATGCAATAGCCAATAGTATATTTTATGTGTTAACAATATTGAAGTTGCTGCCTAATAATTGCATTCATTTTTAATGCCACAGAAAAATAACATTTATTTTTTGAATGGTTCTTTTCTTTATTTTTGTTTTATCCCTTCGATGGATTCTGATTATGATTAATGTTTCATTAACTAAATAGACATGAGAAAAAGCTACTTGTTAAAATAAAAGTGGGGTACAATTCAAATTAAACTCGACAAAATTGTGTTAGAGACGTCTTTGTATAAAGTTGAATGCAATTAAGTGATGAATTAATGTTTTTTTAAGTATTTGAATATTACCTAACACGTCTCCTTTTATATATTATCTATAAAAAAAAATTACGATTGAAGAGAAAGTCATGATCAAACGCATTTATTCAAGCTAACCTCTTAAAAGACAAGCTAAACAAAAGAAGAACTCTTTAGTACGTGGTCACACTTAATTAAATATAAGGAATTGGAATATGTAAACATGCATTAACCATTTAATTTATTCAACTAGGGCATAATTTTATTTGTAATATTATTGGAAATGGAATCCCCATTTTATTCGAATTTAATTGGATGGCAAAGTATAAATTGTC
Organism: Solanum pinnatisectum; assembly: GCA_035578085.1. NCBI lineage: Eukaryota > Viridiplantae > Streptophyta > Magnoliopsida > Solanales > Solanaceae > Solanum > Solanum pinnatisectum. The sequence goes on along the minus strand of CM069082.1, from coordinate 45,333,005 downwards.
TCTCCACTACAAGACATATATATAATTTTAGATTGATTGGAACTAAATGATTTTGATTGAAATACTTGAATAATGATGTGTTCCTTTTTTGCAACTAAATTCATTGAACCAATTAAAACACATTTAAATGTCTGGGTACCGCTGTCATTTTATTTTATTTTTTTATTTTGGACTGTCTACTTTAAATGTAACAAGTTTATCCACAAATTTGTATATTGATCTTTTCACTTCCCCAAAATATAAAAAGTAACAAGAAGAAGAGGAGAAATATACACATATATACTCATATATTTTTTACTATGCCGGTTAAAGTTTGTTTTTTTTTTTTAAAAAAAAATTATATAACATTGTTTTGCTATTACAAACAAAATTATTCAGACAAAAAATATCGCTATAACAACTGTATTTATTTCTCTCTAGTCATTTTCATTTGAAAATAATAATTTAGTATAGTCGTGAAATTTAGTAAACTTATGATAACTTTGAATTCTATATATGGTTATGTATAGTCATGTCACATAGCATTAATATACACATACTATACTAAGGCCCCATTTGGCCATGCGATATGGTATCATGAGATGAAATTGAAGTTTTGTTTGGACATGCGATATGAAATTTTTGTGTTGTATATTTTCTCATAAACATAAAAATCTCATAAGTTGTAAAACTATTAAAATAACCCCAATTGTTTATTCAATCTTATCAAATAAATAAAAATTTATAAAATCGCATAATAAATTATTACAAAGCTATTTGTTCTCCACTTAAGTAATTGTTTCATCTAATTTTAATTTGATAAAAAAATTGAACATAAATTGTAGTGTACTAGTCTTTAATATAATCCTTCCACATAGTACGGACAATTTCCTCACGTTGAACTTGCATTTCTCGATCATGTGACCGAGAAAACGAACCAACATTGTTACTTTGAGCCATTTGTTGGTCAATATCATCCACAACAATATTTTCATGCTCATAGACCATAAATATTTCATCACTTTACCAATCGGTTGGTGTGAGTTAAAGTAACTATATGTTGGTGAGAATAATAAATTTTCTGTCGGTGAGAATAATAAATTTTAAAAAGTAATGATGTGATTACAAATTTTATTTACATATGAAATAAGTGGTTAGTAGATATAAATGTAGGGTTGTTTTAACAAAATATAAATTCGTGGATCAATTTTTGTATTAAAATATCTCAAATCATGCTATGGAATTACCATATAATTCCATATCATGGTTTTTGGAGAATATGAAATCACATCTCATGAGATGGAATCAGCGTACAATCGCATGTCAAAACGCTGATTCCATCTCACGATACCATATCGTGATATGATATCGCATGACCAAACGCCTGCTAAAAAGACAAAATGCAAATTGATTATGACAAAAAGCAAGTCCATCAAAACATGCTTGTTGGACTTCACAAATCAGAATGTATCCACATATTTTACATTCATATTTTATATCGGGCTAATGATGATAAATTTAACTATATATCATAATAAATAGATATTTCTTGAAAATGAAATGAATAAATTTAACTATACATCATAATTAATCTTCACCCTTTAATCTTCGAGTTGTCGTTGGAAATGAATGTTACACCAGAAAAATTATCTTCTTAATAAACGCAAGTCAATGATGCACAATTCTAGCCCCGTTTCTACATTCATCATTTATGATTTCTTATTTTCGTTTAAAACAACATAAAATTTAATACCCTAGAAGTCAGAACAGTTAAATCATATGCATAGTTTTTTTTAATGAGAAAATGGTCTAAACCCCCCCAAACCTATACCCGAAATTCCAATTACACACTCTAACTTTATGGGTGTCCTATCACCCCCCTAAACTATTTAAAACTAAATTATTTTAATAAAATTTCCACTTGTCAAACGCATGCATTTCCACGTGTCAAGCGCGTGCATTTCACTTATCAGCATTTAATGTGGTTGTGACTTTTTAGGTGTGTAATTATTTCAATTTTTAATAGTTTAGGGGGGTGATAGGACACCCGTGAAGTTAGAGTGTGTAGTTGGGATTTCGGGTATAGGTTGGGGGGGTTTTAGACCATTTTCTCTTTTTTAATTAATAAAAGTTATCATTTTCATTTTCTTTTTACTTAAAAAATAAAGATGACCTATATATGGCCCAAAACAATGACTTGTTGGGCTTGGGAAGAAAAATGGTAAAGTTTTCACGGGCTGTCTTTTTTCTAGACAGCTATTTAAAAAAGAGCAACTTTCACGTATAACAAATATAAAAATAATATTTATATACTATAACTATAGTTTGCATAATTGCGCTCCATAGCAAACATAAATATGTATATTTCGCTATACATATACAAAAGAAAGCAGTTGTATAATCTGTTTTTGTTTCGGTATACATATACAAAAGATCAATTGTAAAATATGTATTTGTATAAAGCAAGAAAGAGAGAAAGACAAAAGAAAACTCGGCAGGGGAAGATCGTATTTGTATAATCACAAGTATATAAGATGAAAATATATGCATTTGTATTTGTATATATAATTTTCTCTCGCTTTATACAAACACAAACGCAATGTATATATTTGTGTTTGTATAAAGTGAGAGAGGCGAGTGAGAGTGGCGAGCAAGATTTGGAAGAGGGGAGAGAGGGGAACGAAAATATACGTATATATACAATTTTCTCTCGCTTTATATAAACACAAACGCATTTTATACATTTGTGTTTGTATAAAAGCGAGAGAGGCGAGGGAGACTGCCAGCGAGAACGAGAGTGGCGAGTGAGATTCACCAGGAGAGAGGCGAAATAACAACAATTTGCTATGGGGTACAATTGAATCAAACTATGGTTATAATATTGAATTTGAATTAATAGTTTGCTATTATATACAATTTTCCCTTAAAAAATGACCTTTTATTTCTCTTATAATTTATGGACATTTTAGATCATAATTAAAGATTCATTTTGAAGAAATTGAAAATATATGAGAAATATTAGAAGATTACAATATAAACTTTTGCAAATTATCGCAAATGTAAGACGTGCGATAGTTTAAATTTGATTATGAAGTTAAATAATATATATGCAAACGCTAGATCTGAGCTTAACGTTATTTGAAAGAGTAATTTTCCAAGGCTATATTTGTTCAACTTTTAAGAATAGGAATGAATCATTTAAATAAGGATATTTGTCAAAGCCTTTTGGATTAGTCCAAATTATTGGTAATCAACAATTAAATTTACAAGTGTCATAATGTTTTCCTCTTTCATCATCGTGGTTGGCACTTCATGTAGTTTCCTCTACAATGAAAAAATAAAATAAATCATCGAGACTACTTTTTGGATTTTAAAGTATTATAGAAATTGTTCTATTAATTTTTAGTATTTGACTTTAAAACCATATTATAAGTTTTCTCAATACGTGGAAATAATTAAGATCGTAAATACTATTTAGAAAATATCTTTTTTTATTATGATATGATTTAAATAAACTTAATTCGTAACATCATATACTTGAAGTTTCCACATGTATCTAGACTATTGAATTGAATGTTATAATTGAATATTGTAACTTGTTTAGTATTTATAATATATTCGTCGTTAAAAATTACAATAGAATAATAAGTATTTACTCATTTTATCATAAATCTCGAAATGAAATGTGGTTTATGAAAGCGCATTTGAAGAGAGTTGTTTTATTTCTAAAAGTGAGACTTTTCAAAACGAATTCGAATCGACGGACGGAGATAATATACAAATTGGCCTAGTAATGGGAAGGAGGGAATAGTTAATATGCTAAAAACAATAAAGATAGTCGTAACAGTTCAAGCGGCTAATAATTTCCCAAATTCGTTCCGAATTCTAGGGTTTCCATAATCCCAATTCTATTCGAATTCATCAAAATCTCTTGGAAATCCAGCACAATAATGAATGAAAAGGTACGCCCAGTTACTTAATTGCTTCTCCATTTCCTACTTTTTCGCATCTGCAGTACAAGTTTTTACAATGAACGAATTCAGTTTTGTTCAATATGATGATTTTTCAAGCTGCAAATTGTCGAAGCAATCATAATTGATTTTGTCGAGAAATTTTGTTTGAATTGTTCTGCGTCAGCTGGAATGATGGTTGGTTGTTCTCGATCTTGATCAAGGTTCGTAAAAAAGGTTTAATTAAATAAATATTTGTCTCTAGTTATGGACTTGGAAGAACAAAATTCAGCTAGTCAATCGGTACAGGATAATGAAGAAATGATCACACCGCCAAGATTTGAAAATGGTAATCAAAGCAAGGTAGAAAGTAGTAATGGGTCTAGTCCTCCTGGGGATAATAGTAGTAATAATAATTTGGACGACGTAAAAGGCAAGGAAATTGAAATTAAGGAGGTTGAGGATTATTCAACTCCCCTGGTGAAATCCTCTCCGACCACTAAAGGGTTTGGGTTGAAGAAATGGAAAAGGATGAAGCGGGATGCCCTGCGCCAGGATGGGGATAGTAGTGTAAACAGTGGTAAGCTGTTGAAACGGGGTTTGGCGAGTGAGGGTGCTAATGTGGAAAAACCTGCAAGTTTTTCTGCTGGAAGGATCCAAAAAAGTGATGGATCTGTTTTATCTACGAATGCAGTATTCATGAATCCTGGAGTTCTGGGTGATGGATTTGGTGTAATAGGTGACTCTGGTATGGCTATTGGGCCAATTTTCAATGCTGTATCGGAATCAGAGAACAGCGAGGATCGGAGTAGTAGGTCTTCTACTGTAGCTAGTGCTCCAAAGGCAAGGTATGAAGCACCTGTGCACCTTGGTTATCCATCTGACAAGCATTGGTTGAGGAGTTTGAGTGGGAAGAGCTTGAGCACATCAGTACAGAAACCACATCAGGGAAAAGGTCGGGCTGAAACTAGTAAAAAACCTAGAGGAGAAAGGGTCAAAATCGAGAAGGAAAACTCTCATTCCAGCATGGAATCTGACTCGCGAAGCTCTAATTTTCTCTTTATGCAGGGCGACTTTGCTACAAGTAATGGTACAAAAGGTGAAAGGTCAATGATCTATGATGGAGAATCCAGTGATGAAGCTCAGGACAGAGAAAGACCAATTGGTGAGGAACTTCGGGCTGGTCTCGAGAGAGGGAACGATAGGGAGTCTGAAAATGTGTCACAAGAAGATCTAGCTGCTGAATCTCCGTTGGAAGTTAATGAAGAGAAGAGTGAGAATCACCACTCATCCACTGATCACGATCCTCTAACAGAATCTATCTTCAACTTCCAGGCTGCTCAAGAAGCTCTTGCTAGTGGTACATTCTTAGTTCTTGTTGAACATTTCAAATTTACTTCTGCTTAAATGATAATATAAATGTAAATCATGATTTACCTCATAAATTTGTTCTTGCATATTCTGTATGTTGCACTAGGTGGTGTCTTTCTAGTTGGATCAATATGCTTAGAGGATGGTACTTATGTTTTACACTTACTATTTGGGCGTCACTCAAGAAATATGTGCTAGCATCATCTAGGAACAATAACATCAAGTTTATTAGTCAGTGAATCTTTTTTTAGGAGGTAGCATTCATAATCCTTATAATGTACATATCCCTAAAGAATCATTCGGAGATGGGCTATGCTTTCTCCTCTTCAAGGAGTTATTTAATCGTTTATATTTGGTTATCATATTGTAATGTGTGTGCATCTCAGACCATGTTGTTCTTTTCTTTTCTAAAAGCAGCTTTTATGTGCCTAATGCCATGTATTTTACAATTACTGTTTCCTTCAACTTTTGTTGGTATAATAACTTGGATTATACTGTGAAGGTGTTGATGTTTTATATATTTCTGTTAGCAATAGCGGATTTTGTTGATAATGTATTTACAAATACAGAGGCCACTTTCAACTGAAATCATGTCTAGCAAACCATTGATAAAGTTCAATCTCATGTTAATTGGAAACAGTCTACATAAGCTTATTATCTTTCTGTGTCTGTCTGGACTTGATACCATCTGACTCACCGTTCATACAAGTGCACTTAACTTTCTTTTATCTGCATCCAGACCTTTCATTAAAATCTGTTATACTGCAATAGGATGTTCTTGGGGTGTTAGAGATTGTAATTTGAAGAATTTAATTTCTGACTCTGAGAAAATATAATCAGGATATCAATCCCACCTCCTTTTGTTATGGAAGAATTAAGCTTATTGCTGAATTTGCTATTCAGAGCTGACCTGCCAGTGTAGTAAGTTAGCCTCACAGGTAAGAGAGCCATCGTCATCACATTTGGACACATGGGTGAGAAAGGCCTAACCATTTCTCAGCAAAAGAGGCCCTCTCTGCGAACAAGGTACTGTTAAGATGGATAGGCTTTTAGCTCCCAGGGTTGGCGCCTTATGTGCCTCGAACTATTTTTTAGAGGCTTCTTTGGGATTTCAGCCTGCTCCCACTCCATCCAAACGCCTCCCGTCCCACAAGGCTGTAGATAGGACAAATTACAGAGAAGCAGAAGTCATTTTATGTGAGGTTGAGAGTCTTGGTCAAAATAAAACTTTGTTTCTTGCTTTTGAAGCATTAGATGGACAGGCTTAGGTGCTTGCACTCGCAGTTTAGTAATCCCTATCATTGTCATATAAGGATAGTTGGTTATCGGTGTTGGTTCTGTTTGACGTCAGAAGCGCATTACAAGGGAAGTAAATATTATATCATTTGAAGTAGTTGACCAGTTCCGTTTCTGTGAATGTTCTTGTTTTTGGATGAGCTTTACTATGTCGTATGTTTGTACTATGCTTAAAGTTCTTTTAGTGATCTGTTTACTGAATAAGTATATCCATTGATTTTTTGTTGTTCACAAGCCATATTCCTTGAGCTTTCCTTGTCTTTCTTCCTAATTTAGTCAGATAAACCATTAAATATTCTTAAAAACTCGTTGAATTTCTTATTATCCGTGCAATTGGGACTAATTTTATTGATGTGCTTTCTACACAGAAATTCAGAAATTCAAAGAAATCGGGAAAGATATTACCGTTGGTCATTCGCTTGAGGATGTTGGTATACCTTCAAATTTCACTTCAGATGACTCAGATTTCCCTAGACCAAGCACATCTGTGCTGTCACAGAACAGAGATGGTGCTCAACATTCTCTTAACTTCTTGGAGTCTGAAGTGTTTAGCCTAAAGCAGAATATATTACTGTTGCAAAACAAGGTTCAGAAGGCAGCTGACCTGGCTAAATCCAAGGAAGCAAGAGTTACTGAACTTGAAACCATTTTAGGTAGTAGCTCAAAGAGTGAAGAAGAGACTATTGAAAGTGAGTTCGAGGATCTCTTCAGACAGAAAATTGAAGCTGAAGTTCAGTATTTGGCATTATCAACAACAGCCCAAAAGTTGAGAAGTGCAGCAGTAGATCAACTTACCCTCTTGGAAGAACAGAAGACACTAGCTTCAGAACAAGCACAGATGGTGCACGTGCTAGGAGATGCCGAAGCAAAGGCTGTAGCGCTCAAGACACAAACCAAGAAGTTGGAAAGTTACTGTGAAGATTTAGCAAGCACTGCTGAAAAGCTAAAGCTACAGAAGAAAGTCTGTAAGTACAGTTCGTGTTTTTTCATACAGTTGGTGTTGTTGGCCGTTGTCGTTGGACTGTTTCTGATGCAGATATCTCCTGATCATGCTGAACTTGTACCCACCTAATGTTAGAGAAGTTTCTTTCTTTCTTTCTCTTTTTTTTTTCTCCTTATTTTCAACATCGTCATCCTTCAATGTTGAAAGTTAGATTAGTTTGTTTTGGATGTCTATAGATAACTGAAATACCTACTTCTCATTTTACCTAGTCTGTATTCTAGGGTAATCATAGAAGATGATCCGTTCGTTCATAAGTTGAGATAATTTTGCTTCTGTAAAAGGGTGAGCACTTTGAAGTTCTTTAACCTGGTCTCATATCAATACGACTTTAGACATTTCTGTTTGTGTGTGATGAACTATGTAATGGTCTAATTGGATTATTGGAGTTGCGGAAATCCATGACTTTAGACATTTCTGTTTGAAGTTGAAGCAAAAAAGGTATGTACATGAATTGAAGCTCGTGTAGAAAAGCAAGCCTAAACTTCAGCCATACGAAACATCAAATACCACGTGTCTTGAGTTGTTCCGAAGTGGATAAACTTGTGCATGTATGACTTAAATGGTGATCCCGAGATCGGGTATCTGGTCCTTTACAACAGCCTTAAAGGCTGTGCCATCATTCTAGGCCCTAACCATGTCTGTTATCCAGTGCCCTTTTATAAGATTGCTAGTCTTTAGTATGAAAAATATTGAAATATTAAAGTAGATAGTGAATTACAGGTAGTTGATCAGTTATGTATTATTTTCCTTCTAAGGAAATTACGTGTGGTATTTTTTATTTACTTTAGAAGGAGAATAAAATCTGGCCACTGACATGTGAACCCATAAATACAATGTTTGTTTTTGCTATCTAATTATAGTAACCTTTTCCTATGTAATACTTGCTTGAACCACCATATATTATTTCCAACTATGTTATTTGACTGGACTATATAGCCAATCAAATAAACTTTATACCTTAAAGGGGTCGTTTGGTTGGGAACAAGTTATTCCAGGATACTTTTAGTTATCCTGAGGTTAGTCATCCTGGGATAACTTATCCCATCACTATGATATAAAATGGTGGGATAAGTTATTCTAAACATGGCAACCAAACAAGATACAAATTTTTTATCCCATCCCTATTTATTTTTATAGGGTTCATTTGGTACGAAAGATAAGCGATAGCTAATTTTGAGGTTAATTTTAGACTGAGTTTATTCCATACTTGATTGTGATAAAATTGCGGGATAAGCTATTCTGAAATTGTAGTGTTATTTTTATCCTATATTGAGGATGTGATAACTTGTTTTTCAACTAAACAAGCTCTAAAGAAATTAGATAAATATAGTACTCCTTACTCCATAGAATACCTAGTGATGCGGTCCCAAACAAGTCTTCATCATTGTTCATGTCGCTCCATTACTAATAACACATTTTTTTCCTTTCTAAAATGACATTTCGTTGTCAGATTTTGAGATTCAAAGTTTATTTCTATCCTTAATTTTACAAGTTCAAATCACGAAATACAAATCATTGAGAAGATTTGTGATGAAAATACAAAAGGTTGTTATCTTGTCACTTTCTACTTTTTAATTGTTAAACTACATGAATATCGATCAACATTCAAGATATATTCTTTTACCATATGCAATTTATAGTTACTTTTTATATAATCTTTTGAATATCTAAAATTTTAATTTTAAAAGTTTGTATTAATCTAATTCAATTTAGTTTCAAAGATTAATTTTTGATAAGCAAAACATGATGACTATTTAGAGACAGATTGGAATATAGAAAATTGAAATATAGCATTAATATGTGGATTTGGGCGGTGTGAATAAGGCATGAATATGATCGGATAAAATACTACGAGTGAAAGAAATACATAACTAGTAAATGACTACTTAATTAAGGTAATAAATGACTATTTTCCATATTCAAAGCAAGAAATTAAATGCACACGGTAAAAATAAAAAACTTTTGTAAAGAGTTTTGGTAACTTTCATACTCTTTGACAAAATCTACATTTAATTGGGTAGAGATTTTAGTAAAATGAATGGGAGAATATCTATGACGATAATTATCACTTTCAAAGTTCAAAATAATTTGAATTCACAAGAGTTTTCATTTGATTAGGATACTCTTTTCTTTTGGTTTGATTGGTAGTCAAAATCTTAAAAGATTTACCTTCTAAACATACCCTACAAAACAAATCATCTATAATAATCTACATAAATTAGAAAATATTAAAATATATACTTAAAGAACAAGATTATAGTATCTCTTTTTCCCACTTCCAATAAATGAGGAAAATATATATATATATACTCAACACGTTTAATCTTTTAATTAATTAAAATATATGCCTTTTAATCACTTTACTAATTAAATGACTTACATTTGGACTTTTTCTAAAAGTATGTTATGCTAAAAATATGGAATAATATCATAAGCGACAATAACAATATATTCAGTATAACTTCACAAGTAAAATCTGTAAGGATAATTTTATATGTAACGTTTTATCGATAGATCCCTCAACTAAAGTTTGACAAAATACATGAATAATTAAATAACGGAATGATAATCGAAATTTAAAGTATAATAATTACCTCTAAAAATAAATAAAAATTTAGAAAAAGAAAAAAAAAAAGAAGTGACTACATTATCTGTTTTTCCTACCCACGCCACGCCACAGTCAATGCCTCAGTTGAGAACGTGACAGTCAATTTTCCACACATTAGCAGTTTTAGAATGACTCTTCCTAATCCCTTCCCCCTCTTCCTCTTCTTCTTCTTCTCATTTCTCATATTAGTTACTTGTAATTATCTTTTCGTTTTTGAAGCTCATGAATTTTTTCCATTTTTTTTCTCGCCATGACTTTCCTTTTCAGCTAAGTTACCTCCTTCTCAGCTCGTAGCTAACATAAATTTTTTATAAATTTTACTGTTAAACTACAAAATTTGTCTGTTCGCTTGTTCTAGTTAATTCAATAATTATCAAGTTAGCATGGGGACGTTATGGATAAATCAGATCTCGGAAAAGGAGGTGCTAGGATATCACAAAGATGATCATGATGTTATGGAATTTGGAGATGAAGATGAAGATGAGATTATTCCAAAAGATAATGATGATGATAAGAGTAGGATTTGTTTTGTGTGTAAGAAAGGATTTGGTTCTGGTAAAGCATTAGGAGGTCACATGAGAATTCACGTTCAGTCTTCCAAAAAGGAAAAATCGAAACCACGAGAAGAACAAGTGGATGTAGAAAATTGCAATAATGATCAGTTGGTACCAATTTGTAAAGTCTGTGGTAAGATTTTTCCGTCGATGAAATCGTTGTTTGGGCATATGAGGTCTCATCCTGAACGGGCATGGAGAGGAATTCTTCCTCCTCATTTGAAATCTAGCGATAAGATCCGAGCGAAGAAAACAGCTTCTGCTACTCAGGCTACTGTACCTGGATGGTCAGTTACAGCGAAGCGAGGGAGAAAGCCCAATGCTGAAGACAACGAACAATTGCAGGATGCTGTTCATCATCTTATGCTGCTCGCCAACGGAGATTCAATTGAGTCTGGTGTTACTGGACATGATACTCCGGAAGAATTGGAGAAAACGAACAGTAATTCTCTTACTTCCAAAGCTGAAAATGAGGAATTTGTTGCTGAATTGGAGATTATTGATAACAGGAAGAGAAGGAAGAAGAAGACGAAGTTGAGGCATCTGAATTCTGTACAGGATAGTCCAGCTTCAGTTACAGCAGCAACGCCTGAAAAATTCAAGTGTAACACTTGTGGAAAAAGCTTCGCAACTCATCAAGCACTTGGTGGACATAAATCAAGCCACAATAAGTTGAGAATCCTAATTGAAAATTCCAACGATTCCAATGTAGCTGCAATCAGTGAAGAAGCAGCTGCTAGTAGCTCAAAGTTGTTGGCTGATAGCAAATTATCAAGTCAATTGAATTCACCCAGCCATACAACAGCTGGAGGAAGAATTCTGAATTTTGATCTCAATGAATTGCCCTCTGATCATGAGGATGAACTTGCTGGTAATCCTGACTACTTTCCGCCTTTTTCTATTTAACATTGTACAAGTCTTGAAGTTCGAGCTGTGAAATCAATCGACTCTTCAGGATGCTTTCTGCACCAGACTGCTATTGATAGTACATTAGTTTTAGTCTATATATCAGTTTAAATTTCCAATCATTGCAAAAATACTTAGTAATTAACCATCTTGGTTACTTATCTTGTATTGTTTTTCCTTGTTTAACATCCTTAGCTTAATGTGGTGTTTTGAAGTTGGGGGTTTGTTTGTTATATTATCTTGATGGGAAGCATGATTGTCTAAACAAGCCTGCTGGAAAATACCAAACGTATATAAATATGCACAGGATCTCTTGGTTTAATTTACTTCTGTTTCTCCCAGAATTGTTTTTCCTTAAATCGAGGATCTATCTAAAACAACTTTCCTACCTCTAAGGTAGGGTAAGGTCTGTTACAACTTCGCTATCTTGGGTATGTTATTGTTGATTTCTCCGCGACATATATTTAGGTTTCAATTCATTGTGTTTGAGGGCTACTTTCTCCATTTGCTGGCTTTTTACTTTTCGATAGTCAATTTTGATTAATTTTTGAATGAAAATTACTACTATAAGTCGCATTATAATATGATAAGAAAAATGTATTATACAATTTTGGTCAAAATTCACGTAGTTTGAAACTTTGAATCTTGGTAAATGAAAAGCCATATATAGTTTGGGTCGGAAGGGGAGGTAGATGGTTGTGATTGCTTCATTTCTTTTTCAAAAACAACCTCTCTATCTCCATTGTGCTCTACATCACTTGTGAATCAATACACTTTTGTAGTAGTATTTAATGAGACTAAGAAAATAATAGTTTGGTTGTAGAAATCTCGACAAATTTGAAGTCAAACTTTATCATTTATTCTGATTGGGAAAAAAGAGAAATTCAAGGACACATAGAAGACCAAAGGAAATCTTCAAAGAGTAGGACTCTAAACATTGGTTGCAAGTATATATAACTATAAAAAAGAATGTGTAAGTCCTTTAACAAATTACTCCTGTCATATCAAATCACTAGTGGCATTTTCAATATTTTAAGATGTAGTTTTTGCTATACTAATAATTGAAGAATCAATTTTCTTGAATCTAGAATTTATCAAAAAACGTAAGATCTGTAAATATCCATTCTTTCTAGCTCCTACTCGTGGAATTATATTGGGTACGGTATTATCGCATTGATATTATATATATTGGGTACAATATTGTCATATTGATATAAGAAGAACGACAACTTATAATGCTTTTCAGGAAGATTTTGAATATTTATGTTTTGAACTTCAAATATTAAATTAGTCAAATTAACTTAAGAACCGTAACTTATAATACTTTTCATGTAGTTTTTGAATATTTAAGTTTTAATTTTTAAATATTAAATTAGTCTGTCCAATATAATTTTTCAAAAATTAGTCAAATTAACTTTCGAAAAGGATGATATTTTGAGAGGAGGGAAATATTGTGATCATTGAATTGATAAATTAGTTAATTTGAAAGTGTTCAAACCGTAAGTCACGGCTTAGGAAGAGGAAGAGAAGGTCTTGTAAGAAGAGACTATCAAGGAGAAAAACCAAAAACACAAATATATATATTGTCATCAATGCCAAAATCATTTTTCGTTGATATATTTACCTATGTGGGATCAGAAAATAGATATATTCAATATTTACACTAATAAACTATATATAACGTTTTACCATAACTAGCTAATGTAGAAACTATAGTTTAGTTTATCGTAACAAAACTATATACTTTGATTTAGAACAAGAAACTATTTTTTACAAGTTGAAAAACACATTTACTTTTTTAAACCTTGGCTAAATTAATTCTTGTTATATTAATTAGCCATACACAAACAAATTACAAAAGCTTTTCATATGACACCTATTGAGAAAATGAAGATGGTGACTAATTTTCCTTTTTGAAAGAGTATAATTCTGAAACATTTAGGAGGGAATGGTACAATATATGGTACAGGTAAGAAATAAGTATTATTAAGTCCCAACTGTTTACTGCCCACATTCTCGTGACCATAATATATATGAAAGCATCATTCCTAATTTCCCCACTATCATTTTTACTCTATATATATTCTCGTCGCTTGGTATGATGTATAAAAATTGTATTGAATAATGTATAGTAGAAATAAAAAGCTTAGAAAAGTATTGTATTGTTAATATCATGATTTGTTATTTATAAGAATAGAATTGAATAAGATGTATAAGTAATAAATGTATTAGCTAGTCATACTATTGAAAACACTATCAAACAAGAGATTCAACGAGACCAAAATAATACCAGTATTATTTTCCCTAATACCTCCTACCATACGATCCCTATGCGAAGTGATGGAACTATAATTTATAGTCATCTTCTAGCACTAGCTTATATTTTCTTGATCAATTAACGTAAAACCAATTTTCTTAGAAAGACAAATGGTTGTTCTACTAGTTTAAACTTTTAGTGAAATTAAGCTTATTGAGCTAATTTTTAAAAATAAGGAGTCTTACATTTGATTTTGGCAAAACGTTTTGGGGAGATTCAACCTATTTCACTTGGGTATGACAAAACAAAGAGTCTTTATATTTTAAAAATATACTCTTAAAAGATGAACATTAAGTTTAAATTTTATATTCAGTTACTCATAACAGTGCATTCATCCTTTCACAATTCTAAATCCACCCCTAACACATAATCCTAGCCCTATATTTCTCATTATGTCTTGCGAGTTGCGACCAAGAATTTTTGATAAGATATTTTTCAAAAATGATTTTCATTGTATCAAACGCATTCAAAAAAATTGAGTTTTTAATAATACTTATGTTTTATAAGCCTTCATTTTCTCATGTACATGTACATCCCTTTAGTTGTGATGCTATTGATAGTCAACTTTTAGCAACAACTCAATTGAGACGCAATTCTCCTTTATAATTAACTTCTAATATTAATATAATGGAATTCATCTTTTAGACCTCCAAAATGTTACGGATTCACGTTTATTAGGAAACAATTCATCTCACTCTGAAATTTTTCGATGCATATATAAATTTAGTAGGATCCAAATGCATAAGAAAACAGAGATAGTACTAGTAATTCTTTGGCACTATACAAATAAAAGCTACTGCATTACAAACAAACAAAACCACACCAATTTCACATAAATCAGTTAAAAAAAACACATCATACTTTTTTGTTTGGTTCAGCCAAAGAAACTGGGATCATATCCATTGCTGGAAGTAGCAAGGATATAATAAGCAACAATATGCCCAATAGATCCCCAAGCAAGCACATCAACAATATTGAAGCCAACTGGATCATTAGATTTTAGCAAACTTATATATTCCTTAGCCCTAACATCTCCAGCTTCGAAGTGAGAAATTCCGTTCTGAGACGGCACTTGTTTCGCCACATTTTCTCTCTGGAAATTGAAGAAAACGAACCTTCCAAGGAAAAGCGAAAGCCCAGTGCTCAAACTGATGACAATTGATGGGTTGAGCTCAGCTTTCACAGCGAGATTTCGGGTTTTTTTGGTGATAGGTTTGAAGGCGATGGGTTTGTTGAGGAAGAGGGAAGAGTCGGTGGGTTTGTTGAGTGGTCTGAGACCTTGGAAAGTTGGTGCAGAAAACAGAGCTGATGCCATTTTTGAGTTGTGTGGAGGTTTGGGGAATTGGAAATTGTTGTTGATGCAATGCAAATTGGGTGTGTTGAGGAGTATATGTGGATTTGGGATTGGAATATATCTAAAAGATGAAGTAGGATTTGATTTGGAAATGAGTGAGAGGAAATGAGGGGAAGTAGATTTTTGGAGATGAGTTGGCTTTCATTTATTGGTTTCTTTGTGGATTAGAGATCCTTCTAACTTGTAACCCAACCTTTTTTTTCTTTTTTTTTTCCCCTGTACTTGCCATATATTTCCAAATGAGTTTAACTTATTTACACCGTCAATATAATGAAAAAAATAATTTACGTGATTAGATTAATTTTGCTTATTTTTAATTTATGACATCTAGTTAATGATGAAGGATCTCATATGTTTCATCCAAAAACGAATTCAGAACTTAAGTCTATGCAACTCTACGATGATCTTAAGTTGATATAACAGTAATTGAATTTACATTCAAATATTTATAGATATGTATAGTAGATTTCTTAATTTATGCAAGTGTTTAACTGTTCAACGAGTTATTGATGATAAAATGATTTTTGAAACTCGTAGTCTGAATTTAGTTATAAATATTTATAGGACTACAAATCATTTCACTAAAGATTAAATAAAATTATTACTAAAAGTATGTCATTACTTTTCACACCGATAAAAAAAAAAGAGTGTCGAATAAAGTTGAGACGAAGGAGTACCATATTGGATGGTCAATTCACGTTCACCACAAGTCTTATAGGCCATGGCTGACCAAGATTTTTACTAAGAATGTTCAAAATCTAACGAATTTAACACACAAACTAATTGAAGTGGGATGAATCCGACTCCAGGGTGGCTCCGCCCCTGCTTATAGAAGTAATAGTTTACCTTGATACCAACTCACGTTAGAATAGTCACGTAATTATGCAAGAACAGACTGCAAATAAGAAACACCAACTTCTACAGCTCTAAAAATCCATACAACACATCATAAAAGAAGATTGACATCAATTTCACAGGTCCTTCTAAAGGTTAGTAACACAGTTCATGTCTATGCAAAATAGGCCACCAACCAACATGGAAAGTTACACTGGTTGGCTTATGCTAAAGAAAAAAAAAAAAATACTTCGTTTTATCGTTCAAATGACCGAAGATCGTCTAGCTTTCAACATATCACTACACTCTACATCTTCTGTGCGCACAATTTCTTATGGGACATATAAATAGCACAACAATACAACAAATACGAACCTAAATATAATCCACTTCTACCTTAAAGTGCTCATATCATTGCATCATGGTATGAATAGTTGTGTCGTCGTCCAAACTCAAAGAGGCTACCAAATGTGCGATTCCTCAAGCCAATGAAAAGGGACTCTGTATCGGGACTAAAAGACACTCCTGATATCTCACCGAAGAAATCAATTTCTTGCTCCACCTCATATCCACTTTTAACATCAAAAACATGGACAAAATCTGCAGACTCTGCCATAGCCATAAATCTGCCATCAGACGTGTAGCTGATTGACCGAATAGCTCCAAGGTTGCCCTTCAAAACAGTGACTGATTTGGACAAGTTCCGACAATCCCATATTCTGCACGTTTTTTCCTGGTTCCCAGTTGCAAAAGTTCGGCCATCAGGATGCCACGCTGATGCAAATGAGTAGTCCACATGTCCACACAAATGAGAAAAAACCTATAAAAAAATGAATTTTGTTAGTGGACCACCCATCGACCTCTTATTATACTCATAATTCACGGTGCAATACGTTTGAGATGTGCAAACATACCATTCCATTCCTCGAGTCAACCAACATTCCTTCGGGATCATCCCCAACTACTATGAGAAGCCTACCATCAGGGCTGAGTGATGTATGCTGTGACCATTAAAAGGGGAAAAGGATTTAATAATATCAAAACGAAATGTATACCTCTGAAACATCGTTGAATCAAGCGTCAAAAAGATTACTATAAATGAAACAAGTTCAGGCATAGACTAGTCGAATACAGACTTACATTCACTGGCCAGGGTAAATGGAAATGGTTAGACAGTTGAAATGTCTCCATATCGAAATCTCTAACTCCACAATCATTATTTGAAGCGAAAAAATGAAGTGCACCACTGCATTGAAATAGATATCTAATTTAGCTTCATCCTCACTAAGAAAAGAAAGTATACCCTTATCGATCGAGAGAGATTCAAGCAATAAGCAAATACCTGACAGTGTTTGTAATCTGAATAGCAGTGGTAATGGCATCATCATCATACGTTGGTTGAGAACAAAAGCAAACTCCAGGCTTATCTAAATACTGCACATAATTTTGAAAATACATAAGCCTTTTCATGTTTAGCATATTTGACAGCAAAAGCTAAACATGTAAACGAGGGCGGACAGTTCTAACATTATTCATGACAAACCTTGACAATGAGTTCTCCTTGTAATCCACCAGCAACAAGCAACTTATCTTTCACAGCGAGAGTGCTTACTTCGGTATGTGTAAATCCCTCTGAATGGCTTTCAGGATGTTTCTAATAAAGAAGAGAAGGAGAAACGAGTGAAAAGGAGGTCCTGATATAATCAAGTTAAGACTAGAAATACATTAAGTGAATTTGATGTACAAAATTACATACCTCACATGGCGCTACATGCCCTGATAAATCGAGAATTTCAGTTTTCACGCAGGTCAATGATGACCAATGCATGAGAGAAAAATGTGACAGCAGGTACACATCATGCTTAGAAGTTGCCGAGATCATATTCCTCAGCTATGTCGAAAAATTTGAAAAAGGAATAGACAGGTTATTCAAAATATCGTTCAACTTATTCTCTAAGAAATAGAAGAGTTGACAAAAGCTCTGAATTTACCTGAGTGTGAGAGAACGTTGGTATAACGGAACTTGCATTGTATCTGAAATCATAGTATAAACCGTCTTTCTTTGTGGTTTTGCACTCCTGCTGACAAACAAAAGGGAAAAACGACACCAAATCAACATTGAACACAACAGTTTTCATCCAAACTCATTACTTAGAAAGTAATTTAAAATACAGGCTTATATTACCTTTTCTGATATCTCATCAGATTGAGGAATATTTGCGTAGTTCTGATATTCTTGTAGCCTTCTTTGCCTACGTGCCTCCCTGGTTATGATAGCCCTTTCCCAGGGGATCCCTTGAATATCTCTGCCATTCCTCACGTCAGCAGCCGAAATATCTTCTATTTTATAATTCTATTCCAGCAGAAGAAGAAACAACTCAATAAAGTTCAAACATTTGAAGCAGATTCGTACTAAAACATGGATACGATACATCTTAAGGCGTGTACAAAATGTAACAATTGAATTTTCATAATGAATTAACAAACCATGTCTGTTTCTTGCAACTCATCTATATACGATTCAACGTCACTCAATTCTACGTCTAGGAACTCATCTACATCCGAACCAAAGCCATCCAAGTCTATGCCTCGCCTTTCATTTACATCCGAATCAAAGCCATCCAAGTCAATGTCTTGGAACTCATCAATAAAAACATCTAGTTCTTCCATTTCATGTTCATCTTCTACGTAATCAACATCATCTCCTTGTTGATGGGACATGTTACACTCCAACTAAATGATCTACAAAACAAAATCATGAAAGTTAACTTTAACAACAACAATAATATATCCAGTGTATTCCTATATGTGGGGTCAGTTGAGGGTAGAGCATATGCAGACCTTATCCCTACCTCGTAGAGCTAGAGGTAAAACAAGGCATAACAAATAATAAATAAAGTGTAGCATACCATACAAAGCAGAATAATGTGATAAACAAAGCACAAAAACTACGATAATAATGCTAATACTATCTATCTGCCAAGCCTACCCCGCACGAGAGCGAGACAACACTCAACTACCTCCAACAGTATAAAGCTAAATCAATTCAACAAACTTCAACGGTTCGTATAAACAACAAATTACTTGTATACATACGTGATCACAAGGTAAATTAATTATTTATCTTTTTCTCTATAAATAAAAAGTTAAACGTCAAAAACACACATAAAGTATTCTAGTTTATTAGATGTGCGATTTTTCTATCTGAATTATAACCAACTTATCAACAATAATGATATCTAAGATATAATAAGTGAAACAAAACTGATAGCTTAGATAAAAAAAACTTAAACATCTATTAGTTCAAGTATAAAACTCAAAAAATTCAATTATATTAGATGTGTTTTTCGACCTTTCACTCCGAAAAAAACGATCGTTCAGAGAAGATAGAGGTAAAAGGATTGTTAAATTTCTGACCTCGAGTCGAAAATCTAGGGTGCTTGTTTTTTTTGCCTGTTGATTACGATAGATTTGAAGAGGCCCTAAAAATTTCAACATATGTTTGCTTATATACTAAATTTTTTTGATGTTATTACATTCATAAATCACAATGTCCGTTTGTCTGAATTTTTATAGTTTTTTGGTTTCCTACATGGTTTAGTATTAGTATTTGCGCCATATAAAGCTCTTGGTTTCCTACATTGTTTAGTATTAGTATTCGCGCCATATAAAGCTCTTGGTTTCCTACATTGTTTAGTATTAGTATTCGCGCCATATTAAGTTATTAGGATATTTTTTCCTTATTTACAAAATATAACGGATATGGAATATGTATTGGGTGTGCATTCGATTTTTCGGTTTGATTCTGTATTATTTGGTTCTGGTTTTTCGATTTTGAAAAAGTGTAATCCAATCCAAACCAAAATAAATTTGGTTTGATTTGGTTTTTCTCTTTTCGGTTTGGTTTTTTAGTTCGGTTATTCGGTTATGTCAATAATTAATGACATAATCAAAAGTTATATTTGCAATTTGAAGAAAAAATATATACAAGGAGAAGTAATAATACTGAATCTCTGCAATTATTAATAACAATTGAAGTTCAATTATTATTATGAAGTTTACTTGCATAAAGGCAAATCAAGGCGGAGAATTCCATTGTTTTGAATCAAAAGTCGCATTCACAAAAGGCCTATTGAGAAATCACTCAATACTAAAAAAGTTTCAATACAACGACCTTTTAAGTTAATGCTCTCAGTTTTATCGTTCAAATGACTGGAAATCGTCTAGATTTCTGTGTACACATCTTCTGTGCTTACAATTTCTTACGAGACATACAAATAGCACAACAATACAAGTATAATATGCTGACTATGTTTACTGGTGCAGCCTTCAGAGTGCTCATATCATTGCATCTAGGTATGAATTGTTGTGTCATCGTCCAAACTCAAGGACGCCATTCCATGCAGAACTCCTCACGCCAATGAAAAGGGACTCTGAATCGGGACTAAAAGACACTCCTGATATCTCACCGAAGAAATCAATTTCTTGTTCCACCACATATCCACTTTTTACATCAAAAATGTGGACAAAATCTTCATGCTCTGCAATAGCCATATATCTGCCATCAGACGTGTAGCTAATTGACACAATAGGTCCAAATGTACCCTTCAACACAGTGACTGACTTGGACAAGTTTTGGATATCCCATATTCTGCACGTGTTATCCTCATTCCCAGTTGCAAATGTTTGGCCATCAGGACGCCACGCTGATGCATACGAGTAGTCCACATGTCCAGACAGAGAAGAAACAACCTGTAAAAAATGGATTTTGTTAGTCGACCTCTTGTTATACTAATAATTCGCGGTGCAGTACATTTGAGATGTCCAAACATACCATTCCATTCCTGGAGTCAACCAACATTCCTTCGGGATCATCCCCAACTATTACGAGAAGCCTGCCATCAGGGCTGAGTGATGTATGCTGAGAGCATAAAAGGGGAAAAGGATTTAGTAATATCAAAACAAAACGTATAGCACTGAAAGATCTTTGTATCAAGATAGGATAGATACTATAAACAAAACAGGTTCATGCATAGACTAGTCGAATACAGACCTACATTCACTGGCAAGTTAAAATGGAAATAGTTAGACAGTTGAAACGTCTCCATATCAAATTCCCTTACTCCAGAATCATTGTATGAAACAATAAAATGAAGTGCACCACTGCATAGAAATAGATATTGCATTTAGCTTCATCCTCACTAAGAAAAGAAAGTATAACCTTATCGATTGAGAAAGTTTCAGGCAATAAGCAAGATGATGCAATACCTGGCACTGTTGTTAATCTCAATACAAGTGGTTATGGCATCATCATCATCATATGTTGGCCGCCGAGCACAAAAGCTAACTCCAGGTTTATCCAAGTACTGCACATAAAGGAAGTACTAAAACCAACGGTATTTTAAAAAAAGAACAGTTGTAAGGACATTGACAAACCTTGACTATAAGTTCTCCTTGCAATCTACCGGCAAGAAGCAACTTATCTTTCACCACGAATGTGCTTACTCGGGTTGCAGTAAATCCCTCTGGAAAGCTTTTAGGATGTTTCTAATAGAGAAGAGAAAAAGAAAGGATTGAAAAGGAGGTCCTAACCAAGTTACACGATAAGTGAACTTGATGTACAAAAATACATACCTCGAGTGATACTACATGCCCTGAGAAGTCGAGAATCTCTGTTTTCGTGCAGGTCAATGATGACCAATGCACGGCAGAAAAATTAGACATGAGGTACACATCGTGCTTAGACGTTGCCCAGACCATATTCCTCAGCTAAAGTTGCAAAATTTGGAAAAAGAACAGATGAATTATTCAAAATGTTGTTCAACTTATTCTCTAAGTAAGCTCCTAGTTTACTCCACACACAAATCACAACAAAGATGTGAAATTTACCAGGGAGTTGGAGAATGGTCTAACGGATCCTGCATACCATCTGAAATCGTATAAACAATATTTCTTAATGGTTTTGTGCTCCTGTTGACATACAAAAGGGCAAAATGACACCAAATCCACATTGAACACAACATTTTTTTTCTTCTAAACCATTTAGAAAGTAATAAAAATACAAGTTTGCATTACCTTATCTGATGCCTCACCAGATTGAGGAATATTTCTTCCACGGTTCCTATAGTTTCGTAGTTTTCTTTGCCTAACTTCCTCCCTGGTAGTTTTCGTATACCATGGGATTCCTTGAATATCTTTGGCGCCACTCCTTACATCAGATGCCGAAACATCTTCCATTCTATTATACTATCTATTCCAGCAGAAGAAGAAACAACTCAATAGAGTTCAAACATTTGAAGCAGATTCATACTAAAACATGTTGTTTAATCCGTATTACGAAAATACTTAGAGAACAATAACTTAGGAAATTATTCCCCTCAACTATCCAAGGTTAATAGAATGTATCCTCTCCCAGGATAGACCGGTGTATTGTATTGGTACCTAAACGGCTAAACCACGGTGAACAAACCCCTCAAAGGTAGTAAAGTACACTGAATTTGCTTGTGCAGAATAAGAAGTAGTTCAGAAAATTTATTGTTTGTTGTTGAAAAATAAGAGAAAAACCTCTATTTATAGACAGTAGTGTGAACAAATGTTTATGGTGCCTTATCGGAAAGGTCACAACGCCCTAAAAAAGTCAAAAGCCACAACCTTACGGAAAAGTCGCAACTTTTCATAAAAGTTACAACTATTCGGAAAAGTCGCAACTCTTCAGAAAAGTCCCAAAATTTTCATAAAAATCACAACTCTTCATTCTTCATTCACACCTTTTAAACCCAACAAAACAAGGATACGATACATCTAAGGTGTATACAAACTCAACACTTAAATTTTCATGTCCTCTAAAGTCTAATCACCTCTTTCATTTACTTCTTCTACCTACCTCTAACCCTCTTTAAACCCATCCTTTCCAACCTCTCACCCCTCCTCCCTAGAACATCTGCGCTCCTCCTCTTCATATGTCCAAACCATCTCAGCCTCATCTTATCCACCAAAAAGTCACTCTAGAAGATAAAGGTCGTGAATTAACTACATTCCAAAAACATCCTAACACTAAATATCACAGAACATCCATTTACAGAAAGACACATTTAGTTTTGACCTCCTGTTACAACATGGTTGCAAGAAGACCATGAAAAACACATAAGATTGTTCCAACAATATAAGCTAAATCCATTCAACAAAAATTTAAAGGTTTAGTACAAACAACCAGATGAATGATAACACCAAATTACTTGTAAGGTGACAAGGTGAATTAACCATAATAAACCCAGCATTCCACACAATTATTTATCTTGTTCTGTTTTTTTCTTAAAAAAAAAAGTTAACAGTCAAAAACACATTAGATGTGTGATTTTTCTATCTGAATTATAATCAATGTATCAACAATGATAACATCTGAGATATAAAAAGTGAACAAAACGGATAGCTTAGAAAAAAAACAAACTTAAACATCTATCAGTTCAAGTTCAGAAATGAAACTCGAAAAATTCAATTATTTTAGATGTGTATTTAAACCTTTTCACTCCGAAAAAAACAATTGTGCAGAGAAGATAGAGGTAAAAGTATTGATAAATTTCTGACCTTGAGGCAAAAATCTAGGTGATTGTTTTTTGCCTGATCGCGATAGGTTTGAAGAGGCAAGAGGCGGAGAAAAAATAACATATGTTTGCTTATATACTAAATATTTTTGATGTAATTACATTCTCAAATCACAATGTCCGTTTGTCTCATTTTTTTTTTGGTTTCCAATATAGTTTAAGTATTAGTATTCACGTCACATAAAGTTCAGTGGAAAGTCTTTCTTAACGATAAATTAAATCACACTTTATTTTTTAATTCGCGCCATATAAAGTTGTTACGAATAACTTTTTCTTATTTATAATTTACAAAGGAAGAAAGAAAGGTCGAAAGCTCTCTTTCGAGAGCCTCTTTTGTTGGGCTCGGCGGCCCCAATCGCAAGGCTAGAGATATTTTTTCTTATTTATAATTTACAAAAGAAAAAATGAACAAAAGCCCCCCAACCTATAGCCAGATTCGCAACTATACTCTCATACTTCACGGGGTTCTATTACCTTCCTGAATTATTTTAAAATGAAATAAGTAGCCCCTTAAAATGCCATATCTAGATATGTATCTTGTGGTGAAACACACTCGCTTGACATGTGTATTTCACTTGTTGATCTTTTTTTAAAAGACGTTTTTTCTCATTCTTCTCCGGCCTTTCTTCTTCATTCATTTTCTTGCCCTAATAATTTTGTGAAAACTTTAATTTGGAGAATATATTGGGAGGTTAAATTGGGGGTCTATTTATTTTGTCTTCTCTGGAGGTATATGTCGCCACCACCGGCATAATCTGGGAATTCCAATGTCACCACCATCTCCACCTAGGCCTTTGTCATTTCTCCGCCTTCACCATTAGCTCCTCCACCTACTCAAAGAGTTCCCCGCCACTTCTTTCAAAGAATAAAGCTCGAAAAAAAATATCCACATCACCATCAAGACCACCACCACCAAGACCATTATGAATCTAATTTAAGCCTACCACCAAAGGAAAAAAAGTTTAATCGAGTGAAGAGACTCCAATTAATGTTTGTGGGTACATATTGCCACAATTTTATAAGTTTGTGTGATGGAGTATTTTTATAATCAAGAGAAGGTAATTGCTTGAAGGAGAATCTAGAAAACAAACTAAAAAGAAAAACATGAGGGATTAGGATCTACAAGTAAAAAATATTTATCTTTTTTAGGGTTCAACTACATTTGAACCAGATTGATTTTTCAAATTTGATTCAAATTATTTTTTGGTGATTGGAGATGGTGGATTTGATTATTTTTTTTTCAAATTTTTTGCATGAGAGTTGTTCGAAATTTACAATAATAAATTCGGTGGAGATGGTGGTAGCGGCGCGACGACTTTGGGATGATGAGGTGGAGAAATTTGGCATTTGCTACTATGGAGAAGAAAGAAAATAAATTTTTAAAAATAATAATTAAAAATACGTTTATTTATGAAATAATATATTTAAAACAAAATTTTAATATTGTTTTGGCTGCTCACTCTCTCAAAAAGAGTGAAATACACTCACTTTGTCAGGTCAACATTGAGGGAGGTAATAATTTCAGTTTTATAAAATTCAGGGGTAATAGCACCCCGTAAAGTATGAGCGTGTAGTTGAAAATTTGCATATAAACCATATTTTTTCCGACAAATTTAGAGATATTATTTTGGTATTAGTTCTCACGCGTTATTCATTTCATTATTTGTAAACAAATTTTAACTTTTAGTGAGATTCGAAGTGTTTGTTTTTTTCTAAAAACCTAACATGAATATTCACCAATTTATACAATTATATATACTAATTTTTATATACAAAAATTGTGAGAGAAATTCTAAATGTAGATATGCTAAATAGTTATAAAATTATTACAATACTGATTAATCGGTTCAGTTATTGATTTAGCCATTAAGATGTCACTAAACACACAAAAAAATCATTGAAAGTCATTTAAAATTAAAGTATTAGCAAGATGAGCAATGCGTATGAGTTCTGAAGTTGGCAAATCTTGCAGTAGGATACGAGAAAGTTTAAGATCGTCAAAAATGAAAGTATGAACTAATATCTAAGTGAAATGAACTAATTTCTAAGTGAAAACACTTTATAGGTTGATTAGCATAAATACAATTTATTATTAATTCACCATGGAATTATTGGATAATCCTTCAAGAGAAAATCTAAAATCCTTAAAAATTGATAACCTGATGTAAAAAAATCAAAATAGTTATCAAAATCATTAAATTAATCATTCATTACCGATAAATTAATAATTTTTTTTCAATTTGAGTTATTAATTTTGATCCAATTTTAAAAAACACAATCATTTGCAAAAATGCAGCATAGAGCTATCTAATTTACAAATTATTCCCATTGGCCCTTGTGATCCGATATTCATTAGTACGCCAAATTGAACTTTTTAACTTTAAGCGGAAGATAAAATATTTATCTGGCAAACGTATTATCCACGTGTTGCTCAAATCAGTCTATGTTTGCTCTAATGAACATGAATTTCAGTTCCATGAACAGTGAATAAATTATTCAGCTAAAAACTGTTATACCCTCTCCCATTTCATGACTGGAGCCGTGCCAGAAGAATAAAAAACTACCATGGCTATGTTGTTACGCAAGGTATGGGAATCCGTATCTACTCGTTCCACTTCGAGTAACTCCACCTCAACTTCGCTTTCAACTGTCAATTCCATGGATCGGTTTGACCAGATGATGATGTATATACAGACGGCGTCCACCGGAGAATTTGATCGGATTCCGTTAGATATTTTCATTCAAATTTTGAAGATTTTAGGGCCAAAAGAGTCTGCAAAGCTGACTTCTGTATGTAAATCGTGGAAATTCATTGTTTCCGATAATCGGCTCTGGATTTACTTTCTTCAGAATCAGCATGAGCCTTGGGATTCTACTTTTTTCGCTGAAACACACTTGAGATCTGGTCCTCTTCGGTAAATTCCTTTTGCTTTTTACAATTGTTACTTAATCGAAAATTAGCTGTGTTTTTGGAAAGTCAAACTAGGTGAACTTTGATCAATCAAATTGACATGAGGAAAGTTGCAATTGATTTAATCTAATTAAGCGTTGAGTATTAGTTAAATTGACTATGGAGAACTGACATATGACAACTAATTTGGGATGGAGGGAGTATGAGATGAAAGAGTGAATTATAGATGAGGATATCAGTAGCTGGTTTGATAAGGTGTATGATTTGTAGGACATTTCCAAATTCAGTACCGGAATTGTCATTCATGAGTATTTATGGTCAACGTGCTCAAGTACCTGGTGCTATTATCATTGACGGTGCGTGTCTTTCTATGTGTTACACTCGATCTTTTAGTTGGCATAATGCTCTAGTTGTTTTGTTTTACTGATTCGAGGATAAATTCTAATGTAACAGTGTATTATGTGAACAATTCAAAGAGAAATGATTTCTTTGAGCTTATTTATCTTTCTGATTTTTCTCACTAAAAGGTGGGTCAGGCTATTGCAAATTTGGTTGGAGTAAGTATAGTGCTCCGTCAGGGAGATCAGCAACATTCTTGGTGAGCTTTCTTATGAGTTAACAGTTGTAGTTGTTAATTTGTGAAAATCACTCGCACTTTTGACTATTTGAGGCTTTTTGTTGTTTTAACTATTTGTATTGTTCCATGTGCTCGACAAATTCTCACCCTAATCCTTCCTGAAAAATTGTCCCACTGACAGGAATTTGGTAACATTGAATCTCCAATGTATTCTAGATTGAGACACTTCTTTTCAACTATATACACCAGGTTTGTGTTCCGTTTATTTTTGGTGTCATTTTACATTGGTCCCATCTGACAACATTAGAAGTCGAAAATGTACCTTTTTTCTTGAAGGTGCTTAACCACCTAAAACAACATCCATTGTTGAGCAATCTAAACAGGTTTTTGGTTGTCAAACATAATTTGATTTTCATAAAATGCTTTTTAAAACCATAATAACAGGCCTCTACGATATTTTTTACATTATTTATTGATTGTAATATGGACATCCAGTTGCTTAAGAAGAATGTGCATCAAAATCTTATCTATGAAAGGACCCTCTTCATCTTTATGTTGCCAAAGTGGCACATATCCTGGTTGTTTATCATATAATTCACTAATAAGATTTCCTCTATTTATATTATTAATCACCTGTTTTACCGTCTAAGAGAGCAAAAGGTATAAAAGGTTGGATTCACGATGACTTCCAGAATTTGATTAAAACGCCTTGCATCTTTTTTAGAGTATTAAATATAGCTCCCTACAAGCCGGAATTAGAAGATAAGATATGAGTTTGTTCCTGAGACCCAAGGTTGCTGGAATCCTTTTCTAAATTTCTCGCTTCTGTTGTTATGGATTCTATGTAGGATGCAGGTGAAAACTTCAACACAACCGATCATTGTGTCCATTCCAATTTGCCATTATGATGGTCAGTTTCTATTTGGGCGTTGCTGAAAATCCAGTCAAATATCTGTAAATATAACCTATCAATAACTCAATTTGTTGTTTAGAGGGCAAATACTATTTCACAATATATGCATATGTCTCCTTTTTTACTTGATGAATCAGCTCATGCAACTCTATTTTTGAACATTCTTCCATTTGACTTTTGAGCAAGAGGGTAAGGTTTCTAAATAGGTTTGAATTGTTATCTCACTCAATTAAATCTTCAACTATTAAGAAGTGACCATAGTAAGATCTTTTCAGTGGCTCTTGGTGCACGTACCAGGGTGTAGTTGGGTTCTCAAAGTTCATCACTATGTTTGATCTCTTATTTTTCTTTCTAACTTCTCTTTACCTATGCAGATACTGAATCTGATAAAGCAGCTAGAACGCAGTTAAAAGACGCGATCCATTCTGCATTATTTGACATGAATGTTCCTGCTGTTTGTGCTGTCAACCAGGTAGTACTTATTCATTTCCTTCAAATTCTGTTGGATTTCCGGAGGTGATTAAAATTGTTGGTTTTGATAATCTTGGTTGTACTTTTAAAAGCTCTAAACTCGTAGCAAAACTTTGTTAGATAACAATCTTGGTTGTACTTCTAAAGTTTCTAAGCTCATAGAAAAACTTTGTTAGATTGAGGAAGAAGAAAACATTTATGTCATTGTCGAGCGACATTTATGAACTTGTTGCATATAAAGCAGAATCTGTTCCTTTCATAAGCTAGTTTACAGTGCCGTAATATCTACAGATAAGCTTTTCTTCCACAGTTACCGTGTGCCTTTCCTTAGTCAGGCATTCACCTGCTTGCTGTTGTGGCATGTCCTGGTCCTTAGGTTTATTGGATTTTATCTTTCGTGCCTTAGCATTGGGCTACTCGGCACTGCTACCACCAATTTAATACATACCCATGTAGCCTCATCCTAATATATTTGACTTCTTTTGTTAATTATAGTAGTTTTCCATCCCTGAAAATTTTAATTAGCATAAAATGACAGTACATACTTCTCTTATTTAACGGTTATGGACTTTGTTCAGTCAAATAGCCCCACTTCTCGCTTTCCACTAATAATATCTGATACATATTTGACTAACTAATGAAGTACTTGATGCTTTCTATTGTTAATGGCAAAAACTAAATATTATTAACATGGGGAGAAAAAATGATCAAAATGTCATGACCAACTTGGCAAACTTCTCCTGTTCTCTTTCTAAGATTGTACTCTACATTACCAAGATTCTTCTAAATTTTTAGAGATAATCTAATTTTGGATTTATAATAGTATCATAATGTCTTTCTTTCAAAAATTATAGGCCGTTTTAGCTTTATTTGCTGCAAGGAAAGTTTCAGGAATAGTAGTCAACATTGGGTTTAACCAGACATCTATTGTTCCAAGTAAGTTTTTTATTCATGTACTGGACTTATGGTTGTTCTTTGACTTTATTGTAAACTTGTCTTTATAGAACTCATTCATTGTTAATTCTTTGAACTGTGATAGTTTTTTTTTTTTTTTTTGAGTTGCTAGTAGGATATTTTAGAAAGTAAGTTTGTATTCTCCAGCTTTCTGAGTTAATCAGCAGTGACCAGACAACCCCTGAGATGAATCACAGATGGGTTCCAATGTTTCTTGTTTACTAATTTCATCTCACATTTGCCTTACTCCTTTTGAATTACCTTATCAAAAAGAAAGTTTGTGCTCTCTAATTGTTTATTCTTTCTGATGATTTAATTTAATCTTAAATTTCTTCATGAACAACGTACATGGATTGCATGTTTTTATTTCTCTTTGTGTCTGCAATTTGATTGCATTGTTTCAATAATTTATGTGTACTTTGTTGGTCTTTTACAGTTCTTCACGGTAAAGTCATGCACCAAGTAGGTGTGGAAGCTGTGGGAATTGGAGCATTGAAGCTTACAGGATTCCTTAAGGAGCAGATGCAACAAAAGAATATTTATTTTGGGTCACTTTACACTGTGCGGACACTGAAAGAGGTATCAACTTTCTGTCCATAGAACATTTAGAGTGGGAAGGAAGGCGGTTTCACCTAGACATGATTCTTTGCACTGAATCACTTCAAAAATATGTCGTGGTAACATTTTTGTTACTGGAAACCATTTCGTTGTACATAAATTTTTGAACTGTCGTGTCCCTCTACTGCCACATCTAGATACTAATAATCTTGAGAAGTGCTTGGTCGGATAATCATAGCTGCAGCACTACTGCATATGCACTAGCTGCTGATAACCTCAATAAACCATGTTAAATGCATATCTTAGTTGTGAGTTCTTTGTGACTTTCTTCTTTACTACACATTGTCGAATTACAATAATCAATGTAAGGTTTGCGAAGTAATCCAAGTTTAAGTTTTCCAGAAATTTATGGTATCTGGAGAGGAATGTGATTACAAATTTAAGAGTTATAGCAGAGCTTCTGCTTCACTTTTTCACTGTATTTTGTTTATTCAAAAATAAAGATGTTATTAGTGTACACGTTTTTCTGTTCTTTTTATCTTACTAACAGAAATCATGTTAGATTCAGTTAATATTGATCCTGTGACAAACATAGACTTGACAAGCCTAGCGGCATGAGAGTTACGGTTACTTTTTATTTCTTAGTGATGTTTTCAAGTATATTTTCTGAGGTTCATTTGGTTCGTATTGCAGAACCTTTGTTATGTTGCACTTGATTATGAAGCTGAGTTATCCAAAGATACCAGTGCATCTTTTCAGATCGCATCTGAAGGTTGCTTTACACTGTCAGAAGAGCGCTTTAAAACAGGAGAGATTTTGTTCCAGCCTCGCATTGCCAGAGTGTACGTCCATAATACCTTATTCTGGGAACTTTAGTAAGAATTATTGAACAACTCCCATTTTCAATTACTTCCCCTAGGGTGTAAAGGCCTTTAAAAAATTGGAGTAGATCCTGTACATGACAAAGTGGATTTGGACTATGTAGTCAATTGGAACCCTGTTGCATCAGGTCTTCCTGAGACTTATTTTCTTAAATGCAAATGGAGAGAGAGATTTATACTCTAGGCGGGTGGGGGTAGTTCTAGACATCGTATTATCATTTTGAGGCTACAGTCTACTGTGGTCAACTGATGACACCAATTTCTTGGCTTATATCGTTTAGACAAAGTGGTGTTTTTGAGGATTTAAATGGTGAAACACAATTGACCCCACCCCCCAATTACCTCAAAAAAGAACAAGGATCTGTAGCATGGAAAATAAGTAGATCTGTGGTCTTGTTTCAGGCGTGCTATGGGTTTGCAGAATGCTGTGGCGCTGTGCATGGAGCACTGCCAGGATGCTGAATTAATGGTTGATGATAGCTGGTACAAAACAGTAGTTTTGGCTGGGGGAAGTGCATGTTTGCCTGGATTAGCAGGTGAATTGCAACTTATGCTCTTTTTCCCTAGACAATGTATCTGATGGAATCATGTGTTTGTCCGTGTTCTAATTTAGGAAAGTAAAGATCGGAAGTGTTGACAGACGAAATAAAGAAAAAATGCAATCTTCAAGGAAAGTACTGATTTCTCTTATTATGAACTTTATTGCAGAAAGATTAGAGAAGGAAGTGTGTGGACTTCTTCCCCCATGCATGAGTAATGGAATCAGAGTACTTCCTCCCCCATATGGCGTAGATTCTGCTTGGTATGGGGCTAAGCTGATTGGCAATGTAAGCTACCTTTTCTGAACATAATTTGTTGCAATAGTTTTGCACTTTTACTCATGAAGATGTCAATTCTTTCGGTTGCCTCTTGGTTAGTTGTTTTTTTGTTCTTAAAACATTCTTTACAATTTGACTATGATCTCTTCTTTTGAGCGGATTGGTGTAGAAAAAATGTGTAATTATCATCAAACTGACAATTAGCCTGTACTTGATTATGAATATTTTGTTCTTGCCTATCATTGAACTAATTTTTATCATATACCTGATTATGATACAAATTCTTTGTCTGTTCACTACAGCTAAGCACCTTCCCCACTTCCTGGTGTGTGATGAAAAAGCAATTTCGTCATAGGTCGAGACACAAGTTTATGTGGTGATTTGTGTCAGTGGCACTACAGGTGGTATTGCCAAAGATCAAGGGTTTTGATGTGCCTCGTGGCTGAAGATCAACTATTGTATCAATGATTAGATCATTTGTTAAAGATACAAATATAAGGCTATTTGTACATCACGTGTAAGACTAATGTTATGTCGTTCAGTCATGCGGATCTGCTAAGAATATAATGTACAAAATCTTAGATTATTGAGGTAGTTCCAAATGGAGTGAATATTTGTAACTTGGACTACTAGACTTTTAATAAAGGAGAACCATTTTCAGGTTATGTGTTGATACAAGTGCTCGTCACTGGCTAGACAGTTGTAGAACTGACTGGATTTTCAGTTGCTTCATATCCTGTTGGATCTGAAGCTGAATGATGTCGTGTAAACATTAATGAGGAAATCTTGTTGGTATCTTTTAGAATAGAATAGGTATACACAATCCTACACAAAATAGGAATAGTTTATAGTCTCCTAACTGGTAAGAAATTGTGTCATAGTGTCTATAAATAGGGTTCTCTATGTAATAATTAAAACACAATTTCAATAATATTCTTTTCATATATTTCTCACATGGCATCAGAGCAATTGTGAGAAACAAAAAAGTTTTTGCAGTTTTCTTTTCCGGTAACCTAAGTGGCTGTCCGAGTAATTAATTTTTCCGTCATTGTTTTTCGAAAATCAACACCACCACTAGGTGCGTAAATCTCCGACGAGCAAAGCCCAGTCAACCTCACCAGAAACAACTGCTACACGCGCCATCACGCGCCTCCTGAATAAATTCTCCGGCGAGCTTGTCAGGTCCACGCGCCGGCGCGTGGAGTCTTTTCCGGCCATTTTTTTATTTTTTTCTTTTTCCATGGGGTCGCCTCTTCATTCCAAGGCTGCCCATATTTTTTTTTCCTGATTCCGACCAATATTTGGCGATTAGATCTACTTTTCCGGCAACCCTATTTTTCAGATTCGGACAAAAAAAATTTTAAAAGATCCATTTTTCATTTTTTTTTTTGGCTACATATTCTAATTTCACAACATGTCTTTCAGGATTGATACTTTTGGCTTCAAGAATATAGGAATTGGAAGTTCAAGCCCTATGATCACTTCAGAACCGTTAATGGGAAGCTCAAACTATTTGGCTTGGGACAAGTACAAGCAGTCATGGAGGAATTTGATACATTGATGCCAGTCACTACGGACGTGCAAAAACAACAAAATCACAGACAGACATTGTTTCTAGTTCTTACACTTGCTGGACTTTCTACTGACCATGATTTAGTGCGTGATCAAATTTTAGCTAGCCCTACAATTCCTACAGTTGATGAATTATTCTCTCGTCTACTTCGTCTTGCCGCGCCTCCCAGCCACAAAGCAGTTTCATCACCGACCATTGACTCATCTGCTCTCGCATCTCAAATGATAGAAAAACGAGCATATCAATCTATGAAGAATCGATGAGGAGGAGGTCGTCTTGGAAAACCTCGGTCCAAGTATAGTTATTGTCATAAGTCTGGACACACTCATGACATATGTCATAATTTGCATGGTCCACCATCAGTTATGATCTTGTTGTTCTAAAAGAATATAATGAGTTCCTTCATAATCGGGCAAGTAAACAAACATCTCCATAAGAAGCATTTGGTGCTCCGCCTGATCGACCATCCCATAATGCTCGTATTGCTCAATCAGAATATGATGAGTTCCTTCAATATCAAGCAAGTAAGCAAATGTCTCCACAAGTAGCTTCGGTTGTTCAACATGATGTTGCTGTTGCGGGTAATTTTTTTGCTTGTGTTTCACAGTGTAATACTCATGGATCATGGGTCATGGACTCGGGCACTTCTGATCATATTTCTGGTAACAAATCACTTCTATATGATATTGTTTATTTACAATCTCTTCCTGCTATTACTTTGGCTAATGGGATCCAAACAAAACCAAAAGGGGTTGAAAAAGCCACACCCCTTTCTTTTGTCACTCTAGACTTTGTTGTTTATGTCCCTGGTTTTCCTTTTAATCTGGCATCTGTTAGTCGTTTGACACGTGCCCTACATTGTAGCATAACCTTTTTTGCTGATTCTTTTCTTATGCAGGTCCGCAGTATGGGACAGATGATTGGCACCTCTTTAAATTCCTTCGCAGCATGCTCTGTTACAGATCCTCCAGACCTCATTCACAAACATTTGGGACATCCGAGTCTATCCAAACTGCAACAGATGGTGCCTAGTTTATCTAGTTTATCTAGTTTATCTAAATTAGATTGTGAGTCATGTCAACTAAGGAAACACACTCGTGCCACATTTTCACGTGGTATTGAGGGTCGTTCAGAGTCTATTTTTTCATTAGTTCATTATGATACTTGGGGCCCTAGTAGAGTTAGTTCCACTTTAGGATTTCGTTATTTTGTTAGATTATTCGAGATGCACTTGGGTTTTCTTAATGAAAGATCGTTCTTAGTCATTTTTTATATTTAAAAGTTTCTTTGCTGAAATACAAAATCAGTTTGGTGTTTCGATTCGTACTTTTCGTAGTGATAATGCCTTAGAATACTTATCATCCCAATTTCAGGAATTTATGTCTCACCAAGGAATTATTCACCAAACATCTTGTCCATACACTCCCTAGCAAAATGGTGTAGCAGAAAGAAAGAATAGGCATCTCATTGAGACTGCTCGCACTCTCCTCATTAATCCCATGCTCCACTGCGTTTTTGGGGGGATGCAATCCTTGCATCTTATTATTTAATTAATAGAATGCCCTTATCTTCTATTCAGAATCAGATTCCACATTCCATACTGTATCCTCAATCACATCTCTATTTTATCCCTCTTTGTGTATTTGGGAGCACCTGCTTTGTTCATAACTTAGCCCCAGGAAAAGATAAATTAGCCCCTCGTGCTCTTAAATGTGTCTTTCTTGATTACTCTCGAGTTCAAAAAGGGTATCGTTGCTATTCACATGATCTCTGCTGATATCTTATGTTTGCCGATGTAACATTTTTTGAATCTCAACCTTACTACACATCTTCTGATCATCCTGATGTCTCTGAGGTCTTACCCATACCTCAAGTCTTGCCTGTATCGACTTTTGAGGAACCTACAATTACTTCTCCATCTTCAGTTGTAGTACCACCACTCCTGCTTATCATCGGCGTCCACGTCCAGCAATAGTCTCAAATGATTCATGTCATGCGCCGAACCCTGCTCCCACTGCGGCCTTGCATCCTGCTAGCCAATCAATTACACTTCAAAAAGGTATACAATCTACTCAAAATACTAATCCACATTATACTTTCTTGAGTTACCATCATTTATGTTCACCCCATTATGCCTTTGTATCATCTTTGTCCTCTATTTCCATCCCTAAGACTACAGGAGAAGCACTTTCTCATTCTGGATGGAGGCAGGCTATGATTGATGAGATGTCTGCTTTACATTCAAGTGGTACTTGGGAGTTTGTCCCACTTCCTATAGGTAAGTCTACTGTTGGTTGTCATTGGGTTTATGCGGTCAAACTTGGTCCAGATGGTCAAGTCAATCAGTTTAAGGCTCGCCTTGTTGCCAAAGGGTATACTCAGATATTTGGGTTAGATTATAGTGACACTTTCGCTCATGTGACCAAAATAGCATATGTCCGTCTTTTTCTATCTATGGATGTCGTTCGTCATTGGTCTCTTCATCAATTGGACATTAAGAATGTTTTTCTGCATGGTGATCTTGAGGAAGAAGTCTATATGGAGCAACCACCTGGTTTTATTGCTCAGGGGGAGTTCTAGTAACCCTGTATGTCGATTGCGTCGGTTACTCTATGGTCTGAAACAGTCTCCTCGAGCTTGGTTTGGGAAGTTCAGCACAGTAATTCAGGAGTTTGGTATGACTCGTAGTGGAGCTGATCACTCTGTGTTTTATCGGCATTCAGCACCAAATCTGTGTATTTATTTGGTTGTTTATGTTGATGATATCGTTTATCACCGGCAATAATCAAGTTGGTATCGCTAATTTGAAACAGTATCTCTTTCAGCATTTCCAAACTAAAGACCTCGGCAGACTGAAGTATTTTCTAGGTATTGAGGTTGCTTAGTCTAGATCAGGTATTGTTATTTTTCAACGCAAGTATACTTTAGACATTCTTGAGGAGACAGGAATGATGGGATGTAAACCCATTGACACTCCTATGGATCCGAATGTTAAACTCCTTCCAGGACAGGGGGAGCAACTCAGTAATCCTTAAAGGTATAGACGGTTGGTTGGAAAGTTGAATTATCTCACGGTGACTAGACCAGACATCTCTTTTCCTGTGAGTGTTGTAAGTCAGTTTATGACTTCTCCTTGTGATAGTCATTGGGATGCAGTTGTTCGTATTCCGCGATACATAAAATCAGCTCCTGGTAAAGGACTACTCTTCGAGGATCAAGGCCATGGGCATATCACCGAATATACAGACGCTGATTGGGCAGGATCACCTTTTAATAGACGTTCTACATCCGGATATTGTGTTTTAGTAGGAGGTAATTTGGTGTCATGAAAGAGTACGAAACAAAGTGTGGTTGCTCGATCCAGTGTGGAAGCAGAATATCGAGCAATGGTTGTAGCAACTTGTGAGCTAGTTTGGATCAAACAGTTGGTTGGAGAACTGAAGTTTGGAGAAACCGGTCATATGGAACTTGTGTGTGATAATCAAGCGGCCCTTCGTATCGCATCAAATCCGGTGTTTCATGAGAGGACTAAGCACATTGAGATTGATTGTCACTTTGTCAGAGAAAAGATACTCTAAGAGATATTGTTACCAAATTTATGAAGTCAAATGATCAACTTGCAGATATCTTCACCAAGTCCCTCACCGGTCCTCGTATTAATTACATTTGTAACAAGCTAGGTACATATAATTTGTATGCACCAGCTTGAGGGGAAGTGTTAGAATAGAATAGGTATACACAATCCTACACAGAATAGGAATAATTTATAGTCTCCTAATTGGTAAGGAATTGTATCATAGTGTCTATAAATAGGGTTCTCTATGTAATAATTAAAACACAATTTCAATAATATTCTTTTCATATATTTCTCACATGGTATAAGGAGCAATTGTGAGAAAATGAGATTGCTCTTACATTAGGTTGTGTTTCTTTTGAGGTACTTGTCCCGTCTACTTCAGGGGGCAGATCCATGCATCTGCGATTATGTCCTTAAGCCGCGTGTTGTAATCATGTGGTCCTTTTAATATTTCCTGCAGGTACTGTGATTACATTCTGCTGCACCACACACACACTGCTCTATTCTGCTTAAAGGAATGTCCTTTCTCCATCAATGTCGAACTCTCGTCTTCTGTGGGGGTTGACAGTAGTGGAAGAATGTAATTTTACTACGTTGGCATCACTTGTCAGTGTCAATCAGCAGCAGCTATGTTCGCATTCAGCTACGTTTTTTCATAGTCAAAAGGTATCAAGCAAGCTGGTAATATTTTGAATTTGCAGTAGCTTTTGCCCTTTTTGTTGTGCCTAAAATTTAATACGGTAGACTATTGTGTCTTCAAAGGATGTATAGTCTTTTCCAGCAACAGATGTTTGTTTTTTATTGAATTTTACAATCTTCACAGAAGCCTCACACATCAAATGAGTTCACCAGCTTTGTTGATCTGTTATCCTCCTAATGTCTCATAGACATCTTGAGCTCTGTCATTGGTGATATCACTGACCATGAACTCATGATCAACCCCATCCACCTGAATATTGCTCAAGCCACATCTAGTTTCCAAAATTTTATCCTTCAGCAACTTTCTGATCTCGTGATCTTCCCCATTATTAGCAAACAAAGATGCTGCTAGTTTATATCGATCAGGCGAGGGTTCCAAATTGATTAGTCGCTTGAATAGGGGACTCCCTCTTTCGACATCGTTATGGATTCTACAAGCATTAAACAATGCACCCAATATGACCGAGTTAGGTTCTTCTGGCATCGACAAAATGAGCTGTTCTGCTTCTGCAAGCCTCCCAGCTCGGCCAAGAAGATCCACCATGCATCCAAAATGCTCAATGGATGGTCTTATTCCGAACTGATGTACCATTTGATCGAAATAGTGACATCCCTGTTCGACGAGCCCAGCATGAGAACAAGCAGAGAGTATAGCTACAAATACAACTCCATTTGGCTCAACTCCAGACTCTATCATCTCATCGAACAATTGGAAGCATAACTTGGCTTGTCCATGTGTCGCAAAACTCGAAAGGATCACTCCCCAAGTTACAACATCTCTCCGAGGCATTTTCTCGAACAGCTGGTAACTGAACTCAATGCACCCACACTTAGCATACATGTCAACTAAAGCAGTACCAAGATTGACACTCATTACAATTTCCCTCTTGTTTATGATATACTTGTGCATCCATCTTCCTTGATCCAAAGCTCCCAGCTCTCCACAGGCTGATAGAGTGCACACAAGTGAAGATTCATTCAATGGAACATTATAACTCATCATTTTCTGAAATGTGACAAGCGCATCTTCATGCATACCATTCTTAACATACCCTGATAACATCGCGCTCCAAGTAGCTGTATCCTTATTTCCCATTGTATTGAATATTTCAATAGCCTCTTCTACCAGACCCTCATTCATATAACTGGTAATCATGGAGTTGAAGGGGCAAATGACATTGTTATGCTCTGAGAATTCATCAAGAACTTGTTTTGCAGATGCCATATCACCAGCACAGGAGTACATAGAGATTAAAGAGCTACAAATATGGGTATTTGGTTCTATTCCCTTCTTGATTATCTGTGCATGTACTGTTTTACCTTCAAGAACAGCTTTCAAATGGGAACAAGCTTTTAGAACAAAAGTATACGTGTGGCTATCCGGTGATAGTCCATCTGTTACTAATCGTTCATACAGAAACAACGACTCCATAGACCGTTTGCTAAGAATCAGTCCTCTGATCATAACATTATAAGCAAATGTATCAGGTGATTGAATTGATGAGTTGAAGACTAACAATGCATCATCAGTTTCAGACACCCCAACATAGGATTCTACGAGCTTTGCTGCATTTGGGAAACAATGAATTAATCCATTGAGAATCAGTTGGCCATGTAATTGCTTGACTTCCTTCTTTTCGCGACACATCTGGAGCAACAGAACACTGCTGGCGATTTTATTCCTCTTTCTGCGTTGCAATTCTGACAAGTTCTGCAATGGTACACGAGCGCTTGTTGAAGGAGAAGCCATTTATTGTAAGTTGTAACTTGTTAGAATTTTCCAGTTGTGTGTATTTTCCAGAGGAATAGAATACTTGGCTGATGAAAGTGAATGTTGTCCAATGCTCCTTGTATTGGTTTATATGTTATATCTTGTATCCTCAACCACAAAGGCCTTATCCAAACAAACAAAATGACAGCAAATATGGATACATTTTGTATACTTCAAGACACTAAATATAATAGTCTAAGGTAGGAGTAAGGCATGCGTATGCGTAGACACTATCCGTTTAGAAAGCAGGTATCTATACCACTATATGTTGCAAAACTTTTATAGCTACCTACTATATTCATGCACACACGCATATCACATTGTCAGCTTGTGATTTACTACCAAAAGATGTTAGTGGGGATGGAGATACTCTTTTATCAAAGTTCATCATGATGGACAAACTGCTATCTGGCAGAAGAAATGTCAATAATCAACACCAGAACACATCCTAATCGTTACAATCGCCCATACTCAAAATACAACAAAGTGAAATAATATTTAACAGATCCTCAATTTAGCAAGGAGAGTCATTTTCAATACACAAGTATCAGCAGTTACGGTTGTTGTAATATATCAAGAATTACAAGAGGAGGCTCAAATGAGTTTCTTGTTGATCGTTAATCAGTGGTAACGTGGTAGAAGAAAATCCGGAGTTCAAACAATATTTGACAATAAAGAATACAGAAACTACGCCAAAACCTTGAAGAGGTCTTCAGAGAAGCAACAACAAGAAGCCCATAATAGCTGTTGCAATCATCAGGATTGGTGATAGTCTACAGCTCATATGACTATTATTAGCATTGGCAGATTCTGATTGTGCAGAATCGGGACATGGTAGCCCATTTTTGTCACCATTGCATTCGCTGGCGAAAAGACCGGGTGGGTACTTCCCATGAAGATTAATGTAGCTGAACATGGTAGAGGCACAATCAGTTGTCAAATCATTCACATATTCTGAATAGGGACAAGCAAACTGCGCAAGGGCTTCACAACATTGTTTGGCTGGGTATTGCGGTCCTCTGCATTGGGTAGTGACGACTGTGTAGTTTTGAAACTCGAAGCTTATAGGACAAGCTGCATAAATATTGAAACAAAGCATTCTTCAGCAAGCATTTCAAGCTCTTGAGGTAAAAAATTTAAGCAAACAGAGATCTTCTTGGTCACTGTAAAGTGATCATCAGTAAGTTACAAACATGCAAAAACTATGCGTCTCACAATCGCCAATAAACAAGTTATCAAGCAACTTAGGGTGTCACATTCCCCTGGTTAACGAAATTGTAGAGCTTCCCTGTTTCAGGTACATCGATGTTTCTAAATTACTTGATGGAGAAAAACAAGATTAAATTGCTTTTAAGTCACCACACATGCAGCAAAATAAGAATTGTGAGAGATCAGCAAAACTTTACGAACCATGATCTTTCGTGTTTTCCTTGATCCGACTCATCTCAATTTAAAATATATCCAGTACCATCATAAACATTATCCTTATCAACGAGCTCTCTTTACATACTTCAACTCAAATAATAGGCAGTCCTAGATGCCGTTTCAATCACACGGTACACACCTAAGCTGCAATACACGATAATGTACTTCACATTTATACCATCTGGTATGCCATTCCCTTTCCATTTTCCATCACCGTGGATGAACAAAGCATACAAGAAGATCCACAGCCCAGAAAACAAAGTTATCATTGAAATCAAGCACTATCCTATAGGTTTGTACGTAGCTGAGTATCATCAAACAGACACTCCTGGCCACAGTATCAAGAAAACAAACTGGAAAAAAACATCTCTATCAAATCCATGCGGTGCTATGCAGAACTTCAGAGTGCGAGAATACGCAGCAGATTGCAGCACATCCTACTGCTTATTGAACTTTGCACAGGGCACTAAAAATGACTTAGCAAAACTATCACATGATATCAACTACAAAATTATATGGAAATGTCACAAGTTGCTCAATTTAAACATTCACAATCCTAAAAAAGTTTGGTTTTGTCCTTATATTTGCAATAACCTACTAACCATAATTACAGGATAACACAACCATTGCATGTTTCTTAAAAATTTCTTCCTTATTAGAAAGGCACTCAAGCATATTAAGACATAACCTGATTGTAAGAACATAACCAAGGCAAAACAGCAAAGAAATCAACAAATAATTCAGTGTAATCCCACAAGCGAGGTCTAGGGAGGATAGAGTGTACACAAACCTTACCTCTACCCCTACCTTGAGAAGTTAGAGAGGCTGTTTCCGGCTACACCCTGGACTCAAAGAATGATCAAAAAGACGCAGTAGAAACAACAGCAAGATAATAAGATAATCAAGGCTAAAGGAACAACATGTAACAACAGAAATCAAAAAATAATGAAAAACACGAACAATAATAATGCATAAAGATTAACCAAAAAAGAGCATTTTCCATCTTCAACTACAAAAGGGTTCCTCTCACCTCACCTCAAACATAAGGCAAAATGACACATCCAGATCCCAGAAAACAGAAACAAAAGCAAATAAGCTGAAATACCAAAACACCCAACAATCTATTTCACAAATTTAGTTTCAACTTTAACAATAATTACACCTAAAGAACAAACCCAACTTAACAGATCTTCAGTCAAACCAATCAGCTACTACAAAACTTAACAAAATACCCACAAATCTAGCTCCTAAGACCACCAAACAAAAGCAAAAAATGATGATCAAGAGCTTACGTTTCTTGGCTTGAAGTAGATTCCTCCCAGTTAAACCTTCATTAACAAAAATCACATCTGTATAACAAAA
Organism: Solanum pinnatisectum; assembly: GCA_035578085.1. Lineage (NCBI taxonomy): Eukaryota > Viridiplantae > Streptophyta > Magnoliopsida > Solanales > Solanaceae > Solanum > Solanum pinnatisectum. The sequence continues at coordinate 45,290,742 of CM069082.1, read as the reverse complement.
AATAAAATATGTAAGAACATTAATAGCAGAAACCAAATTGGGAAAAAAACAGTACAACAAACACAAACCTGATAAATAAGCTGAAGTTGAAGCTGAAATGAAGAAAGAAAACAGTAGAAAAATACAAGAAAAACAATGTCTACACTCCATTATAGCAATGAGCTAAAATCTCAAAATATAAAAGGAAAAAGATGAGTTCTTGGAAGAAAATTTCAACAAAAACCCAGAAAAAAGTTATCTTTGAAAGAAACCCAGAAATAGAAAGAGATCTATCTGTTCTCTTTCCCTTGAACAAAGTTATCTCAGTTCTTGCCAGCTAATTGTTTACAGTAAGCTTGTGTTCATAGTGGAAATATTTATATTCATATATTTTTAAAATAGAAAATATTTTGAGTTCAATAGCGACTTAAAATTATTAAAAGCATATAATAAGAAAAAAAAAATGGAGTGGGTACAGCATCTACAGCTAGCGCCGTTCTACGCGTAAATTGGCTTTCTCATGACCACGTCTTCTTACATACATAGCTTGACTTATTTGGGATTGAGGCGTTATTATTAGAATATTAATAGTGAAACGAGGGAGATAAAAAAGCTGAAGATTAAAGATTTAAACTGTACAATAAAATACAGAGATCGAATTAGAATTTTGAGTAAATATATTTTTACTATTTATAATGAGAGAGTGGTTGGATTAGTTACTCATTAAGAACTAGAAGTGTTTGATCAAGGGAGTTGTTATATGATATCTTAGTTAATGCATACAATTTTTGCTTAACATTTTGTTTAATACCAATCCCATAATTAGCATTAAATTATTATAGAGAAATATTCGATGCTCAAAAATAGCATCGGATTATGACAATCTCCTTTTGCTAGGTTTCCAATTTTCAAAAGATAAAAACTAGGTTTTAAATATACTCCCTCCGTCCCATTTTATGTGACACAATTTTCTTTTTGGTCAGTCTCAAAAAGAATGTTACATTTTCTTATATGGTAAGTATTTAAAGATAGTATTTCAATACATTATGTAGAGAGAGAAAAGTGAGTCTACTTTTTAATATGATTATTTTTTTAAGGGGCAATTTGGCAAACATTTCAAAGTCTTCATTTATTTCTTAAACTCTGTGTCCGGTCAAATATTGTCACATAAAATGGGACGGAGGGAGTAGTATTTATTCTTAATCATAGTCTTCTGATTTCGATTCACGAAAAATCTGTAAATTCTAGTTTACCTTCTACCATTATTATATTTATTTATAATAGAGAATAACTTATTATTTTGCATAACAGATTAAATTATGTTGATAGTGTTAAAAGTTAGTAGAACTTAACTTAGGGATACGTAATGGAAAATGAAAATTGTGATTTGACTAACAACGTGTTGGCCACTTGCCTCAACTAATTAATTTATTAATTAGCAGGAAATTAATTGTTTATGAGCTGTGCAAGATGAATTACAGAACTAATACCAACAGACATCCACTGGAAGTTTTCCTTAACGACGACTGATGTTTTAGACGATAACCGACGTTAATAAATCAATAACTTTTTTTCGATTATGTCATTTATGTCTTTCAATTATGAGTATGTTCAAATAGACAATCAAACTTGTATAACGATGAATAAATAGACACACACATCCAACATAACAATTTGCAACAAATATACTCAAATTAATTTATATTATGTCATGTAAAATACGTGTGTCTACTTGTTCAATTTTATACAAAATTAAATGTATACCCAAAATTGAAGAGCATAGATTCAGATGAGGCCAACGCTTATGGATTGGCCTTCACTTGAATAAACATATGATAAGGGACAAATAATAATCAAATGAGATGGAAGAACAGAATTAAGATGGTATAAATATGCCTCTAAACCCTCAAAAGGCTTTCTTTTAAGCTTTTTCTTTAAGATGTTTAACAGTACAGTATAATCAACATCATCTTGCAGTAACACAACTGCATGTTCTGTAAAGGACATTGTACAAAAAAAAAAAGGAAAACTTTGTCACCACTGCTGGAGGTGCATAAGCTAACATCTCCCTTCGCAGCATAGTTAGCAGTAAAAAGTTATCATCGCATTGTCAGGTACTCGAATCTCCAACCTTCCAATATTCAACACCACAATCTCCGCCTCTGCAACAAAACATCAGCAGATCTCAGACTTGTATCCGCAAAGGATTAATTGAAACAATATACTTTCAGAAAGAAAGAAAGATAATATAAGTTGCAAGAGCCAAGAGTAAAGAAAATATGATATGTCATATGCAGCCATATCGATACGAGTCATATTAGAAACACCCACCATTTAGCTTTCACATTTTGTTATGACAAGAAAATGTGTCCTATCGGTGTCCCTTCGGAAAATGTGATTGTACTAAGTAAAAGATTCAGGATTTATAATGAATATCTTGCAAGTAGCTCAAGAGTATCTCACACATATCGAGCCAATATACTGGTAAATGAGGCCATGCTTCCTGGCCTTGTATAAACTCATCCTTCAATCATCATCTCGGTAGTGGATCAATAGAGAGTATCAGATGAGCTCCATGAAATACCATTCTTATTAGAACTTCACCGCCTCATCTCACCCGCTCCATTCCTCTTTTCCCGTTTTCACCACCATGATGGCAATGTTACCAGCAGCAGATACGCTCAGAGTCTAACTCCCATCTACTTCCCAGGCCTTTGCAGGAAGGATGCTAAAGCATGATAATAGACAACCATAACAGTAAGAAGCCAACATAGTGAATTGCCTTCATTTTAGTTTTCCAATTGGATCACATGACAACCCGCTAGCCTTTTTGCTAAACATGGGAAGAATAATAAAATAAAATAAAATAAAACAGCAGACAGATAGACACAAACTATACCAAGATAGATGCAAACACTATCACATGACAGGACAATAAATCAGCTAAGCACATATATAGTGATTGACTGTAGAGTTGACAAGATAATGATGACCAACAATATGTTCATATTGTTATGTGATGCTTACATGAAAGCTCGACTCTTTTAGGTTGTCCAATAACTCTGTAATTTCAAGTTGCTTCAACACCGTCGCATGCAATACCTGTTGTAACATATAAAACATAATAAGGGAACACTGCTAAGCTCACAGTTTTACAGACCTTTTTTTATAAGGAAATATTTTATGTGAACTTTTTTTGACCTGCCTCACTGATGAGCCTTACCCTTTTTGTTTTTTCTAGGTCAACTTCTACAGACTTGATCCTGTTAAGTGACTGATGAAGCATTCGATCCTTCTCTGCAGGGATCTCAGCGGGCTTTTTGTTTATTTCTTCCAATAAATTTTCCAATTTATGAAGACGTTGCATGCATGGATGGATCTCCCTTACTCTTTGAACTGCTTCATCATTAATGGATGAACTGCTCCCTTGTCGTTCTTCCAATGCATTAGTCGGAAAAACATTTGTCTGTTTCCTCCAGTACTCAAAGGGAAGACTACGAATAAATGCAAAGAGTTTAAGTGTGAAAGGAATCAGTTTCCTTTCCAAACAACTGAAACAGCTGCTCAGAATCTTCTCTTGGATTCTTTCACACCAATTAATTGCCCAGGTACCTAAAAAGAACATGAATAATGGACATGAACCCCACGATATATGAATTTACATTTACCATTCTAGCATGAGTTTTAGCTTGGAAGAACTCAGAGTTCAATTGACTAGACTACATAGATATACATGGCTAAGCACGTCATTGCAGAGTGTGTACACAAATGATGAAAATGAGTAGCAAGAGATGGATAGAGTATAGATTTTGTGGAGTCTTCAATAAGCAAAAAAACACTAGGTGGATATACAATGGCCAAAAACAAGCCAGGTGAGCACATCCACTAGCCAAAGGAGACTTTTAGCAAGGCAAATAAGACTTATAACAAGAAGTTTCTCATTTCCCACATTCCTTTCACATGCCAAAAGGAAAAGGTTTTGAGCCAAGAGAAATCCCGCTTCTGAAATTCATAAAGAGTCATTCTTTCCTTAGGTTTTCTTTTCCTTGGAGGGTGGAGAAGTGTAGCGAGGCAGCATAACTTCCTCTCAAGTTTATTGTAACTTCAGACACTACTCATTTGCACTATGGAATTCCACTATCTTTCTTGCTAGTAATATCAAAAATTCTTGTTTTCTTTTGAAACAGAACGGAGGCTAATAGTGTTCTCTAATTAGTCCCCTATGATTTCTACTGTCGTTTAACATTTTCTACTGGAGTGGAGTTACACTCCAGAGGAAAACTTGTATGTGCCTATATCATGGAATTGAGAATTGGTTCAACTAATAGCATTTTATAATTCTCATGGTGTCTCTATAAACCAAGCCACGTCTTACAACACACTAGTGATTAGTGAAGGTAGCTATCAATTAAAGGCTCTTTTGATCGAATTCATGATTAACAAGACAAATACCTCCAGAATGAGGCAATGTATTAGTGGACCGATTCATTGGATTGCTCACAGGAAACTGCTCTTGCCAATGCAGCAATCCATGCTCATTAGTGACACCTCGATCACCTAGGCTGAATTCATCATCACAGCTACAATAGGCTGTTGAATCTGATGACCTAGCCTACGAAACCAATGATTATAAGTCAAAAAAAGTGTGATATATAAAGAAGCGCAATTGCACATGCGTGCAATGCAACTACATATTAGCGGAGGAGCAGTACGGGAGTTGGATGAAAAAAACAGAAGTACATTATGCTTTGCAAAACTCACTTCTTCATCAACTGAGGTCAGCCTCAAAATTGAGCTACTACTTCCTCTAATTGGTGAACACAAGTCATCAGCATCCGATACTGAATCACTTGTGGATGTGTCTCTACTCCTTCCCTAAACACATAATAAATTGTCATACAGAGGAAGACAAATGAAAAAGAAAAAAAGGAGCACGCCAAAGTAAAAATTTACCTTTGAAGGGCGTATCTGTATATAGGATTCAATTTTCCTTTGGTCACCAATTTTTCTAGAGATTTCCTTCACCGTTGTTGCCTCTACGTTATACACAAGCTAAAGAGGAGAAAATAACAGGTTATTACAAACTAGTTCTCACCTAGAAGACTAGATAAAGCTTACCAAGATGAAGAATATGTCATAGAACTGGCATGGCTCACCTTCATTACTTCAGGATCACTCCATGGACCCTTGTTAGACCTGAGGCAGCCACCCTCGTCAGAACAGGTACAAGAGCCACCTAAAAAGTCAGGCAAATGACTTTTGAGAGAGAGAGAGACAATCAGATATACGGTTGAATGATTTTATTCTTCAAAGGGAAAACATAGAATAAAACAAATAATGAACCTTGGGTCAATAACTTCATGTAGTTTACCCAAGGATTTGGGATCGAGCACCTACAGAAGTAAAGATTGGAACACAGAGATTCAGTCAATTGTAGTTAGAGAGTGCACAAAAAAAAAAAAAACATGATTCCTCTGCTACCTGTATCTTTGCAATAGTCTTTGCATCCAGAAATTTTTGAGCTGCTGGCCAGAGCATCTTTTTGAAGCCAGGGCCAGCATTGACAATGAACATCCGATGCAGTGTCTACAAAGAAATGTTGGATATTATTAAAGGTATGCCATGACAATAGAGTCTGGATAAATTATTTGGACAGTCTCATTTATAGATGTTCACAGTTAACAGCTATACCTCAGGATAATAGCTATTATCAATTTTTGCCATGGCCGCCAAAAGACTAGCAGCTGTCCTTGTGAAATTTTTAATCCCCTGCATCGACAGCATACCATATTAGAAGTTGAACTTGAATAATAAGCAATAGTAGTAATAAAACATGAGGAACAAAACTCTAAAAAACTTGACACAGGGAAAAATTCCTTGATTGAGAATGATTGGTAATGGAAACGGCGAGCACAAAATTGTATTAATGCAAGAAAATACTCATGATATCTTCATTGCTACATAAGGGCACTATTAAAACAATTTGGAGGGAAAAAAAATCTGATACTCTTTTGTGTATGATCAAGTTGGAAAAATGATGAAAATAATTGATCCAGACCCAAGTAAAACCACCCATGGGCATGCTAGCTATTTGTAATACCACTCAGATGTTTCATGAATGTCAATATGACCTTGTAACGGAAAAAAGAGGTCTCTAGTCAATGCAGTTAAGTGTTCAAAATGGATCAGACCATGTAGATTAGAAAGATATACAAGTTAGAAACATCATCAATTTAGTAAATTAGCCACTGATAGAATTAACATACTAAGCCTTGCACATCCAAAATTGTAGTTGTTGTGCAGATTCTTTTCTTTGCGGCAACAGAACATGCAAGGAACTTCTCATGTAGTGCCCTTTCAAATTCTTGGACATGATATTTTAAGTAGCGATCAATTGTGGTTATCCGCATTAGTTTGTTCGGATTAGCTTGTCCAAGCCTTTCGATATAAACAGGTCTTCCCTCCCTATCAACTCCATGATATCCTTGTGGGTAAAACTGCAATACTTCTTCCAACTCTTCAAAGTCAAAATCCTGAGTGGTCACAAGTTCCAATTAGAATCTAGAATTACACAGAACAATAGTGAAATTAATGTTGAGGTAATAGTATAAACTATTAAATACCTGCAATATTGTGTCTGCTCCAAACTCTTTCCTCCAGTTAAGCATTTCTTCCCACATCGGAATAGTTTTCTCAACATTGAGATCTCTTGCCTTTAAGAATCTGCACAAAATTAATGTTAATAAAATTAGGTTAAACATCTGGCCGCAAGATATAAGGACACAATATGCAGGTGCAGAAAACAAACAGCAATGCAACTGTAAGCAAAGCCTCAAGAAAATTAGTAGGGAAAATCAAAATATGTTTTAAGGATGCAACTTCATCACATAATACTGCTTCTTCATCCATATTTCTAATGAAAACTGTCATTGCTACCTAGGTGTTCACACGCATGAAAAATTAGCCGAATAATTTTTCAGAAAAAAATGCACCTCAACAATGTATGGTAGTCATCATGTCTGGATGGCAACAAATTCCGCTCAAGGAGCTTTTGACGCAATTCACAGACAGCATTCTCCTCTTTTGCATCACGTACATCCTCTATCGAAACTGAAGGGAACCTGTAGTCCACTTTCCTTTTTCCTCTTTTCTTCAGAGAGTGAGTGAACTTGTTTGAAGCATGTAATGCCTTTTTCTTGAAAGTACCAATTCTTGAGCGTCGTCTTTCATCCTCTGAAACCTCAAAGTCTGATCTTCTTTCTCTTACGTCATCATAAGCATCCACCCATTCTAGAATACAAGATATCACGCAGAATATGCTTACGTGAGTACAAAGATAAAATGTGCAAACAAGATCATCCATAACATTCCTTAAAAGTCAATTATTAAATGGGAAGCACAAACCTGACATCCTTTCAACAAACAGGATGCAAGAATGACGAAGGAAATGTGGCTCTTAATGTTTAAAGCAATCTATGCTGTTCCGCAGGAAAACCATCCGAGCTCAAGTTTCACTATTAAATATGGGACAAGAAGAGCAACTCCAATCAAAATCTCAGCTTAACACAGAGCAGAAAGAAATGAAATGATGACGCATTAGCTAATGTCTGGAAGATAAGAAGAATATTAAATGATGAAAGTGACATGTATCTTCCTATAAATTTGAAACTCATTCTTCCTATGCAGAGAGACCTCTATTTCATTTACTAGAAGTCCACTGATTTCAATGTCAGTGCTCGATCGCGCAATGACTAGAACAGCATACACATTATAGTGAAGTAGTGCTGTCAAGAACCAATAAAAACTGGGAAACTGAAAATCCATTTCCTGCCAGTTCTCTCCCTATAAATTAAATTGCCTTCACAGATCTAAAGTCCAAAATGCACAATCGCATAGTTGATTTCTCACTAGAAAAGCTTACACAATATCTTTGTTGGAGAGAATTGGAATCAAAAGATGACTTTCCGAGATAATAATTTTTAATTGAGCCAGCATCCGAGAAATCAACCACACAATGTGTGCATTGTCAAACACTTCACACCCACATATCCAATTAATCAATCAACTATGCCTCAAATCACAAACTAGCTGAGATTTTCTATATCACATAACCCAAATTGTATTGACCACCATGGACATTTCTTAAACTGATTACTACATTCACTCAAATGCTAAGTATTCATCCATCAAAAAAAAAATTAGGTCTAAAAAAATGGTTTTGAGGATACAAAAATCAGCAAATTGCCGATCACATGGATAAAAAACTCGACCAAACTCTTTCAAGCCAGTAAATTTAGCTCAGATCTCACAACCCCACATCATGATTAATCCCAATTAATAACAAAAATCATCTACAACATCAAAACACAATTAAAAACAGAACTTTTTAGTTTTTAACTCATATAAACAAAATCCCACAAAAACAAAAACTCACCTGAACCCTAACAAAACGCAAGCTAAATCGGCCATTAAACGGGGCTTTTGCATAGATTTTTATTTTTTCTGAAATCATAAAATTCCGAGAAAAATCTGCAAAAAAAACAAAGCTTTAACTGCAAAACATCATAAATTTCTTGAAAATTCTGTGCTCTTTCAGCTGAGAGAATGAACGAATAATGGAGGAATGAAAAGGAGAGTTTTTTTCACTGTAATCTATATAACCTATATATACATATACACATGGCTTTTTCTCTCTCAACAGTTTCTCTCTCTATAAATATAGGTTTTCTCTCTTAATATGTATAGATGCGGAGAGAGTATCTTTTTCTCTCTCACTCAACCAATTTGGTGAAGTTTCTAGCGCCACTTTTTATTATTCTGATATGCTTTTTCTTTTTTTTCTTGTAATCTTTACGTGTCACTTTTTAAGCATAAAAATCAAAATAAGAGAAAAAGTAAACAGCGTGCTTAAATACTTTTATTTAAATATGTACTACTGTACTTTTTTTTATTTTCCTTTCCCATATGAGAGGTATTGTATTCGTATCAGAATTCTACTAATTTATTTTGTATATGCAGAGTCTATTTGAAAGAGGTATCTTTATTTAGTGGCACACTTCGAATTTCGATTAAAAAATATCAATATATAAAAAAAGGAAAATCATTAAAAGATAAGAAGCGTTGATACATAATATATATACATAAAAAATATTTTTATCTAACTATATCGTATAATTTTTTCATAAAAGGGTATCATCCATCAATACCTCTCAAATATATGTGGCTCTCCTACGATTTTAATATTGTATAATTATAAATAGTTGAATTATTTTCAAAATATAGAGCGATACAATGGAAATAGAGGAAGGAAAAACTAATCTAAGTCGGACATTATTTATATATTTGAATTTTTAAAATATTAATTCATCAAAAATAGATTTTTTTTTTCGAAATATAATGCAAATGTAATAGAAAGGACAGTTATACTCCCTTCCTGTTTCTATGAGACAAAAAAATTCGAAAATTAAAAGCGAATTATTCTGTAATAATACTGATGGGATGTTCATATAATAAAAGGTCATTTAAATTTATGTATTAATATTTTATTAAGCTTAAACATGACATGTTAGTATAATAAAAATATATTATGAAAATGATACAATAAAGTTTAAAAAACTCTGAATGTTTACTTTTTGTACGTCAAAGTCAAAAGGGTATAATTTTTTGTATCTAAAGTAAAACAAATTATATTTTTATTTCTATTATATATATATATTTTTTTTTTAAATGAAGTAAAAAGGGGAAACAGTTCTTTTCTGTTGAGCTACTATTGCCGTTATTTTCTGAATCTCCTCGTTTGACTTTTTACTATTATAAAAAAATTTTAAAAATTATTTGTTTTTATTTATAAATTAAATATTTACTACCTATTTATATTTAGGAATTAAAAATATTAGATAATGTTTTCCTTGTTATGATAATTAAGTCTAGATTACGTTATCCGAAAACTTTGCCAGATTGGAAATGAAAGTAAAAAAAAATTATTTGAGGCTCTTAAATATATTCACATTATTTCCTTTCAATTCAATATTTGTTTGTATTTTTTCTATGAATTAAATTATATCATTTTTAGGTGAAAGGAACTGAATCTTTTTTTAAAAAAAACTGTTACTTTTGGAAGTCATTAATGCAAGAAGCTCTTAAATATATTCACATTATTTGAGCTGTGAATTTAATTATATCCAAATTAATATACATGTAATTTGGTTCAGATTTCAATTTTATCTGATTATTAAATAAAGTGGTACTTCATTCATTTTAATTGTCATGTTGCGTTTTTCGAAAATCAATTTGACTAATTTTCAAAGTTAAATTAGATTACATTAATTTGATACGTTAAACAAAAAATTTAGATATTCAAAACTATACAAAAAGTATAAATTGCAATTTTTTGCATATCAATATGATTAAAAAATATATCATAAAATATTAGTCAAAGTTCTTATAGTTTGACTCTAAAAAAAGGAAATTATAACAATTAAAAGTGGACTGAGGTTGTACCATTTAAGTCGATTTAGGTAAATGCTTACATTAAAAGTATATGAGTAAGTAAATTATAAGAACCAAATTAGTACCTTTTCTCTTTAGTTTCATTTAATTGATTTTTATATTACAAAAATATATTTTTCCTTTCACATGTTCATTATAGTAAATTAAGATAAATTTATTTTTTCTTTTGACCATCGAGTCCGCATAAGTTAAATAAAATGAAACGAAAAATGTATTAAATTACGTATAATTATTGGGAACTACTGGAATTATGGCAACAAATTTGTTACGTTACCTAATAAACTCATTTGACCTTTGACTAATTAAAAAATAGTCTATTATAGTAATGAAATTCCAGATGAAATTTTGCACTATTGTGTGGATGAAAGGGAATAGAATATAAAAGTACCAATAAGAAATAATAAGTCAAATATATAATGTCAAACCTCTTTACAATATTATTATTTTCAGAAGATTTCTGGGTTATTATAGCAAAATAGTGTAATAAAAGTGTATAATATAACATAGATAATTCATTAGCTTTGAGTTCATTATTATTGTTCTGATATTTCTTTTATTTAAAAAACTTGACTCAACATAAACGAAGAATGAGAAAGGTCTTATATATTTCTTACTTAACAAATTTGTTTGTTCTTTAAGATTTTAATACATTATTGTACACTTATCTAAAATCATTTTAATGTTTTATCTGAATCAAAATGTCTAAGTTCACTTTTAATATACAATTTTAGCAAATTAAATATTAGGGCCATTATATTATTATTTGTATTTATATGGTAGTTTTGTCGAGTGTTGTCTATTATAGTACAAAATATAAAATAGTACTCTACAAAATAGAAAAACAGATTTGATTTAATGATGTTGGTGGGCTAAAACCTATCTAGTAGAATTTAATACGGTCATATTAGTTGGTTTGGTACACCTCAATCTCATAATTGACAAAAAGCTTTTATGGCAATCTCTAGGGAAAATGTCATTTAACTTTTTCGTTATTTATTTATTTATTTATTATTATTATTATTATTATTATTATATATAAAAAAGATTTTATAAAAAGTTACTTATATTTAGGATTTGAATTCAAAATCGCTAATAAAAGATAAAGGAATTTTATTTATCCAATCGCATCTCATAATAGTAAATATCAGATATTAGGTCATATTTGATAGACCTTCAAAGAAAATGGCATTTAATTATTTTAAATATATACTTAATCATTCAAAATTCATTTGCTTGCATAATTTAAGGGGGAAATGTTTGTTAATTACCATAAAATTTCTCATTGTCAGAGCTTGAACTCAAGTGAGAAACTATATCATCTCTTCGTCTCTCAATATTTAATTAATATTATTCACCTTCGCGATAAAATAAATCCTATTTTATTTTTTGTGGATAAAAGAAAGCAAGAACATAATTTTAAGGATATTGGGATGACATGTAAAATCACAAAAAAATATGACTCATTAATTAGTGGCACAAGTCATAAGTAGCCAAGTGGTGGAATAAAAGAGCACAATGAAAAAAGGCAAAAAATTATCGAGAAGGATTGTAGTGAAGGGATAAATATTTCTTCGGTCTTAATCACAAATCTCGGGTACGAGTCCCTCTGGATACAGAGTCATCTTTATTAGGAAGTGTTTTATCTCTAATATGAAACTTCTCAATGTGAATTTAAATTTAATCGAACTTTAATGTGAGTTTCAGACCAGAAAACCAAAAAAGAAAGAAAAAAGGCAAAAAATTCACTAGGGGATCAAATCTTGAAATAATGTCATAACCATATCCATCCATAAAGAGAAGTCACCACTAATTCTTCTTTTTTATGTGAAAAAAGAATAAAAAAAAAAAAGAAACAAAGCTCCAATAATTGAAAAAAGGAAGAAAAAAATTGTACTTGGAATTTCATAGAAGTTATTGAGACATCATAGAAGACAATAACATGTGAGAATCTGAAACCTTTTCTGAAGTATAAAATCCCTATAAGATTTTGTTACCTCATTTTCCCTCTAAATCTTAACACCATATTTAGTTCAAAAAATCCAACCTAAATCTAAAAGGTAGATTTTGTGTACAAAACATCCCAAAATTAGAAAGAATGCGTAGGATTTTCTAAGAGGTTATCCATCTTAGTAATACTTTCATCCAAACATATTTAACTTTAAAATTCTAATGAAATTCAATGCGTTGTTTAGTATATAAATTAACAAGAAAGTAAAAGCTTGTACTATGTTGTCAAAAAATTCTCTTTATAGTTTTTTCATTCTATGTCTCATATTTATTTATTCACATCGTTTAAGTTCATTAAAACGAAAATATTCTTTACAAGGTTTTCTTTTTAATGAACAAGATTCAAACTCGAAATCTTATTTCTTTTCCACTTTGTATCTTGCTAGTCATACTTTTCTTGTAACCTTCTTTAGAAAAATTCTCATTTAAACCGAACGTTTATTAATCTTTCAACCTGATATGTGTGCATTCTATCTTTTTAGATCTCGATTATGAAATTACACTAAATACGCTATTACAATGTCTAATCAGTGTAGTGATATATGAGGTTCAAGAACCAAGGCAAAGAGGTTAAAAGGGTAAGAAAGTCAGAGAATTGAGAGAAAATGGAAAGAGATAGACAAGTCACAATCAAAACATTACAGAAAAAGACAGAATTACTGTAAAAGAACAACCCTATCTGTCTGCTTTTACAGTTTCATCTAGTCTCTATCAAAACTTCTGCACAATTCCTCCTTTTTTTACTCCTATACATTCTTTTTAAGTTTATATCAAGAGAACATAAATTACTATACTTTTTACAAGGTTACTTTAGCACATGAATTAGAGGCTTGGACATATCTCCGACTTATCGAGAATATGAATTTTAGATAAATATTATGCAAGAAAATATATATTATGGTAAGAAAGTCACTTCATTAGGTAATTGAGTATTGAGTGTTGTTTTGCTAATCCTTTCTTATTTATAGTCGTAGTATTACTCTTATATTTTCTTGTTTCTTCGATTTTTGCTAGACTATTTAATTTATTGATCGTATCAACTATTGTATATCAGAATATTTTTTTATGTCTTATTTAGTATTTTGTTTTGATTTTCTTTACTCCTTGAATAAAGAATATATCGAAATAGACTTTATATTTCTTGAAATAAAGATAAAATTTACGTACATTAAATATATTATTATTATTATAAAATACCATATATAATAGGACAAGCTAGATGAGAATTTAGATGGACACCCTCACATGTTAGCATTAAATAAAATAAGAGGACAAAACACAGATCTTTTGAGCAATCTTTTTCACAAGGGGTACGGTACGGGTTTTTTACAGCTTATAATAATTTAATTAATGTAGTGTCACTATTATAATATTTACCATTCTTTTAGTAACATATAGTTTCTCTTCTGACACAATATTAATTAAAGGCACCTTGGTTAACTTTTTTCGAAAAAATTCTGTATTCATTGACTTTGCTTTGATCATATCTTTATCATTTCTTTTTTTTGGGTTTTGGGGTTGGGGGGTTGGTTAGAAGATTGGTGAACTTATTTTGGTATTAACCAAGATATCTAGTCAAGTTTGAAGAAATCTTAGTCGTTTAGTAAAAATTTTTGCTGTTGGAAAATAACAAGTATATATAATCGACATTTACGACACTACATAAGACTCATTGAAGGAACAAATATTTCCAATTAAGACTTTTTTTATTTTTAAGACTCGAATTAAAAATATATATCAGCAAAAAATACTAAATATCTGATAAAATAATCGAGGTTCCCATAAGGTGGCGCGAATAGAATTATTACTATATATTTTTAAAGGGGTAATTTGTTTAGTCTATATTTGATGTAGCTTTTCAAATGGGGCAGCCAACATGCCACTCCTTCCTACATCTGACCACCCATCACATGTCTTGTTTCTTTGTGACTATTTTTGATAATATTCTTCCTACTTTTACTCCCAAAGTCACTTTCTAAATATTTTTATCACCAAAATATACTGATTTTCTCCAAGGTTTAATGCAAGTTATACAGAAGTTTTTCCTACTAATTAATTTGACCTTTCACCAATATATTGTCACTGAACTTTGGTTTCGTGTAATATTAAAATTTAAATGTAAGGACTATATATATCACAACCGATAAGGTGGGGACACGTGACTTTGGTATCTTTTTTTTTAATAATTTGAAATCACTTAGTAAAAAGTCCACTATGAGTGGCTTTAGCATTTTCATATTTAAAGTTCGAACTTAGATCATACGTTGTTTGAAACATAAATAGCATTTTCAACAATACAATATCAATATATTCAATATAATCTCACAAGTGGAATTTGAAGAGAGGTATAATATAAGCATATCTTACATCTATTTTTACGAAATAGGAAAATTGTTTTCAATAGACTCTTGACTCAATTCAAAAGAAATGTATTTGAAGCAAAATTTCAAGAAAGGACTGACCACTTCTAGAAAGTTGATTGGACATGAAAAGACATTTTTTGAAAAAAAACAAATGTATGAGGTTTTTTACCAAGGGGACAGGGAGAGGGAGAGGGAATTAAAAGGTGGAGAATCGAAGTCTCACCAACAAAGTGAGTTCAGGTAGCTAACCCATTGAATCACTAAGATCCCCCAAGCAAACGTATGAGATGAATTTGAAATAAACCATATGCCAATTTTGTGCCTACATATTTGTAATGTTGTAGTTTGTTACTCATATATAGCTGGCTAAACTTAAAAATGTGACAACACTCTGATACAGTAGAGTAGTAGATGGAGAGGACCACTTTACATTTTTGTATACATCTAACTACAATATGTATATATTCCTTTTGCTTTGTGTTAACCAGAGAAACAAGTTAAAAGATTTTTGAATTCTTTCTCCATGCTTAGTATATAAGAATAAGAAATTTGAAAGATGAAGGTGACATTTCATTTGTGGTCCTATTTGTAAAATCCCTTTCTTCTTCTGTAATAATATAATGTTAACCAAGTTTGTTCTTACTCTTGTTTTACATGCTAACTTTTCCACCTTACCATGTGTAGCTGGATAAAGTTTTCCCTCTTTTTCTGCCTAAAAAGCAAAAACTAACAAATTATATTGACCAAAATTGGTGCATTACCCAAACAGCCAACAATTTTACCTTACTCTTTGGTGAAGGTTAACCAACTCTGAACAAATAGTCATTTGTTCAATCCTTATAGTTGGAAATTAACCACTATCATCAAGTCTCAAGTTCCACAAATGGAACTCATTAAGACATTAAACAACGATGTCCGCGAATGGTTAACAAGCCATAGTTGAGGCTTTCAACTAATTAGTTGAGAAGCAGACCAGGCCCAAAACAAGGCCTGAAAAAATGGCCCAAGGAAAGTTTTTGGACTGGTACATATCCATAAAATCCTGTGACAAGTTATTAAAAAAAATAGCAACGAGCGAAAAAACAGACGGTCTTTCATATGTCAACAAAAACATATCTGAATTTCACCAAATGATAAATCGTTAATGAGTCAAAAACTAAAGGGCAAAAATACCAGAAAACAAAAAACACCAATATCTTAAAATTGTGCACCATGCCTATTGTTTATTTACTACTATAGCATAAAGGTCCGATGATATTCATGAGAGTAGAACCAATGTGTTCAACCCATTGCGTATTTCTGGGTCCATGATCTGGCAGTACTCTCATACTTCGCTCTATCTGTCTTGTACATGTGAGCAATCTCTGGCACTAAAGGATCATCTGGATTGGGATCAGTAAGCAAAGAGCAAATGGAAAGTAGCACCTGCAATTTCCCAGCATAATTGTCACTAAAATGTATATACATAAAGCAGATGCTTTAGAGATGAGCTAAGAAGAGTATGATATACTTTACCTTGGATACAGTAAGAGCAGGGCTCCATTGTTCCTTTAGGATATCAAGACAAATACTACCATTACTGTTGATGTTTGGGTGGAAAACCTTGGTTTTGAAAGAGACCTACAGAATTCAGAGTCAAAACAAAGTAACATTGAAAATCCAATCACTGAAAGCACGGTTTTGCAACAAATTAAGAAATGAGAAATACAAGGGATCTGGTTTTTGCTGGTATTTACATGTAACAAGCAAAAACAATAGCAATTTCACATAATTATCCTTGGTTATTCCAATGATACACAAGGAAGCTGAGAATGGGTTCTTTTATATAGTGAAACTCGAGTATAAATCATTTAAGCAAGGACTACAGAAAACACATCAAGGGCAAATAAAAGAATGGCCAACATCCATACGTAGGTCCAACAAGACAAAAAATTGAACGCCAATGGTTGTCTAGGGGCAACATCCATCCTGGTAGATGCAGGATTTTGCGTCTTCAGAATAACCCTAGGTTTTTTTTTTTAAGAACAACCCTAGGTTGCTTGAAGAACTCCATTTCTGTGTTTACCATCAGAGCAAATATTGGAACACTAAATTATCATCAGACCTAATATACAACAACGAAAAATCAAGTGTAATCCAACTTGTGGAGTTTGGGGAGGGTGGTGTGCGCGCAGCCTACCGTACCTTGTGAAGGTAGAGAGATTATCTCCAATAAGACCCTCGGCGCAGGTAAAACATATCAAACAACAAATATTTAAAACAAATACATTGGAGTTCAGGTTTAATCTACTGGAAACTCTTGCAGTAAATAGTTTTAGTCCATGGCGAGACAGAATTGCTAAGGTAAGGGATGTTGGAAATAGGAGCAAGAGAAATTTTACAAAACACAAAAAAAAAAAAATAAAATAAAATAAAATTGGCAAGACTTCAAAACTACCTTTGGGGGCTTGAATGGATAATCTGGGGGGAAATGGATAGACACAAGGAAAACACCCCCAGAAAACGGACTGTCAGATGGACCCATTATGGTAGCTTGCCAATGGAACATATCCTCACCAACAGGACCTGCAAGAAGCAAAACATTTTTTCAGTTCAAAACAACATGCAAGTTAAAAGTACACAATTTTCACAAATTCCAGCACAAGTGCAGACATGTCTAACAAAATATTAACAGAACCAAAAGAATTGTCACCTGTTACTCTGTCAATCCTACCCAAACCCGCAGCCAACATAAGGGGCAAAAGGGAAACAAAGAAGAAGAGGAACAAATGAACAGTAAGTAATGACTACCCATCGGATGGTAAGGGGAAATATATCATCAGATTATTCCCAGCACATATCTGATATGTCTTAAATATTATTCCAACACAAATTCAAGCTGCAGACATGGGGAAGATTAGAGGGGATATCTAAAACATGGTCATAAAGAGACATTAAGCAGCACAAGTCACACTCATATATACCAGCACTGCAAGAAGCAGGGGGGTCTTTCTGCAAGTCCTTCAATTCCTTCTGAATCCTCTTTGAAGCCATAACGAATTTGAGAGACTTATCACTGCAAAAAGAAATCCAAATCAATAATGCCAAAGGAAGGCCAAATAATCAAGAATTAGAAAATTTTTTAGTAAAAGATGATTACACTTCAAAAATAATTTCATAGAAGTTGTAACGGTATGCACTTTTTTTTAGGTAAAAGTGTTGTATTAAGGAGAAGCAAACTGCTGCAAACCGTAGGAGTTGCAACTACATATACTACTAAAGAGAATATGTGTTTTCCTCTCCGGTGTTGCTCCTGTAAGTGCAGAGGAGCAGGCAAGAACTATTACATTATATTGGTGAAACTCAGGCAAGAGAACAGACAATGAAGTTCCAGACCACTGTAAAACACACACACACCCCCTTCCTAAAGAAAGGATTTTTACCATAATCAATGGCCTCAAAATATAAAAGAAAAAAAATTAATAACAGCAGAAACCATCACATCCTAGTCTCTATTTAAGAGATAATGATCAAAATTTTAACTTGGAACAGGAAACCAAATAAATTAATATAACCATTAACACCAACAACAGGGACAACCATTACATCCCAGTTTTTATCACACAGATAATGATCAGAGACGTTCGCCTAGGATTTCCCCAACCCCTTCTAGACAGAGAGTACAAAAATACGAAAAAACAAATACACAAAGAAGCCAAGGGAATTCAATATCTACTATATATACATAAAAAATAATTTTAACCTCCTACATAAACGAATCCCTACCTAACTCCGCCCCTGCAGTAACGCATACCAACCCAAAACAAGAATCCAATTTTTTTGCAGGACTCCACAAACAAACAAAAAAAATAGTCCCTTTTTCCTGTTTTTGTGTTGAAGAAAGTGAAACCTTAAAAAATCAACCTTTTTTGAATTAAAATATGATTCAGCACATCAATTCCTCAAAATTAACAATCAACTTACTACTACTACTACATATCTATACAAAACTAAACAGAATCAGCTTTTATATTCTCTTCTCATCACGCCGACATTAAAACAGAAACAGAGAATATCCACTACTTTTTTCACATGAAAAAATAAAAACAAAAAATGGGCAAACCACCATATAAATCCAGAAAAATTACAGCAAAAAGATAAACAAAAACAGAACAAACAAACAAACATCAAATAAAACAACATCATATAACTAATGATCGATTTGCAAAAAAATGAAAACAGAGAAATCGGTAGGGTTAAAAAATCTTCGAGGGTTACGAACCTTTTTTTTGAGAGAAAAGAGCTTTGGTTGGAGGCTGCAAAATAAGAATTTAACGACTGAATGAATAATATATATATAGGGAATTTTGACTCACAAATATTATTATTATTATTGTTATTGTTATTGTTATTATTAAGGTAGAAAATGGGTTTTGCTTTATAAAAATAATAATTATATTTGGAAAAGGAAGGGTCTCCTTTAGGCGGTGGACACTTCATGCCATGCACGTGTTAATACCATGCTTTATTGCCTCTTTATTTATTGGCTTTTTCTAATTATCCATATTGGATTAAAAATTGACTTTGGTCTTTGTAAATTGTAATATTGGCATTATTTTTGTAGTTTTTTTTATTTATTTAATTTAGTTCATTATTAATGTGTTGATTATTGTATTATTTCATTATTATTATTATTGTTTTTTCTCATATTTGTTGTGTAATGTTTTATATATTGCATTTTTTTTTTTGTATTGTTATTGCTTTCATATATATATATATATCCCTTTTTAAACTATTTGGCATGTTTTATTTAAGTTGAGGGGTCTATTAAAAATATTTTCACTTATAGGGGTAAAATTTGTGTAAAGTTTCCTCTCTTATACTCTACTTGTGAAATTATCTTGAATATGTTGTTATTGCTCAGTAGGTAACTTTATACATGTTGTTTTTTTTATGTATATTTACATATGTTGTCTATTGTGATTTCTTATTAATTGATGTGTTTCGAGTGGTTCTTTCAAAAAATTCTTTCTAGCCTCACAAGATTGAAGTATAATTTGCGTATACTCTATATATTCAATACCCCACTTATGAAATTACACTGAATATTTGTGGATAATATATTTTTGAAAATAATTTAAATGCAATATAGTGTAAATAAAAGAACCAAAATTACATTTTAATAAATTAAGCTTAGTGGGAAATTAGACACCCTTTATAGAACAAAAACAATCAAAATAAGTCCTTTAAAAACTAAAGAACTTATTCCTTTAACCACTCTTTTAACTTTCTGTGACTGACAGTTCCATATACAGTCTGTTCATCTTCCATCTTTTACCCTTCCATTGCTGATGGAAAAGACAAATCTAAAGAGCTTGGTCATGTTTTTTTGTCAAAAGTCTCACTTTACGTAAATTTGGAGGAATTCACAACATTAATAAAAATGCTCTCCTAAAATATTACATAATGTTCCAAAGGAGAGCAGAAAAGGCACCAACTGCAGAAAAACTGTAAACATAGATCTTCACCTCACCTTCTCTCTCTTTTTTACTTTTTCTTTTTTATCAGTACAGACACGCCTCACTAGCATTACAGGCATTCACACACCTTCAAATCACAAACTAGAAATTAATGGAATAATACAATGATGTTGGTAAGACAGCGCTCTGGCGACATCAAGCAAACCTCTAAGCGGTCCACAACTATGGCTTACTGTTACTAAATCTTCCCTGACCGGAACATAAACACACTTCATATCATTATAGAGACAAGTTAGAACTGGCACAGAACAGCACCAGTGCCCCGATGGCAGTGCGAGGCATCTGACGTTATAGCAACATCTGTTGCATATAGGACCTGCTGGTTGGTTAGTGGTGTGTATCAATGCACAAGCTCCAAATCCCACTAGACAAAGATCACACTCTAGTTTTAGCCCTCTTCATCCCAAGACTGTTGTGGAAGGGGGAAACAGAACCAGACATTTGAGAACCTTCTTCACGAAGAGTACCATTGAGCATTGCAAGTTCACGCAACTGCTGTTTCTTGTAGAAATCCTGTGACTCATCCTGCATTTGGAGGAAGATGGAGAAATAATAATTAACATCTCTCAACTTTGAAAATGTGTGATAGTAGACAAAAAATGACAACTTGCAATCTATGTTGAATTTACCATAGGCTTGAGCAGATCTTCCAATATCTCACGTGCTTGCAATAGCCGGGTATCAATGATCTCCACTGGCAGTTCAGCTTCCACAATAACATGAAGAGGCTCATTCAGGTGCTCATACCCCGGTTTGCCTCTCATCATTTCTTCCTTCAAAATGACAAAGTAAATTCTTACGTTAAATGTTGAGAAAGATGATTCCAGATGGAAAAATTGTACAAATTACCACCTCAGACTATCCAATGCCACTAACAAGGGTTACTGAAAATTCTAATGAATGGAATCAAAACTTGACCTCCACCAAAAAAACTTTTAATACATCAACTTCGTACCAACCTATGGAGGTAAGGGACAACCTTAATATCACAGATGAAGCTAAACAAGCCAGAAAAAGGGAAACTTATCTAAATTTAATAAGAAATTCAAAAACATCATCAACCAATAGGAACAAACTGGAATAGAGACCTATATAAGAAATAAGAACATACTAGAAGGAGGTTCAAGCTATTAATTAATGGCCAAAAAAGTTAACAGGTGGCTTCATTTATCACCACAGCTACCACTGGCACATAAAATCAACTGGGAATGGATCTTTGGGGTGGGGTGGGGGGTGGGGGGGTATAGAAGTGGGGAGAAGTTGTCTCTCATGATTATTTCATGGCCTCTCAAATATTACATCAGTTCATAATAAATATTACCTTTACTGGATCTTTGATGCTTCCGCGTCCTCTTATCAGAACCCGGCATTCAGTAGTAGCTTCCACTCGCTTTAGAGAGTTCCCTCTAGGGCCCAGGAGTCGGCCCACAAAATTGTACTGCAAAGGTAACTAAAACACACATTCAACATGATGTAGCCAAATCATGATAAACAGAATGAGAAAATAGATAATAGTACATACACTAGGATATTGATCCACCGGTATATCAATTCTGAGTGTTCGCTTCACTATGAGGCCTGATGAGTTACTTTGAGTATTAAGCCAGTTTTGAGTCGACGGGGAGTGCATTAAACCTGATATCTGGATATGATAACCACAAAATCGGTTAAACAGAGAAATCCACAACTTGTGCCCTCTCTTTTGTACTACACTAAAGCTAAACCCGGAAGCCTCCTTTTTGTGAGATAACTAACCCTGAACCTCCTTATGATTCAGAACATTTAAGACATTCCAAATCCAAGACTACAAGAGGAATAAGAAAACACACAGTAGATCTACACAAGTTGAAACAAAATAAAGACAATAATCTACTAATCATGAATGCCACATTAACAGAGATAAGATAGATACCACAAGAGGAATAAGAAAGCACACACTTAAAAACATAACAGATCTTGATGACTCTAATTTGGAAACAACGAGCTTATGATTTTCAATTTCCAGTGTTTCAGAATGGATCAAAGCATCCCATAAGTGTTAGCAGAATTGAAAGTTAAGGATATGCTCCTGTGGAGTCATAGACATCTAGATCTCATCGTAAAATAGTCTCATGGACATCTAGATCGCATCCCATATGTGTTAGCCCCTCACATTCTACTGAGATAATTATTTGAATCAACATAGAAGGAGATGCTTTTGTGGTATCATAGACATCTAGATCTCATCGGAAAACTTAGCTGGCTGTCAGTACTCCTAGTAACTAAAAGCAAAATTCTAAATCAGATGCTCAGCTTAAACTATTTATCAATCTTCTTGTTGTTAGCTTCACCTACCTGTCACGAGACAAGTGGAGATTGAAGTTAAAACACTTAAAAAGAAATCAAGTTAGCATGGAAATTAGAAACCTTTGTCAGAAAAGCTTTTCAAACATAAAAAATTAGATCTAAAAGAGGTTATGTTAATAGTTAGTATCCATACTTCTGATTGAAATGGTGATGCCCATCTGTCCACATTAGCTCCTCCATTTGAAAACATTCCTCCTGAAGCCAGGGGGCTAGCATGTTCAAGCCCATTTTGATCTAAAACTGATGCATTCCCCAACAGTGTAGTTACACGCAAAAGTTCTGCTTCAAAAAGGTCAATTTCCAAGAATAAGACGTACCAGTTAGCAGTGGTTAATAAATCAGTTAGCAGCCACCACAATATGGACAACAAGACGGATCCTTCATTGGTTAGTTACCTCACGAATTTTATAGCAAAAAAATGATTTGTTAAAGCAATCAGTTAAATGTTATGGACAAAAGAGACTCCTAAGATACCTAATTTGTGGATGAATGGTTAAAACACGGGGCACAGTAGAGATGGGAAGCATAGGGCAGAAAATCTACGACGCAAAGGTACAATTAGAGGGGCATTAATACTGTCACTTTAAGGCACCTTTTTTGCAGGTGAAGATGCCAAACTTCGATATCAAGGTATATACAATCTTTTCTATAACAAATAAAAAACCCTGCCATTTAAGTGATTTGGTGTGATGCTGGACAGCAACTAGGAGCAACATCGTTTTTATTAAAACAAGTCCCGAAGATGACAACCAAATGGAGGAAGGAGGAGGAGGTCTAACCTAATTGAAGGAGAGAATTTAGGCAGACAACAGTAAAAAAATCTCATATATGTTAGGACAGTCCTAGGTTGTTTGTCACAATTAAAAGAAAAAAAAGTTACTCCTTAAAGGTTCAACTTGTCTTTGGACATATCCTCCGCCATTTCCAAGATATATTTAGAACATATATGAAAAGAAAAGAATTTCCTTATAGGTCTAACATGTCCTTGGCCATGCAATCCACCATTTCCAAACACATTTACAAGAGGAATAACATGCCCAGTATGACCTCTTACTGTGATATAGATATTCCCAAAATGCAGGTCCACAGCTCAAACTTGAACGTTATTGCTAATCACACAATGATTCAACCCTCCCCTTAATACTAAACAAGCTTCACACAATGCACATCATGCTTCTTATACTTCAAGGATCAATTTCATAGTCCTCGTCTTAATATTGAATACTACTAGTGTCGTGTTTCCTTCTATTCCAGATCCGTTACAGGCTACACCGCTAAATAGTACTTGAAAACTTCCTGGTACAGCTAAGAATATATGACAGGCTGCTGGTGAAATAAGCTGGGATTTGCATTGAAGACTATTAGCAAACTTTCCATGATCTGGCCAAAAGATGATTTCAATAACACTTTCCATCTAAAACTTAGAGGCTCACAATGATATATGTGTGGTAACACAGTTTAAATTGTCAATGAAGCATATCATAAATGTGAAGAAACAAACCTATAGGATACTGGGGGATAAAAAAATGGATAATGAAGTTCTTTTTTATTTTTGAACTGGAATGGGACAATGAAGTGTTTATTTCCAACATATAGGAAATAAACATGGATTCAATACCATGACTCTCTCACCTCTTCTCATTCTTGCCATGGGGTGGTTACAACATCATTTATAAACAAATCTGTGACAAGCTCCCCAATTAAGTCAAATGTAATTCCCTTAATCTCACACCTATTACGACATGTAGGTCTTTAATACACTCTCGGTAAGCGGACCCCAGCTAACCATAGAAGAAGGAATATTTTATTTTTATTTAGAAACTGCATAGAAGGAGGAAATTAGAGATACTAATACCCGTTTTATGGGACAAATATCTAGTTAAACATGAATAACAAAAAGACAATCATGGAATATACAAATAGTCTTGGGAGTCATCCAGAAAAAAGTGCTGACTAACTTAACATAGAAGACCCAAACTTGACCTAAACTTCCACCCAATTAGCAAAAACAGAAGTATACAATGGATTTATCATCTTTATTCAGATGAAAAGGATGTACCCATCAACTTAAAATATTTTTCAACCATTCTCTAATCTTTGACTTCTCTCGTGTTGAGCAATAAAAATTACTTTCTGATATCGGAAGCACAAGTGGCTGAACAAATGAAAATTCAACTTCCTACTCACCCTGATTCAGCAATCGGTAGCAGTGAGGAAGGACAGGCACAAATGGGCCGAGTTTGTGGCGTTCTGCAAGTAACTCTGAGAGATACCTGTTAGCACACATGGACAAATTAAATACTCACAGTAATTTATGGTTATAGGTACACACAAGAAGAAAACCATCAATATCTCTATCAAAAAAACAGTTGTTCCAAGTTTGATGGTCCAATGTATTTGGTTTGTGCTATTGTAGGTATTTTGAAGATCGAAAAAAAACTATGTGCATAGCGCAACGAGATCTCCTATTTTGGTCAATCACACAAGATGCACTAGAATAAGCAAAAATAAGCAGACAAGTTCACTTAAGATAGAACCAAAATGCAAATTGAAAGGACAGAGTAGCAGTATTTGGTCAGTGGGTGCAGTAAATTGAATCATTTACCAAAAGTTGCATCGACCACCACAAAGTAGTAGTGGGTGCAGTGGTACTCCACGCCCGCCAACTCAAAATCCCGGATCCACTCTATCAATCAGTAAAGTAGGGAAAAAAGATCATGCAAAAAATGCTATTGCAAGGCCGAAGTGTTAGAGTCTTCTTGGGTTATAAATGCCTGAGTAGTTCAAGCAAGAAAGTGAATCTTTTCTTTACAATCGTACTCTCTTAATTTCATAGAAGAAGATTGGACCAAATGCTCTGAATGAAGGGGAAATAACAATAACAATCAACATCCCACAGAAGCAAAGAAACCAACTTTTTTTGAAGCAACAGACCGAACAAAAGTATTTGAATTGACAAAATGATCCGAAGGACGAAGAAACAGCAACAATCAACATCTGATAGAAGCAAAGAAACGAACTTTTCGACGCAACCAACCCAAAAAAGTATTTGAATTGATAAAATGATCCGAAGAAGAAGAAACAGTAACAATCACCTTCTGATAAGATCAAAGAAACCAACTTTTTGGAGGAACAAACCTGATCAAAGTATCCAAATTGATACAAGGAATTCATAGAACTAATCCAGACTGTTTGAAATTGCGGTAAAGACTATTGAACCTTAAACTGATGCTTTTAACTAAGTAAGAAAACAGCTAAACCAGATCTTTCATTTTAGAGAAATCAACTTACAAATCGTTGAACCAAAAAATGAAAATCAAGTCACAAATCATAACCACAGAGTAAAATTAAAGCAACAGATTGAGAAACACAAAAACTGAAGATCGGATATAGGCTTAGCCAATTTCAGCACGATCCACTGAATCAACAAAGACGAAGACGAAGACAAACAACAAAGTTGATATAGAAAAGGGAAAAACGCACTTCTCTTGCTCGGCGATGGCAGAGGAAGCAGAGCGAAGTCCGGCGATATGAGGTGACTGAGGAGCAGATGGAGATGGTGAGTAGGCCATGTACCTTCCGGACGACATCTTCACCGGCGGCGACAGAATCCGATGACGGCCAGATTCACCTACTTTTCACTTTCCAAAAAGGAGTCCCTCTGTTTCCTTCTTTTGGACTGGCAATGACCTGGTATTAGTAGATTTAATATAATCGTCGGTGGATGGGGGAGAGTGAATTTTTTGATATCAGTTTTGAAATTCGATTAATTTAAATTTATATCAAAAAGTTTTATATTAAAAATAAAGTCTTATCATTAATGAATTATAATACGTAAAATAATCTAGAAACGTTAACTAATTATCTAAGCCATAAAATTCAACCTACGTTCTTAAGGAATTAAATTCTCTTATTATATTTGAAATTATCAGGTATTAGTTACTTTCTCTCATACTAGAACAAATATATGTGTGATTGAAATAGGGATATTATGCGTGTTTTGGAAAGAAAACATAAAATCTGCAATTCGTAAAATTAACATTAAAAAGATTTCACTAATCTGAGAAGATTATCGACTAATCAAATTATTTGACTAAAATCGAACATAATGACAACACGTAACTTATTTTCTTCTCAATACTTTACAATCTAAAAATGTGTTTCTATTTATACGCAAAAAAATACTTCAATCTCTTTAGTAGATAAACCATGAAGTTTCTATTTTAAATATATATATTAAAAAATTTCATTATTGATTTATACCTACTTAAAATTCAATAATCGTCACGTAAATCCATATCACTTGTCATGTTATAATTATATTCATCAATTGAGTACATAATTTTTGAAAATTAATCAAAAGAACCTCTAAGAAATTGATGATTTGCAATTTAATCATACAAATTTTTAATATAAAAATTATGATAAGTAAAATATGAAAATAAATATATTGTATATGAATTACCATGTAAATAGTTCTTTATTTTAAGATATTTTCCTCAATTATTCATCGTTCAAATTTATTAATACGGTTAATTCAAATTCATCTGAAGAAAGAAAATAAAAAGTAAACATAGTGCTAAATGGAAAAAGTTTACAACTATTTACTGTATCACCAAAGACCATCCTTGTGCTCCACACCTTAAATTAGTGGATTTTGTGGTAGGTGGCTAATTAATTTTTAATTTTTTTTATGTATGATATTCTTATTTAGTTTCAATTAATTTAAATTTATATTATATAAAATTTATTTAAGAAAAAATTATTCATTAGTACTTACTTTTATATCTAAAATTTAAATTTAAAATATTTAATTAAGAACGGAGAAATTTTATCCATCAGTCAGCATTTTTATTGGTTGACTGTTGGTTCTAGCTCTCTAATGCTCCTTTCTCTCCATTACTTTTGTTCCTCAATTTTCAACCATTTATGGGCCTTTAGGAATTTTTACTTTTGACCTAACGTCTCCTTTTTATATTTTATTTGGTACTTAATAAATTTGGGTTTTTATTGAAAATTCATACATTAAAAATAAAGTAATCTCTAATTAAAATGACTTTATACCCAGAGCTTAAATATTAGACTTCGAATTAGAAATGAAAAAATACTTATCATTATAGTATAATTTGTAGTAGTGAATTATCTATTTTTTAACTAACACTTATATATTTATTATATAGTTTAAAGTTTTTACTAACTTCAATTCCTTTAAATTTTGTCAAAGAAGTCTATAGCTTAGCTAAACTTTAAGAAACTAACATCGTGATGAATTTAAAAAAAATTATGATTATAATATTCAAGTAAATTGATGCATGTTTCGATTAATTTCATGAATCACTTGATATTTTTTCTTTAATTGTGAATTTTTTAAATGTATCACAAATGATTGAGTGCTAAACCATTCACTGTCAAAGTATCATGTTAATTCTATATTATTATTCAAATATAATCTAAAGAACTCACTTTTAATTCATTACAAATTAAATATACTTAATCAAATATTGTAATGAATAAAATTATCAATAATTGAGGGAATAAAAGTAGAATTGTCCCTAATAGTACTCTTAAATGGATGAGATTGGACTTTCTCCACGTATTTAGGAAGTTGATTGAACCTTTTTATTTTAATATTTCTTATATTCTTTAAATTGCTTTTTTGAATAGATGGGCAAGCTGCTCATTTAATCTTATATCTAATCCCCATCACATCAATTAATCTCCAGAAAAATTGGGAAATAAGAAGTATTATTTGTTCAAACTTTTAAATCAAATTTAAAATTATTGAAAATGTTGTCTTGCTCAAAAGTCAATAATTGTACAGTTTTGACAATTATTTGATAGGTACTAATATTTTGTCATATGTATTTTTCAATCGATAGACCAGATAAATAATAATATAAAAGATATTATTTTGAAGAACATTTGACTTACACTTGTGAAAAAATAAATAGTTATTTATATTTTTAGGAAAAGTAAAACACATGTTAGTGCACACAAGTATTTTCGAATAAAATTACCATTGACCAATTTAAACTTAAAAAATGTACAATAAATATTTATATGATTCACAATTATTGGATGAAAAAAATATTAAGGATAGACTTTTCTTAAAACAAGGTTAGAAGAGAAATTGATTTTCACTGTACAATAATATATATCATTATTCATTATATATATAATATATGAATTGTTTAATTATTTTTTTAATATAATATATGAATTATAATTATGGTAAATCAATGAATCCTAAAAGTTATATACCTAAATAATTTAAGTCCTTATGTTTATTAAAGTTGAACACTTTTAGGGGCCGTTTGGTTACTGGTTAGAGTTATGTAGGATTTAGTTATGCAGATATTAGTTATGCAAGGTTTAGTTATGCATATATTATTTAGTTATGTAGAGATCACAATAATATAAATTATTAACTATTAAATATTGAATTTATTGTAAATTTATATATATATTATTACAAATAAATAAGTAAGCAAATAGTATAAGTTCTCCTATTGTTTGAATAAAATGTAAAGAATTTTTTTTCTTATAACTTATAAAAATAAAATACTATTAATATATTTCAAGTACATTATAATATCCTATTTTATATAATGTAAATATTCTATTAATATGTTGTTTATACATTTTTAATATAGCAAACATATGAATTATGTATAAATTCACATCCTAAACAAAATAATAATACATGTTAATTAAATAAGTGGAATATATTTAATAATAATATGATTAACATATGTGCCAGCAAAATATATACAATTCAATTTGTAATATTAATAAAATATTATTTGGATTTCAAATGAAAACAGGAAAAAAAAAGTTATTGGTGAATTAAAAAAAAGTAAAAAAAAAGTTAGGAAAATAGTATAGTTAGATAAAGTTTTCAATAAAAAAAATTAAAAATAAATCAATAGAGGTAAATGTGTAATTTACTATTTTAATACATGTATAACTAATACCTACATAACTTATTCCATCTTCTACCCTGCATAACTTATACATAGATTCCCTTATAAGTTATGTGGTATTAATTACGTAGGACTACAAAAATAACAATCAAACACAGCATAAAATTAATACATGAATAACTTTTATACAACATTTGAAATCCTACCAACCAAACATGGTATAAATTATATGACTTTTCCACCTAAAACAAAACTTCTACCAAATATAGTAAAACTAATGCAACTATTTATACATGAATAAAATGCAAGTTATCCAGTAATCAAATGGCCCCTTAGCTCTTTGTCATTGTTAATTTGTTAGAACACCCAACAATATTATCTTGGACGAAATTGATATATGAAAAGCATGTAACCGATTTAAATTAAGTAAAAATTATCGAGTCAAACTTCTATAGAAATAA
The DNA here is from genome assembly GCA_035578085.1 of Solanum pinnatisectum. Lineage (NCBI taxonomy): Eukaryota > Viridiplantae > Streptophyta > Magnoliopsida > Solanales > Solanaceae > Solanum > Solanum pinnatisectum. The sequence continues at coordinate 45,260,635 of CM069082.1, read as the reverse complement.
ATCTTGAAAATCCTGTTTAGATGATTTTTTTTCATTTTAAAGGCCTCACCTACTTCTCACGAGCTAGTTTCAACAAAAATAACTACTAGCTACCGTCATGTGTTATTACCAAAATTGCTCAATTTCGACAATATAAAGGACTATTTTAGATCGTTATCGAACTTAAGGGACTAGTCTATCATTTTCTCAACAAGGTTGGCATGAAACGACAACATTGTGTGTCGTTTTGGTCGTCTTCTAAACAAGAAAAATATTCAGAGAAGTAAACGGAGCAAACAAGTAGAGTAATGGCGGAAACAATACCCTTCAAAAACCTCCATAGCAGAGAATACCAGGGACATAAGAAGAAGGTTTCTCTCTCTAATTTTCTCTTTCTTAAACCATCTTCATTTCACTGTTAACAACAACAACCCTAGCTTCGGTTTTTCCTTTTTTTGAACACTGATTATATGAATTGACTGTGTGATACTTTATCTTCTTTGTATTTTTTTTATTAAAGGTGCATTCGGTGGCATGGAACTGCAGTGGCACGAAATTAGCTTCAGGTTCTGTGGATCAAACAGCTCGTATTTGGCAAATTGAGCCTCATGGTCATGTAAGCTTCATGAGCTCATCTTTTTTGTTTTCAGTTAAGTTTATATACTGAAATAAGGATAGCTTTTTGATATTGTTGCCTTTTTCTGCTCACCTTCTCTGATTTCTGACGGTTCTACTGAAGTGGGAAACGTAAATTAACTGGATAAGTTCATTTGCAGTAGACAAGATGAGATTTTTATGATATATGCATGAACTTAGGTACCTAAGATTTTCTTCAGAGTTGAGAAGCTGGTGTCTCACTTTAGTCCCTTCTGCCAAAGTCTAGTTCTATGTGTATGAGTTGAGGAAGCTATGATAGTAATGCTTGTTGCAGTTAGGTTTAAAAAAAAGTTTTTGTTACTTATCAAAGGTAGGGGTAAGGTATGTGTATATTCTACCCTCCCCAGACTCATATGAATCCAATGTTATAGATACCAAAGAGGTTTGTATTGGAAGAAAAGGGAGAATGGGTAAAAAGATACTGAAATACTCTAAAATTACACCAGATGGCGAAATATTGCATGTCCCTGTTCAACACACCTGCTGGAGTTGTATAAAAGTTGGATTGGTTGTGAAGGAACTTCTTTGGGATGCGGCGGATGGGAAAAAGAAGTTTCACACAGTGGGGTGGAGACAACGGTGGGGAGGACTTGGGGTTTAAGACTTGAAGGTTTTTAACAAAGCCCTCTTGGGTAAATGGCTTTGGAGATTCGGAATGGAGGAAGAAGCTTTATGGGAGGGGTGATAACGGACAACTATGGAGTCATGAAAGGGGGATGGAGAACAAATGTGGTTACCTTCCGGGTGTAGTGTGTAGAGGAATATAATGAAGGGTGGGGATGCCTTTGACGAAAACATTTTCTTTAAGGTTGGGGATGGGAGGAGACTAGTTTTTGGGGTCAAAAGTGGTGCGGAGGTTTGGTGCTAAAGAATGATATCTTGGTGTTGTATAGGGTCTTTTGCCAAAGGGAGTAGTCTGTTCAACAAATTAGGGGGACTCAAGGGGGTGGGACCTTTTGGGTTTTGAGGTTTAGGAAGGATTTCCAAAATTGGGAGGTGACCTAGCTTCAAAGATTTCTAGTTTTACTCCATAAGCAATGCGAACCAGAAGATAGACCTGATGCTTTGAGTTGGGTAATAAAAAGGTGTTCTCTATCTAGTCCTATGAAAAGCTTCTGGCTAGGGTGGAAGTTAGTTTTCCATATGACTCGGTATGGATGCCTAAGGCACTGAGGAGGTGTGTTTCTTCTTGTGGTTAGCTACTAGAGGGGTGATATAGACGGTGGAGATTCTTAGGAAATGAAAGGTGTTGTGCATAAGCTGATGTTTCCTGTGTAAGGAGTCAGGAAAAGACGTCGATCATATCTTGCTACATTGCAAAAAATCACAAGGTTATGTGGGATATCTTTAGATGGTTTGGTATTTCTTGGGCAATGCCAAGATCCGTGAAAGAGTTGATGTACTTCAGTTTGAAGAGTGGAGTTAGGATAAGAAGACACAAGGAGTGGAATGTTACTCCTCTTGCGGTAATGTGGGTCATTTGGAAAGAGAGAAACAGGAGAGCTTTTGAAAGGGTGGAAATTAGCTTTGCTCAATTGAGGAGTAGTCTCCGATCCCTTATCTTCTTTTGGTGTAATTCCTTTTTTTATAGAGGATTGAGGTGTCTTTTGGAGAACCATATTTTATAGGTTTCTCCTTTTGTGATATACTCCTTTTATATGACCAATATGGCCTTGTTATTATCAATAAAGTCTTTTACTTGGTCATAGAAAAAAGATGGATTTGTCATGGCCACTTGCTAGTGGGAGGCTTGTTCTTCACAAGAGGATGCGGGGGGGGGGGGGTGTGTGTCTCTGCAGGACCAGATAAATTTATACTTTATTAGTTGACCGAATGCTCCATAACTCTATATCATGTGTCATTTCTCTGTATTAAGGCTATAAACGTACTTTTATCTTGTTTCATAGTCGCAAATCCTAAGTTCTTCAACTTTGGAATTTGCATGAAGATTGAAGGATATTTTGCCTTTGCTGCTATCCAAGTGCTCTATAACTCTAATGATAACATGTCTCGTTTCTCTGTATCAATGCTATTAAATGTACTTTTATCTTGTGTCATAGTCACAAATCCCAAGTTCCTCAACTTTGGAACTCACATGAAGATTGTTGTATATTTTGCCTTTGCTTGCAATAACCTGGACCGATAATAGCTTGCCGCCATATAGAAGACTACCCTAAAATGATTGCCCCCTATCTATGTTTTCAATATTCTAGTGTTTTCTCATTCTTGAGAGGTGGAGTATGAAACCTCTTATGTCTGGGTACACTCCAAGTCTCTGATAGCTCTTTTGCAGGGGAAGGTGAAAGATGTTGAATTAAAGGGTCACACCGACAGTGTGGACCAGTTATGTTGGGATCCAAAACATGCAGAATTGATAGCTACAGCATCTGGTGACAAGACAGTTCGATTATGGGATGCCCGTAGTAAGTTAATATTATTTTGCACTAACAATAAGCTGCCAAAGTACTGTATGAAAAAATGAGTTGGAATTTAAAGAATGTAATGCTATAAGAGCATATGTCTACTGGTTACTTGAGGACTTATACTATATTTATTCCCATAAAGTAATCATTCCAAGAACAATGTTACTCCTGTTTTGAATAATGGAAAGTAAGCGGATCAAACCTTCTAATTTCCGGTCTCAGTTCACACATCGTTTTCTTATGTCTAGAACAGTCTTACATAGTTAGAAACTAGAAAAAGGAATACTATAAATTACACCTTTTAATATGAAAATATTTTTGGTCAAAGAAAAAGTTATTTGACTGCTCAGAAACATGTCATGTGAAGTGGAACCCGGGGTGTTGGGGTTGGGTATGAGTTAAGTAACTCTACATGCACTTTCTTCTTTATAACTACTAATAAAAAACTCTACGTACATTTTCACCGCGTTGTTTCCCGTCAAATTGCCAGGGGGTTGAAGATATTCCTATTTTATATTATTGGTCAGGGTGTTGCAGATGCTAAAACATTTGGTCTCCAATTGGCAGGTGGGAAGTGCTCACAGCAAGTTGAACTCAGTGGGGAAAATATCAATATCACTTACAAGACTGATGGGACACATATAGCTGTTGGGAACAGGGTACTCATTATTTCCTTTTATCATTTATTAATTCCTAAAATCAGCATTCTATCTTCTATTATCTTAGCTGCTTATAGATATGTATGTAGTCAAAATGAGTGCAGACACAAAATAGATATGTACCTTAGCTTCATCTCTTTCTATTGCATGTATTTTGTATCATTCATATTTATGATGGTGAGCTTTATTGGTTATACTCTGTGGAGTTCCCTACTATCTGCCTATCATGAAAATTAATTCGGTGCATTTTCTTATTCAGTTATTTTATGGTGCAGGATGATGAGCTAACAATATTGGACGTTCGCAAGTTTAAGCCTATTCATAAGCGCAAATTTAATTATGAGGTAGTCTCTTCCCCAGCTAAGTTTACGGCAATTCATAAGCCCATGAAGCAGGTTATCAAAAGTTATGTAGACTTGTGCTGTACTGGGTTTAAGCCTACTGCATTTGGTCCGTCTCTTTCTCTTACTGCTGGCCTTGCTTTTGTGTTGCAAGTGTTCCAATGTGAATCAAGTTTCTCAGATGTGTTCCTGCAAGTTTTGATTTTTTTCTGCTCTGTGTAACTAATTGTCAAAGTAGGTATCTGTTGGACATTCTGAAAAAGGACTTGAAATCACAGAACATCAGTTCTTCTTCCTCACGGGCTTGATCTTTTCTCCCCTCCAAGGGTGTAGAGACAATTACTTGTTAATGCAGAAAAATCATGTGTGATGCATGTATCTCTCCTAACTTACTTTTCTTGTGGTATGAATAAATAACCACTTCCTCTTAAACTTAGAGATGCTCTTCAAGTATGGGTGAATGCTTCTGCTTCTCAGGACAAGTCTTTAACTCTAATTTGCCGAAGCTCTTCATATCTGTTCGTTTCATCTGTATTCTTGACCATGCATGTAACCAGCCTCTTGTTTCTGGAAGTAGTTGCAAAGAGTTTACCTGTTAAAAAAAGCAATTAAGTAGTTGCAAAGAGTTTACCTGTTAAAAAAAAGTAATTAGTTGCTCACTGCATTGAGTCATATTCCTACTCTGGCATTCAGCATGATGGGTTCCATACTGTTAATACTTTTGAACACCCCCAAGTTCCCATTGTTACACTTTTGCCTCATCAGGTAAATGAGATTGCATGGAACATGGGTGGCGATATGTTCTTTCTTACAACTGGAAATGGTGAGTAAAAATTAGTGAGTTGGCATAGCTGGCATTCAGCAAGAAAAGGCTTGTATTTCCATCAACTCTTCTCAGTGTCAAAGTTTTTGTGCTTGTCATATAGGAACTGTGGAAGTCTTAGCTTATCCGTCTCTACAAGCCGTTAACACACTTAATGCTCACACTGCTGGTTGTTACTGCATTGCAATTGATCCACTAGGAAGGTGAGCTTGATATTTTGTTGCAAGTATGCTTCCTTTGTGCTATGGTTTAAATGAGACTTAAAGAGGTCTCAGACAGCTCAAGAACATGTGACATTCCTTCTAGTAATGGGAGAATTCTTTGGCGGTAGTTCCAAGTAGCTAGTACCTTGTGGCACTATGATGTCAATAAGGCTTTTGTATAGGACCATGCATAGGGCTCAACTCTATGATGTCATAGGTTCTCTAAGACCATGAGTCGGGGTTTTCATCTGAACTAATTATACCTTATTTTGATTCAATATTACACAAGATATTTTGCTGTTGGAAGTGCTGATTCATTGGTCAGCCTTTGGAGCATTAAGGAGATGCTATGTCTTCGAACATTTACAAAACTTGAGTAAGTTCTCAAGTATGTTTTCGTCCATCTTATAATTTATACGAGTTTCCTGGGACAGGTAGTTTTTAATATTTTTTTTTTTGCTACTCAGGTGGCCAGTTCGGACAATAAGTTTCAATCACACAGGAGACTACATTGCCTCTGCTAGTGAAGATTTGTTTATTGATATTGTATGTTGTCGAGAACCTGTATACTCTTCTTCTACATAGAAAATCTCTTTAACCTTTCAATAACTTGGCCATTATTTTCGACAGGCTAATGTCCAAACTGGACGGTCAGTTCACCAGATTCCATGTCGTGCTGCCATGAACAGTGTTGAATGGAATCCAAAACATAACTTGCTTGCCTTTGCTGGGGATGATAAGAACAAATACCAGGCAGATGAAGGTGCCTTCTGACCTAAGAAAGAACGTCGACTCTTCCTTCTCTTTACGAGTTGCAAGGCCTAATATTTTTCTTCTTCTTTTCTATGTAGGTGTGTTTCGCATATTTGGCTTTGAGAGTGCATAGAGCCCTGAAAGGTTACTTTATAATTGAAAAAAAAGGCCTGCAAAAAATCTTTGTATAATCTATGAAGAAGAAAGCAAAATTTTCAGATGAACTACTTGTTTACATTGATTTTGTAACATTTATTACATGTCATTTTTGGAAAATTCTGAAAGAGATGTTCGAATATGGGCAGTGTTTTGGCATTATTAATAGCTGTATTTCCCAAATCTGCAAACTTCAAAAGTGCTGGCTGTTGAAACTCTAGATCTAGGCTCTTTCGCTCATGCAGTGGGCAGAGCAGTGAGCCTGATAGCTGAGTCCAGACACCGCAAGAAAATGGTGAGCAAGTTTCCAACATTGATGTCATTGCAGCATGATTGAGATGGAGGTGTAAAGAAATTGTGTGTAGCTTCATTGGCTAGCACCTTGAAAGGAGCTTGGAGCAACGGTAAAGTTTTCATGTGATGCTTGCGCTGTGGTGCCACACAGGTGCTCGCTTCCCTTGGAGTGTGTTCCTTTTCCAGATCCCTGCCTGATAATTGAATGTTCTGTGTACTGGACTGTCCTTTTTTCTCTGCTGATGGGCAACTTCCTTCTACTGTTGTTAAATTAAGGTGCCAACTCTTCTCCTGTTGCTTTTGGGTTCTTTTTCCGGCCAGTCAGCGCTAACATCAGGTTTGTGACTGTATATTCCCTGAAAAAGAAACAAAGGTGAAGAATGAAATGAGATCACAAATTGGTAACTGAAGAAGGTAAACTTTAAGGTGACAAAATCAATCTGAGAATAATCAGTTACCTTTTTTATTCATGTATGAATGTCTCGACTTGGATGTCTGCAAGTTCTTTGAAGCAAAGAACAACTCTTTCCAGATTCCAAATTTGCTGATTTGTGTATGAACAGAGATTGAAGACGATGAACATCAAGCGCAAAGGACGAGCCTGGAAGCAGGGAAGACCAATCCTGTAAAACAAACAAGACAAATAGTTACAACGTTCTGAGATAACCAAGTTAATGGCTTCCATTTGATCTCCACACTAGAGCTCTTCATCTTCTTTCCAATCTGTGGCTCTTTAGACAGATCAAAACTCGCCCCTTTCATCCTCAACTCCGAAATGCACCTTGTCAGTGCTCTACCATCCCCTCTTTCCCTCTGCAACTGCCTTGATACCTTCCAAAACCTGTAAAGTTTCACCTGCACCAAAAACACAATACAGCACGAAGTACAAACTGATAGAATCGAAGGAATCCACCATTTTTGACACACAACTTTAGCATCAAGGTGGTCCTCAGAAACAGAGGTGAACAGAATCGTAAAAAATAGAGCATGAAATATAAAGAAAAAACAACAGATCTGAAATATTTCTCTCCTAATACTGTCCATTCGTGTCTCTTTGGCCGCAATTCTGCGGCCAGAGAGATCCTCTTCTCTTTGCCAAAGCTTGAGAAGCAAGAGATGACCTGGACTTTTTGAAATTTCCATTAACGGGTGGTTTTGAATTGCAGTTATGGTAGTAATGGCTGAAGAAAGTTTTTGCTGATGCTCTTCGTCGACGGGGATTTCGACAATAACATGGCAATCCTTTGATTCTTCCATTGATGATTTTTTTTTTTTGCAAAATTGAAAACTCAAATGAAAGAACTACTAATAGAACAGATAAACAAAAACACTAACAGTATTGATGAACTAAGAAAGCTTTGAAAGAGAGAAATTAGAGAGCTTTAGGAGAAATTGCAGTTAGCTTATTAAGAGAAGATTATGATAGCTTTTGATGTCCGAAATAGAGGGGCGATAAGCAGATATTTAAACTGATGAGAATAGCTGAGTTTTGCAACGGTCACTTTTTGTTTCGCCATTGGTGGCAACCCCAACGGTCGGATCATGGAAAGATGAATGAGAATAAAATAATCTGCTATATTATTACAATATACTCCGTCCATCTAGTATAATGTACCAGTAAAAGTGGGTGGATGAATTATTATATTAACTAGTAAAATTATTACGGAATTTATAAAATAATACTTAAAACCTATCAGGCATTTAAACTAAAGCACTATATTGTCTTACGTACAAAACGTAGTAACAAACATTAATAATGTAAAGAAAAATGAAAATTATTACATCTTATCATTTAGCCTTCCACTCAACATGAGCAAAGTATACAAATATTTAATTGTGAAGAAGAAGAAGAAGAGGATGAGGTTTAGAATATTTGAAAAAGTTGCAACGTCACAACTTTTCATAAAAGTCGCAACTCTTCATTAAAGTCACAACTTTTTATAAAAGTAGCAACTTTTCATAAAAGTCACAACTTTTCATTAAAGTCGCAACTTTTCATAAAAGTCACTATTTTTCATGAAAGGGAAGACTAATTTTGTAAATAAATAAATAAATTCTAGTTTGTGGTGGCGCCACGTAGGTGGGCCTAAGGTTCTCTTTTATATATATATATATATGATATGATTCCCTAATTTATGTGTGTTTTGATAAAATAGTTCAGTTAGAAAAAAATGAACCTTGATAGTTATATAGAAAACTCACTAAACGTGATACTACCAAACATTTCTTCTCACCTTCTCTGACATGAAGTTATTATTTCTATTACCAATAATAAAAAGGCGACTGAACACTTCATACATAAAATTGTGGACAAAATCAATGTAGGCAAAAGTTTGGGGAGGACAAAAAATACACCAGTATTGCAAATATAAGGGACTATTACTACTTCATATGAAAACTAGTAAATGGGCCCGCGCTTCGCGCGATTAGATTATTTTTCTTTAAAATTTATTAGAATAGAATTTTTCCTTTATTTTGATGTTATAGCATTTTTATATAAATCTATTTTCAAGAGTATAGAGGTTATTCAATTGTACTTTACCATTTGTTTTATTAAAAGAAAAGGCAAAATACACATCATACCACTATTTTCTCCTAATTTACATAATTTCATTTTACAGATTCATTAATTTGCTTTTGAAATTTTACAATGGTTAGTTTAGTTTTATAATCTATATGCATGGTTACATAGTATCTTTAATTAGAGAGTCACATAAATATTTTTTGCAAATTTCGTTAGTATATATATGTGTGTGTGTGTGTGTTTATCAAGAGCAAAGGTTCCATAATCATATGATATACCAATAAGTAATATGTAGTCATTATGTGTTTTAAAATTAAAATGCAATCTTCCAAAATCCAAATTTCATATGTAATATAGTTATGATGGTGTTTGGGAATTGAAGTTGTTCACGAACAAAACATTAAGGATCATTTGTGAAAGAGAAGTAAGAGATAATGGGAAAAAAGTTCAAAAGTGTACTTTGGTGCGAGAGAATAGTCATTATTATGTATCATACAATTGCAATTAATTGCTAGTTTTAGTTCTATCATTTGACTTTCGATTTTTTTTTACTCCTATTAATATTAACATTCTTATGACAACAACAAAAAATCATATAAATTTCTAGGCTTGATCTCTTCGAGAAGAAAAGATTTATTTGGAGAATGTTGTAAAGAAATGTATGTACTCAAAAACAACAATTAATATCATAAGTATGAATTAATCACTGTAAAAAAAAATACCAGGATTTGTAACAATAGAATGAAACAGAAAGGAAAAATTGAGCTCATTGAATGCACAATGTTTCCTTAAGGAAATTATTCCCCTCTTCTACCCGAGGTTTAAAGAAATAGATACTCTCAAGATGAAACGATTTTATTCACCAATGTAATGATACAAAAAAACAATAGTGTTAGTGAGTCATTCAACATGAGCAAAGTACACAAATATTTAACTGTACAGAAGAAGAAGAAGAAGAAGAAGAAGAAGAAGAAGAAGAAGAAGAAGAAGAAGAAGAAGAAGTTCAGAATTTTTGTTGTTTTAAAATGAGAGGGAACCCCACTATTTATAGACAACAAAGGATAGTATGAACAAATGTTTATTGTGCTTTACCGGAAAGGTCACAACTCTTTGGAGAAATCACAACTCTTCGGAAAGGTCACAACCTTTCATAAAAGTCGCAACTCTTCATAAAAGTCACAACTTTTAATAAAAGTCGCAACTCTTCATAAAAATAGCAACTTTTCATAAAAGTCACAACTTTTAATAAAAGTCAACCTGTCATAAAAGTCGCAACTATTCATAAAAATCACAACTTTTAATAACAATCACAATTTTTCATGAAAGGAAAGAAGGGAAGACTAATTTTGGAAATAAATAAATTAAAAAGGAATCATTATTTATGGTGGCGCCGCATAGGTGGGCCTAGAGATCTCTTTTATATATATATATATATATATATGATTAAAGAATAACTTTGAGTCTTAATTCAAAGATAAAAGACTATTTTGGACTTTTTCTCGTGATTTAACCATTTATCTCTTGTTATTTCAAAAGGAAAATAAGGTTAGATTTGTCTTCGTTAGCTAATAGTCAATTATTGACTAATGCCTACCTAAATACATAGTTCAAGAGTAAGTTTGAATCATTTTGCACCGTTAAATTTTGACGAATCATCTTCATTATTGACACTCACCTATAGATGTACTCATTCATCATAAAATATCATTAATGCCTTCAAAAGTAAAAAGAGAGTTGAAAATATAAACTATTTTCCAAATTTATAACGCATTTTCAAATTAAATTTAAAAGTTTTTATGACGAACATTGATGTACAAATTATTCTATTACAAAAGAATATTTTTTTATGATCAAATGAGTCCTATGTAATATACATTTTGAGTTCATAGATATTGCAACTTGGGGAGAATTGTAAAGCAAAAAAGGCTAATGGAAAATCTTTTTTTTTTTGTGATATTCTGATGTTTATGTTAATGCGCATCGAATTTGACTTGGGATAAAAGTTCCAAAAAGTGGCAAATATAATATAAATATTTTTTCAACAAGTGGCAAATGTCTATATTTAGAAATCAATAAAAATACTCTATACATTTACACGTGGCATGCATCATAGTTTCTTGTGGCTTTCATCCGACTCGGATCCAACTCATCATATGTGTGCCAAGTGTATTCTATGGTTTAGTTACTTAACTAGAGACAGATTCACGTGGTGATAAAGAAATCACGTGCATTCGTTAACTTTAGAAAAAAATCTTATATAGCTTAAGATATAAACTTATTACACATGCTAAGACGCAAAAACAAGTTAGGTGCAATGGTCGAAATCACCCGTTAACTCTCCTCCATGATTTGAAGGATTTGGGTGGGCGAAAAGTGGTGTATACAACCATCACCCGAACATAGTAAGCATTACTAATTAATGTCATTTGATTTATAGTTATATGTTAGTATATTATGCGTGTTTAATAAATTCATTAGATGAATAATATTGTGTGACATGCTTTAATTAATGTATGTCTGTTCTTAAAGTATGTTTGGATGAACTTACATCTTATCTTATGACTTATAATTCAAGAGGCATAAGTTCGAAATCTTAACTTATAACATTTGATTTATTTTTATTATTTTGACTTATAATAAATGCTTAAAAATAACTTATGTATATAGTTTAAATATTATAAAAATACTTAAAATATATATTTTATCTTAAAAACACCCAAAATAAGCTAGCTAATAGTAATACCCTGCTGTCTCCAAATTTGTGGCCCGCCTCAACTAACATCTTAAATATCATGTCATGACACCAAGGATTAAGGGTACTTCTGTTACCAAGTAGCAAAGAAATGATTGAGAATTTAGTTTATAAGAATAAGGTGTGAATTTAGTGATTAATAAAGTAAATTTTTAAATAGTGAAATTTTAGAAAAAGTTACCCTAAAAACAAACACAATAGGTGATATTTTCCATCCATAAAAGCCTTTGTAGACAAAATTTTCATAATATCAATCGAGATACATATAATTTGATTAGAATATTATAATCATACAAAAAAGGTATTAGATATAACGGGGAAGAAATAAAGGTAAGAATTGCGCTAATATTTCAATTATAAATTCAACAAAACTCAATAATTTTATAATAAAATTTATATTATATGAATAATTCTAAATCATTAAACTCAAAATTCTAACTCCGTTTCCGCTAATATTAGCTCAAATTAAATGACTTGAGCCAAACTCCAAATTGGGTTATGGTCAAAATTTGTCTTGGGAAGAAAGAAAGGAAGACCCTCGCTATAAATATCCCAGCTGAAGAAGAGGGGTTTTTCACATTTTGCATTTCTCCATTGTTAACAGAATTCAATTCAGTTCTCAGATACTGTAAAAATCAGTAGAAATGCACTTGTATAACGCTTGGTTGCCGCCGCCGGTGGCAGAAGAGACGAAAAAGGAGAAACAATCCTTTGCTAAAGTACTTAAATCAGTTAAAGAATCGTACAAGTCGGTTGATCCCGATTCAGTTTATGCTACCCTCAAATGGGTTTCCGTTATTGACCTGTAAGCTTCAGTTTTCACTCTTTAGTTTTACGTAATTCCTTGTGTGTATGCTTAATTAATTTGCTCGTTGACTTTGATCAGTCACTTGCTAGTCCAGTTTTTGATTTTGGCATGTGGGTTTGCAGTTTTTTCACCTTTTTAGTGTGGTGTTGTGTGAATTGTACTGCTTGTTTGGTTTCGTGGTCTGATGTATTTGAATTTATTGAGTTTAAGTGAACTGATTGGGTTGTTACACTGTCCGGGATGGAAATGAAAGAGTAATAAACAGGACAGGGAAAAGTTTTATCGCGTAGACCCAGTAATTACAATCACGTGTATAAGCTCCTCCTAACAAGCTGATAACAATTTGGACAGCTTACCAGGACTCAAATGGACTAAGGAGCTAGTTTTGGATACTAATAGAAAATATTTAACTACTCTCATTTCATATTTTAATGGTTAATGGATACGTACAAGCCTATAATGCTTGAAGCACCATCTCTGGATGCTACATCCCAGTTCCCTTCTAAACATTAGACTCTATTCCCGAGAAGTTGGAAATTGAGACTTCACAAACTGCAGTCTCCTTATTTAGATCCTTCAGGAGATGGACTCTCCGCTCAAGGACAACAAAATCTCACTTGTGACCCAGACCTTACCACTATCTCTAGGATTGCATTTATCGAATTCAGGGAAATCGAGTTTAGCACTATCGCAATTGAAAAGTTAATTAAAGTATCAAACGGAATATTGGGTATAGGCGCTGGTATTGGAACTGAGGTTGCGAAGGAAAGTGTACAATTGAGAAATTAGGTTGTGGAAAAGGTATAGTAGGTGTTTGTTGACTTTCCCCTTGGGGTTAAATGGATGCAGGAACAGTTGGAAGTACCACTCTTTTACTAGTTGAGGGAACTTGTGTGCTGTAGAACAGTAGAAGTAGACAGACATAGGACCAACAGTAGATGAATTTTCCTTACTATTAGAGGAACTAAAGGAGGTGTTGCCTTGCAACATTACAGCTGTGTATAACATTGAGGCATTCATTTCCGCAGTTCTATGAATGAGGTCTGCTTGGCTCATCAAATGCTTCATCATCCAATGAATTTCTGTGATCTCTTGTGCAGTCACTTGAAATTCAGGATTCTCATACTAAGGCTTCTCCAATCTCTCCGACCTCTGAACCTGGGAGAGTTGTGCCTCCACCTTCTTCCGTCCTTCATCCAAACTTTTAACTCTAGCAGAGAGTCCGGAAGGAATCGATGGGTCTGATACCAACTGTTACACTAACCAGGATCAGTGTAATTAGCCAGAAGTGGAATTGACAGAATAATGAACAGCGAAGAAGAGAAATAAAGTGAAGGAACAAATTTCATTACATAAACCCAATTTCTATTACAATCATGTATAAGACCTCCCTGAACTTGTGAACCTTTTACAAACTGATAACACTTTGGACAGCTCACCAGGACTCAAATGGACTAAGTAGATAATTGTGGCCTAAGTGTAATAGTAGAAAATACATAACTAATCTCATTTTATATTTTAACTATCAATGGCTACGTACAACCTAGAATGCCAGAGGTACCATCTCCGGGTGCTACATGGTTTTACTCCCTGGTTTGCTCTCTCTTTCATTTTTTTAGTCTGGGGTCTTTGAATTTCTTCAATTCAAGTAACATGATTAATTGTACTGTCTTATTTGTCTACAGAATTGAAAAACATGCTAATCCTTATACGATAACAAGATTTATAGACTTGGCACAACTTAAGAAAAAAATATCTTGATGTAGAAAAAACTTGTTATTTCTGTCTAAAGAAAAACTTATCTCTTGAAACCTGTGCAAACTTAACACAAACAGAACACAGACTTGTTGAATTATATAAACCTATTTACTGATGGGCTTACCTGCAGCTTCATAAAAGCAAAAAGTGAACTATCTCTGGAGGATGTTACAGAAGTAGTTGAAGTTGGATTGGAATTGTTCCGTATATCAGAAAATAAACTTTTTGCTCAGGTAATTTCTTCAGAAAGCTACATATTCATGCATATCCTTTTTGATGGCTGTCTATCGACATAGTTAAGGTCATTTGCTCTCATCAGGTTAGATGGGGAAATATCTTGGTAAAGCTACTGAATAAATACCGGAAAAAGTTGTCCTTGGAAGTTCAGTGGCGTCCTTTATATGATACTCTGATTCACACACATTTCACGAGGCAAGTCTCTGCTTTTCTTTTATTTGTAACCTTTTGTTCCTTAATTAGCTTGCTTTTTATTGCCTTTTCTGTATGGACATCGTAATTAGTTCGTTTGGTGGTCTTGTTACCATTCTCAAAACTTGATTCATTTGTGGTCACAACTAAGACACCTGGATTTTACATCAGATAACAACTTCTTTCCTGAACCTACATCTGAATGCCCTTGCAGCTAATATGCGATTTACCCTCATGAAGTTTGTGAAACCTAATAGTTGCTGGTCAATAGCTTAGGAGTATGGTCTCCTTTCATGGCTTTGAAAACCTCATCAGGGCTAACACTCATTTGCTGTTTAATGGGCGTGATGTAAAAGTGATAAGAGCCTTGAATTATTCCTCAATCTTGTATTCAATGTTAGTAAAAATTTGCAAATAGTTGAGAGTTCAAAAATATCCATGTCTCTCCCTGTCAATTCCAAATGGAGTTTGAAGATTCATCTCTTATTCTCATCTTTCTTAACTCATACTGGGTGCCTCATGTTTCCATAGATTTATTGATGGGAGAGTAATTCAAATAAGGAATGATCCTTTTTGATGGTCTTTGTCAATGTGTCACTCACAATTTAATGAATGCTAGATGTTATTAGTTAATCTGGATGGGAAGTAAAAATACGATAACCAGC
This sequence comes from Solanum pinnatisectum, assembly GCA_035578085.1. Classification (NCBI taxonomy): domain Eukaryota; kingdom Viridiplantae; phylum Streptophyta; class Magnoliopsida; order Solanales; family Solanaceae; genus Solanum; species Solanum pinnatisectum. Next base: position 45,245,411 of record CM069082.1, on the reverse strand, counting down.
AGCAATATTAGAAGAGTAAGAAGTTTGCAAAAAATGGCATTTTCAACCCATTCTGAAATCTGATGTTTATATGCATAATATCATATAAATCTGACTGCTCACATACTACATATTTCTGTGTTTTTGGAGGTTAGAGGTGATACGTGTTTCTTTTTTGTTACTACTTTTCTACCGTAACTAGTGGGATCTGTACTTTAATCAGTTTATTACGAATCTAAATCTCATCGTCAGATACTTAATATGTAGCTTTTGTATTGTTAACCCAGCAACTGTTCTTCTTAATACACTTATATCCTGATTTGTTGAACTACTTTATTTGCTAAAGGAATACAGGCCCAGAAGGGTGGAGAATAAGACAGCGACATTTTGAGACCGTTACTTCTCTTGTACGATCCTGCCGGAGGTTTTTCCCTCCAGGCTCTGCATTTGAGATATGGTCCGAGTTCAGGTAAGATTTTACTTCCTGGTTTAGGCTCTGGGAGTGCTAAAATTGACAGTAATTTAGGGTGTTTGTTGTACTTCTTTCCTAGGCCAAGATCCATCAACCACTATTGATGTGTTTCTCAATGTTGGGCCCCACAGTATGTTATCCACGGTCTAGTTCCAGTCCTGCACGTGTGCGGAGTTTTAAGACTGGGTTGTGTTTTCCCTATATGGATAGCATGAGCTAATTTTTAGGGTTGAATTTGGCTTGTTTAGGTCCTCATTCATTAATGGAAAGCATTTTGCAGATCTTTGCTTGAAAATCCATGGCACAATTCATCCTTTGAGGGTGCTGGCTTTGTAAGACTGTTCCTTCCTACCAATAGAGACAACCAAGATTTCTTTTCTCAGTAAGGATGATCAACTTCTTCTGAAGATATTTTCACTTTCATCTCACTACATGAGTAAACTAATTTTCTTTTTGGTGTTATGACAGCACATGGATTGTTACGTGTTTAGTCCACTGGGATTCCGTACCAAATTCCCAGTTTTGGAACAGCCAGTGGGCATCTGTTACAGCTCGTGTCATAAAGAACTATAGCTTCATTGACTGGGAACATTTCTTACCAGATATTTTCAATAAATATTTGAATATGTTCGAGGTAGGCTATGTACTTATGTTGCATAGACTCTATCTTTGTTGCCTGAAGAAATTTTCTTAGCAAGTGAGCATGAGCAAACAAGTTTGTCTTATTACTATGCCTTGTATGGAAGGTCATATTCCATCATAATTGTATATTGGAAGGTTCCTTATTTTAGAGAGAATGGAACTCATCGCCCTGGTGTTTCTCAGTTAATATTTCATTCATCTCTGTTCACAGGTTCCAGTAGCAAATGGCAGTGGGTCAAATCCATTCTCTGTGGATGTTCCCAGAAACACAAGATTCTTATTCTCAAATAGAACAATCACTCCATCAAAAGCCATTGCTAAATCTATAGTAAGCGCATTTGTATAAGTGATCATACGAATACATCTGCATGTGGCCAAAATGACCTCTGTTTTTGTCAATGTAAATGCAGGTTTATCTACTAAAACCTGGTGGTTCTGCGCAAGAACATTTGGAGAAATTGATCAACCTCTTGGAACAGTTCGTTTTCTAGACAGATTTTATATCACCTTACTTTTAAAAAATTTTTCCTTGTAAAATTTTGTAAATCATCTCTCTTTGTTGTTTTAGGTATTACCATCCTTCTAATGGTGGTCGCTGGACTTATTCCTTGGAGCGATTCTTGTTCCACTTGGTAAATATATTTCAGAAACGCTTGCAAAATGAGCAACAGTAAGAATTTTTAATCTATCATAGTAATTCTAGATTCTATATGAGAATATGTAGCCTTTGTCTGACCGTGAGACTGTGGGCTCAGGAGAAAAGATGATGGCGAGCAGTCTGAAATCTTCCTAGGGCAGTCAGAGAGGGTTGCTTTTGTGAATTCTATTCTCAAGCTAATTGATCGTGGACAGTATAGCAAAAATGAACATCTTTCTGAAACAGTTGCAGCTGCCACATCTATCCTTTCATATGTTGAACCATCTCTGGTTCTTCCCTTTCTATCATCTCGCTTTCGTATGGCCTTAGAGACGGTTAGTTTGTTTAAGAAAGAATCTTGGCAATTTGGTTTCACTCCTTTTGAACCATTACAAATGCTCCTACTTGGCTGAAGAGTTAATATTGTTTGAGTTAGACTGATGATTTTACTCCCTTGCTACAATTTTCTGAATAGATGACAGCCACTCACCAGTTGAAAAGTGCTGTGACGTCTGTAGCATATGCTGGTCGATCTCTTCTCCTGACTACCTTGTCAGCTTCATCCATGGTTGTGGACGTTGTTGATCCTTCTGATTCACTTGTTGACCTGATGATGATTTCCTTGTCTAATGCATTACTTGGGATGGATGCCAATGACCCACCTAAAACCTTAGCAACAATGCAGCTAATTGGCTCCTTGTTCTCCAATGTACGTACCAATATTATAAGTTCTTCCCAGTTATGGCTTGATCCACAAAAGGATTATGCTTATTTGTCTTACCTTGCAGATGGCTATACTGGAAGAGACTATGGACCAGTCCTCAATCATGCCGGGATTTCACTTTTCAGAATGGCTTGACGAGTTCTTGTTCCGCTTATTTTCGTTACTTCAGAATTTGGAAGCTAACAGTGTTGTGTAAGTATCACTCGTTAGATTCTTCTCCCTTTTGCATCATATTTTCCATTTTTAATGGGACAAAACTTGAACACACGTAAATGAAGTCAATTGAATGCTCAAGGCTTTGTAATAACTGGTGCTTCAGGAATGAAGGTCTTCATTCGCAAGCAACTTCAGGAACTTTCCTGGTAGAAGATGGTCCATTTTATTTTTGCATGCTGGAAATCCTGCTTGGGAGGCTTTCAGAATCACTATTCAAGAAGGTATCTTTTTCTGGATTTCGAAATGATTATGTATGTTCTGAGATTACGATTTTTATTGATGTAAACCTCTATTTTACTGAGCAGGCTCTTAAAAAAATTTCCAAGTTTGTCACAACAAATATTCTTCCTGGGGCTATTGCTGAGGTTGGACTGCTTTGCTGTGCCTGTGTTCACTCTAACCCTGATGAGGCAATTTCTCACCTTATCAAACCCCTGTTGGAGTCTTCTCTATCATCCTTAAAAGGAACACCTGTTACAGGATTTGGTGGAAGAGGAGCTTTTAAAACTTCTGAAGCAAGCAAGGTTCTCTTCTTTAACTAATGTTATTGTAATATGCTTCAGGATTCCACGTACTGTCTGCATTGATTTCTCATTTTTCAATTCTCCAGGAAAAGCCAATGGTCTCTCCCGCTCTTGAAACTGCAATTGAATATCATCTGAAAGTTTTATCTATTGCAATTAGTTATGGAGGTCCATCACTTCTTCATTACAAAGACGAATTCAAGGAAGCTATTTTTTATGCTTTCGATTCACCATCTTGGAAGGTTTTTTTTTCCAACTATACATCCTTTTCTGATGATTGCCTTTTCATTGTTATAAACCCTTGATTACCCACATTAATCAAATATTTAGGTTGCTGTCTCATTATACAGTGTTGGACAATCCTCACCTCTTGGGTTGAGTTAGGCGTAAGGTCCGCTTTTGTAACATGATATCAAAACTAGACCCATCTTTATTCTTGGTTTTCCACTGTTGGAACCTTATATTATGTTGCTTCCGTGCTCCAGAAGTCCAACCGTGGCATGTAGTGCTTGCGTTCAGGTCTTAGAGTCCAATACTAGTCAAGTATATAAGGTTGACAATCCTCACTTTATGAGCCAATTTTTGTGCTTGATTAAGCTACAAGTCAGTATTTTCGAGAATAATTATCCCAAAAAGGTAATAAGCCCTTAATCATTTCATTTTATTTGAGCAGTGTCGGTTATTCACCTGCCTTAGAAGTCGACGCTTCTTAACTTTTGTCTTGGGTAGTAGTAAACTGAGAATTACAGTTAACAGCATATATGTTTATTTATCGTCCAGTTAGTCTTGGCAGACCATTGTTCATATGAAGCTTTGAACCAAAGTATTCTTGGTCCTTCAACTTTATCTGATAAGCTTAGTTGTACATGACAGGTTAATGGTGCTGGTGATCATCTCCTTCGATCTCTCCTTGGAAATCTTGTTCTTTACTATCCCATCAATCAGTACAAGTACGTGAAACTTTTGTCTGGTTAAGAATTTTATACATTCACCATTCAGTTTCTTTTCTATTTAATTTTTTGGTCAAAATATACGGGACAAGTGTTTTCTACTAGATGACTTTTCATGTATGTATCTATTGATTGCTCCACTTCCAAATACCAGGTGTGTTTTGCACCATGCTGCTGCCCCTGCACTGGAGGAATGGATCAGCACAAAGGATTTTACCGAAGATAAACCCTGGTTACCCCCTAAGTGGCATGTCCCTTGCTCTGAAGAAATTCATTTTGCAAATGAACTCTTGAAGCTGCATCTTGATTCTGCTTTAGATGACCTTTTGAAAATATGCAAATCCAAAATCCATTCTGATCCAGGTAACTATTATTTTTTATTACAATTCTGATTCTTGAAAGGGCAATCTGCCAATTGGATGAATCATAACACTTGTTATGATCGACTTTATGGAGATTTTCTATTCCTCTACTGAATGAAGGCATAGCATTTTGCTGAATGATACTTGCATAGATCATTAAGCTTGGAATGAGTCTTTAAATTTATTGCCGGAAGATCTAAACTTGTTAGGTATTGGTTCCAATATGAAGTTATGGTCAATTAGATGAATTCTCTATATCCATTTTGCTCTATTCAAACCCAAAACATGTATTATTTGTTTAGAAAAAGATATAATGCATGCATAAAAAAAGAAGAAAAAAGTATAGTTAAGAGTTGTCTTACTAAATTGCATTAGACTTTTTTGTTTCTGGTGTAAACAAATATATTTAGAGGATACTGACTCAATTATATACATCCTAGGATCTTGTTAGTGATTGAGTCAGCTCTCTGTTTTTTTTATTATGCTGTAAATATGGTTTCAGTGCAATTCATGTACTGACTTGTCAATATACACAATTGTTATCTTCTCAAAAAAGAAGAAGAAGAGTTGTCAACCTTTTCCTTTTTCCATTTGAAAATATGTGCTGTTTATGTATCCTTCTCTGTAAGTCATTGTTTTACTGTTCTTTTACTTTGTGATTGCAGGCATAGAGAAAGAACACTTGAAAGTGACCCTCCTACGTATCAATTCGTCACTTCAAGGTGTTTTATCGTGTCTACCTGATTTCCGACCATCCTATAGGAACGGGATGGCTGCAGAGCAACCTGACATTCCTTTCGTAATTGCTGGAGCGACTGGTTCATGTGTTGGCACTATGGAACTGCGAGCAAAGGCTGCTGACATTATTCATGCAACCTGCCAGTATTCATCTTATCTCTTATAAATTTTCTTGCTTCTCTCCCTGGGTTTCATGTGGTGAATTTGACCACTACTGTCGTGACAGATACTTACTGGAGGAAAAATCAGATGATAGCATTCTATTGCTGCTTCTGATTCGTATAATTGACTCCTTGGGGAACTACGGTAGTTGAATTTTCTTTGTACAATCTTCTTTTTCTTGTCATGGGTCTTCCCATAACTTGTATCCTAAATTATTGAGATGGTCAACAGGGAGTTCAGAATACGATGAGTGGTCAAATCACAGGCAGTCCTGGAAACTAGAATCCTCTGCCATAATAGAACCTCCAGTTAATTTTATTGTGTCATCTCATTCGAAAGGGAAAAAAAGGTAAATTTAGCTACGCTTTTGTATGTAGGACTGACGGCCACATTGAATATATGGCGTTTCCGTATTTGAAGATAACACCAATTTTGCAGGCCTAGGTGGGCACTTATTGACAAAGCATACATGCATAGTACTTGGAGAGCCTCACAATCATCATATCATGTCTTCCGGCTGAGTGCAAATGTATCTCCTTCCGATCATATCATTCATTTGACGGATGATCTTCTTAATCTCTCCTTGCATAGTTATGAAACAGTCCGTGGGTGAGTTCTAATCTTTCACTCATATTGTCTGAACATGTGTCCTCTTTGCCTTAAATGAGGTCAAAGTTTATAAATTCATTGAATTTGACCTACAAAATATTTCTACATCAACAAATAGAATACCGCAACAGGAGCTTCACAGTCGCTCTATATTGGACATACTTCCTGCCCTTAAACCTTTTGCTCATTCACTTAGTTCTCATATATTGTATAGGTGCTTAAGCTAATATAATTCCATGCTAATTTATCCTGTTGTAGAGAAGTCATGGAAGTAGAATAATGATATAATCTTTTGAGTGATTTAAGCAATACAATAAGGAGTACTAACTGTGTGCATATCTCTCATGGTCATTGTCCTGTCATTCTTAATTTCCATTGGGAAGACAATTTTTATGTTGATTGCTAATGATTAGGTCCCATAACCACGTTGCATCTTCTGGAAGATTTTTTGTATCTCATCTATCTACTCCCCATTTCCTCAGACTTGCTGGAAAATCTCTCTTGAAGATGATGAAGAGATGGCCCTCTACAATCTCAAAATGTGTGCTCAGTCTGAGTCAGAACTTGAAAAATTCTAGCTCACCAGAATGTGCAGTCTTAGGTTCCTGTGCAGTCCTTGCAACACAAACTGTTCTTAAATGTTTAACAACGGTATTGATCTTCATACTACATGCATTATTCATTAGGAAGTGAGTACCTGACTCTGTTTTTGCTCTTCATGACACAAGGATTTGAAGGCACTTTCTTCCTTCCTGCTTGGAATTCTGTTAAGGTAAATTCTTATGCTTGCATCTGTTTAGCTTGTGATTCCTTATAGCACAATGTTGGTGTTGACTGTGTGTTACTGAACCTTTATTGCTCAAGCTCTCATCATGAAACACTAAAAGCTCAGAAAGCCATCAATGAGGTGAGATATACATTCAAAGTCGAGTCTTTTCATTTCTCTTTTCTATGTTAACAAAAGAAAGTTTATATTTTTATTGGATATCTAACAGCTTTTCATTAAGTACAACATTCATTTTTCTGGAGTATCCAGAAACATGTTTAAGGCATCAGGCAATTCAGAAGGAACAGATTTTGGAGTGTTGGTTTCTGAGATAGGTTCTTTGAGTTTTGAGAGCTCCAACTTGCACTGGCGGTAAGAAAACTTTATGATGTCCTCCCCCCCCCCCCCCCAAATGCGCGCGCGCGCGCACACACACAGAGCTTCATGAGTTCCTCTTAAGTGTATGTCTCAATTGGACCATCATACCTAGGAATGACAATAGGGCTGGGTGTGGCAGATTTTAACTTGTACTGCAACAATGCTGCGTCACAATGCCCACTTCACCATACAAGTTTTTTGTATAGGGCAGGGTGTGGCAGGTTTCGAATTCCGCTGTAACAGTGCCACACTACCCCTCTTCACTGCACACCCTCTTTTCTTCCTGCAAAATCCCCGCCCAACACTGTCTGCATGCTGCAACATTTTTCTGTTTGAGCATACCTATCGTGAACATTAAGAAAAGTTCAACATAATGCTTCAAGATTGTCAAAAGATCAAGGAAATGGAAATAGATATCAAAACCAATAATACCATTAAAAACCATTAAGTTTTCATTGTGATCTAAAATGTAATTCTGTGAATGACATTGTGCCTAAACTTTATGCCGTCTT